>CM060987.1:197390421-198017088 GCA_030765065.1 Deroplatys truncata
ATAATCATCATTTTCGGACTTCCAAACTATCTTCCTGGAAGGTGCTCATTCAGATGTTCCTGAGCATGTATATGCCAGTGAGGAGGTGCTCCATCTTGTTGGAAAATAAATTCGTTGCCTTCTTCTTACAATTGTGGAAATACCATTCAGTGAGCATGTCAAGATAAGTTGGACCGTTGACAGTGGCCCCTCGAAACAAAATGGGCCGTAGACTTGACGTTTCGATACAGCACAAAATACATTCACTTTAGAACAGTCTCTTTCAACTTCCAAAATGGCATGTGGGTTCTGGCTGCCCCAAATCCTAACATTATGCCTGTTCACTTTTTCATTAACGTGGAATGTTGCCTATCACTGAAAAGTATTTTTTCTGACAGATTTTCATTATCCTCCATTAGTACCAATAAATGTTCAGAGAAATCTAATCTTTTTGCAGGGACATCAGGTTTCAACTTATGCAGTAATTGCAGTTTGTAGGAGTGAAACTTGAGTCGCGATCTTAAATACGATGGGATGTTTAACTGCTGACTAGCTCTATGGACAGACTTCTTAGGACTGCGCACAAATGCCTCCCGCATTGACAGATGGTCTGTCTCCCTGAATGGCCTCTCCTTCGATGACATATGCAGCCACGATCACGGCACCACTTCAAGATTCACGTGTGTGTAGGAGCTTGATGTTGAAACCTTCGTCTAAAAGCAGGCTGAACCTGCACCAGACTCTGCGTGCTATGATGTTCCAAAACACACCAACTACGTTCTTGTGGGTTCGCATAACTCCTTAAAACTTCTTTAATAACAACACAATATTAAAAGCAAACATTCACATGTAACCTGCCTGCTAAATATCCAACAATGAACCCATATTTACTAATCACAAACGTGAGTGAATTTAGCTTCTGTGTTTGATTCCCGCGATCCCGTCCATTGTTGTCCATTGTTGACATGCACAAAAATATTTGAGTTTTTCTTTCGAATGTCACCAATTTCATTTGAATCGATTATCCAAGGCGACGTGGTGCAAGTTTGGAGTATGACAGTATTTTTCGCAAACCCATATCAAATCAACCTTAGCTATGGTATTTTACTTGAGCAGATAGTAAGCGATTTATTGAATCCTAAATCGCTAAAGGGCTGACAAGGATTTAAAAGACTCTGATATTAGAAGAATTGCATTTCATCTAATGTAATATTTATTGAGTGCCAAAATAAATACAGTCATATTGGGAGTGACTGCTTCTGGCCCTGGCCATTTTATAGTCATCTCCCCTCCTTTGGTTATAATAGTAATAATAATATTTTAATCTATTGAGCATTAAGTTATTACATATTAGATGCCTTCTAGGATTAATATTACATGTTAACACAATTAGTAATTCTTATATTTATTTGAATTTACATTATTTTCTTCTTTTAACCATCCATATCCATTTATTCCTATTCATTCCATACCATGAACTTTCTTTTCTCCTAATCTCTATTTCTTTAGATACATTAATTTTATACCCTTCCATATTTTACTCACATTATTTTCTCTAATAATTTTAGTTACTTTCTCCGCTTGTCTCTTTCCCCTATTCTTACGCTAAAGTCTCCATTATTATAATTTCTATGTTCGTATATTTATCCTTTAACATTTATATATCTTTCTCTAAAAGATGGCACAGTCCAAGATTGTGAAATTGTGAAGCAGCCGGTTTGGCCTTCACAATTCCAAAATCCCAATCTCCTTATTGGCCGCTATTGCGATCCCATTCTATTACGGAAAGGTGTGAACATCTCTAAAGTTATTTTACTTCTCAGTTTGATTCCCTCCACTGATTTATAATGTTTTCTTCCCCTTCTTCCTCCAAATACTCCCCACTTTGCATTCCATCTCAAAAATTTAACATCAAGATTTCACCGGATATATACGTTTATGGAACTCTGAATAAAATAAATAAAATTCATCTTAAGAAAATATCCGCTGTGTGACTGAGTTATGCTGTCTACAGATACACACAAATACATATAAACACCAGACTTCCTGTTTAAGTTTAGCATCTTCCAAGGATGCGATACAAAGATTTTAAAGAAAATTTCCCATCCCAAATTACCCTTTACAAGGAAACATTTTGTAATTTTTTATTTTTTCAGAAATGGCCATAACGATTTTTATTAAAGTACCACATGTTTAAGATATTTATATGGGAAATAACATATATTTTGGGAGTAAAAACTTATCCACTACAGAAAATGTAGATCTGTTTAAAACATAATTTACTTCAAATGCGTGAATTTTCGAGATGTCCGTTGTTATTACTGTCACCATTCAGTTGTTTCTCGTGGTCAAATAAACAGTATGGAATTTAGAAATCTTCACATAGCGACTCGCTTTTTAAACATCTGAGTATCGCTTCAGTCTTCTGTATTCTTAAATCTGCAACTAAATGTGTAATGAAACTATTTCTGCAAATGTTTATCTAACATGAAGTAGTTAGAAAAATAAGGTTTAGAAACGTTGATGTGTTTCACTCGCAGAACTTTCTCTAGCGTCTCTCGTTCATTTCTTCAGTTTTTGTAAGGTCGCTTTTAAGTTTTTGTTGATATCGGGACGGTTACTGTAAGCTGTCTTGTTAGGGGTGCAGTTTCTATTAATTCTTCTAAAAGAAAGAAGATAACAGTTGTCTTATTATTTACCATAAGCAGGTACTCTTGAAAGCATTAAATTGTCTCCTGAACATTATTCAACCCCCTCTCACGTTAGTGTGTCCACCCTTCTCCTTGCTAATGCTTATCTATAGTAAGAAGAAATGTTATTGCATTCCATCTAGAAATTCGACATCGAGATATCATTGAAAATATACCTTTTGAGAGTCCCTGAATAAAGAAATATATATATATATATATATATATATATATACATACATACATATTAGTAAAATGTCCGTGCGCGCGCGTATATGTGTATCTGTCCGCCAACAGCAAACTCAAAAACGAAGAGTCGGTTAGGTACCAAACTTGGTGTTTATGTACAGCGTCTTCCAAGAATGCGACACGAAGATTTTCAAGAAATTCTCCCTACCCCAATTGATCCTTTACATGGAAACAGTTTTGTTATTTTTCATTTTCTCAAAAATGGCTCTAATTATTTTTATTAAGATACCCTATGTTTAAGGTATTTGCACGACAAATAAAATGTATATCTTGCATTTTCTGCGATTAGCCTTGAAGTCATGTTCATTCTGAATGAACTTTGTACGAGTGCTAAACCAAAAGAGAAAGACAAAATTCTACATCTCGGTAAAGCACACAATTTATGTCAAATAATCCAATATATTCTTTATTATTGGCTTTAACTGTCAAGTACTTATATATTTTTCAACCGCTAAGTCGCTATTCATTTTAGTTCTCGTGATCATGCAAAGAGAACAGAATTTCAAAGCGGGTTTTAAAAAAACTAACTATCGCTTTAGCTAGTGTATCGTGCAGCAAAATGTGTAACGAAAGCTTATCTGGATTAACAACGGTAGCCAGAATAAGAAGCTTTTATAAGAATAGTCTGTAGAAGAGCGAGAAGAGAAAGTCATGTGAATGTAGCGCATCAGAAATTGTTTAATAGATATTGCGCCTACAGCATTTTTACGTTTGTACTTAAGAATACGTGTCGTAAATTTGGTGCAACTTTGTGGCCTCGCATTCAAGACAAACGTATTGTCACTTTGAGTAAGATACAGTATTGTAATGGTTGAATGAATACAATAAAAGAATTAACATTTTTATCTGCTAAGAAAGTAAGAAGTGAGGTGCAGCTGATACCAAATGTTTTTTAATAACTTTCAGACTGTCACTTTCAAAAGAGTTCATCTATGTTAGGAAGCATTCTGTAAATACAAAATACCAAAGCATAAAGAAAGAAGCTTGCATCGTGACGAAAGTGCGCTCTTCGCTTTGAGAGAGGTAACAATGATCTCCTTTCACTGTTCTCGCTTTTTATGGCAGTTCTTTGTGCGAACGTGAGGCAGTTAGCTATGCTCTCATAGTGGTACATGGATTTCCTTCTGCAAGTTGTTTATAACGGAAAATGTTAAAATCTGTCGTAACTTTTCTTGGCACATAGTTCATTTATGTATTCAGGATCCGAGCGAGATGGCTCCGCGGTAACGTGTGAGGCTCGCATTCAGGAGGTCCCAGGTTCGATTCCCATCGGGATGGTCATTCTGACCTTGAGTTTCTTCGTGGTTTCCCCAGCTTATTAGGCGAACGCTAAGGTAGTTCCTTTTCTACCATGAACTTTCTGTCCATCATTTCCTATTATTTGTTTCAGTTGTTGAACCAGACAACGGCGTTCGGTGTGTTGTGGCTGGGCGTGAATATGTGCTTTGGAAAGGTTTCTTTCTGACTTGGTTCAACTCTGATGGATCCGCTTTCTGGAGACATCCTTGAACCTTAGGGGGACTCGGGACTTGTGGGCAGGGCTGGCCGGCGTCCAGACGTAAGTCCTATATGAAACCGTTAGGGACCCCGTCCATACTTGCGCACATCGTCGTCCGAATCTGATCGCACTTTGGATCTCCCCCTCATCCTTCCTCCCAGGGGTCACGTTAGAAGCGGTGCTCTCCGATTTCGGGGCCCCTCCGTGATCTGTACTCATACTCCTCTCCTTCCAGGAATTTCCTGTTCACGATTTCCTTTCATCTGCTTTATATTATATGTTTTAGGAGTATAGGAGCAGGCGACGGCAACTGTGCGGTGGAGTTTGCGCTCTGTAAAGATTTATTGGAAGGCCGGCTGGTGCTGCTTCCTGGAAGACTTCTTCCCGAGACCCTCGGGTTGATGATGTCGCAGCCAGTGTCAGGATTGGTGTCATTCTGGAATCGTTATGGGCCCCTTCCTTGCTAGCGCGCATCGTCGTCCGGATCTGGTCGCCCTTCGGGGTACTGAGCAGTGGTAGGTTCCAGTTGCTGGGGCCCCCTCTGCCTGACTAATACCAATCTTATATACCTGTTCAAGGTGGGGAAAAGTACTGTACACAAAATTGTGTAGTAGGATGGGTTCCAGAGTAAGCATTTTGAAGCATGGCGTTGCAGATGCAATAGAATAACTTGAACATAATTCAAATGTGAAATATAACTCGCACGACAAGTCTCAACTAATGAGTACTGGTACACAACGAGACATCACACGTGCTGAACGAGACGGTATTACCAGGCAGTGTTTTGTTTACATCTGACACGAGAGACTGATTTAATGTTAACGCTGTAAAAAGTTCTGGTTCCTAACCTTAAAATGTTTATTGCTCTTCTGCTCCCTGTATAGTAAAACCGTAATGGAAGTTCTAATAATTTTTAGAGTTGGATAATCATTGATATTAGCGTATATAACCGTGAAGCCAGAAGTAACTTTTTTTTTACGCTGATTACATGTGATGTAACTGAACTGTTACCGCATCCATAATACTTGAGCGATACATTATGATCTTACTCGGCGGCGCGCAACTCCCCTATCGCCTACCTGTTAACACCTTCAAAGCAGCAGTCCACTGGGATCCATTCCCCACATAAACAATGAAATATGTGTATTTAAAAGAAAAATACTGTTTAATTCAATTTATTCTAATAAACTGAGTTCATTTCATTGCTTCAATATGTGTTGCTATCACGTTACCTGCAAAAAAATAAACAAATACAGTATGGACTCAATAATGCAGCCATCTGTTGCACCACTCGCAAACACGGTCAAGGTTGTGCCAGCCGATTAGCATTTAATTACACACAATTAACAAGGTAAGACTTTTTGTAAAAACTCAAAGCTCTACTCGCTACCGCTCCTTTCATAAATATACCCCGTGTTAATTGCTACCATTACAGTCTTGTTGCGTAATATACTATTCTCTACCACTTCTTACCTATTATAGGTACTTCGCCCGAAAATTCCACATCGAGATTTTACCGGAAATATGTGTTTTGGGGACTTTCTGAATTAAAATAACAACCATTTTTTAAAAAAGGTCAGATTGTGTGTCTATGTGTGTGTGAACAACATAACTCAAAAAGTGTATTAACACCACATTTGGTATTTAAGTTTAGCGCCTTCCATAGATGTAATACTAAGATTTTTATTAAAATGCCATATGTTTTAAGATATTTATAAGTATATGACAAATAAAATGCACGTCTTGAATTTTCTGGGAATAGCCTGTCCACTTCATTAGTAAGGAATTTTGTATAACCTTGTATAACGTCTAAATCACTCGTAGGTTGAAATAAATTGCGTAGTAAGCTTTTCTTCCTAAGAACTTTTTGTGGCATAAGCATTTCGGGGATTGTTGTTTTGAACTTATCAGTACTTCGTAATTTTTTAAAGGGTTGTCGCTATTCACTTGTTTCTTGCGAGTTCATGGAAAGAGCATGGAATTTGTTTGTGCTGTTTAAAAATAACGGTAGTGGTTACAGAAAGTCGTGCGATTGTAACCCATCAGATGTGAAGCAGCATGTACCGTTGCACTGCCCTGCCGCTGCTACCAGTACGCGACCTTGACCACGCAAGATGGTTACTTACCACAGTGAGGAGGGCTGAACGCATCTCGTAGACCCAGACATGGCCGCAGGAACCACCAAATCCGTGCACGATCACTTTGGTAGGAGCGGACACATTGAAGGCCTTCCCTGCCCAGGACCACACCGAGCTCAGGTTACCGAACGGCACATCCATCACGGGGATGTTACCCCGAGCACGCCCGTTGTACAGCAGGAACCGTGTACCAACTTCCTCCGGGGGAGAGGGCAGCATGTCCAGGTAACCGAACGGACCAGAGTCGTAGAAACACCCTAGGTCCTTATAGCAGACTGAGGACTCGGCTCGCTTTTGTCTGCAAGAGAACAAAACAGTGACATTAAGTAAAGTTGCTCTGTTTCCAAGTTATTAGCTGTCTCACTCTCTGAATAAAGTCTTTCTTTTGAAAGTCAACGAGTAGATAGTTTTTATTACCACCTAAAGCATAAGTCTAGATGGTTAAATGATGCACATTTGTACATAACAGGTTGAAAATACAGGGTGAGCCAAAAGACTCCGAACCGCCTGCACGGTGATTTTTCTGTCCGCGTCCTCGGCGCTCGTTGCCGTCTGCCACTATCATAGAAAGGCGTGGATGAAACCATACTACATTTTTAAAACTACGTTTAAAGGCTTTACTTACCAACTTTACGAAACGAGATGCTGAAACTGGCCAAGGATTAAAACAAAGCAGATAGAAAAAAAATCTGATGTGTTACACTCACATGACTTTCTCTACTCTTGTACAAACTATTTTTACAAACGCTTATTCTCCATCTACTTCATGTTAATCGAGATAAACATTTGCAGACTATCTTATTGCTAATTTTCTTGTAGATGTAAGGGGAATATATATTTACAAGGTCAATATAGAAATACAGTAGCCTTTAAGCACATACATATCTCTTAATAGCTGGTTGCTAGGTGCAGCACCATTCCCTTTGCCACAGATTAATACTCTTTGCATATCCAAGACAAAAAAAATGAATAACGAATTCCCATTGGAAAAAATAAGTATTGAAAAATTTAAGGGAATAACAAGCAATATCTCGAAAATGGTTCACTCAACAAAATAAATGTATATGACATAAATTGTGTATTTTAACGCGATGTACATTTTTTGTGTAGTAAAATTTTCTCTATCTCTTATGGTTTACCGGTTATGCAAAAGTCGTTCACAATGAACACTTTTGGAGACATTCCCAGAAAATTCAAGATATACGTTTTATTTGCCATGAAAATATCTTAAACATATGATATTTTAATCAAAATCGTTAGAGCCGTTTTTGAGAAAATTAAAATTTTCGAAAAATCTTCCATGTAAAGGGTATCCTGGGGTGGGGATTTTCTTGAAAACCTTCGTGTCGCATCTCTGGAAAATACTGAACCTAAATACCAAGTTTGGTGTTTATCCGACTGTTCGTTTCTGAGTTATGCTGTTCACAGACACACAGACAGACACACACACGGACATGTTTCCAAAAATGTTTTTTTTTGGATTCAGGGAGTCTCAAAACATGTATTTCCGGTGAAATCTCGGTATCGAATTTTTGGGTGGAATACAATACTTCTCCTACTTACTATACGTAGTAGAGAAAGTAATAAACGTTCATAGAATACTTATATACACTCTAATAAATGATAGAGGGTAGAGAAAGTCATATGAATGCAACACATAAGATTTTATGAACTTGTATAATTTTCAGCAATTGTGTAAATTTGTGTCGTGATTGTCCAAATAATACAGTCTTGTTGAAAATAAAGGCTAAGGGTTGATAAGTTTTGGAAGTTGTAAGGTAACCTATGCTTTTGCCAGGTGCTAACCTCCCAGTATTGATGTTGTTACTTTCTCTACTACGTATAGTAAGTAGGGGAAGTATTGTATTCCACCCAAAATTTCGATACCGAGATTTCACCGGAAATACATGTTTTGAGACCCCCTGAATCCAAAAAAATCATTTTTGGAAACATGTCCGTGTGTGTGTCTGTGTGTCTGTCTGTGTGTGTCTGTGAACAGCATAACTCAGAAACGAACAGTCGGATAAACACCAAACTTGGTATTTGGGCTCAGTATCTTCCAAGGATGCGACACGAAGGTTTTCAAGAAAATCCCCCCACCCCAGAGTACGCTTTACATGGAAGATTTTTCGAAAATTTTAATTTTCTCAAAAATGGCTCTAACGATTTTGATTAAAACATCGTATGTTTAAGATATTTTTATGACAAATAAAATGTATATCTTGAATTTCCTGGGAATGTCTCCAAAAGTATTCTTTATTGTGAACGACTTTTGCATAACTGGTAAACCATAAGAGATAGACAAAATTTTACTACACAGAAAATGTAGATCGCGTTAAAATACACAATTTATGTCTAATACATACCATTTTCGAGATATTGCTTGTTATTCCCTTAAATTTTTCAATACTTATTTTTTCAAATGGGAATTCGTTATTCATTTTTTTGTCTTGGATATGCAAAGAGTATTAATCTGTGGCAAAGGGAATGGTGCTGCACCTAGCAACCAGCTATTAAGAGATATGTATGTGCTTAAAGGCTACTGTTTTTCTATATTGCCCTTGTAAATATATTTTCCCCTACATCTACAAGAAAATTAGCAATAAGATAGAGTCTGCAAATGTTTATCTCGATTAACATGAAGTAGATGGAGAATAAGCGTTTGTAAAAATACTTTGTACAAGAGTAGAGAAAGTCATGTGAGTGTAACACATCAGATTTTTTAAATACTTACAGCGTATGAGTGGTGAAAGATTAGGTATCGAAATAGTTTCCGGGATTGCCCCCGACACAAAATTTACCTCTATAATATCATTATAGACTAACCTATGACTGTGGACGCAAAATATGGTAATTTCAGTGGCGTTTCGAAGGGGTATTACAGTTGACTAGTTGGCGTGTGCTGTATACAGACTATTACTTGTCGTTAGGCTTGAGCGACCCTGGCGGAACAAGCTATCCGAGCAACAATTCTGCATCGCTAACAAAGAAAACTCAATTATTGCTAAACAATGGCCAACCATATTCATTGTCGATTAAAGGTACTTTTCAAGAATTTATTAAAAACATTTAACACAATTTTCTTTCCATTTCCCGCGTTTATGTTTTCCACAGTGGCGGAAGATTCTCAGCCCGAAACGAACTGCGGCGCCTGCGCAGTTAAACCCTCTGATATAACGGTTCATTTAGTTATAACTGAATCTGAACAAACACATTTAGTTTCATAAATTGAATTGTTACAATAATGAGTTTTTTAAATTTCTCTGCACAAAATAACCACAAAATGTTACCGAACTGTTTCTTTGTAGAGGAAGAGGCGACATGCTAAGCGGGAAAGGTTGTAGTGTGTCCACCAGCCAGTGAAGTGCTGTCTTGTCACGTGGTTTTGTTTACTTCTCCTTTCAGCTTATAGTGAAAAAGGTTTAGTTTGATTCAGCTGTTAACATCAGCAAAAGGTTAACAGTCAAAATTTCCTCAAGCACGTTCCTCATAAAAACATTAGTAAAGTTTACCAAAGATACAGTTAAGGCCAGTAATTTTTTAAAAATATTACTCAAACGAAAAATATAAAGATGGTATGTGAAGGAATGTAAAAGCTTCTCCTTTCAGAGTCTACGCGCAGACTATGAATTCTCTACCCTGTGTGAGCAAATGAATAACAAGTAAACTTTGTGAATGACAGTCCTTCACGTGTTGTTGGGGTATGTGGATAATGCAACCTGACTTGTAACTGCGCATGCGCAGAGCACCTTCGTGTTTTTACCTGTGAGAGTCGTGCTTTTTGTGCCACTCCGCCATTGACGTGACCACGGCCTTCAGGAGCTCGATGTCCTGCATCTCATCCAGGGCTTCCTGGTCAGAGGTAGCCCACGGGGTCCCTCCTGTAGCTAGACATCCTGCAAACAAACCAAACTACAATCAGACCGAGTTGTACTGTGAGGGCGCTTCGGGTTTCCAGAGCGGCCCAAAAACACCATTTCTTTCTCTACCGCTTACCTATTTTAAGTAGAGGAATTATTGTATCTAACCATGAATGTGATATCGAGATTTCACCAGAACGATACGTTTTTGGATACTTTGAATAAAAATTTATGAGCAAGAATGTCATAATGTGTGTATAGGTGTGAAATATTATATTCCCCAAAACGGCAGAAGCTATTTCTATTAAAGTATTATACGTGCGAAATATTGACATACTAATAAGTCCTGTATGTTGAATAAACAGTCTGTCGATGTTATACATATAACTAGGAAACCATAAGCAGTTTATTAAAGTATTTAATTTATGTTCAAATATCGTTTTTCGTATCACTAGCCGTTTCCGAAATATTCCTTGGCTACGTTTAGTTGTTCCAGTATATTTACTTTGGTGCAATAAATAATGTGACGCAGCAGCTATGGCCCAAGGTTACGGTGCCGGATAACCGGAGATAAACAAAGATAAGTAGCGCTGTTGCCAGCGTAAACACCGGAAGCGCTATCGTCAGATAATAAGAATATGCTGGATGTTTCCCCTTCTCGAACGTTCTGGAAATTTCCTACGGTTATATAAGGGAGCGCTCTTGCAAGTTAGCCAGTCAGTGAGCGAGTGCGTTTCTCATGCGTTCTCCGAGCGAGTTTGTGGCTACGTGAGGTGCAGTGAATGTTACTACTGCATGAGAGATCGGAGAAGTCTTGTGTTCGACTCCCCAGCGAGTGAGCCAACCGGAAGAAGAGGGCACGTCGTGCGTATTTCATTACGCCGCCACGTCACGAAGAAAGTGAGAGTGAATGGTTGAACTAGATCACATTGACGAAGAGACAGTGAGGACTTAGTGAAGTGACAGTTAAAAACTGGACAATTTCACAATAAAGTATATTGAAAAGATTCGGGTTCTCTTCTCTCTCTCTCCCGAATGAACTGTGCTTATTACTTAAGCAAACTGACGTGATACAAAATATTGAACATTTTATTTTGAAGTGGGGAAAAAAAATATTATTTTTCAGTAATGTTTTCAACTACTGTAGTTAAAAAAATTAAAAAAAGACGAAAGAAACTTGATGTGTTATGTTCATATAATTTTCTCTACCCACTCTTCTTACAAAAGCTTGTTCTATCTACTTTATATTAATGGAGATAAACATTTGCAGAAATGGTTATATTACATATCTCATTGTAGGTACAAGGGGAATACAGTAGGCTTAAGCGAGTGACCAAATGGGGTGGCTCAGGCGGTAACGTCTGTGGCCTGCATTCGGGAGGTCTTGGGTTCGATTCCTGCGACCGACCCTCCTGACCCATGTTTTTTTTCGGGATTTCCCCGGGTCACTATTCATTCACAGGCTATTCTCAGAGCATTCAAAACATACTTAAGACATTTACACGGCAAAACAAGTGTATACGATACTTTAAACAAAATCATTAGAGCCACTTTCGAGGAAATAGAAAATAAGGCAATTTCCATGTAAAGGGTAGTTGGGGTGGGTAGAGTTTCTTGAAACTCTTCGTGTCGCATATTTGGAAGATGCTGAACTTAAATACCAAGTTTGATATTTATCGGACCTTTTTGTTTTTGAGTTACGTTGTTACATGGAACTTTCACTAAAAATTCTAATTGATGAAAATGATAAAATGTTTCGTGAAGAAATTTGATTAAAACCTCCAATAGCATGCTGGGAAGGTTCATTACATCCCCTGAATTTCCTGTCCCTCCATTTCACCTCCATTCTCATTTCACTTGATCTGTTCCAGGGTTGAAAGTGTCGGCGGGAGTCTCGGCATTGCATAGCAGGGGAAAAGAATGCTCTATGAAACACCTCGTACACCGGAATGGGGGCGGTCTCCGAATCCCGGTGGGATGTGCAAGTCTGCAGGGGTTAGGGGAGCTGGTTGCACCAGCTGACATCCGGAGAATTTCAATCTGTAAAAGGTAGGGACCCTGCCTTCTGCTCTGTCGTCTCTCCTCTCATCTCACCCCTCCCTCACGGGAGCACCCCGCCAGGGGCTTCAGGCACAAAAGATATTGGGTGATATTAATAAAAGCGAGCCGTGACGCATGAGCCATGGCTTGTAGCAAAACCGAGTCGTCGATAGCAGCGAGTCGGGAGACGTCACAGATTTGGTATTAATAAAAACTTCCCCTCCGTGCTGAGTCTTGGCTCTATGATAGCGAGTCTCTGACTTGTGTTTCCCCTCTTCCTGACTGCAAATGCATTATTGTCGAGTGGCAGTAAACATTCGATTCAGTTTAGGTATTTTTGTGGCAGTATATCCATCAGAAATGACTGAAGAAAGCAATCAGTTTATATCTTCTTTTGTGAACTTAACCACCAAAAGAGATGAGCAAATCTCAGCTGCCTGCGGACAAGTGGAAAAGGCTTCTGCTATGACCGAAGTGCAGCGAAAACTAAAAGAGAATCTGAATCTTCGCCTAACAGAGGACCAGACAGCGAAGAAAATAAGAAATATGAAAAGTCGCCTAAAAGTGAAGACTGATCTGCGACGGACAGGCAACAAGCCCATAGCCCGGAAAAACTGGGAAAACAAGTTTTTAGACCTTATTCAAGGGGAAGCAAATCCATCTATAGTTTCGTTAAGAATACTAAGGACGACTTTCGATTATTCTCCAGTTCATTGATGCTACTAGTAAAGCTCTGTTTTATTAAATAATTCAAGGTTACAAAACCTTTTGCTGTTCTTGAGAAGTTGCAATAACGTAAAATAACGCTGCCATTCAAATTTAGCAGCTTGTAGTGCTGCAGTGGTTGCTGAGAATTTGATGCAGTTTCTCGATTTTTGTTTAATGCCCGAAGAAACTTTCCAAAATATATTTAAACTGTACCTTGTGAAACGCCCAAGTCCTCTGGAATCCGGGTTCCCCCAATGCAGCGTAGAAATATTCTCATTTTTCCATCTCTAGTACATAACGGCCTTTCCTCTTGTCTCCACAGTTTCCGGAAGGAAATGCCGGGCGAGCCACCTCACGTTTTCTTTCTCAAACCTATAAAGTTGTTTATAATTGTAGTCTTCAGAATCCCGGCGCATTTTATAGTATTTTTCTTTTCTCAGGTTGACGTTCACTTGCAACTGAGCCATCGCCTTCAAGTTTGAGACAGCTACTGAGGTGGCTTAAAAAATCGTAAGCCATGGCTCTTAAAGTGAAGTTACAGTTCCGTTTTATTAATACCACGGCTAGAGCCGTGACTCGCTAGGAGGAGGGGTTGAGTCGTTGATAAATCCAAGGTCACACTAAGCTTGAGTCGTTGCGCTTTATTAATACGGAAGTGATGATGATGAGATGCGGTTTAAGGGTGCTAAACAGCGAAGGTCATCAGCGCCCTTACAAAGTATAAAATTTACAGTCCAAAAAATAAAAGACGGTTAAAAAAACGCATGGATAAAAACCCGCGATGTCCAAAAAGGTGAAAAACAAAACACCAAATTCCAAAAACGAACACACTAAAAGCATGGTCAATAAAGGAGTAAAACAACGTGCCAAGAACTTTAGAATGCGAGGAACACGAGCGCCAGATGTCCACTGGGGAGTAGAGGCCCCATTAAAAAGACAATATAAAATCACACAGTCAAAAGACGCTCAGCGCATCAAATGCGTCGGCTAAAACCAATGTCACTGATAAAACGTAAAAGACATTCTACAGCACGCGCATCATCTGCCATAGCGTTGGCTATGCCAACAGGCAGACCAACACGAACGTGCCGTGGAGCTAAAACTTGACACTCTGTTAAAATGTGACGCACCGTTAAGGGCGCATCACACTGCTCACAGAGCGGTGCGGGATCACCACTGAGCAGGTATCTATGACTAAAAAGACAATGTACGATTCGTAAGCGAGTTAAAAGTACCTCTTCCCGACGACACGAACGAGAAGAGGTACCCAGACTAACGGGAGAGGCTTAATCTCCCGCAACTTGTTCCCCCGGAGGGCCGTCCACACATCCCTCCAAAGCGAGAGGATGCGGCTACGTAAAATAACAAACAAATCTGACGAGGGAACAACAGAGGTAAAACTTCTGGAATACGGAAGTGAGCCATGGCTCAGAAATTGCGAGTTGTAAGTCATGACTCGCTTTTATTAATACCACCCATTGTTGGTCGAAGTTGTAAGTCCCCCTGCGCACTTAGCCCTAAGCGATAGTGAGATTTTTAAAAAGGGGGTCGCTATACGATGGAGTTGAAATTCCATTCTCTTAGTATGATCACGACAAAAACAAAAGCGAGTTAGCAGTTGAAAAAAGTATAAAGTATTGTGCAGTAACTTCTTTTTCGATGGGGGGGGATCTATTTTCTTACGGTTTATCAGTTATCCGGTTATACAAAATTCATTCAGAATGATGAGGTTTTCACAGGCTGTTCACAGAAAATTCAATACACATTTTATTTGTCATGCAAATGTGTTAAATATGAGGTATTTTGACCAAAATCGTTACAGTCCTTTTTGAGAAAACAAAAAGAGCGAAAAGTTTTTCATATATAGGGTAGTTAAACACGGGACAGGATTTTCTGGAATTTCGGGTTGCATCCTTGGAAGAGTGACTTTAACAGAGTTTTCGTTTTTGAGCTATGCTGTTCACAGACAAACGTCACGTGTGGCGGGACTTTTTTCTAAAAATGCTCAAAAGGTGTATTTCGAGTGAGATCTCGGTATCGAATTTTTGGGTGGAGTGCAGTTGTACTTGCACTACTTGCTGTAAGTACGTGGTATAGAATTAAAAGGAGAAGTTTCTTGCTTTTCCCAACAAGAGCTGTAGTCCTACTCTGCATTCACTCTTAGGCTGATCCGCGCCAAAACAAACGCACGTGGCCAGTGCACCGTGGTACAACACTGTAGCAATGCGCCCAGGAAAGTAGTCCCATGCTAATCTCTGACTTTTAGAAGTAATTTATCCTTAAATAGTATAATATTCTATACAAATACCCAAGGGTTTATTTAACGCTGATTTATACCGTAAAACAGATCTACAAGTCCCATGACGCAATTTGTATGAGTCACCTGATATCCGGGTAGCGCAGAATATTGTTTACAGCCAGAAACCAGCAGTTGTGTTTAGTATCACGGAGGACAGTGAATTCCTCTTGTGTTTTCGTCGAATTACGTAAAGCATTAGCCGCGCAAACCATTGACTAGTAGTGAAAAAACAATAGTGTTGAATCGTTATTATAAGTTATGTGAGAAATATCCAACACTTTCCGCGAAAGAAATGGCGAAATTAACTTCTGAGTTCACGGGTGTTTCGAGTACAAGTATAAACAGTGCTTGTGCAGAAAAATCTGAAACGAGAATGATGATGAGATGCGGTTTAAGGGCGCTAAACTGCTAAGGTCATCAGCGCCCTTACAATGTATAAAATAGAAAGTCAAAAATATAAAAGAACCGCATAATTAAAAAACGGGACACAAACCCGCGATGTCCAAAAATTTAAAACAACAATAATACAACAATGCCAAAAACTAACACACTAAAAGCATAGGCAATAAAAAATTAAAACGTGTCAAGGACTGTAGAATGCGAGGGACATGAGCGCCTTTTGTCCTCTGGGTATTAGAGTCACCATAAAAACAGACAGAATAAAATTACTAAGCTAAAAGACGCTCAACGCATTAAATGCCCAGATTAAAATCACTGTCATGAATAAAACGTAAAACACATTCTACAGCACGCATGTCGTCTGCCAAAACGTTGGCTAGGCCAACAGGCAGACCCACACGAGCACGCAATGCAGCTAAAACCAGACACTCTGTTAAAATGTGACGCACCGTTAAGGGCGCATCACACTGCCCACAGAGTGGTGCGGGGTCACCACTGAGCAAATACCTATGACTAAAAACACAATGTCCAATCCGTAAACGAGCTAAAATTACCTCTTCCCGACGACACGAACGAGAAGAGGTACCCCAGATCAACGGGAAAGGCTTAACCTCCCGCAACTTGTTCCCCCGGAGGGCCGTCCACTCATCGCAGCAGCGCGAGAGGATGCGGCGACGTAAAATAACACACGAATCTGACGAGGGAACAACAGAGGTAAAAAAATCTGGGTAATAAAATCGCCGATTTGGCAGCGGCGTCGGCAGACTCATTACCTGAGATGCCCACATGACCTGGGATCCACATGAAGGAGATGCTGGTGCCAGAGACACCAAGCGAGTGGAGCAGGTCATGAATGCGCAGTACGAGTGGGTGGTAATGGTACAGCGCATTAATACTCTGAAGGGCACTCAAAGAGTCTGTACAAATAAAACAATGTCGTAAGTCGTGCCGCTGAATGTATAAAACAGATTGATAAATGCTAAAAAGTTCGGCGGTAAAAATTGAACATTGTCCAGGTAAACGAAACGTAAAACTATTTCCACCACAAAAAAGGCACATCCTACTCCAGCATCAGTCTTAGATCCATCAGTAAAGATAAAATCAAAGTCCCCAAATTGCGACTGAAGTTCTAAAAACGCTGATCTAAACACTGAAGAAGGGGTCTCACTCTTCGGCATCGACGATAACCCAAAGTGACAGAGGGCCTCAGCGCGCAACCATGGAGGAAAACGCGTTTCCCCCCTTGAAAGGTTCGGCGCTGGCGTAACGTCCAAATGCCGAAGAAGCTGACGAAATCGAACCCCTGGAGGGAACAAAGCAGAGGAGCTAACTAAATATTGCCGGTCAAGTGAATCCTCGTAAAATGCCGCGAAGGACGGGTGGTCAGGCAAGCTGGAGAGTCGACAGGCATAGCTACACAGGAGCAGCTCACGCCTGAAGGACAGCGGAGGCTCTGCAGCTTCAGCGTAAAGACTGGGCACGGGGCTAGTTGGAAAGGCTCCTGTAGCGACTCTAATACCACGATGATGAATGGGATTCAAACTACGTAACACAGATGGACGTGCCGATGAAAAGACAATACACCCGTAATCAAGTTTGGATCGGACCAAAGAGCGACAGAGACGCAGGACGGTCCGATCAGCTCCCCAGGATGTGCCACTTAAAACACGTAAAAGATTAAGAGAACGCTTACACTTAGCTTTTAAAAAGGAAATGTGCGAGGACCAACACAACTTCCTATCAAAAATCAACCCCAAAAATTTCACCTCGTCTGCAAACGGAAGCATCTCCGGCCCAAGATGGAGAGAGGGCGGAGGGAAATATTTCCGGCGCCAGAAGTTGATGCAGACGGATTTCTCGGCGGAGAAATTAAAGTCGTTGGCGTTACTCCAGGCGTAGAGACGGTCGATACAGCTCTGGAGACGGCGTTCGAGTAGACAGGTCCGCCGTGAACTGCAATAAATGGCAAAATCATCAAAGGAAAAGAGACGATGAAATGCCAGGTGGAATACAATCAACAATGGGGTTGATAGCAACTGCAAAAAGTGTGACACTAAGTACGCAGTCCTGCGGTACTCCGTTCTCTTGAATAAAACGACTAGACAAAACTGAGCCCACACGTACACGAAACACGCGGTCCGTCATAAACTCCCGAAGAAATATGGGAAGACGACCGCGGATATTCCATGCGTGAAGTGTACGTAAAATGCCGCCCCTCCAACAAGTATCATAAGCTTTCTCCAGGTCAAAAAACACAGTCACGGTTTGACACTTTCTCAGAAATCCATTCATAATATGCGTCGACAGGGACACCAGATGGTCGACGGTAGAGCGATAGCGACGAAATCCGCACTGAGCGTTTGCTAGAAGTTTCTGAGACTCAAGCCACCATGTCAACCGCCCGTTGATCATGCGCTCCATCACCTTGCAAATGCAACTGGTGAGGGAGATAGGGCGGTAGCTGGAAGGAAGTTGGCATTCCTTCCCAGGCTTAAGTACAGGGACAATGGTGGTTTCGCGCCAAACGGAAGGAAAAAAGCCGTCTTGCCAAATACGGTTATAGACCTGTAAGAGAAAGAGTTTACTGTCGGCTGAAAGGTGCTTTAACATCAGGACATGAATGCATTCCGGGCCAGGAGCGGAGTGCCTAGAGCATTGAAGAGCGTGCTCCAGCTCCCTCATTGTAAAACGTTCGTTATAACATTCAGTGTTAGCAGACCGAAAATTATATGGTGCAGAATCCAGCCGGTCTTTAATAGAGCGAAAGCCGGCGGAATAATGGTCTGAACTGGGAACCGCCTCAAAGGCAGATCCCAGAGTGTTAGCGATGTCAGCCGGATCCACTATGGTGGCATTAGAAACCTGAAGGCCAGAAACAGTACAATGCGACACTTTACCTGAGAAGCGACGAAGTTTATCCCAAACAACAGATGAAGGGCGTAAAGCGATTAAGACTCGACAAAACGAGCCCACGACGCCTTCTTGCTATCCTGAATAGTGCGACGAGCCCTGGCGCGCGATTGTTTAAAAGTCACCAAATTATTAAGTGTAGGGTGGCGCCGAAATGCCCTAAGTGCAGTCCTACGAGTACGAACGGCGTCTCGACAATCCTCGTTCCACCACGGAACAGGCATTCGCCGAGGTTGAGAGGATGAACGGGGATTTGCGCGTTCGGCAGCAGAGAAAATAGTAGACGCAAGGTACTGCACTAGTTGGTTAATGTCGGTGAAGGACTGGTCGTCAAAATGCACGAGGCTGGAATACTAACTCCAGTCGGCTTTTGGGAATATCCAGGTAGGAACTCTGGAATGTTGTACGTGGTGTGACAGAAGAGAAACGATGCAGGGGCAATGGTCGCTGGAGTAGGTGTCAGCGACGACGTTCCACTGCAGACGACTAGCAAGCTGGAGTGAGCAAACGGCAAGGTCCAGGTGTGAGAATGTACCAGAAGAATCAGAAATAAAAGTAGGCTCACCTGTATTGAGGATGGAAAGATTGAACTGGTAAAAAATGTCGGAAAGAAGAGTTCCCCTCGCACAAGCCCTTGGCGAACCCCACAGTGGGTGATGGGCATTAAAATCTCGCAACAGAAGAAATGGTGTTGGGAGAGCGGACAGGAGAGCTCGAATGTCCGCGGGAGCGAGGGGAGACGACGGAGGTGAATATACAGAGCAAACAGAGAAGAAAAAACCGGGTAACTGCAATCTAATGGTAACAGCTTGCAAGTCGGACGTAAGAGCGAGAGTTTGAAAATGAACGTCGTTACGCACTAACAACATGACACCTCCATGAGCAGGAGCACCCTCCTTCGGTTCAAGATCGTAGCGAACCGGAGTGTGCCCTCGGAGATCGAAAGGGTCGTGAGGGCGAAGCTTGGTCTCCTGCAAACACACGACCATAGGTGAATGGGAACGCAATAAAAGTTGCAGTTCCGCCCTATGCGATCGTACACCACGTACATTCCAGGTCAGGATAGCCATGAATAAAAGGGATAAACTGTCTACTTAGAAGGGCGGCTTAAAAGAATCTTTTGCTTAACCTTTGGGCTCGGGCTTTTTGTATGGAGTTGGTCAGACTCCATAGCTTCCTCGGAGGGAGGGCCCACGCGCTCAGTGCCAGAAACCGATTCAAGCGCCGTGAGTCGGTTCTGGGTGGCGATGGGTGAGGGTTGCCGCTGAGCGCGGCTTGTCCCAGGAGCTTCCTGGGACAGCGACCTTCGAGGAGGAGAAGGTGAACTTTTCTTACCGCGCGCACGCGGAGGATCTTTTAGAAAATCTTCCCTTCGAAGTTTCTGCTTGGGTTTCTTTTCAGCGGCTTGCGACTTCATTGACTTTGGACCAGGTTTATAGGGCTTGGTAACTGTAGCTTTAATGGACGGCCGGATAGTAGTGGCGGTTAATCTAGTCATGGTCCAGGTCTGAGTTTCGGCATCTACTCGTGGTACTGGCGAGGCAACAACATAACTAAATGTGCCAGATCGCAGGAGTGAAGGTTGGCGCGCATGATAACGCCTCCGGGCTTCAGCGAAGGAGAGTTTTTCCTTTACCCGGATCTCCTGGATCGCCTTCTCGTCCAAGTACCGCGAACAGTCGGCAAACGACGCAGAATGAGATCCTTTACAATTAACGCAGACGGGGGCTGTTGAACAGGTACCTTCGTGTGAGGGCTGGCTACATGTTGCACAGGTGTTTACGGCACTCTTACATGAGACTTGCGTATGCCCAAAACGTTGGCATTTAAAACAACGCAGAGGTCTAGGAATATAAGGCCTCACAGAAATCCGTTCGTACCCTGCGGAAATGCTTGTGGGCAGATCGACGCCATCAAATGTTAGAAACAGGGTACGAGTGGGTACCAATACGCCGTCGCGTTTGGCCTGTACTCGATGGACCGCTGTCGCCTTCTGGTCTGCAAGATATTCCACCAGGTCCTCGTCCGATATGCCATCGAGGCTATGCGTGGTGACAACGCCTCGGCAAGCATTCAAGGTGCGGTGCTTCTCAACACGGATAGGATAACCGTGGAGAAGCGTAGCGCGCAACAAGGTCTTACTCTGCTGTTCGGATTTGGTTTGAACCAACAAGGAACCAATCCGAAGACGAGTGCAGGACTGAACCGCACCTGAAATAGCGTCAATGCCCTTCTGGATAATGAAAGGGTTCACCTTCTCAAACGTTTGACCTTCCTCAGTTCGTGAAATCACTAAGTAACTACCAGTTGTCGGCGGTGCTACTTCTGTTGCAAGTACTTTACGGCGCTTATTATTAATAATGGAGAAAGGGTGCTCCATAGCGAAATAAATCCTCCACCATTACAACCGTCTCCGACCTCGGGCTCTGACTTCCCGGGCGTTACCCCGGCTTGGGTGAGTGGCCTATCTATACCAGACTCACCCCAGGGTCACACCTCCCAGAACATAGACAGAGGGACCCAATCGCCGTCTGAAGCCAGCAGCTCATGCAATGGCCCCCCCGCGGGACTGCAGTTGAACAGCGGATACGAACACATACCCTACATGACGATCCCGGGTGGTGGGGATGACTCCATTACCCACTCACCCAGCTGCGCACCCAGTGCGCGGGTATCCGTCAGGCTGTGTCCACGGAGGATTTAAATAAAAGGATAAAATAAACTAGAACTGTGTGGGCGTTTCGCACGCAAGGTACGCCGGCGAAGAAGGAAAAAAGAGGCGTAAATGAATGAACGTGGGACGAAATGTGCAGAAATAGAAGAGAAGAAAGAAACGATGGTGAGGTGCGGTATGAATGTAATGCAAAGAACGCACGAGAGCCTACCTTGTGTTCCCCGGTCACGAGAACGAACCCACCTCGACCGGACGGGGGTGGAAGGATGATGATGGCGATGATCGGCTCGGGAACCCCCGGGTACGCCAACACCCGTACTCACATAAGGTGAGCCCCTGGGGGGCTGAAACGAGAAAAGTGATTACATCCGGAATAAAAAAGAAAAAGAAAGTATATGAAATACGCGATGCAAGAATGTGTTGATCTTGAGAAGAATGCAATTCGCGTAACAGTGCACAATTTCTTTTTTAAAATGAGCCACCAAAAGTTAATAAAGTGGCGCTTCCAGAGAGCGAATAAATTAGGTTATCGCATACCTGTTACTGTATGTTTCGCTCATTTATTTTAGAATTAACTATTATTATATGTGCAAACGTTTGTTTTGTTACAACTGTCAATATTATCATCCTTAACCCTAAACAGAATATGCCAGTTACTGCACATGGTCTGAAAGTGTGACAGTATTTCTAGTGCGAATGGCGGAAGGATACATTCTAACGGTACACTGGTCACCTGGTGTTTGTTTTGACGCGGATCAACCTAAGGGTGAATACAGTTTAGAGATAATTTTCAGATGTTTCATAGGTACATGAAACGCTACTCTTGAATAGAGCTGTTCATTTGTTGGACCTGGCACATTATTACGTGCGCTGTTGTTGTAAACAAACGCGGCGGCCGAGTATGCGTGGGCTTCGCAATATTAGAAAGTTGTCTTGCAGATAAATGCCAGGTCTGGAGAAGATTACGATCACAGCGAAATTCAGCCGGTCCCAAGGGTCTTCTTTCACCTTCTCTCATCTTGGTATGCACTTCCGTACTTTTAAACGCCTTTCCCCCGAGTAATCACCCTTTCTAGCGGCACGGATCAGCTGAAACTAGCTTTCTGTATCTATACAACGCGCATAACCGTTTTACAAAACAAATACCTTACCTACTACATATTTACATCGTCGCTAAAAAGACGAAAGGACGTAAACGACATAAATGTAAGTTTACAGGAGAGCATTTTAAAGAAAATTGTGTTTACTTAGGGATCTACGGCTCAAAAGCATAAAATGATACATTAAATATAATACAGTGATTCAAATCTTTAATAGTTGTTCTTAATAAAGACTAATGTTTGACTCTACAATTTGGATAATATATAGGCCAAAAAGGCCTAAATTGGAGATACGTCGGTTTGAAAGATTTCACTCATGATAGTAAGGCGCTTACACCATACACATGATCAATACATTATGCTGATTTTTGCTATCGTTTTGGGCTGTATCATTATTTATTTCTTTTCATGTATATTTTTCACGCATGCATTTCTATTCTAAGTAAATAGTACAATGTAAAACGTTGGAAGTCAATAAAACAAATAGAGGTATCTACCTATTTAACAACAGTGATATCAAGTATTTAAGTGTATTTTATTTATTTTTAATTACTTGCAATTATTTAGCAAATAATATATTTGTTTGTTTACACATCTTTAAAGAAACACAACTTCTGAACTTATTTTAACAATAGCAAAATCAAGCATATAGGTGTGCTATTTTGAATGACAATAGTTTGATGAATAATGTACAATAATAGGTTTACAAATGCTTTCAGGAAACAAACAAATAAGAAATTCTCTTTAAACATAGCAATATCAAGTATTAATATGTAAGCTATTGCTTTTTTTCCAAATTACATACAATAATGTTTTGTTTACAAATGATTTTAGGAAACGCAAACAAGTATTGAAAATGTCCATGGGTTAATACAACTTAGAAGTGTGGCAGTTCCCTTAGAACGTTTTATAAACAGCATCTCTTATTACTGGTGTTGGCTCTTTGCATAACTCCTGTAGATCGCTGTGCTTCTCAGCCGAAAGCTTTGGAGAGGTGGCATTAAGTCGAGGCAGAGGAAGCTTCAAGACTCGTGAAGTGTTCCTGGATTTCAGAGATAGCCGCTCATAATGTATGACCAAATGACTGTTTTTTACGAAGACGCAAGCGGCATCGTCTGTGGTCACTTTGACTTCTCTGATTGCAGTCCAATCCACTTTGTTTCCAAATTGAAATCGGATCTGTAGGCTCTCTGAAATGCTTTTGTAGTCCAAGAAATCTTCTACGCTCATAGAATGTGTTTCATACGGAGCAGCACTCGAGGAAGTCTCGCAATAGGTACCAGCTGGCAAGGTATGAAAATGTTCCATGCCTGAGTCAGGGTTCTTGAAATAGTGCTGTGGGCAGAATCACCTTCGTTTTGACCATGGTTGGGTTCGAAGAAGCACAAGTTGATAGTGAATTCTTTTGAGTTACTTAGAATGTACAAAAACATAGTCAATGCAGTGGTATTCTAGCTACTGCAGGCATCAGCAAACAGCCTGACATACTTTACACCGTGGACATCAAGATGTTGAAGGTAGATTCCCACACAGGCTGCAATCTCAGATGATCCCCTTTTGCTGATAGTCTCGCTTCACAGAAAGCAAATACACTCTTTGATTCAAATGTTGTAAACCGTGAAATTATGTGCTGACAAACGCATTCGATAGAATACAGCACTTTCTTTGGAAAGGGGAAGCTGAATCACTTACTGAAGATCAAATACCGCAGAGGAATATTATCTTGGGTTTTCTTTGGCAGCTATTTTAGCATTGTTTTTCTTATTTCTTACAGAATTCTTTTCTTCAGTGTGTTTGTCGTACATATCTTGCAACTTCATTTTCTTCGCAGCATCATATGAGCTAAGTTGCACACAAACTGCACTAGTCCTCCTTAGGATACTGGAATGATAAACTCATTGATTTGTATACTCTGAAGTAAGTTGTTGATAATTGGCTTTGGGCTGTGAGATGTTATCTTCATTATGCATAGTATACATTTTAGACAGTGTCAGAACTGGATGTAAATATTCTTAAGAAAACTCTTCTGTACGATGGTAAGTACATTGATTATTGTTATTTGAATTCTTTGTAAATAGCAAGCATAAACAAAGTGGGAAAATCCCAGAACCTTTATTTTTGTAATTGAGAAACTGATAGTTTTCACCATATGGTGGATCATAGTTACTATTGTTACAGTCCCTAAATGGCTACTCTAGCTGGCGTATTTCCTTTTTCTTGACGACAAAACTGTTCCCTTATATTAGTACTGTCTGATGTAGCATTTACATTTTCAAAACTGTATTGTGTGTGAATCTTTAAAACGCTGAGAACAACATCCATAAACTCCATTCCTGATTTTTCGTTCCGATTTTCCTTTGAACGATCCATCTGAATCACTTTGCCATAATAATACTTCTTGTCTGATAACCACTATACTTAATTTCAGCACCTACCTTCACGCATCACTTTCAATGCATTAAACGTCGTTGCATTATACCACATTCGTAGATACATCTCTCCCTTTACTAATAAGTGCATGTTCCAAAACAGACGGCATTAGTTTGTTGCAGGTGTATTCAGACCAATCAATATTGCTGAAGCAGGTTTTTCTTGTCCAAATTTATAAACGCATGTTAATTGTTGGCATCAGGTGGCAAAAATTGGTCTAGAGTGGCTAGCATTACATAAGCACATAGACATAATGGTAGTATCTATCGAAGATACGTAAGCCACTTGCGAGTCTCATACGCCTGTTCGTATGAAAAAGAATGAGTGAGCAATGGCGTTTACGACGATAACACGATGTTTACTGCAGAGTAACCATTGGAGATGGAGGTACGCCAGTTTGTCAGAATATAGGTATGGCCAAATGGAGTGTACAGGCAAAATATCTCAATTTTTTTCGATTTTGGCGCTTACGCCACTTCGTCAGATGAGCGACGACGTAAGTAGGGGAAGTACTGTATTGACTCAAAAATGCGATGCCGATATTCCACCAGAAATACACGTTTTAAGGTGCCCTGGATGAAAATAAAATAAATCAAATGACAATGCAGCTGCGGTATACGCTTACAATTTTGTTTTTGTTTCTGAAGATAAACAGGATGAATGCAGGTTTCAACACTGACCACTCTGTATGCAAAGACACGGTGGTTACGAAATGTCTTCTACGATCGCATTCGCGTATGACTGGTGCATATGTATCAAGTCAACACTTCCGTAATGTTCAACCTGACCTGCATCACTGATACATACATACCTACTTCATTAGAAAGTTTTTATTCTGTTTCGCCATGTCGTAACAATAAATATAACGGCATTAATACCGTCTAAATCATTACAACAATACACTGTACACACACTTTCAAAAGTAGTGCAAAGTTAAATTAAGAACAAGTATCAATACGTTATCCAGTTAGGTTTTCTTTTGTTTTCCTGATTATTACCGGAGGGGACTTGGCACTGCTCAGTGAGGGTACTGTACGAATGTACTCCCTCAAGGGGCACCCCTGAGAGGGATGAGATGAGAGGAGACACCGGGCGGCCGGAACCAGGAGTGACGGCACTGAAATCACAGAGTTCCTACAATTTCCAGATTGTGACGCCTCGAAGTTGGACAGGTAGACCGGAGAGCCTCGCCCCATATAGAGGGTCCAACACCCTACTCAGAAGGGCTTTCCGTTTACCCCGGCAACCAGCCGAAAGCCGAGGGACGGAGAAAGTTCCACAGGGCGCATCCTGTTTACCTGTCACGCCGCACCGAAACATCATCGCCGAACACTTCCAACACTGAAATAGACCTAACAAGGTGAAGGATGAATGAAATAATTCGGGGAATGAAAGTAACCACTCCAGCATTCGCCCAAAGACCGGGAAAAAAACCGAAAAACGCATGAATCAGAGTAGGCGGTCGCCGAAAATCGAACTCGGGACCTCCCGAATGCGAGACGCACGCGTTACGTTATTCACCATATATATTTTTTCTAAGGAATGCTTTCAAATTAAGGGACAAGCGCTTAGTTGCGGCATGCGAAAACAACATTTAAATGTTAATCCGTGTTAACGAATTGTTGCGATGGAAAGAAACAGGAAGAATGGCAAACTTTCAAGTATGTCCATCAGCTTACCGAGTGTGAGAGGCTTGCTTTTGGAAGGTTCCAAGTTCGATTCCCGTCGACCGTTCACTCTAACCTTAGGGTTTTTTGGGTTTCCCTGGTCGGTCGGCGAATGCGTTTACGTTTCCCCTCATGCCCCTTACATTCCATTTCCATCTCATCTTTCATGGGTGCTTTTAGGTTTCGTGGTGTGTGGGCGGTGCCGGACAGATGGCGCGGATGTTTTTCCCAAGGAAGGAGTAATCCCCGTGGACCCTAGAGGACTGCCTAGTTTGACGAGTCGTTCATCGCCCTCTCTAGGCAGCTCAAGTGGTGGGACGGGTCTTCCTGCCAGGAACTGCTAGGGACTTCCGTGCGTCCCTAGGGTCTGTCTGCCTGCAGCCTGTAGCCTCCTGTGCTTCCTTCACTTCAACCGTTCCTCCTGGAGGGGTTAGCCACAATAGATCTCACGTAGGGCAGTGCGCGAGGTAGAATATTTCGAAAACGATTTAGGCTACGAAAGAAAAACTTCTGTGTTACGTTTACATGTCTTTCACTACCCATTGTCCTTTATTTTTGTATACTTTCTTCAGAAAAAAAATTAAATTGACTTTTATTTATGGACGCTCTTTAACTACTATGGTCCTTAGCGTCCCATTCTATATTGGGGGTGAAAGACCGGTAATTTTGCTCAGAGGCCTCTTTATCAGGCTTGAGGTTCTTTTACGTGCCGTAAATCTACGACACGGGAGCACCGGTTTTACTTCCCTTCCGAAGGAAGCCATGTGAAGGATTTTTACGCCCGAAAAAAATCAACCGTCCTCCGCCGGGTTTGAACCCGCGACCTAAAGGCTAGCATGGTAACCACTACACCACAGAGGACGACGCTTTCTTCAGGCTGTTCTTAGAAAGCTTCTTTTTCTATTTAACCAATCGAGATAAAAGTTTGCAGAAATAGCTGCATTATATATTTCGTTGTAGGTACAAGAGGGATACATGAGACCGAATCGAGTCATATGTTGAAAAGCGGGTCGTTATAAGATAGACTTAATATCCCGTACTATCTCAATGACACTGCAAAAAAGAACTGAATACCAAGAGCACTTTAACAAATTGACGGTACTGAAAGATTCAAACTAATAATACCGGATATCTAGGAAACGGCTGATGGCACAAAGGAAGGGCATTTGAAGCAGGCTATGTGTTCTAAAGAGGTCTACATTTGTTGTACAGTAAGTTTTGTCTATCTCTTATGCTTTACTAGTTAAACACAGTTATTCAAAATTCATTCAGGATTAAGAATACTTCTGACTATTCCCAAAAAGTTTTGATATATATCTACATTTTATTTGGAATCTAAATACCTTCAGCATAATAATATGGTACTTTCATCAAATTGGTTAAAGCCGTTTTTGAAAGAAGCAAAAGCATTGAATATTGTTCCCATATAAAGGGACCGAGCGTCCTGCCAGTGGCACAGTCAGCCTGGCCACGGAATGCGCCCGGGTTCAATGGATGCGATTTTAAGTCCAGGTATACGACCGGTGACCACTCAGCATCGTGAGGATAATGATGATGATGATGATATGGGGGTTAAGGCGCTAAACATCTATGGTCATCATCGCCCTTACAACGTATAAAATGTAAAATCCAAAAACTAAAATACGGGACAGAAACCCGCTCAGTCTAAAACAATAAAAAACAACATATCAAAGTCTAAAAACCACCAAACTAAAACATAGTAAATAAAAGAGTAAACGACGTGTCAGGAAGTGTAGAAGCAAGCGACAAGAGCGCCATACGTCCGCCGGGGAGAAGAGCTCCCATTAAAACTAACAATATAAAACCACAAAACTAAAAGTCGCTCAAGGCATCAAATGCGCCGATTAAAACCGCTGTCACTGATAAAACGTAAAAGACATTCTACAGCACGCGCGTCGGCTGCCAAAACGTTGGCTGTGCCAACAGGCAGAGACACACGAACGCGCAATGGAGCTAAAACTTGACACTCTGTTAAAATGTGACGCACCGTTAAGGGCGCATCACACTGCTCACAGAGTGGTGCGGGGTCGCCACTGAGCAGGTGCTTATGACTAAACAGGCAAGGACCGATACGTAAACGAGCTAAAATTACCTCTTCCCGACGAGAAGAGGTACCCCAGACTATCGGGAGAGGTTTAACCTCATGCATCTTGTTCCCCCGGAGGGCCGTCCACTCATCGCGCCAAAGCGAGAGGATACGGTGACGTAAAATAACATACAAATCTGTGGAGGGAACAACAGAGGTAAAACAGCTGGGTGATAAAATCGGCGATTTGGCAGCGGCGTCAATAGACTCGTTCCCTGAGATGCCCAGATGACCTGGAATCCACACGAAGAGCATCGTGAGGAAAGTGAAGAACTGCGATAGGCAGCGATTCCGGCAGAAGCCAACTTTCTGGCTGGGGGATACGTGGTGCTGGCTACATCACCTCTCGGTATCGGCCCACCTCTGACGTGTGTACGTGGCATGAGGTCGGCAGGTCACGGCCCTTAATGGGCTGTAGCGTCACGGGGTTATTATTATTAAAGGGACCAAGCAAAATGGTTTTGTGATTACGTATAAGGCTCGTTTCGGTAGGTCCCAGCTTCGATTCCCGTCCCACCGCCCACTTTGACCATGGTCTTTTTTGGCAGTGGAATGCTGGGGTGGTTCTTCTTACACAGCAAACTTCCTGTCCATTATATCCTATCATCTGCTTTAGGGTTGCAGAACCAGGCATCGGCGATGGTGCGGGACGGTCGAGTTTGCGCTGTGTACAGGATTTCTTCCTGGCGCTTAGATGGCCAGCTGGTGCGCCTTCCTGCAGAGCTCGTTCCCAGGACCTCTGTGTTGAAGGTGCCGGCGTCAGGATTGGTATCATTCTGGAATCGTTAGCGACCCCGTCCTTGCTCAACGTCGATCGGATCTGGTCATCCTTCAGGGGTCACAATGGGCCTCCTGAGATGGCCTATATGCGGTGCAAGGCTCCAGTGGCCGTAGGCTCCCGCCGCCGATAAATACTATTGTTGGTATTTATTGAACATTTCTTTCCGAGTTACCTATACTGTTCACATATACGCTTACACAGCTTTTTTGGATTTAGGGGGCCTCAAAACATGTATTTCTGGTGAAATCTCGAAATGGAATGTTTGGGTGGAATGCTGTACATACTTCCTCTTACCTACTACACGTTAAGTAGCAAAAGAGTAATGGGTATATGTGAATAGGGGGTATAGAAATATTTCATTGTCATAAATACCAACTTGAATTAATTACGAGAAACAATTTAGCCAGAGTTTTATTAGTGGCACATAAACCGCGGAGTTCACATGGCCGTTGCCGGTTTAGTACATTATTTTGGTGTTTAGTGACCGCGAGAGAAGAAAAAAACAGTTATAATGACAGGTGCATCAAGGACAAAGTGTAAACTCAGACGTGACGTGTACAAACTGTCGTTAAAACGTTCCTGGCCCTCAACATTAATTTGTGGTTTCTTTCGACCTTGAGAAGCATTAGATTACACAATCACTTGATTAAAAAATCCTCTTTTAGCGTACCATTCCAAATATGGCACAGCCTCTTAAATAACTAAAACATATTATGTGTTACATTCATATAACTTTCTGTAGCCATTCTTCTACAACACCTGACTTTCCTTTCTATTCATCTTGATGATGATGATGATGATGATGATGATGATGATGAGATGGGGTTTAATGGCGCTAAACATCTAGGGTCATCAGCCCCCTTACAATGTATAAAATATAAAACCCAAGAACTAAAAAACGGGACACAAACCCGCTTAGTCAAAAACCTAAAAACAAATCACCAAATTCTAAAAACTACCACATTAAAATCATTGTCAATTAAAGAAGAAAACGTGTCAAGAACTGTAGAACGCAAGGGACATGAGCGCCATATGTCCGTCGGGGAGAAGAACCCCATTAAAACAGACAATATAAAATCACAAAGCTAAAAGACGCTCAGTGCATCAAATACGCCCATTAAAACCAATGTCACTTATAAAACGTAAAAGACATTATACAGCACGCGCGTCGTCTGCCAAAACGTTGGCTAGGACAACAGGCAGACCCACACGAACGCGTAATGGAGCTAAAACTTGACACTCTGTTAAAATGTGACGCACCGTTAAGGGCGCATCACACTGCTCACACAGTGGTGCGGAGTCACCACTGAGCAGGTATATATGATTAAAAAGGCAATGTCCGATTCGTAGACGACCTAAAAGTACCTCTTCCCGACGTGAAGAACGAGAAGAGGTACCCCAGACTAACGGGAGAGGTTTAACCTCCCGCAACTTAATCCCCCGGAGGGCTGTCCACTCATCGCGCCAAAGCGAGTGGATGCGGTGACGTAAAATAACACACAAATCTGACGAGGGAACAACAGAGGTAAAAACTCTGGGTAATAAAATCGCCGATTTGGCAGCGGCGTTGGCAGACTCGTTTTCTGAAATGCCCACATGACCTGGAATCCACACGAAGGAGGCGCTGATGACAGAGTGACCAAGCTATTCATCTTAATCGATATAAACGTTTGAGAAATGTTTCCATTGCATATTTCGATATAGATGGCTAAATACCATACGTAAGGGTTTGTTTCTCTTGAGTGACACAACTAGCCCCGGTGCTCCCACGACAGTGCCATACGAATCCGTTCATGTAGTAGCGGCGAACCGGTCCACCGTTTCTGCCCTAGATAATGCTAACGTTGCGAAACAGTATATGTTACGTTTAACTTTCGTTATAAAAGGTGATCGAAATGATGCCCCACAACCTGCACCTGTTGAACACATTACTGAACACTCGTGCAACCGAAGTATTAAAAAACACACGCGCGCCGGATACTGTTTTCTAATTCGTGAGGTTTTTGGGGGGGGGCACTCTTTAACCAGTACATGGTTCTTAGCGTCCCATTCTACAGTGTGATCCATATAAACCTGAACCACTTTAATGGGTCATAACTATTAAAATAATAATAGGACAGATGTGCAACTTTGGGAGAATATAATACACAATTGGGAGATTACACATTGTTCATTGTTACCCAGAGCAAATGTTGCAAGTGTCCTCCACCGGTATCCATTCATATCTGCTCACGTTTCACCATATTCTGTGATTTTCTACGAAGAGTATCCTCACTAATGTTGCTTATTTCGTTACTAATGGATTCACACAGTTCAGCAATTGTCCGAGGTCTATTCTTATACACTCTATTTTTAAGATACCGCCAGCAGAAAAAGTCAGGTGAGATCAGGTCAGTGGTCCGGGGAGTCACAGGCATTTTGAGATTATTAGATTATCAAAGAAACTGGTTACAAGTTGCATGGAGGAATTAGATGTATGACACGTTATTCCATCTTGCTGGAAATAACCTTCTGTCAATTCGATATCATCCAGCTGCTGCACAAATGTATTGAAGATGCTCGCATAAACTGCAGTGTCTACAGTCGTATAAAAGAAAACGGGGCCAACAATCCTGGAAGCTGACACCGCGCACCATACTCCAACCTTTTCATCATGCAGTGGTGTTTTGTGGGTGATATGGGGGCTTACAGCAGTCCAGTATCTGATGTTGATGTAACTTGACAGATGAAATCATGCCTCATCTGTAAACCACGTTAGGCATGTGGAAAAAGAAAATCTTGAAACCATCGACAATAACGCATCCGTTTTTCATGATCTGGTTCTTTCAATTGCTGCACCATATGCACTCTGTATGACCATAATCCCATGTCTTCGCACCTCTTTGACACGTGCCATATGAATACCTGTATCCTGGCTCAATCGACGCAACGATTTCTTTGAAGAGTTCATTAAGCATCTTCAGCATTATCAACAGACTCTGCATCATGATGATGGCCTATTGTTGTTATTTTTCTTTATTTATAGTCGCTTTGACCACTAGGTCATAAATCGACTTATATTCATACATACGAGTATAATAATAATAATAATAATAATAATAATAATAATAATAATACATCTATACTTTACATTGATTAAATAATACAATAATTGTAATACATTGTTACAAACATATTTTACATTATTAAGTCTTGAACACAGTTTTTTATTTGATGTGTTATATTTAAATCTTGTTATACAGTTTGATGTCTTACAAACAAAAATGTTTTTGAAATGAGTAGGGTTGCTTAAAGATAAAAATATATCTTCAGGGATGTTATGTCTTCTTCTCTCCATGGTACAACTTCTGCATTTAGTGATGAGGTTTTTGATGGTGATACGGCAATTGCAGAAGCATTTTCTTTGCTGAGTAAGAAGGAATGGGTTAGGCGTGAATGGCCTATTCGTAAACGTGATATAATCAGTTGATCTTTTCTTTTTAGAGTCTACAATGTGCAGGGTTTTGTGGTGCCTTTCCTATGTGGAGTTTGCTTGAAGATTTAATGGTTCAGTCTTGCTTCCATTTGACAGTTGGTCCGCTAAAAAAATAACTTTGAGCATCTCTGTAGCGCACTGGCAGTTATGCTCTATGTTTTCCGCTCTCACTGACAAGTACACCAGTTGTCTCCAGCTACCTTACTAGCAATAAAGTTGTTGTCTTTGTTGGAACATCGTGTACATTGATTTCTCTTCGAAATTTTTGTTATCAATGAATTAGTCTTCCAATACGTTCTCATAATAAAAACACGCTCTCATACTGAGTACTGCATGTTCCTATTACGACTGCAAACTAAAGACTACCTTACCATGTAATGATTCGGCAGCCGTATGTGCTGTTGCAGAATGACACAATAAGAGAGGTGTTTGATGACGGAATAATTAGTGTTGATTTGTGGCCCCCTGGTTCTGCTGACCTAACGAGTTGTGATTTTTATATATGGGCTTCTATAAAACACAAAATGTATCGTTCCAATGCTTGCACACTACAGGAACTTAGAGAAAACATTGTGCAAGAAATCACAAGAATTCCTGCTGCTGAGCTTCGGAGAGTGAGCGAGAATATTTACACGAGATATGCTGCCTGTTTGAGAGCAGATCAACATTTCCAGCATCTATTATTAGGTAAGGATTTTAGTCCGCCTCTGCCGGCGTCATTTCCCCGGCGACTGCCGGCTGTCTCGCGCAGTAGAGAGACGCCGCGAGTGGGTTCGAATATAATTTAACTACCCTATATTTCTGTAAGCGTTTATCTCGATTAACATGAAGTAGACAGAAGAGCTATAAATAGACGATGGGCAGAGAGAGTCATGTGAATGCAACATATGACTTTATTTTTTTAGAAAATAATCCTTCAGAAAAACTAGATTTGTTCTGACCGAGTTATGTCTCGGAAATAACTGATATTACAAAAACATTTATTTAAAATAAACGCTGGTTTTAAAGAGATGTAAATTTTGATTTTCTCTACTACGAAGCATGAAGCAGGTGGTTACAGGGATGATACCTAGAAGGCTAACTGTCCGCGTTTCTGTGTGAGGGCGGCGTTTGGACTGAACGGCACCCTAATGCCATCTGCACGGCATGAAGCAGGTGGTTACAGGGATGAGACCTAGAAGGCTAACTGTCCGCGTTTCTGTGTGGGGCGGCAGTTAGACTGAACGGCACCCTAATGCCATCTGCACGGCATGAAGCAGGTGGTTACAGGGATGAGACCTAGAAGGCTAACTGTCCGCCTTTCTGTGTGAGGGCGGCGGTTGGACTGAACGGCACCCTAATGCCATCTGCACGGCATGAAGCAAGTAATTACAGGGATGAGACCTAGAAGGCTAACTGTCCGCGTTTCTGTGTGAGGGCGGCGGTTGGACTGGACGGCACCCTAATGCCATCTGCACGGCATGAAGCGAGTGGTTACAGGGATGAGACAAGAAGGCTAGCTGTCCGACTTTATATGGGGGCGGCGGTTGACTGGATGGCACCCTAATGCCGTCTGCACGTCACGAAGCAGAAGATTCGGTAGCTATGCGCTAGGGTCTCTGTGACACGTGACGCAGCGGGTGGTTACAGGGATAAGACCTAGAAGGCTAACTGTCCATCACATATCGTTCTAAGAGTTATCCACCAACAGAACTGTCGCGATATGACCAAGGAGTTAAAGCGACGTAAAATAAATAGAGTAAAAAAATTGTAATTAGTATTGTGAACAGATAATGCGAGCGCCATGAGAAATTAATCGTGAAAAAAAAAGCATGAAAGGTAAAACCTAATCAAACCAAGTCGAGTTATTAAGCAAGTGCAAATACAATTACCATGTGATTGGAATTGGAACCAAAGTTGGTCACAATGAAGCTATTAGCTCGTGTGCACTGTGTTAGAAGTTCTACTTTTAGGCCATGCTGTCTAAAAAAAATACTCGTTGTGTTAGAGGTGAAACGCTTGCAGAGATCATTAGCCGAAAGTTTTCACTTAAGCGGTTCATTGAAGCTTGGCGCTCAGATCCCGGGGCGAGTGAATGTGAAACTTGTATTGTGTTTCTTATCAGCAGTAACGGTTCCCGGTCGAGTGTACTACGAGAGAAATTGAAAGCTTGCCTCAGTTCTGTAAACAGAATGGTTAGCGCTAGTGTATGCTAATTCAAGTGTGGAGGGCAAGAGAAACTGGCCACATGTGTATGCCTGCATAAGTAGAGCACCGGAATGCACGCTTCACATGTTATTTTTATGAATATTCAAGGCTTCTAGAAGGTCACTTGCCTTCCAGGAATCCTGTAAATCACGTTGGCATTCTGATACACATTCCTAGTGCATTACATCACGTACTGAGGAGGCTGTCCAAGCGTGACGTAGTGAGGGTGTCAGCGCCGCCGTGATGTCACATTGTCTTCCTTTTATTTTATTGTTTTTTACAGGGTAAAAAGAAATCCAGAACATTCTATATAGAAAACATCTTTACTTTCTGTACCACGACCTGCTAGGTACAGTAAGTATTGCATTCCATCCAAAAATTCGATACCGTGGTTTCACTAGAAAAATATGTTTTGAGGTCCCCTGAATAAAATTATTGTAGATAAAGGTCCGCGTGCGTGTGTGGACAGCATGAATCAAAAACCAAAGCTGGGATAAATACCAAACTTGGTATTTAAGTTCAGGATCCTCCAAAGATGGGACACGAAGATTTTCAAGAAAATATCACCACCCCAAACTACCCTTTATATGGAAAAAACCGATATTATTGATTTTCTCAAAAATCCAAACACCAACCATAATTACCTTAAAGATATTTACATGACAAATATATATCTTGAATATTCTGGTGATAGCCGGTCAAGTCCTCTTCATTCGGAAGGAATTTTGTATAATCTCGTATAACTGGTAAACAATAAGCGATAGACGAAAACGTCGCCTTCGTCGTTGTAGTCTCTAACGCTCCCCCATGTGGCCCATGACTTTCGGGGGTTACCTCATTCCACCAAGCATGACCGGGCCCATTTCTGAAGTGGAGGCACCCAGCGGACGGAATCCGTTGCCTCCGATGGTAGGGTGATGAGGATGGCGACAGAAAGAGTGGACCTAGAGCTTTTACCGTTTACTCCGGATCACGTTGGGGCTTGGGGATACCTCACATGGGCAAGTCAGAGGTGAAGGCGTGGATAGGGCTGACTTAAAATCGCCACCCTAGAACTGGGAATCGAACCCCGGTCACTCAGTACGAGAGCCGGAAACGTAATCACTGTGCTACCCCGGCGTCCCCAAAGACGAAAATGTACTACACAAAAAATGTAATCTCTTTAAAATAGACAATTTATTTTAAATAACTTGTGTGTGTGTCATAAGCCATATCCGAGATATCTGTTATTAATGGAATTAATTGCTCTTCCACACAAGCCGTGTGTTGGACAAGGCTGGAAAGGTAGAATCAGACGACTGAAAAATTCAATGCCATACCCGGGATTTGAACCACGGATCTCCCGGTCTCCGTCGGGTTGTAAGGATGTCTGTTTGTGTCGAGATTTATTTTTTTGAGGAAGAAGATCTGCGCAGAGAAAAAAACCAAGAAAGTTAATCACTTGCTAACCTACTCCGAAATCATATTAAAACGCAAGCATTAGTTTTTGTTCATGCTACTGCAGTATAGTAATGTGCAACGTTTAATAACACACAGTGTTACATAAATAAAGTCCACACCACGGTTCAGTGCTTAATTTAACACTTAAGGTGCTTACATACAGGTTATTGTACGTAATAATCAGTGATTATGGCGAAGGAAGGCACCGAAAAAAATAATATTACAAAACAGTATAGATATGACAGAAAAAAATTGAGTTATACTTATGGACGCTCTTTAACTGCTGTGGTCCTTAGCGTCCCATTCTATAGGGTTGTCTCATAAGTTCGTTCGCTTTTCGTCACGTTGCAATCACTAAGAACGCCTGGGAACACACCTCACCAGCAGCACAGCTACGACAGAGCAGTTGCCGAACTTTCCGTTTACAACCCTTAAAACACAAGGTAGTTCAAAAGATAAATAACTACGGCAGTTGTGTTTTGTAAAAAAACTATTTATTTCCTGCAGTATACACCATTATTGTCGACAATATATTGCCAAGTTCCTGGCTACAGTAGCACGAGCTAAATCGAGCTCCAATGCCAACACCCGAGTTGTAATTCCTGGATTGTTGACTATCGTTTCATGAATTCTTTCCACGTCCGTAACCATTGGCCGTCCAGACCGAGGTTTGTCTTTTAAGGAGAAGTTCCCAGCTCGAAATCGAGTAAACCACTTTTGACATGCTCGCTTCGTTATTGCATCTTCCCCGTAGACAGCACAAACTTTCTGCCGGCATTTGAGGCGGTTTTACCCTTGCGATAGTAAAACAGCATAAGATGTCGGAACTGTTCCTTTTTGCTTTCCATAGTTTGTAAACACAAGTTCACGCTGTTCCATCCAACGTGAATCACAAATACACACTGACATATCCAATAATGAGTCTGGTTGTTGTTCTCTAAGTCGTAGGGGTGGTTAGGCAACTAGGATAACTTGAGTGTGCAGGGGTTCAGGGTTTTCAGGTGCTATAGATAGAACTTGCGAGCAAAACGAACGAACTTATGAGACAACCCAATATATTGGGCGTGAAAGACCGGGAATTTTGCTCAGAGGCCTCTTTGTCAGGCTTGAGGTTTTTTATGTGCCGCAAATCAACGACACGGGACCACCGGCTTCCGAAGGAGGCTCGAAAAAATCCATCGCCCTCCACCGGGTTTGAATCCGCGACCTCGGAAACTAGAGGCTAGCATGGTAACCACTACACCACGGAGAACGACAAATGAGCCACATTACTAGCAGAAGCCTGAAATACTGTGTCATTTGTAAATAAGTTGTCTGGCATTTCTCTGGTTATATATCCACTGACTCAATTTAGAACGTTGCCCACCCTGGCATGCGGCATCAGCCATCTTTGTTTTTAGTAGTCTGAGTTATACTGCTCCCCTATACCGACTTACACATTCCGTTTAGGCTACAGTAGGTAAAGGGATACTCAGATTTTTAAACAGCGTGTCGGTATGTGATGGTTTTGAAGTTCCATGCTCTCTTCAAGCAGACTCCCACCTCCAAAAAATAACGACTTACCATTTGAACTCTTCGTGATGATAATGATGATAAGATGGAGGTTAAGGGCGCTAAACATCGAAGGACATCAGCGCCGTTACAAAGTGAAAAATTTAAAATCCAAAGACAAAAATACGGGACAAAAACCGCATAGTCAAAAACACTAAAGAAAGAGGCAACAAATTCTAAAACCACTACACTAAAACATGGTAAACAAAACAATAAAAGAGTAAAACGACGTGTCAGGAACTATAGAACACAAGGGACAAGAGCGCCATATTTCCTTCGGGGAGAAGACTCCCCATTAAAACAGACAATATAAAGTCACAAAACTAAAAGACGCTCAGCCCATCAAATGCGCATTCTACAGCACTCGCGTCGTCTGCCAAAACGTTGGCTATGCCAACAGGCAGACACACACGAACGCGCAACAGAGCTAAAACTTGACACTCTGTTAAAATGTGACGCACCGTTAAGGGCGCATCACACTGCTCACAGAGTGGTGCGGGGTCACCACGAGCAGGTGCTTATGGCTAAAAAGGCAATGACCGATACGTAAACGAGCTAAAATTACCTCTTCCCGGCGAGAAGAACGAGAAGAGGTACCCCAGACTAACGGGAGAGGTTTAAGCTCCCGCAACTTGTTCCCCCTAATGCCGCCCACTCATCGCGCCAATGCGAGAGGATACAACGATGTAAAATTACATACAAATCATTGGAGGGAACAATAGAAGTAAAACATCTGGACGATAAAATTGCCGATTTGGCAGCGGCATCCGCACACTCTTTGGCAGAGACGCCCACATGACCCGGAATCCACACAAAAGTGACGCTGAGGCCAGAAACACCGAGCGAGTGGAGGAGATCATGTACAGCGCATCAATGCTCTGAAGGGCGCTCAGGGAGTCTGCGCAAAGAACACAATGCTATAAGTCGTGCCGCTGGACGTATAAAAGTGATTGAAAAATACTAAAAAGTTGGGCGGTAAAAATCGAACACTGCCTCGGTAAACGAAAGGTAAAACAATAAAGGCACACCCTACTCAAAACACCAGTCTTAGATCCATCAGTATATATAAAATTAAAGTCCCCGAATTGCGCCTGAAGTTCTAGAAACGCTGATCTAAGGACTAAAGAAGGGGTCTCAGTCTTCGGCATCGACGTTAACCCAAGAACTCTTCGTGTTGTATCCTTGGAAGATATTAAACTTCAACACCACGTTCGGAATTTATCTGTTTTTTCGCTTTCGACATGCTGTTCACAGACACACACACACACACACACACACATACACACACACACGGATCTTTTCTAAAGCTGCTTTTTGGGGGGGTTCAGGTGGCCTCAAAGCATGTATTTCCGGTGAAATCTCGACATCGAATAATTGGGTGGAATTCAATGGGTACTTGGTCTATTAATGTAAGTATGTCTAGAAAGTAAAAACTGCAAATACCATCGTGCCTAAATACACATAGCATGTGTTCTGATATCGGCGTTCAAGACTGTCATAACCTCGATCATTTACTCATTGACGTCACAAAGAAGCAAGAAAATGAAGAACGTGAAGTGATAGTACAAAGAACCTTGAAATGAATCTTGTTTGAGTGACCTCGGTCAGTTACTGGAGCAGCGGTCATTCTCGTAGCCTTACAAGGAAATCAGGTTTTCATGGAACTGTTACACAGGTTACTGCTATTGTATACTCTTTGATCTCTCGCGTGCTGATACATTACTGTTCTTATTATGCTCACTTCACAATGGAGCGACACTGGCGGCACAGTATTGCATCTTAAAATGCAGTGTTACACGATTTGACGTTACCCCGCGAAGCTCAGACGAAAGCATACGCCTTTTCGTTGTATATTTCAATGCACTTCAACTCAGTTCATACAACTCGGGGTGCTTTGGTATTTCTTCGGAAAAAGAATGCATTTCCCTGGAGGTTGGTGTCTTTTTAATAAGAACACATAACCTACTCTATGGATGTCGTCATGTCGCGCGGTGAAAATTAACTCCAACTCAACTTTAGTCGCATGGATTTAGTCGCGTTCATGTTGAATTCCTATTGGTCAATTGTCTTCTTGTTCTCGTCACGTCGCCCGTGTCGCTTCATTGTTAATCCGGTAGTAGAGGATCCAGTTCCAAAATAACAGACCTTCATGTCTCCACTAACGCGATCATTGGAGTATTACTTTCTCTACTACGTATAGTAAGTAGGGGAAGTATTGTATTCCACCCAAAAATTCGATACCTAGATTTCACAGGAAATATATGTTTTGAGGTACCCTGAACCCCAAAAAAGCGTTTTTGGAAACATGTCCGTGTGTGTGTGCCTGTGAACACCATAACTCAAAAACGAACAGTCGGATAAACACCAAACTTGGTATTTAGGTTCAGTATCTTCCAGAGATGCGACACGAAGGTTTTCAAGAAAATCCCCCCACCCCAGATAATTTTAATTTTCTCAAAAATGGCTCTAACGATTTTAATTAAAATATCATATGTTTAAGATATTTTCATGACAAATAAAATGTATATCTCGAATTTTCTGGGAATGTCTCCAAAAGTATTCTTCATTGTGAACGACGTTTACATAACTGGTAAACCATAAGAGATAGACAAAATTTTACTACACAAAAAATGTAGACGCGTTAAAATACACAATTTATGTCATATACAGTTTTATTGTTGAGTGAATCATTTTTGAGATATTGCTTGTTATTCCCTTAAATTTTCCAATACTTATACTTCTTCTCAAATGGGGATTCGTTATTCATTTTTTTTTGTCCTGGCAATGCCAAGAGAATGGAATACTCCACATAGCAACCAGCTCTTAAAACATTTGACTATCGCTTAAAGCCTACCAATTCTCCTTGCATCTACAAGAAAATTAGCAATAAGATTAACATCTCGATTAACATGAAACATATGGAGAATAAGCGTTTGTAAAAATAGTTTGTACAAGAGTAGAGAAAGTCATGTGAGCATAAAACATCAGACCTTTTTTATTACCAGTTCCAAAATAATGCTAATCATAGAGAGTACGTCGTGTTACATGCAACAGTTACCAGTATGTACGTGATGGCAACAGGAACAGTTCCACGGTCTCACAAGTTACAATAGAGGACAACGTCCTTGACAAATCTTCCAGCCAATCAAATTTAATTATGCTGTTAACGTGTTGCGATACACGTGAGAACGGAAATTACCCGAGATGCCGTTTTGGAACATGCATGTAAATAAATGCACGTGGCACAGAAAGCATGTGATTGGCCGTTGACCGCAGCAACCGTCTCCTATGAACGCTAAGCAAGAAGTAGTCTCCATATTATTTCACCATGGGCACGTAATTATAAAGGTGCCATTCAAATTAAGGCACAAAGTTCAGCATTATTAGAGGGTACATATATTAGTACGAGGCGTATTTTTAAAGTAAATACCGTTTTAATATTTGGCCGCTGCAGTCGTGATTTTGAGCATGCGCGGCTACTTCCTCCATTCATTAGGAAGCCAGACGCAGTTGTGAGCGATCGTCACTTTGTGTTTTCCTGTTGTTAGAGCGTTTACAAATATTCAAAATAATCAACGACCCGTCGACTGTGGAGTCAGATCACGATTCGTTGTTTGAATGCTAGAAATGTTACGCCAGCAAACACTCATCGCCAATTGTGTGGTTTATAGCGAAGCAATAATGAGTGACAATGCCCGGCCACACACAGCCAAACAAACTCAAGATCCAATCGCATCGTTTCCTTGGGAACAATTAAAAAAATGAGTTTTATTTATGGACACTATTTAACTACTATGATCCTTAGCGTCCCATTCTATATTGGGCGCGAAAGACCGGTAATTTTGCTCAGAGGCCTCTTTATCAGGCTTGAGGTTCTTTTACGTGCCGTAAATCTACCTCCGCCGGGTTTGAGTCTGCGACCTCGGGAACAGAGGCTAGCATGGTAACCTAGACCACGGAGGACGACAATGAATGGCGGAGATTGGGTCTACCTCCGTAGGTTTCCCTGGGCGAATGCTGGGAATGTTCATTACATCCCCCAAATTTCCTGTCCCTCCGTTTCATTCCATCTTTTTTCTACTTGGTCTGTTTCAGGGTTGAAAGTGTCGGCGGAGATCTCGACATTGCATGACAGGGAAAAAGGACGCTCTATGTAACACTTCGTCCCCCGGAATATTGGGGGGGTGTTCCGAGTCCCAGGCCCCAGTGGATGTGCAAGCCTGCAGGGGAGGGGAGCCGGTTGCACCAGCTGCCATCCGGGGAGTTTTAACCTGAAAAAGGTAGGGTCCCTGCCCTCTTCCCTGTCGTTCCCCCCGCTCCTAGTCTTAATGCTATGTTTAATACTAAGGACACTGGAAGGTAGAGATGCTTAAAACATTTGGTTTTTTATATTCTTTGTGATAAAAAACAGAAACCTTTAGCTTTATAACTGGGCTTACTGACCAGTTTAGCCGTTTAATTGCGAATTTAAACATGGCGGCGCATAAACATGCCCATTGTATGTTTTCTTCTCAAATTCGCGTAAGTTCATTTTTTCATTTCCTTCAGGTGCACTTTTCTAAAAAACTATTAAAGATATGTACACCAAATTGTTACTGGATATTTCTGGAAACTATCTCTTTATTTTAAACCACTTTTCTGTTCAGATTTTTAAATAAATGTGAGAATAAAAAACTATTTATAAAAATTAGCCTTTTTATGTTTCAGAAACCGAATTATTATTTTCTTTATTCTCGACAGGTTAAAGATATTGGGAAAATATTTTGTTCACAGTATAAAATTATATTTTGTGATTTAGGGGAAAAATTGTTATCATGGAAACAAAATAGGAGGAAAGTGCACCAACTTGTCAGTTGCAACATTTTGAGCCATGAAGCACAAATTTAAGTGAGCGTTTACTTCTTGTTATTTTTTATAATCATTGTTTTCCATAAACACAACTCTAATTAGGCTAGCATTCATTCAATAATTATTGCTTAACCAGAATTTAAAGTAGTGTGATATGTTAGTTTCCTTGGCTTTCTAAAGACATCCCAGCGCTCTTAAGCAACTTTTCTTTTTACTTTCTCTACTACGTATAGTAAGTAGGGGAAGTATTGTATTCCACCCAAAAATTCGATACCGGTATTTCACCGGAAATACATGTTTTGAGACCCCCTGAATCCAAAAAAAAGCATTTTTGGAAACATGTCCGTGTCTGTGTTTGTGTCTGCGTGTGTGTGTGTGTGTCTGTCTGTCAACAGCATAACTCAGAAACGAACAGTCGGATAAACACCAAACTTGGTATTTAGGTTCAGTATCTTCCAAGGATGCGAGACGAAGGTTTTCAAGAAAATCCCCCCACCCCAGATTACCCTTTACATGGAAGATTTTTCGAAAGTTTTAATTTTCCCAAAATGGCTCTAACGATTTTGATTAAAATATCATATGTTTAAGATATTTTTATGACAAATAAAATGTATATCTTGAATTTCCTGGGAATGTCTCCAAAAGTATTCTTCATTGTGAACGACTTTTGCATAACTGGTAAACCATAAGAGATAGACAAAATTTTACTACACAAAAAATGTAGATCGCGTTAAAATACACAATTTATGTCATATACATTTTTTTGTTGAGTGAACCATTTTCGAGATATTGCTTGTTATTCCCTTAAATTTTCCAATACCTATACTCAAATTCGTTGTTCATTTTTTTATGTCCTGGACATACAAAGAGAATGGAATGCGCCACATAGCAACCAGCTCTTAAAAGATTTGACTATCGCTTAAAGCCTACCATATTCCCCTTGCCTCTACAAGAAAATTAGCAATAAAATTAACATCTCGATTAACATGAAGCATATGGAGAATAAGGTTTGTAAAAATAGTTTGTACAAGAGTAGAGAAAGTCATGTGAGTTTAACACATCAGATTTTTTCTAAAAATGCTGGTTTTGGATTCAGGGGTCACAAAACATGTATTTCCGGTGAAATATGGTATAAAAGTTTAAGGTCGAATGCAGTCTCCTCTACTTATTATAGATAGTGGCAGAGAAAGGTAAAAATCCCCATAAAGGGTGGTTTGGAGTGGGGGATATTCTTGAAACGTCTTCCACGACATTTAGGATTTGATTAGTTGTTCGACCCACAAGGGATCTTTGTGCATACACCCCCGGGAGGAACGGCTGGCCGGCGCAGACGACAGAGTTGCCTAAGTTACTAGCTTGACCACCCGGCCGGAGAGCGCTCGGCGGAGTTCCAAAGCGCAAGCTCCTACGCCATCTGTCCGCCGCCGACCGACACACAACCCCGGAGTCAACCTGTAACGTGAAAGAGGAAGATGAAGCGAGAGCAAATGGGGGGAGAGGAGAGCCTTGGCAACCCTTGGTCAGAATGGGCGGTCAACAGGAATCGAACCCGGGACCTCCCGAATGCGAGCCACAGACGTTGACGCCTGACTCAAACATGAAATTTCCTATTTTTCAATTGTTTGTTTTTGAGCTACGTTGTTCAAGATACGCAGACTGTCTTTAAAATGCATATTTTGGTACAATGGAAGGTGTATTTCTGGTGAAATCTTCATATCAAACTTTTGGTGGAGTGTGTGTTTCCTCTACCTACTATCGGTAAGTGGTAGAGAAGGTAAAAAACCGACATTACTTCACATGAGCAACTGCCCGGTCATTTCCTCATTAACTGGAAGGCTACAATAGTTTATCTTAAACAATTACAAGGTTGGTTTTGAACTACAGACCTTGGGATTCTATGTCATAGACACATCTGTTGCATCATACAGACATTTACTGTTACTTCTGGTTACAAATGGTACTGTTTCTGAGCGAAGTGACTTTCTCAGTATTTCCTAGAACAGCTGACGTTAGACGGTTCACTGTCTCGGGCTAATTCACGATTTCACTGTCATGGCTAAATTATTTATCATAAGCAACCTAACGCGAGGTTGTGTTATTCTGAAAACATCGTGAGCGACTGCAAGTTGTTTGGAGGAATAACACAACCTCGAGTTAGATTTGGTTTGACTATTTCAGCGGAAAATACAAGAGCACAAGTAAAAATAAATTCTAAAAATCTGACATGTTAACATTCACACGGTTTATCTATTACTACAAGTTCACACATTACCTAGATATATCTCTTAAACATGCTAGGCATGCCTATAAAAATCTGATGTGTTACATTCACATGACTTTCTCTACCCTCTGCTGTTTATTACTGGGCATACAAACTATTCTTACGAAAGTTTACTTTTCTATCTACCACGTTTTAATCCAAATAAACCTTTGCAGAAACAGCTACATTACACATTTCGTTATAGATACAAAGAGAACAGCGATAGTCAAATGTTTAACAACTGGACGCTATATGCTGGCCTTAAAATTCCATACTGTTTCCATGCAAATCACGAGAAACAACTGAAAATCGACAGGACTTAAAAAGAATGAAAAAGTATTGAACAAATCAAACATTAATCACGAATATCTTAAAAAAACCTATTTGAAATAAATTGTGTATATTAAACAGATCTAAATTTTTTACTTTCTCTACTACGTATAGTAAGTAGGGGAAGTATTGTATTCCACCCAAAAATTCGATACCGAGATTTCACCGGAAGTACACGTTTTGAAATCCCTGAATCCAAGAAAAAGCATTTTTGGAAACATGTCCGTGCGTGTGTCTGTGAACAGCATAACTCAGAAACCAACAGTCGGATAAACACCAAACTTGGTATTTAGGTTCAGTATCTTCCAGAGATGCGACACGAAGATTTATAAGAAAATCCCCCCACTCCAGATTACCCTTTACATGGAACATTTTTCGAAAATTTTAATTTTCTCAAAAACGGCTCTAACGATTTTGATTAAAATATCATATGTTTAAGATATCTTCATGACAAATGAAATGTATATCTCGAATTTTCTGGGAATGTCTCCAAAAGTGTTCGACTTTTGCATAACTGGTAAACCATAAGAGATAGACAAAATTTTACTGCACAAAAAATGTAGATCGCGTTAAAATAAACAATTTATATCGTATACATTTTTTTTTGTAAATTGAACCATTTTCGAGATATTGCTTGTTATTCCCTTAAAATTTCCAATACTTACTTTTTCCCAAATTCGTTATTCATTTTTATTTTGTCCTGGACATACAAAGAGAATGGAATACTCCTCATAGCAACCAGCTCTTAAAATATTTGACTATCGCTTAAAGCCTACCAATTCCCCTTGCATCTAAAAGAAAATTAGCAATAAGATTAACATCTCGATTAACCTGAAGCATATGGAGAATAAGCGTTTGTAAAAATAGTTTGTACAAGAGTAGAGAAAATCATGTGAGTGTAACACATCAGATTTTTTTAACATTGAATATTGGCACAAGTTGGCAGAATTGATATTCATAGATATGTGATTGTTTTTTTTAATTCATTCTACTGTTGCATAACATTCAACTGTTTGTTCAATTATTAGCAGTTAATGAAGCCATTGAATGCGAGATGTGTAATGTTTAGATGTTCAATTCGGTTTTACATTATGGTGCTTTCAACTGAGAAACGTATTTTTCTTGTTGAACATGTCTTTCGACAAGGCGATAAATACACAGATGTAGTGCAGAATGAGTTTGGTGAGAAATTCCCAGAAACAGTGTCGACTGTTGAGACATTTAGAGAGACAGCCTCAGTGTTAGATGCCGAACGAACTGGAAGACCACCTAAACTAAATGAAGAGAAGTTGTTGGATATTTCCGACTCTATGCAGCAGAGCCCACCAAAATCATTGCGCAAGTCGGCACAAGAAGAATATATGGGGCTTGTAACCACGCATGAAGCGGTTAGGCAAATATTAAAAATTTTCCGTATAAAGTGACAACAGTGTAAGAATTGAAATATGTGGATCATGAAAAGCGAATCCGTTACTGCGAATGGTTTAAGTTGTTTATTGAAAGAAAGACCATTGATATCCTTGATGTCACCTTTTATACAGACGAGGCCTGGTATCGCCTCTCTGGTTATGTTAACACACGATTAGGAAAATGAAGACTCCTCGTGCTGTGCATGAAACGCTATTGCACGATCAGAAAATTGTAGCAATATCCAGACACGCACTATTGGCCCTGTATATTTTAAAGAAACCGTGAACAGTGACCGTTATTGTTTAATTATCCAAGATTTGATTGCTCAGCTAGACGAACACAAAATAAATTACTCGTGGTTTCAACAAGATGGCGTTACTGCGCACACTATGTGACTTCCCGAAGGCTTCTTTAGGGAACGCGTCATCTCTAATAACTTATGGCCCCCTCGCTCACCGGACCTTATTCCACCAGGCTTTCTTCTTTGGGGAGCAGCAAAATCTGTAGTCTATCGCAATCGCCCGCACACGCTTCATGATTTAAAAACTGAAATAACTGCGTACGTAAGCAGCATATCACAATCAGAACTATAAAAAGTGTTTTCAATAAAATTAAGCGGGTTCTGACTTGTATATCTGACCGTGGACAACTTTTCCAACATATGTTGCAATGCATAGTGACTTTCCGAACGCTCTGTAGATGCAAAGAGAACAGCCATAGTCAAATATTTAAGAACTGGGCGCCTTAGGCTGGACTTAAAATGTCTTACTTTTCCATGACATCGCGAGAAACAACTAAAAATCGACAGGACTTGGCTGACGCCACAACAAACTTAATTGAAATAAATTATGTGTTTTAAAAAGATGTACATTTTTGTGCAGTACGTTTTCGTCTATCGCTTAAAATTTACCAGCGATACAAGATTATACAAAATTGCTTCCAAATGAAGAGGACTTCACAGCCTATTCCATGTCCCATGTAAACGATGGTTTGAGGTGGAAGAATTTTCTTGAAAATGTTCGTGTCGCATCTTTGGAAGATGCTGAACTTAAATACCAACTGTGGTATTTAACCGACTTTTCACTTTTGAGTTATGTTGTTTACAGACACACACAGGCTCTTTTTGTAATCTTTTTTATTGAAGGGACCTCAAAACATGTATTTTCAGTGAAATCTCGGTAACGAATTTTTGGGTGGATTGTAATACCTTCTCTACCTACTATGTATGTGGTAGAGAAAGTAAAAAGCTTTCGTAAAAATAGTTTGCACAAGATAAACGATAGTGGGTAGAAAGTTATATGAATGTGAAATAGACAACGTTTTTACTTTTTGTAGCACTTGTTTATAGTACGAAGAGACAGTATTGCATTCCACCCAAAAACTCGATATCGACATTTCACTAGATAACACCTATGCTTTGAGGTAAGAAAAAAAGTTTGGAAAATGGTGTCTGTCTGTGCGTGCGTGCGTTTCTGAACCGCATGACTCGTAAACGAAAAGTACGTTCAGCATATCCAAGAAACTCCCGCGCCATCCCATAGTACTCTTTACTTGGAAAAAATGGCTATTCTTGTTTTATCAAAGGTAGTTTTAACAATTTTGATTAAAATACTGCATGTTTAAAATATTTACAAGACAAATGAAATGCATATATCGTGATTTTTTTGTGAATATGTCTGTGAAGTCTTCTTTATTCAGAATGATGACTTTTGTATAATTTTGTATAACTTATAAAGCATGGGACTTACCACAAAAATTAGATCTCCTTAATGCACACATTTTATACCAAAGGATACTTTTTCTCGACTGCCTCTGTGGTCGAGTGGTCAGCGAACTCAATTCTCACCCGAAGGTCCCGGGTTCGATTCTCGGCTAGGGATGGGAATTTTTCTTTAATTACGATAATCCACTGCCCTACCTAGTCTGGAAGTGTGGATGTGAATGTGCGTGTGAAAATAAGTTAAAGGCAACGAAAATTTACAGTAACCTAACATAAAAGTTCAAGGAGTAAAAACATAAAACGCTTCAGTCAAAAGTTCCGCACTTAATGGGGGCTACAGAAATAAACCCATTCTTCAACGGATTACCCTCCTCTTTGTACTTGCAAACCAATCCAAGATGGCTGATCAGTCCCGTCTGTCGAGGAGCAAGGAAATTCTGGATCACGGCATATCCAGGATGGGTGATCAGTCCAATGTCTTGTGTCAGTAGTCTGTCGAGGAGCAAGAAAATTCTGGAACATAGCATATCCAGGATTTGTGATCAGTCCAATGTCTTGTGTCAGTAGTCTGTCGAGGAGCAAGGAAATTCTGGATCACGGCATATCCAGGATTTGTGATCAGTCCAATGTCTTGTGTCAGTAGTCTGTCGAGGAGCAAGAAAATTCTGGAACATAGCATATCCAGGATTTGTGATCAGTCCAATGTCTTGTGTCAGTAGTCTGTCGAGGAGCAAGAAAATTCTGGAACATAGCATATCCAGGATGGGTGATCAGTCCAATGTCTTGTGTCAGTAGTCTGTCGAGGAGCAAGGAAATTCTGGATCACGGCATATCCAGGATTTGTGATCAGTCCAATGTGTTGTGTCAGTAGTCTGTCGAGGAGCAAGCAAACTCTGGATCACGGCACATCCAGGATGGGTGATCAGTCCAATGTCTTGTGTCAGTAGCCTGTCGAGGAGCAAGGAAATTCTGGATCACGGCATATCCAGGATGGGTGATCAGTCCAATGTCTTGTGTCAGTAGCCTGTCGAGGAGCAAGGAAATTCTGGATCACGGCATATCCAGGATGGGTGATCAGTCCAATGTCTTGTGTCAGTAGCCTGTCGAGGAGCAAGGAAATTCTGGATCACGGCATATCCAGGATGGGTGATCAGTCCAATGTCTTGTGTCAGTAGCCTGTCGAGGAGCAAGCAAACTCTGGATCACGGCATATCCAGGATGGGTGATCAGCCCAATGTCTTGTGTCAGTAGCCTGTTGAGGAGCAAGCAAACTCTGGATCATAGCATATCCAGGATGTGTGATCAGCCCAATGTCTTGTGTCAGTAGTCTGTCGAGGAGCAAGCAAACTCTGGATCATAGCATATCCAGGATGGGTGATCAGCCCAATGTCTTGTGTCAGTAGTCTGTCGAGGAGCAAGCAAACTCTGGATCACGGCATATCCAGGATGTGTGATCAGTCCAATGTGTTGTGTCAGTAGTCTGTCGAGGAGCAAGCAAACTCTGGATCACGGCATATCCAGGATGGGTGATCAGCCCAATGTCTTGTGTCAGTAGTCTGTCGAGGAGCAAGCAAACTCTGGATCATAGCATATCCAGGATGGGTGATCAGCCCAATGTCTTGTGTCAGTAGTCTGTCGAGGAGCAAGGAAATTCTGGATCACGGCATATCCAGGATGTGTGATCAGCCCAATGTCTTGTGTCAGTAGCCTGTCGAGGAGCAAGCAAACTCTGGATCACGGCATATCCAGGATGGGTGATCAGTCCAATGTCTTGTGTCAGTAGCCTCTCGAGGAGCAAGCAAACTCTGGATCACGGCATATCCAGGATGGGTGATCAGTCCAATGTGTTGTGTCAGTAGTCTGTCGAGGAGCAAGAAAACTCTGGATCACGGCATATCCAGGATGGGTGATCAGTCCAATGTGTTGTGTCAGTAGTCTGTCGAGGAGCAAGAAAACTCTGGATCATAGCATATCCAGGATGACTGATCAGCCCAATGTCTTGTGTCAGTAGTCTGTCGAGGAGGAAGGAAATTCTGGATCATAGCATATCCAGGATGGGTGATCAGTCCAATGTGTTGTGTCAGTAGTCTGTCGAGGAGCAAGGAAACTCTGGATCATAGCATATCCAGGATGACTGATCAGCCCAATGTCTTGTGTCTGTAGTCTGTCAAGGAGCTAGCAAACTTTGGATCATAGCATTTCCAGGATGAGTGATCAGTCCAATGTCTTGTGTCTGTAGTCTGTCGAGGAGCAAGAAAACTCTGGATCATAGCATTTCCAGGATGAGTGATCAGCACAATGTGTTGTGTCAGTAGTCTGTCGAGGAGCAAGAAAACTCTGGATCATAGCATTTCCAGGATGAGTGATCAGTCCAATGTCTTGTGTCTGTAGTCTGTCGAGGAGCAAGAAAACTTTGGATCATAGCATTTCCAGGATGAGTGATCAGTCCAATGTATTGTGTCTGTAGTCTGTCGAGGAGCAAGAAAACTTTGGATCATAGCATTTCCAGGATGAGTGATCAGCACAATGTGTTGTGTCAGTAGTCTGTCGAGGAGCAAGAAAACTCTGGATCATAGCATTTCCAGGATGAGTGATCAGCACAATGTGTTGTGTCAGTAGTCTGTCGAGGAGCAAGAAAACTCTGGATCACGGCATATCCAGGATGGGTGATCAGTCCAATGTCTTGTGTCAGTAGCCTGTCGAGGAGCAAGGAAACTCTGGATCATAGTATATCCAGGATGGCTGATCAGTCGAATGTCTTGTGTCAGTAGTCTGTCAAGGAGCTAGCAAACTTTGGATCATAGCATTTCCAGGATGAGTGATCAGCACAATGTGTTGTATCACTAGGGTGTCAAGGAGTCAACAAACTCTGGATCATTATATCCAGGATGGGTGATCAGTCCAGTGCCTGGTATGGCGGTGAAGAAGAAAATGAAATGTAGACATGAAAGGAATGATATGAAAATCCGAGGATCAAACTATCCATCCCAGCATTCGTCAAGCGACCGAGGAAAACCACGGTAAAACGTTCGGTCAGATTGGTTGACCCGGGGGTTTGGACCTGCGACCGCACAAATGCCATCCACTCAGCCATCTCGCTCGGTATAGAAATAAACTATTCTGTAGCATTAACCGTCTCTGAGATATTCGTTGCTATTTGTTTGAATAATTTTCCAACACAATGTCTTTTTTAGTTTTTCTCACGATGTCATGGAATTTTAGGGCCAGGATACAGCGGTCTGCTCAGACACATTCGGTCTCCTATATCCCTTTTTACATACAACGAAATGTGTAATGAAGCTATTTATCCAAAGGAATTAATGGTTCTTTCACACAAGCTATGTGTAGGACAAGGCTGGAAAGGTAGAATCAGACGACTGAAAAATTCAGTGGCATTGAATTTTTCAGTCGTCTGATTCTACCTTTATTTATCCAGAGTTTTATCTGGATTAACATGAAGTAGAGAGAGTAGTTTGTGACAGACCGTGTGGAGAAAGTAATGTGAATGTAACGTTGAAGCGAAGTACTCACCCGACACGAGCACGAGGTGGAGGACGGCGAGGAATAGCGGCATCCTGGCCATGGACGCGCACAGTTGGCTCTTCCGGACGCCACCGGGAGGCCGGGGTTTACATCTTGACACTCGAACACTATGACACAGGTAATGTTCTTGGTTACGGACCTACTTTACCAGCTGTATTAGTAGGCTAACTCTCGGAGAGTGCAGTTGCACGGACTTTCTCCTGACTCGGGCAGCCTGCAACAAAAAGAAAGCAATTAATACACGTATCTATGCATAGACGCTTGTTAAAACTAGCACCACTCTCACTGCCGCAGCTATACCTTTCCAAACAAGCTGATAACATCTGTACACTTCCGTGCAAAACATTCCGTCGATATCACCTCGTATTCAAACGTAAATCAACACATATTCCGTCACATGTTGCACTTGCATTTGAAACACACTTTGTAACATTTCGGTAACGGCGAACTCTAACGGAGAAGAAAAAAAAATCTAATGTGTTACACTCACATGACTTTCTCTACTCTTGTACAAACTATTTTTACAAACGTTTATATGCTTCATGTTAATCGAGATGTCAATCTTATTGCTAATTTTCTTGTTGGTGCAAGGGGAATTGGTAGGCTTTAAGCGATAGTCAAATATTTTAAGAGCTGGTTGCTATGTGGAGTATTCCATTCTCTTTGCATTACCAGGACAAAAAAAATGAATAACTAATTTCCATTTGAGAAAAAGTGTAAGTATTGGAAAATTTAAGGGAATAACAAGCAATATCTCAAAAATGGTTCACTCAACAAAAAAAATGTATGTGACATAAATTGCGTATTTTAACGCGATCTACATTTTTGTGTAGTAAAGTTTTGTCCATCTCTTATGGTTTACCAGTTATGCAAAAGTCATTCACAATGAAGAATACTTTTGGAGACATTCCCAGAAAATTCAAGATATACATTTCATGTCATGAAAATATCTTAAACATATGATATTTTAATCAAAATGGTTAGAGCCATTTTTGAGAAAATTAAAATTTTCGAAAAATGTTCCATATAAAGGGTAATCTGTGGTGGGGGGATTTTCTTGGAAACCTTCGTGTCGCAACTCTGGAAGATACTGAACCTAAATACCAAGTTTGGTGTTTATCCGACTGTTCGTTTCTGAATTATGCTGTTCAGAGACACACACACACGGACATGTTTCCAAAAATGCTTTTTTTTTATTTATTCAGGGGGTCTCAAAATATATATTTCCGGTGAAATCTCGGTATTGAATTTTTGGGTGAAATACAGTACTTCCCCTACTTACTATACGTAGTAGAGAAAGTAATATATGTTACTTCATATATCTTAATAGCTCCACAGTGTTCATATATAAGTTTTTGTCTGTATGTTATGGTTTACAAAATTCCTTGCAAATGAAGACGACCTCACAGACTATTCCCAAAAAAATTTAAGATTTTTTTTTTTTTTTAGTATTTAGTAAATAAAGTATTTTGATCAAAAACGTTATCGAAAAATCGAAACATTTTGCATGTAAAAGGTAGTTTGAGGTGGGGGGATTTTCTTGAAAACCTTCGTGTCGCATCTTAGGAAGATACTGAACTTAAGGATACCCATACTGAGTGGGATGGCTCAGTTGGCAACGTCGATGGCCCGCATTCTGGAGGTCCCGTGTTCGATCCTCGGTGACCGCCCATTCTGGCCCACGGCTTTTCGTGGTTTTCCTGGGTCGACAGGCGAATGTTGAGGTGATTCATCTTCTACCACAACTCTCCTCTCTCTCATTTCCTTGTCATCTTTTCCAGGGTTGTAGGACCAGGTCGTAGTTGGTGGTAATCGCAGCTGTTATGTTGGCGACGCAGGTACGTAAAATGTTGGATTTAAAGCAAATGATCGTTGGTTGCGTAGAGACCATTCTGTTCCAGGTGTGCGTTGATTTCATATTATTGTTTTAGTGATTACGTAAATGCTCCGCGCTTTCTCATTGTCGTTTCATTATACAGTATTACAATACAGTACCATATAATATTATTTAGCTCTGGGAAATGGTTTAATCCAGAAGTGTTGTTTTAAAACAAGATTTCGAAAATAGGATTTACTGGGTGTCTTGTTATATAGTTTCAATTGGTTATTATTGGTTTGGATTTTTCAACACATGCCACCGAAAAATTCGATACGAGATTTCGCCGGAAATACATGAATCCAAAAAAGGCATTTGGTCGCTGTGTGTGCTTTGTATCTGTATGTGAGCAGCATAACTCAAAACGGAAATCTCAAATTAACACCGGAAGTTGATATTTAAGTTAAGGATCTTCCAGGAATGTGATACGAGCATTTTCAAGAATACCCCTCCATCCCAAACTACCCTCTACATGGAAACAATTTCGTTATTTTTTATTTTCCCAAAAATGGCTTCAGCGATTTTGATTAAAATACCATGTTGCAGATATTATGATTAGAAGAAGTTTTGTATAATTGGTAAACCATATGAAATGGCCAGAAACGTAGTACACAAAAATATAAACCTTTTTAATAAATACAATTTATGTCAAATAATTTTTTTCGTGGCGTTAATCATCTCCGCGATATTCCTTTTTATTCGTTTCAATTTTCAATACTTTACTTTTTTCAAGTGAGAACTCGCTATTCGTTTTTCTCATGGTCATGCAGAGAGCAAGGAATTTCAAAGCCATCACACAGTGACACGCTTTTTAAAAATTGACAGTCGCTTTAGCCTACTGTATTCTTCTTATGCCCACAACGAAATGTGTAACGAAACTTTATCTGGATTAATAAGAAATGGCTAGAAAAATAAGCTTTGCAAGAAGAGTTTTAGAAGGGCATGTGAGTGTAACAATCAGACTGTGTTTGAGCAAATGACCTCCAAAACGTTTATTGCCAGGTGTCGTTGAATAACGTGTGGTATATTTATTTTACAACTCGCTATTAAGAACAAGGTTGTGGAATTTTTGTGAGGTGTATGATGTTAGAAACGAGAGTGAAAGACGAAGAAAGGAACACCCGAAGGCATGTGTTAATAATAAAAGTGGTTGCACAGAGAAAGGAGTGGCATGTATATTTTATTTCAATAAGCAACACTTGTGGGTCAGACCTGCTCCGGGCTAATCTAGGCCACCTACATGTCACATACGTCACATGGTACGCGATGGAATGAATGTGCTTCACTAACTAGTGTACCATTCATTACTCCAGAAACTCGCTTTCAGTTTAATAGTAATCTATATTCTCTACATTAATATTAAAAATCTGATGTCTTACACTCACATAGCTTTCTCTACTCTTGTACAAACTATTTTTAGAAACGCTTATTCTCCATCTATTTCATGTTAATCGAGATAAACATTTGCAGACTCTATCTTATTGGTAATTTTCTTGTAGATGTAAGGGGAATATATATTTACAAGGGCAATATAGAAATACAGTAGCCTTTAAGCATATACATATCTCTTAATAGCTGGTTGCTAGGTGCAGCACCATTCTCTTTGCCACAGATTAATACTCTTTGCATATCCTAGACAAAAAAATGAATAACGATTTCCCATTTGAGAAAATAAGTATTGAAATATTTAAGGGAATAACAAGAATATCTCGAAAATGGTTCACTCAATAAAAAAAATGTATATGACATAAATTGTGTATTTTAACGCGATCTACTTTTTTGTGTAGTAAAGTTTTGTCTATATCTTATGGTTTACCAGTTATGCAAAAGTTGTTCACAATGAAGAACACTTTTGGTGACATTCCCAGAAAATTCCAGATATACAATTCATTTGCCATAAAAATGTCTTAAACTTATGGTATTTTATTCAAAATCGTTAGAGCTATTTTTGAGAAAATTAAAGTTTTCGAAAAATGTTCCATGTAAAGGGTAATCTGGGGTAGAGGGATTTTCTTGAAAACGTTAGTGTCGCATCTCTGGAAGATACTGAACCTAAATACCAAATTTGGTGTTTATCCGACTGTTCATTTCTGAGCTATGCTGTTCTCAGACATACACACATCCATACACACACAGACACACACACACACGGACATGTTTCCAAAAATGCTTTATATGCATTCAGTGCACCTCAAAACATGTATTTCCGGTGAAATCTCGGTATCGAATTTTTGGGTGGAATACATTACTTCCCCTACTTACTATACGTAGTAGAGAAAGTAAAAATTAAAAGGTATTTAAAACGCCGTTGTACGTGAATACGAGCTCATTGGAATTATAAAATAGCATGCTTGTAAGGAAGGCTTTGACTTTTAGTTGATAATGCCATGGAGTAGAAAAAATAGTTGTTACTTCACAGAATAGCTATGCGTATAAAGTAAGACAAATATCACGGATATTTCATTCCAAGCAATATATATGTAGAAGGCTACGATTTAGCAATTAAGACATAGCAAAACAAAAGAGAATCGAATCTATTTATAGCGGTACAATACGCATGCGCTACCAATGCCAAAATATCTTAATAGTCCTCATGTAACAAAGTTTTGCTTTATTTTTTTGTATTTACGTTGTAATCAAGTTCGTTAGTAGGGAATGATAGCACAAAGTGAGAAAATTGCTAACATTAGAAATCAGTGAACCGATATTTTTAATTAAAAGCTCAGAATATTGTTTATCTGGATGGCCGCACACTATGTATTTTCCAAACTATGTTAAGATGTTCTATTAATGTTATTTAGGCCAAAAAAATGAATCATTTGTTGCTTGTTTTTTGGAAACAACACTGCATTCGTAGATCAAGTGTTCATATGTAATTACTGTGCAAATCTTGTCATCACTAATATTTCTTGATGTTATGTAACGTTGAGTTACTTCCAATACATGTGGATTAGTTGACATCGAAAACAAATGTAGGCCCGTCCGGTCCTTGGGTGGAAATGGTTCTTCCATCGACAAAAAGTTCTGAGGGGAGCAAGTTCATAGCCCGCAAATGGTACTCCCAGGATTGAAGCACATCGTTAATCATCTTCAGCGCTTGCTGGACACCAGCGATGAGATCTCAGCGTTCGAGTGTACCCGGAGCCAATATCGCCTGTAAACTTTGTTTCCTTTTACTCCTAGAATTGAAGAGAATCATAGTCGAAGATGGAAGATTATCTGGCAAAATGTCTTCTGTAAATATGTTCCAACTGATTGGCAAGAGACGACCTATGAAGTCTTAAACGAGACCATACTGTGGCAGGAAAACTCTGGCGACATGGACGTACACAATCAAATCAGTGTGCAGTCTGCTCAGGACTTGATGCCTTCTATCGGCAGGTTGATGACATCTGGATGGTGCTCAGGAACTACAAATCCAGATGGTGCCAACCGGGGCCCCGCTATGCCTTGAGGAACTGCAGCGCCTGGAATTTCGCTTCCAGAATGTGGCCCTCCAGCGCTGTGTGATCTGGTTGGTAACGGGAACGTTACACTGGATCTTTGAACGGAATGTCGACAATGTAGCAAAGAGGATGGAATGGTTTGGCTTCTTGAGACAGCAACGGTGGAAGCTGATAAAGTCCGGATTCATCCGCTCAATGCAGCCCTTCATCTCACGTTTTGAGGTCACTAATTAATACTGTTGTCCTGAAATTCCAATATTAGAAGAAAGTGGCCTATGTTACAAACTGATGGTGATGACCTACACAAACCCTTCTACATCTGTTAGAAACATAAAATAAATAGATGAAAACTTGAGAAAAAAAATTATATAGCCCCTAAAAGATGATTTCCATTGCATATTTCACTTTTTTCAGGATAAATATAGGGCTTAAATGAAGTAATATTAAAAAAAAACGCCCGGTGTGACCATATACAAGGGGAAGGCTCAGTCTGTTTGCCATGCTGGCATTGTTGCCGCTCGGTGTTTTATGCGCAGCCTAAAAAAATTAATTAAAAAGGGGGCAGTATAGAGCTTTTAAATATCTGACTATCGATTCGGTTTCCTCGATTCCTCCCTAGAGTAAAAAAAATTAAATAACTCCAATAAACAAAAACAAATAAATAAATAAAAATAAAAAACTCAGTAAGTGCTTCTGAGAGACTGGGAGAGTCCACAGATTGCTCAGAACTATTTACTTCAGCTGATAGTACCACCACGCCTTTAATTATTTCATCAACATTTTGTATATAGCAGGGCAATATCAGCATCACAATCAACAAAATCAATTCATTTGAAATACGAGCTCAAATATTGTCTTCTGGTACTCGAAATCGACATCAATGTCTTCAACATTTTCCCCCTCAGGGGCTCACCTTATGTGAGTACGGGTTTTTGGCGCACCCGGGGGTTCCCCAGCTAATCATCGCCACATTCATCCCCTCACCCCCATCCGGTCGAGGTGGGTTCTTCAAGTGACCGGTGGACCCAAGGTAGGCTCTCGTGCGTTCTTTGCATTCCATCCATACCGCACCTCACCATCGTTTCTTTCTTCCCTTATCACTTTCCGGCCATTTCGCACCACGACATTCGCATATCTCTTTTTCTTCCCCGCCGGCCTACCTTGCGTGCGAAACGCCCACACAGTTTTAGTTTCTTTTATCTTTTTATTTAAATCCTCCGTGGACACAGCCTAACGGATACCCGCGCACCGCGTGCGCAGCTGGGTGAGTGGGTAATGGCGTCATCCCCACCACCCGGGGTCGTCATGTAGGGTTTGTGTTCGTATCCGCTGTTCAACTGCAGTCCCGCGGGGGGGCCATTGCATGAGCTGCTGACTTCTGACGGCGATTGGGTCCCTCTGTCTATGTTCTGGGAGGTGTGACCCTGGGGTGAGTCTGGTATAGATAGGCCACTCACCCAAGCCGGGGTAACGCCCGAGAAGTCAGAGCCCGAGGTCGGAGACGGTTGCAATGGTGGAGGATTTATCTCGCTATGGAGCACCCTTCCTCCATTAATACAAATAAGCGCCGTAAAGTTATTGTAACAGAAGTAGCACCGCCGTCATCTGGTTGTTACTTGGTCATTTCGAGAACAGAAGAAGGACAAAACTTTGAGAAGGTGAACCCTTTTATAATTCAGAAGGGCATTGATGCTATTGCTGGTGCGGTTCAATCATGCACTCGTCTACGGAATGGTTCCTTATTGGCACAAACTAAGTCCGATCAGCAAAGTAAGACCTTGTTGCGCGCTACGCTTCTCCACGGTTACCCCATCCGTGTTGAGAAGCACCGCACATTGAACTCCTGTCGGGGCGTCGTTACCACCCATAGCCTCGATGGAATATCGAACGAGGATCTCGTAGAATATCTATCCGATCAAAAGGTCACTGCAGTGCATCGAGTGCAGACCAAACGCGACGGCGTATTGGTACCCACTCGTACCCTGTTTATTACATTTGATGGCGTCGATCTGCCCACGAGCATTTCCGCAGGATACGAACGGATTTCTGTGAGGCCTTATATTCCTAGACCTCTGCGTTGTTTTAAATGCCAACGTTTTGGGCATACGCAAGTCTCATATAAGAGTGCCGTTAACATCTGTGCAACATGTAGCCAGCCCTCACACGAAGGTACCTGTTCAACAGCCCCCGTCTGCGTTAATTGTAAAGGGTCTCATTCTGCTTCGTTTGCCCACTGTCCGCGGTACTTGGACGAGAAGGCGATCCAGGAGATCCGGGCAAAGGAAAAACTCTCCTTCGCTGAAGCCCGGAGGCGTTACCATGCGCGCCAACCTTCACTCCTGCGATCTGGCACATTTAGTTCTGTTGTTGCCTCGCAGTACCACGAGTAGATGCCGAAACTCAGACCTAGACCATGACTGGATTAACCGCCACTACCATCCGGCCGTCTATTAAGGCTACAGTTACCAAACCGTATAAACTTGGTCCCAAGTCAATGAAGTCGTAAGCCGTTGAAAAGAAGCCCAAGCAGAAACTTCGTAGGGAAGATTTTTTGAAAGACCCTCCGCGTGCGCGCAGTAACAAAAGTTCACCTTCTCCTCCTCGGAGGTCGCTGTCCCAGGACGGTCCTGGGACAAGCCGCGCTCAGCGGCACCCCTCACCCATCGCCACCCAGAACCGATTCACGGCGCTTGAATCGGTTTCTGGCACTGAGCGCGTGGGCCCTCCCTCCGAGGAAGCTATGGAGTCTGACCAACTCCATACAAAAAGCCCGAGCCGAAAGGTTAAACAAAAGGTAATTTTAAGCCGCCCTTCTAAATAGACAGTTTATCCCCTTTTATTCATGGCTATCCTGACCTGGAATGTACGTGGTGTACGAAAGCATAGGGCGGAACTGCAACTTTTATTGCGTTCCCATTCGCCTATGGTCGTATGTTTGCAGGAGACTAAGCTTCGCCCTCACGATCCTTTTGATCTCCGAGGATATACTCCGGTTCGCTACGACCTTGAACCGGAGGAGGGAACTCCTGCTCATGGAGGTGTCATGTTGTTAGTGCGTAACGACGTTCATTTTAAAACTGTCACACTTACATCCGACTTGCAAGCTGTTGCCGTTCGCCTTCACTTACCCGGCTTTTTGTTTTCTGTTTGCTCTGTATATTCACCCCCATCGTCTCCCCTCGCTCCCGCGGACATTCGAGCCCTCCTGTCCGCTCTCCCAACACCATTTCTTCTGTTGGGAGATTTTAATGCCCATCACCCACTATGGGGTTCGCCAAGGGCTTGTGCGAGGGGAACTCTTCTTTCCGGCATTTTTTATCAGTTCAATCTTTCCATCCTCAATACAGGTGCACCTACGTTTATTTCTGATTCTTCTGGTACATTCTCTCACCTGAACCTTGCCATTTGCTCACTCCAGCTTGCTCATCGTCTTCAGTGGAACGTCGTCGCTGACACCTACTCCAGCGACCATTACCCCTGCATCGTTTCTCTTCTGTCGCACCACGTACAGCATTCCAGAGTACCTACCTGGATATTCGCAAAAACCGACTGGAGCTTGTATTCCAGCCTCGTGCATTTTGACGACCAGCCCTTCTCCGACATTAACCAACTAGTGCAGCACCTTACGTCTATTATTTTCTCTGCCGCCGAACGCGCAATACCCCGTTCATCCTCCCAACCTCGGCGGCCACCTGTTCCGTGGTGGAACGAGGATTGTCGGGACGCCGTTCGTGCCCGTAGGTCTGCACTTAGGGTGTTTCGGCGACACCCTACACTTGATAATTTGGTGACTTTTAAACAATCGCGCGCCAGGGCTCGTCGCATTATTCAGGATAGCAAGAAGGCATCTTGGGCTCGTTTTGTCGAGTCTGTTAATCGTTTTACGCCTTCATCCGTTGTTTGGGATAAACTTCGTCGCTTCTCAGGTAAAGTGTCACATTGTACTGTTTCTGGCCTTCAGGTTTCTAATGCCACCATAGTGGATCCGGCTGCCATCGCTAACACTCTGGGTGCTGCCTTTGAGGCGGTTTCCAGTTCAGACCATTATTCGGCCGGCTTTCGCTCTATTAAAGACCGGCTGGATTCCGCATCATATACTTTTCGGTCTGCTAATGATGAATGCTATAACGAACCATTCACAATGAGGGAGCTGGAGCACGCTCTTCATTGCTCTCGGCACTCCGCTCCTGGGCCGGACGGCATTCATGTCCTGATGTTAAAGAACCTTTCAGCCGACAGTAAACTATTTCTCTTACAGGTCTATAACCGTATTTGGCAAGACGGCATTTTTCCTTCCGTTTGGCGCGAAGCCACTATTGTCCCTATACTTAAGCCTGGGAAGGATCGCCAACTACCTTCCAGCTAACGCCCTATCTCCCTTAGCAGTTGCATTTGCAAGGTGATGGAGCGCATGATCAACGGGCGGTTGACATGGTGGCTTGAGTCTCAGAAACTTCTAGCGAACGCTCAGTGCGGGTTTCGTCGCTATCGCTCTACCGTCGACCATCTGGTGTCCTTGTCGACGCATATTATGAATGGATTTCTGAGAAAGTGTCAAACCGTGGCTGTATTTTTTGACCTGGAGAAAGCTTATGACACTTGTTGGAGGGGCGGCATTTTACGTACACTTCACGATTGGAATATCCGCGGTCGTCTTCCCATATTTCTTCGGGAGTTCATGACGGACCGCGTCTTTCGTGTGCGTGTGGGCTCGGTTTTATCTCGTCGTTTTATTCAAGAGAACGGAGTACCGCAGGGCTCTGTACTCAGTGTCACACTTTTTGCGATTGCTATCAACCCCATTGTTGATTGTATTCCACCTGGCATTTCATCGTCCCTTTTTGTTGACGATTTCGCTATTTATTGCAGTTCACGGCGGACCTGTCTACTCGAACGCCGTCTCCAGAGCTGTATCGACCGTCTCTACGCCTGGAGTAACGCCAACGGCTTTAATTTCTCCGCCGAGAAATCCGTCTGCATCAACTTCTGGCGCCGGAAGTATTTCCCTCCGCCCTCTCTCCTTCTTGGGCCAGGGATACTTCCGTTCGCAGACGAGGCGAAATTTTTGGGGTTGATTTTTGATAGGAAGTTGTGTTGGTCCTCGCACGTTTCCTTTTTAAAAGCAAGGTGTGACCGTTCTCTTAATCTTTTACGTGTTTTAAGTGGCACATCCTGGGGAGCTGATCGGACCGTTCTTCTTCGCCTTTATCGCTCTTTAGTCCGATCCAAACTTGATTACGGGTGTTTTGTTTATTCGTCGGCACGTCCATCTGTGTTACGTCGTTTGAATCCCATTCATCATCGTGGTCTTAGAGTCGCTACAGGGGCCTTTCCAACTAGCCCCGTGCCCAGTCTTTATGCTGAAGCTGCAGAGCCTCCGCTGTCCTCCAGGCGTGAGATGCTCTTGTGCAGCTATGCCTGTCGACTCTCAAGCTTGCCTGACCACCCGTCTTTCGCGGCATTTTTCGAGGATTCACTTGACCGACAATATTTAGTTAGCTCCTCTGCATTGCTCCCTCCAGGGGTTCGATTTCGACTGCTACTTCGGCATTTGGACGTTACGCCAGCGCCGGCCCTTCCAAGGGGGGAAACTCCATGGTCGCGCGCTGAGGCCCTCTGTCACCTTGGGTTATCGTCAATGCCGAAGAATGAGACCCCTTCTTCAGTCTTTAGATCAGCGTTTTTAGAACTTCAGTCGCAATTCGGGGACTTGCCTTTTATCTTTACTGATGGATCTAAGACTGATGCTGGAGTTGGATGTGCCTTTTTTGTGGTGGAAATAGTTTTACCTTTCGTTTACCAGAGCAATGTTCGATTTTTACCGCCGAACTTTTTAGCATTTATCAGTCTCTTTTATATATTCAGCGGCACGACTTACGGTACTGTTTTATTTGTTCCGACTCCCTGAGTGCTCTTCAAAGTATTAGCTCGCTGTACAGTTACCACCCGCTCGTACAGCGCATTCATGACCTGCTCCACTCGCTTGATGTCTCTGGCATCAGCGTGTCCTTCTTGTGGATTCCAGGTCATGTGGGCATCTCAGGTAATGAGTCTGCCGATGTCGCTGCCAAGTCGGCGATTTTATCACCCAGACGTTTTACCTCTGTTATTCCCTCGTCAGATTTGTTTATTGTTTTACGTCGCCGCATCCTCTCGCTTTGGAGCGATGAGTGGACGGCCCTCCGGGGGAACAAGTTGCGGGAGGTTAAGCCTCTCCCGTTAGTCTGGGCTACCTCTTTCCGTGCTTCCCGTCGGGAAGAGGTAATTTTAACACGCCTTCGTATCGGACATTGCATTTTTAGTCATAAGTATTTGCTGAGTGGTGACCCCGCACCACTCTGTGGGCAGTGTGGTGCGCCCTTAACGGTGCGTCACATTTTAGCAGAGTGTCAAGTTTTAGCTCCTTTGCGCGTCCGTGTTGGTCTGCCTGTTGGCCTAGCCAACGTTCTGGCAGACGACGCGCGTGCTGTAGAGTGTCTTTTACGTTTTATCAATGACATTGGATTTACCAGACGCATTTGATGCGCTGAGCGTCTTTTGACTATGTACTTTTCTCTTGTTTTTTAATGGGGCATCTCCTCCCCAATGGACATTGGCGCTCGTGTCCCTGACATTCTACAGTTCTTGACACGTTTTAATCTTTTATTGCCTATGCTTTTAGTGTGTTGGTTTTTCAGATATTTGTATTGTTATTATTGTTGTTATTGTTATTATTGTTGTTATTGTTATTTTTGTTATTGTTATTATTGTTGTTATCGTTATTGTTATTGTTATATCATTGTTATTTTTAGCTTTTTGACATCGCGGGTTTGTGTCCCGTTTTTTAATTATGCGGTTCTTTTACCTGTCTTTTATATTTTGACCTTATATTTTATACATTGTAAGGGCGCTGCTGACCTCAGCAGTTTAGCGCCCTTAAACCGCATATCATCATCATCATCAACATTTTCGGCCTCAGCTTCAGTTTCATCTTTTGTGATGCCAGCTTTTCGAAAGCTCGTGGATCTGATCCCAAGCAGACCTTATGTACTTCATTGCCTAGATAAAAATAAGTTAAAAATCTATTATATTGTATTGTATTTTCACTGGTCCATGTATAGAAGTAGAGAAAAACTGTACTGTATTTAATTTAATTTATGGATCTATTCTAAACATTTTAGTGATGTTCAGAGAGAAATGACAGGGAATGCTGCATAACGTGTATGTGTAAGGGTATCCTAACCTACAATGCAATTCTTTGGCTTATCTGCAACACGTACCGCAATAATGACTGCGAGTTTGCATGCAGACAGCAAACCAACAATCATATGCCCACACCATATACAAAACGTTTCTTGGTCTTTATAATGTGTAAGTGCTACAAAAATGAGTGGGGAGGGGAGTAAAAATGCGAATACGTATAAATGGAAAATGTGAAAGCCGCGTAACTTTGCATGCAAAACTGAAAAAGTGTACAATATACAACATACAAGTGCAAAAACTTAGAGGTGAGAAAGGTATAGATACGGTTTCACTGTATCTGCAAGAACACTTGACCCTTCCGACAGATGATTGTTCCACCGCCAAAGCGTAGGCTTTGCAGCATTTCCAGAACTTGGAAGACTATGGTAGGAAGGTTAAGGAAGTCAGACGTTTCGCCGATGTTTCACATTCTTTTACGTGAGTCAAGAGATTTTTCATTCGTTATTAGGAACAGCTGGGGCTCTACAACATGATAATGATAAGGGAAGGATTTAGCATAAAAATCTTTTACATCACTGTACAATAATTTCATAAAGAAATTAATTGATTGGTTCATTCGGGTTTAAACAGCCACCTGTATAAGGTCGGGGGGCCAAATAGTGCGAAATAATAAAGATAAAATGCAATATCAATTCTTACTTTCTCTACTATTTACCTATAGGTAGTGTTTGATTCCACCCAAAAAATCGATGTGAAGATTTTACGGGAAATAAAAGTTTTGATATACCATGATTAAAAAATAAATTTTAGAAACAGCTGTGTGTGTGTATGTGTGTGTGTGTGTGTGTGTGTGTGTGTGTGTGAACAGCATATAGGCGTCAACGAAAAATCGGTTAAGTACCAAACTTGGCATTTAAGTTAAGGGGACAAGGTGGTCTGAACACATGGAAATTACACCTTAAGTACATTAAATTACCACTGCTCTTAAAGTTCTCAATGCTCCTGAAAGTTTTAGGAATTATTCTATAAATTATAACAATTACTTCAAGTGGTTGTTTGCATTGATAGCTTATGTAGTTGAGTCCATAAAAATTATTTCGTTCAGCGGAAAAATAATACAATTTACTCTTAAAACATGTGAATTCATGTACGTTTTTCTCTGATACTACTTGCAATACAGAATCACACTTTTGTATGCTTGTTCTTAGTATTTTCAGCTATCTTCTGAACCTCAATTATTTAGTTATGTATATTAGTTCACTAGAAATTGAAAAGAAACTGTTTGCAAAGTAAAAATATGGAAAATTTGCAATGTTGTTGCTTTCTTAATATCACTAATATACATTACAAAATTGCGGTTCAGAAAGTTTAAGTATGTGTTGTATACATGTACTGAAAATTTCAGCTCTCTACCTCTCATACTTTCTGAGAAAAAGGTACATAAGTATCCAAAAATGTTGTTTTAAGAAAACTGAATTTAAAGTTTGAACATTGAAATTCTGACACACTTCAGTACATCCCCAGGGTCATAATCATCTGCACCTTCATTCCTGGAGATTGCTTCATCTTTTCTGATTGCCTGCTCTTGGTCCTGGCCTCTTTTGTTAATTGCTGAACTGCTCGCTGGGCATGATATAGTCGTTCGTTGTTGAAAGATACAAAAATGTTCTAAAAAGGGGTGTTGCATGACAGCTTTAAAGGAATGCAGACTAGCATTTAAATGGTATTATTTAAATGTCTTAAAAACCACCTAACCCCCCAAAAGTATATGTTTTCATAAACTGGAAATAATAGAGACTTTATTAGCGCCTGTAACAAAAAATGTGATTTTTGACCATTTCAGAGTACCTTGTCCCCTTAAGCATCTTCCTAGGATACGACAAGAAAATCCCTGCACCCCAAACTATGCTTTACATGGAACACGTTCGTTACTATTAACCTTCTCAAAAATACTCTAATGATTTGATTAAAGCAACATGTTTAATATACATATTTATATGACAAAATGTGTGTCTTGAATTTTCTGGGAATACGCTTTTAAAGTCCTTCTTCATTCTGAATGAATTTTGTACAGTTTTGTATAACTGGTAAACGTTAAAAGACACAAAAATATACGAGGTGTGTTTTTAAAAGTAATTACTGTTTTAATATTCGACCGCTGCAGTCGCGATTTTAAGCAAGCACGATCACTTCCTCCATTCATTAGGAAGCCAGACGTAGCTGTGAGCGATCATCGCTGTGTTTTCCTGTTGTTAGAGCGTTTCGAAATGTTAAAAACAATCGAACGATCCGCCGACAGTGAAGTCAGACAGTGATTCAGTTTTTGAAGGCGAGAAATGTTGCGCCAGCAAACATTCATCGCCAATTGTGTGAGGTTTATGGGGAAACAATAATGAGTGACAATGCCCGGCCACACACAGCCAAACAAATTCAAGATCTGATAGCAATATTTGTTTGGAAACAATTTTGACTACCTTCTCTACAGTCCAGATTTGGCACCAATCGCTTTTTATCTGAAGAAATTCCTTGGTGGAAAACATTTAACAACGATGATGTGAAACTAGAAGTACAGACTTGGCTTTCATTACAGGCGGCATCATTCTTTGACAAAGGCATAGAAAATCTGGCTTCTCGTTATGACAATGGCCTGAATAACAGCGGGGACTATGTGAAGAAGTAGTGTAAGGTAATGAATTATTAATAAAGTGTTTGGAACATAAGTTTCCGATATTTTTTAAAAAAATTATCGGTACTTACTTTAAAAACATCCTTCGTAGTACAGAAAAAACGCAAATTGCTTTAAAACTCACAATTTATTAAAAAAACTCCTTTATGGTATCAGCCGTTTCGAGATACCCGTTTTATTGGTTTAAAATTTTCAATATTTTGAAATTTTTTTAAAGCGCTGTCATAGAAAGAGTATGCTATTTCAAAACGATCATATTGCGTCTCGCTTTTATACATCTATGGATTCGAGTTTCTGTATCCCCTTTTACCTACAACAAAATGTGCAGTGAAATTACTTCTGTAAACGTTTATCTCGATTAACATGAACTAAATAGAAAAATATTTTTTCGTAAGAATAGTTTGTAGAAGGTAGGTATGTAAAAATAAACAATAGTAGGTAGAGAAATTAATGAAATATAACACATACTATGTTTACTTTGTTTACCAGCTACAGTCGTTTTGAGATACTTGCCCTGAATAAAAAATCTGATGTGTTGCACTCCCATGACGTTCTCTACTCTTGTACAAACTATTTTTATAAAGGCTTATTGTCCATATGCTTCATGTTAATTGAGATAAACATTTGCAGCAGCCATCTTATTGCTAATTTTCTTGTAGGTGCAAGGGGAATTGGTAGGCTTAAAGCGATAGTCAAATGTTTTAAGAGGTGGTTGCTATGTGGCGCATTCCATTCTCTTTGTATGTCCAGGACATAAAAAAAATGCACAACGAATTCCCATTTGAGAAGAAGTATAAGTATTGGAAAATTCAAACTAATAACAAGGAATATCTCGGAAATGGTTCACTCGAAAAAAAAAGTATGCGACATAAATTGTAGATTTTAACGAGATCTGCATTTTTGTGTAGTAAAATGTTGTCTATCTCTTACAGTTTACCAGTTATACGAAATCCATTCAGAATGAAGAGGACTTTCGGAGGCACTCCCAGAAAATTCAAGATATAATTTCATTTGTCATAAAAATATCTTAAGTATATGATATTTTAATTAAAATCGTTAGAGCAGTTTTTGAGAAAATCAAAATTTTTGAAAAATGTTCCATGTAAAGGCTATTCTGGGGTGGGGGAGTTTCTTGAAAATATTCGTGTCATATATTTGAAAGATACCGAACCTAAGTACCAAATTTGGTATTTATCCGACTTTTCGTTTTTGAGTTGTACTGTTAACAGACACACACACACGCACATGTTTCCAAAAATGCTTTATTTGGATTCAGGGCACCTTAAAACATGTATTTCCTGTGAAATCTCGGTATCGAATTTTTGGGTGGAACACAATACTTCCCCTACTTACTATACGTAGTAGAGAAAGTAAAAAAGTCCGTTTTAGAAGAAGATTCGTGTGTGTGTGTGTGTGTGTGAACAGTGTTACTACGAAACGAAATAACGGATTAATACCAAATTTTCTATTTAGGTTCAGTTCCTTCAAAGAATGCCTTCTTTACAAATAGGAAGTCGAAATATAGTTGTTTTAGATTATGAACCGGAACCCATACGAATCCTGTAGCGGAAGCATATTCAATTGTTTCAAAGAAATGCTAGTGTAATGCAGGAAGTGACGGTTGCACACACACACGTTGAGCAGTACTAGAGATTGTATTGTGTGTAAGAAACAAACCGGATCTTCTACCCGCTGGTTTCTCTTTTTATGCACGGAGCATTGATGGTCTCTAACAATGAGAATACCCAGTTCACTATATTGTTCTAAGTCACAAATTGAGCTCGTGGATAATGCGACGTCTTCGAGTGACAATGTGATAGTTGTATCTTCAATGGTGAACACAAATTTCTCGGACCTGATTTATTAGTGATGTTGCAGTATCTTTTTATACTTGAATGACGATTTAATTAGTATCTCCTCCCCTTTCTTTATGAAGTTATTGTACAATTATCCACAGAATTTTTATGGTTAATCCTTCCCTTTGCCCTTTATAATTGTAACTTCGAATACAATCCCCGCTACTACTAATAACGGATGAAAAATCCCCTGTTATTCACACATAAGCATATGACGTTGGCAGAACGTCTGACATCGTTAACCTCCACCCGATAGTCTTCCAAGTTCTGGAAATGCTATATAGCGTTTGGCCATGGAACAATCATCGGTCAGAAAACGGTCGAATAATTTTTACTTTCTCAAAAATGGGCCTAACGATTTTGATTAAAATATCATATGTTTAAGATATTTTCATGAAAAATGAAATGTATATCTCGAATTTTCTGAGAATGTCTCCAAAAGTATTCTTCATAGTGAACGACTTTTGCATAACTGGTAAACCAAAGAGATAGACGAAATTTTACTACACAAAAAATGTAGATCGCGTTAAAATACGCAATTTATGTCATATAGATTTTCTTTTGTTGGGTGAACCATTTTCGAGATATTGCTTGTTATTCCCTTAAATTTTCCAATAGTTATACTTTTTCTCAAATTCGTTATTCATTTTTTTGTCCTGGTAATACAAAGAGAATGGAATACTTCACATAGCAACCAGCTCTTAAAATGTTTGACTATCCCTTAAAGCCTACCAATTCCCCTTGCATCTACAAGAAAATTAGCAATAAGATTAACATCTCGATATCTCGATTAACATGAAGCACATGGAGAATAAGCGTTTGTAAAAATAGTTTGTACAAGAGTAGAGAAAGTCATGTGAGTGTAACACATTTTTTTTTAGATAAATGCAGTAGGCGTCACTGTAAACTTTTGTACCTTCACTTTGGTTCGTAGTTATTTAATAACAGTTACACAGTTTTCACATAATCCAGAAATCCTTAACATATACAACGAAATAGAGGTGAAGCTGGTGAACATGAACATTCTCCACTCCCAGGCCACCAAGTTAATATCTTTGGAAAATAAAGAACTATCTTTATTGGTGTCATATATTTGGGGGACGTGTTCCTGACATCAAAACAGCAAACAAAAAAAACAAAAAAACAAAAAAAAAAACAAAAAAAAATGTTCATATGTACATGGGTCTGAAAATCAACCGTTTCGTTGTTATAGGTCAAAGAATATGCGTTCCATGAGTGAACAGACGGATATGTACTACACGTATGGCCGTGCAGACGGCAATGCAGCACGAGCACGTGAACTTTATGCAGAAAGGTACCCTGACAGGCCGTTACCGTGTGCAAGAACATTTGCACGAATTCACCAACGCTTGAGAGAGAATGGCGCATTTGAGAGAAGTACTAGGGATGTTGGGAGACCAAGAACGGTACGAGGCATTGAGCTTGAAGAACGAGTTCTTCGTGCTGTATATGCAGACCCATCACAAAGCACAAGACGTATGGCTGTAAGGGAAAGAGTTAGTCATACGACTATCTGGAGAATTCTGCATGAAAATCTTCTGTACCCGTATCACCTTCAACGTGTGCAAGGATTTAATGAGGCGGACTTGAGCCAAGAAGACGTTTCTGTCAACGCATGTTACAGCAGCGCTGTGTTCATCAATTTCCTAGCCTGAATTATTCACGGATGAGGCTGCTTTTACTCGCGACGGTATCTTCAATTTTCATAACACTCATAACTGGGCATTTGAAAATCCTAATGAAGTACGACAGGACAACCATCAACAGAGGTTCTCTCTCAACGTTTGGGGTGGAATCATTCATGATCACCTTATTGGTCCCTACTTCTTCCCTCCGCGTCTGATTGGACAAACGTATCTCCAGTTTCTCAGAAATGAGCTGCATCACGTAACTGATAATGTGCCTCTGGACATCATCCAACGAATGTGGTTTTTACACGCTGGTGCTCCAGCTCATTTCAGTATGATAGTTCGTAAGTTTTTGAATGACTGATTTCCGCAAAGATGGAGTGGTCGAGGGGGACCCATTACATGATCTGCTCGATCGCCTGATTTGAATCCAATGAATTTCTTCATCTGGGGACATTTGAAGCCCTTGGTTTATGTGACTTCTGTACCTGATGTTGACATTTTGAGAGGACCTGTCCAAACTGGATTTGACCAAATACGAAACACACCAGGAGTTTTCAACAGAGTACGCCAGAGCATGGAACGCAGGCTTATTGCATGCATCGAAGCAAGAGGAAGCCACTTCGAGCAATATTTGTAACTTTCGATTTTGTGTTGTAACTCTGAAATAAATTATTTTCAGACCCATATACATATGAACTTTTTTTATTGTTTTGATGTCAGAAACACGTCCCCCAAATATATGACAACAATAAAGATACATCCTGTACATAATTAGTGTGCGACCATCGAGAAAAATAGTATTCTCAGTTGTTAATTAAAGATATAGGTTCACTGACTTCTAATGTTGGCTGGACACCATCTTTCCTCTTTATGCAATTATTTAGCATACTGTGCTAACGATCTTGGTTACAACATACAAATAAAAACAAACAAAACGTTCTTACATGAAGGTTATTAAAACATATTGGCACTGGTATCGCAGCGTTATAAGTACATTTGATTCTCTTTTGTTTTGCTGTGTAGATTAATCTAAAAATCACTCAACCTATTTTAGTAACTCTTTCACCATTGAAAAGCCCTATTTTTCCTGACGGCCATGGACTACAAAATTCCTTGTATTTTCAATTCATAATTTACTGAACGACTGGAAAGGGTTTATAAAAGCCTATGCACTAGAATACGACTATTTTGAAGTTATATCCGATTTTTCTTCCTTTTAAGGGATACTTTGCACTTGGCACACTGACCCTTTGGATTTTGATTAGCCCCTTTTCTTTCCCTTCCATTTCCACTTCCCGAATCCATATTTTTTCAGTGTACTCCTTTCTCTTGCACTTCCTGTTCCTTTCTCCTTCCTTTTACTTTCCTTAATCATTTTTCCTTGAAAATTCCCCATATCCTCCGTTGTATTACCTCCCTTAACTCAATTCATTTCCTTGCACATTTTGTCCTATTTTGGATCCCAAACATCTGTCTCCACTTCTCTAGGAGTGTTTACATTCTACCAAGTAAGGTATCTTATTCTCTTTTTCTCCACATATTCCCTATTCACTTCCTCTTAATCCTCTAAGGAACATTGTCCCTGATCTCAACCATGATAATCTTGCTTTCCTGTCTGCTACATAAATCAATATCTCTCTCTCTCTCTCCCCCAATCTCTCTTAATTGTTCTATATAAACATTTTATTTTCAAGTCTTCCCCAGATTTATTGTTTCTCTAAATCTTTTATTCTATTTCGCACTACTTTCCAAAATGTGTAATCATTTTTTCTCTCTAGTAGCCAGATATCCCCCATTCCTATATTCTCCAACTCTCTTCAAATCCCTTTCCACCAGCCATTCTTATTTAAGTTATTTTCCGTTGATTCACACCAATGTTTAATATACCTAGATGTTTTCTTGAGATGAGTTATAAATTAACATACTTGCGAAGAAGGCTTTGACTTTACATTGACACTGCCATGGAAAGGAGGATACTTGTTACTGCACGGTGAGGCAGTATTTTTAACACTTAAATGATTTCAGTCAAATTATATAATATAAAATATAATAACAGCCCGCCTTGAAGCAATATGTGTATGTAATAATTTGTAACATGTATGTAACACTCATTGCATATGCTTATATTAGTGTATCCATGAGTAATAATGTTATGTGAATATATTATGTAATTTAACAATGTAGGAGCTGTAGAATAATAAGTTAAAAGTTGCTTACAATGAGGTAACAATGAGGTAACCTTGAGGCAATAATGAATTTGAAACTTTAACAATACTATTTGTAATTCTTGGAGTAACAATAATGTAATTTTAGTGACAGTTTATAAAATAGCCAATCAACAACTAGAAAAAGCTTTAGTTAAAAGAAGGTATTCTACTGGAGTAGGATTAGCCAATCAGAGACTTGAAATACAGAAATTTACAAGTTTGGACGGTTGAAATCAATTCAGTTGCCTGCAGACAGCGTTATTAACCAGACGCAAAAAGTGTCCTCAAGAAACTTAATATGTATTCGTGTGAGACGAAAATAATTTACGTATTAAAAAGTGCAATTAATTAATAAAAAGTATTTCACAGCTCTCTATATCAGTGAAGTGTTATTTAAATCGTTTTCAAGCACTTATAAAAGGAGTGAAGTAAAAAATTATAATCTGTGTAAGCCTACATTCTTAGTCGTACCACAACGCTGCCAAGAGAAACGTGTCTCTAACAAATACTGACGCAGCCGAGGCAAACATAAATATATAATATTTAAAGAAACAGTAAAAATACATTTGGGGCGAAGGCTACCGGAAACTGTTTACTATACGTGCGGTTGCAATTACTACAAGTTCGGCTCCCCAACAGATGAAATATAATACAACTCCTTCAATACAACCTACTTCAAATTGACGCCAAAGCGTGGTGCAAATAACGTAACAAACCTTCTTCAAATTGGCTCTCCATACGTGGAGCTAATTAAATACATCTTCAACGGAAATGCATGTGAAACAAGAGAAATACCGCCGATATTTTATTCCAAGCAATATACATATTTACGACATTTAGAGTTGTTATGTGAGCTTAAGTCCAGTGAAAACAGTACCATAGGGGTTCCCCGGGTACAGAATGGAGGTTAATCTGAACACAGGAAAATGACCTGATACAGAAGACCGCTATCGAAGTGTAGGTGTGGGCCCATGGAGAAGCTTTCACAGAGAAAGTCAAGGTGGGTTGTAAACACGGGGTTTATCTGAGCTTTCACACACAGTTCCGTGAGTGTATGGCGCTGACGAACCGACCGACCGGTTCTCCCAGTTCCGGTCATCATCTCTTTCCGGACTTCTCCTGCCCTTCAACAGGGAAATGTATCCAGCAATTTGTTGCAATGCACGAGCTCAATTAAGTTTCTCTACGGTTGCCAAGTAAACAACAACTTACGTGCTACATTCACAAGACTTTCTCTACCCACTATCATTTACTTTATGTAGCTTCTACAAATTATTGTTACAAAATCTGCTTCACGTTCTTCAAGATAAACCTTTGCTGAAATAGTTACAGTACACATCGTTGTAGGTACAAGGGGATAGAGAAAATCAAATCCACAGTCACATGTTTAAAACTTGTCACTATATACCGGCCTTCAAATTCCATGTCTTTTTATGACATCACGAGAAACAACCGAATAGCGAAAACACTTGAAAATGACAAAGTATTACACAATTCAAACCAAAAAATACGTATAGTAAGTAGGGCAAGTATTGTACTCCACCCAAAAATTCGATACCGAGATTTCACCGGAAATATATGTTTTGAGGCCCCCTGAATCCAAAAAAAACCATTTTTGGAAGCATGTCCGTGTGTGTGTGTGTGTGTGTGTGTCTGTCTGTGTGTCTGTGCATAACTCAGAAACGAACACTCGGATAAACACCAAACTTGGTATTTAGGTTCAGTATCTTCCAGAGATGCGACACGAAGGTTTTCAAGAAAATCCCCCCACCCCAGATTACACTTTACATGGAACATTTTTCGAAAATTTTGATTTTCTCAAGAATAGCTCTAACGATTTTGATTAAAATCTCATATATTTAAGATAATTTTATGACAAATAAATGTATAGCTTGAGTTTTCTGGGAATTTCTCCAAAAGTATTCTTCATTGTGAACTACTTTTGCATAATTCGTAAACCATGAGAGATAGACAAAATTTTACTACACAAAAAAAGTAGATTGCGTTAAAATACACAATTTATGTCATATACTTTTTTTTTGTTGAGTGAACCATTTTCGAGATATTGCTTGTTATTCCCTTAAATTTTCCAATACTTTTTCTCAAATGGGAATTCGTTATTCAATTTTTTTATGTCCTGGCAATGCAAGGAGAATAACTATCGCTTAAAACCCACCAATTCCCCTTGCATCTACAAGAAAATTAGCAATAAGATTAACATCTCGATTAACATGAAGCATATGGAGAATAAGCGTTTGTAAAAATAGTTTGTACAAGAGTAGAGAAAGTCATGTGAGTGTAACACATAAGATTTTTTGCATAATTGTGTGTTTTATTATTCTGAATGAATTATTATTAATAACACAAAAACAATTTATAATGAACTTACCCATTCTTCTTCTTCGTCCTCTACTTATTCCTTGAAGTCCTGATATAACCAAGATATCTTTAAAAATCTGTATTCAGCAATATTTTATTATTCAATACATTAAATTCTTCTTCTTCTGTTTAATTGTTCAGTATCTATCGATTTTATTGCACATTAATCACTTCATTTGAATTTAATATCATTAAAACATTTTTCTTTTTCATAATTTATTTTCCACTTCTTGCTCTACCCTGGGTGCCGTTCTTCTAATGAAAGCATGTTGGTGTTATCTTTGTTGAAGATGTCTTTTGTTTGAATTGTTTCAGTGGGTTTATTAGTTCTTATATCTCGTTTTCACTTTATAAAACTTCTCAATAATTACATTCACTTATAAAAATTAACACTAGTTTTACTTTTTTACTTTCTCTACTACGTATAGTAAGTAGGGGAAGTATTGTATTCCACCCAAAAATTTGATACCGAGATTTCACCGGAAATATATGTTTTGAGACCCCTGAATCCAAAAAAAAGCATTTTTGGAAACACGTCCGTGTGTGTGTCTGTCTGTCTGTCTGTGTGTCTGTGAACAGCATAACTCAGAAACGAACAGTCGGATAAACACCAAACTTGGTATTTAGGTTCAGTATCTTCCACAGATGCGACACGAAGGTTTTCCAGAAAATCCCCCCACCCCAGACTACCCTTTGCATGGAAGATTTTTCGAAAAGTTTAATTTTCTCAAAAATGGCTCTAACGATTTTGATTACAATATCATATGTTTAAGATACTTTCATGACAAATAAAATGTATATCTTGAATTTTGTGGGAATGTCTCCAAAAGTATTCTTCATTGTGAACGACTTTTGCATAACTGGTAAACCATGAGAGGTAGACAAAATTTTACTACACAAAAACTGTAGATCGCGTTAAGATACACAATTTATGTCATATACATTATTTTTGTTGAGTGAACCATTTTCGAGATATTGCTTGTTATTCCCTTAAATTTTTCAGTACTTATTTTCTGAAATGGGAATTCGTTATTCATTTTTTTATCTTAGATATACAAAGAGTATTAATCTGTGGCAAAGGGAATGGTGCTGCACCTAGCAACCAGCTATTAAGAGATATGTATGTGCTTAAAGGCTACTGTATTTCTATATTGCCCTTGTAAATATATATCCCCCTTACATCTACAAGAAAATTAGCAATAAGATAGAGTCTGCAAATGTTTATCTCGATTAACATGAAGTAGATGGAGAATAAGCGTTTGTAAAAATAGTTTGTACAAGAGTAGAGAAAGTCATGTGAGTGTAACACATCAGATTTTTTTACTACTACTGATAGTAAATTAACGTATTTTTGGATCAATAAATTTCTAAATTTCTACTTGAGGCAAACAATCTTGGAAAAATAATAATTTTTCATAAAACTACAAGTTTTACCAAACCATTCTCAGTATTAGTTTTTCATTTTTTGAACTATTTTTCTTCGTTGAGAAATATCCCATATTGTAAATTTCGATATCCAAATAAATCTATACCAAACATTTTGTTTCACTTCCAAATTGTTAATTACTTCATATTACGCTATGTTCAACACACTATAACTTACCGATCGTCACTTTGGATTTCCGGTTACGCAATGCTGCCAATTCACAAGCTATAAATTATACGATGGCTTACTAAGATACTATAATTTAGGAGACTTTGAGTCAATTGTTTGATGGTTGATGCCGTGACTAAAGCGGGTTGTTTGGACGATAATAGAGATTTAGTATTTCAACAAGAATTTGAATTCTGAGGTGTGGATTATGAAAACGCAGATATTAAACAGACTTGGAAAATTGGTTGTATTTTCCGTCTTAATGTATACTGTATGCTATTACAGCTACTAAACTGATGTTGGTAGACATGGGTTTCTTTGGAAACGAAAAAACTCTAAATTTCCTTCTGTGAAAATATCATCGGGAAGACGTAGTAGACACACGATCGTGCAAAAAGTCTTTTATACAAGCCTAACATTCTAAACATGTTGTTATGATTGTTAAAATCGTTCATAATTGTATCTAACACGGGTACTTTAATGGGTACTCAGGAACAGTGACGTATACATTTATAATCGCTTCCATTCTAATTCCCTCTTAATCAAACCTTCTGCAATATCGTTCTTTTGGTTTCCTTTTTATTTGAATTGGCAATAGCACGATTTTGCTTTGTTTCAAAGATCAAACGTTTGCCTTATTATTGAATCTAGTAGGCAATGCATTTTGTAGCGATATTTCCGCCTAATTACACATACACAAAAATCTGATGTGTTACACTCACATGACTTTCTTTACTCTTGTACAAACTATTTTTACAAACGCTTATTCTCCATCTACTTCATGTTAATCGAGATAAACATTTGCAGACTCTCTCTTATTGCTAATGTTCTTGTACATGTAAGGGGAATATATATTTACAAGGGCAATACAGAAATACAGTAGCCTTTAGGTACATACATATCTCTTAATAGCTGGTTGCTAGGTGCAGCACCATTCCCTTTGCCAGAGATTAATACTCTTTGCATATCCAAGACAAAAAATGAATAACGAATTCCCATTTGAGAAAATAAGTATTGAAAAATTTAAGGAAATAACAAGCAATATCTCGAAAATGGTTCACTCAACAAAAAAAAAAGTGTATGACATAAATTGTGTATTTTAACGCGGTCTACATTCTTGTGTAGTAAAATTTTGTCTATCTCTTATGGTTTACCAGTTATGCAAAAGTCGTTCACAATGAAGAATACTTTTGGAGACATTCCCAGAAAATTCAAGATATACATTTTATTTGTCGTGAAAATATCTTAAACATATGATATTTTAATCAAAATCGTTACAGCCATTTTTGAGAGAATTAAAATTTTCGAAAACTCTTCCATGCAAAGGGTAATCTGGGGTGGGGGGAGTTTCTTGAAAACCTTCGTGTCGCATCTCTGGAAGATACTGAGCCTAAATACCAAGTTTGGTGTTTATCCGACTGTTCGTTTCTGAGTTATGCGGTTCACAGACAGACACACACACGGACATGTTTCCAAAAATGCTTCTTTTTGGATTCAGGGGTCTCAAAACATGTATTTCCGGTGAAATCTAGGTATCGAATTTTTGGGTGGAATACAATACTTCCCCTACTTACTATACGTAGTAGAGAAAGTAAAAAGGAACCTGTAATAATTATAATTCAGGAATTATTAATAATTAATTAGCATGCAATTTGATAATTTTCCATAATTTTAAAGTAATCTGGTTCAAAACTGCATCAATCGAAAGCCCTTCTGAAGCTGTGAATATGTTTTAAGTTTCAATACTGTTGTCAAATAAATAAAGGCATAATTGCCTAAGAAAAACTGCAAGATTTAGGCAAAATCTTCGTAGCTTCGTTTCAGACTGTCCATTATATTTTCCAAGCGTGAGCCATAAAAATCGAAACCTTCTTTTGCACTTCGTGGGGATGAGGCAAGTTTTAAGAGTAAACAGACGCTATGAGGCAACGGACTTTTCTTACAGTTAGACTTTGAATTTTCAGCCAGGGAACCAATAAACGTAGAGGATAAGTATTAGAACCAATGAAAAGATAGGAAGACGCAGTGACATGTACAAAATTTGGAGGCAGTGACTGATAAATGTGAACGCGAGCGTGGATTTGAAACAGTTCGTCATGATTGTTCGTTAAGGTAACACGTAGCACTCCGGGTCAGATAAGGACGCTATGTTTCGAAATTTGCCAAGTGCCGCGCAATTATAAAGTGATGTAGGTGAAATATTTGTATAATGTGCTAACGGTATTCTTCGATATAATTATATTCATAAACGAGTTAATGTTAGTCAAGGGACTAAGTTCGCGGGAATCTAAAGTACGGTGATAGAGCACCGAGATATTGGATAACTAGCCGGAGCAGACTTTAGTGTTCTAAGAGATAATAGTGGGGAGACAGTGCTAAAAGAAATCACACGTGTTATGGAATACCAATGAATCTTGCAGGATTTCTAGCATAAAGAGTGAGAAAAGTGAAAACTGTTTCTTTCAAGACAATACCCTGGTGTCACCACTCCCGCCATCCTACCCACAACGAAGTAGCGCTACAATTTATAACAATCAGTCGATATGTTAACATGTCTTGCTATAAATTTAACAGCCATCTCGACTGTTAATATACGTTAGTTATAGTTTTCTTTTAAACAAACCTTTCGTTCTTGATCACTGAATCAATGAAAACTAGTTGCAAACTTGAACTACAAAGAAACATTAGAGATTGATTTCAAAAGTTGTTGGCTTCCTGCGTATTTATGGTGATTAGTAAACAATTTACTCAGCCGAATTATTATTCATTTAATTTATTTTATATGTAAACAAACAAAACACGCGTAGTAGTGTAAACAAGTGAGCTTCTCTCTGTCGGTATGAAAATGTGACGACATTTTCTTGGCTATCAAGAAAATAAAACGAAATTTAATTCGCTAATTTAGAATTATTATCAATTTATTACAATTCTAAGATTGCGTAAAACGTATACAACTCGCGTTTACCTTTGTTTTAATCATCGTACGAGAATCTAAAGGATTATACACTTGTTACACAAAAATTAAGTGCCTGTACAATAATTTCATAGCCGGCGCGGGACAGTAATTAATTAAATCCCCATTAAAGAGTTAGAAGACACCCCTGCAACGTGATAAGCCAGCATATCCAAAGTTAACTACAGCAAAAATTACTGACAAACCGTGAATCACTGTTAAACTGAACAGCTGCGAAAACATTAAGACATGCTTTAAGCAAGATTGCCCTTTGACTCAGTATTGCGGTAAGTGATAATTAAATGTGCTTTTTGTGCGTTTAGTTAAGGCTTGTTGACTAACCCGCAATTGTTTGTTCCACCTTGAACTTCGGGCATGGCAAACAAACCTTTATGTTGTCTTTTTAGGTGCGTTCGGTACTTCAGAGTCTCGCTTTGTCCGCATGTCTATGCATACGCATGAAATACTTCTCCAACCGCTGCATGTGTTCCAAGAAACCTTGTCGACACATCTCAACATCTCAAGTTTTGGTTGAAATCGGTATAAAATTAATGGTAGTCTAAACAAAAGTGTTGGGTATAATTTATCAATTACATATCCAAACGCTTCCGAACTGGGCCTGCAACCGGAGTTTTCCGAACAGAGACGGCTTTGAAACTTTACAGTGTTTCTTTCAGCTAACAATGACATATTCGTAACTGACTGCAAACCGACAAGAGGGGATACATTTATTGTGTTTTATTACTTTCTCTACTACGTATAGTAAGTAGGGCAAGTATTGTATCACCCAAAAATTTGATACCGAGATTTCACCGGAAATACATGTTTTGAGACCCCCTGAATCCAAAAAAAAGCATTTTTGGAAACATGTCCGTGTGTGTGTGTGTCTGTGAACAGCATAACTCAGAAATAAACAGTCGGATAAACACCAAACGCGGTATTGACCATCACAACGTCTATCAAATAGAACACCACTAATGATATTTACTTGCCCCCATAATACCAGGAAAATTTTATTCAAGACATTTCTTTCTACAACCCTTAGTTTTGGAGATATTGTACAGTCTCAACTTAAATGGTCCATCCTGTATATTGAGTTTTATGGGAATAGCCTGTGAAGTCCTCTCTATTCCGAAGGAATTTTGTATAATCTTGTATAACGGGTAAACGTTAAGTGATAGACGAAAACGTACAACACAAAAATGTAGATCTCTTTAAAACACAGTTTATTACAAATAACATTTTTAGTGTGTGTGTGTGTGTGTGTGTGGCTTAAGCTATTTCCGAGATATCCGTTATTAATAGTTCGAATTGTTCAATAATACTTCGTCATTCTCTTGAAGTCCTTTCAACATTCAGTTGTTTCTTGCGATGTCATGGAAACAGTATGGAATTTTAAGGCAAGCATATAGCGTCCAGTTGTTAAATATTTGACTATCGCTGTTCTCTTTGTATCTATATCGAAATGTGTAATGCAGTTATTTCTGAAAAGGTTTATTTGGATTAAATGAAGCAAAAACAAGCTTTCTTAAGAATAGCTTATATAGCCACTATTAAACGATAGAGTAATTAACAGATTTTTCTCGAGGTCAAGCAAAGAGCATGGAATTTCAAAGCGACACGCTCTTTAAAAATATGACTATCGCTTTATCTACTGCATCGTACAACGAAATATGTAAATGAGTAATGACATTTTATCTCGATTAATGAGAAGTACATAGAAGAATAAGATTTTGTAAGAATAGTTTGTTGGGAGGAGAAAGTCATGTGAATGCAACACATCAGATTTTTCTGAATTCCGTGTTAAAGAAGCAGACAGAAGAGAGATTGTAGGTGTATCTCAGACTGTAGGTAGCCAACATTCCTCAAACTGGTTGAGGCGAGACCACGTGGTTACCTCGTATAACTAACACGGCCGTCTGTGGGTCAGGTTGTGGTACCAGTTAGAACGCGGAGATCACTGGTTCAATTCCTGTTTGCTACAGCGTTTGTTTCTCTGTAACACTAACAAGGAAGCTGCCGTGACATGAAAATGACCGATACGCACTGATAGAACACCATAACATACATGGTAGAGTGTCACATTTTGAAAAACAACTATTTATGGATTAAACATTGTATAGGTATACAGTTGTTGTTTGTTTAATAACGTATCACATAGGTCTTTCTTGGTGTGTAAACCTTTTAGTTTGTTAGATTTTTAGTTTCTCTACTACTATACTAAGTAGGGGAAGTATTGTATTCCACCCAAAAATTCAATACTGAGATTTCACTGGAAATACATGTTTTGAGACCCCCTGAATACAAAAAAAAGCATTTTTGGAAACATGTCCGTGTGTGTGTCTGTCTGTGAACAGCATAACTCAGAAACGAACAGTCGGATGAACACCAAACTTGGTATTTAGGTTCAGTATCTTCCAGAGATTCGACACGAAGGTTTTCAAGAAAATTCCCCCACCCCAGACTACCCTTTACATGGAACATTTTTCGAAAATTTTAATTTTCTCAAAAATGGCTCCAATGATTTTGATTAAAATATCATATGTTTAAGATATTTTCATGACAAATGAAATGTATATCTCGAATTTTCTGGCAATGTTTCCAAAAGTATTCTTCATTGTGAACGACTTTTGCATAACTGGTAAACCATAAGAGATAGACAAAATTTTACTACACAAAAAATGTAGATCGCGTTAAAAAACTCAATTTATGTTACACACATTTGTTTTGTTGAGTGAACCATTAGAGAGATATTGCTTGTTATTCCCTTAAATTTTCCGATACTTATACTTTTTCTCAAATTCGTTATTCATTTTTTTTTTGCTCTGGTAATGCAAAGAGAATGGAATACCCCACACAGCAACCAGCTCTTAAAATATTTGACTATCGCTTAAAGCCTAGCAATTCCCCTTGCACCTACAAGAAAATTAGCAATAAGATTAACATCTCGATTAACATGAAGCATATGGAGAATAAGCGTTTGTAAAAATAGTTTGTACAAGAGTAGAGAAAGTCATGTGAGTGTAACACATCAGATTTTTTACGTTTAACCCAAACTGTAGTACATTTTAGTTAGCCGTGGGCGTGAAGTCCCTTAATTTTTGATCTGGTACTGAAATGTCTTATTTCTGTAAATTTTAACTAGTTTTATTACATATTTGTTTAACGCAGTTATTACAGAAAATTAATTTTCATAGTCTGATATATATACTTTTACAACAAAAATAATTATCAAAAATGAAATTCTAGTCACATGCAAAGTGCCTCGGCATAACGAAAACGTGAATAGTTTAAACTTTTAAATTTATTGCCCAAATATAGTAAAAAATCCTTTGCTGTACACTCACATGACTATCTCTACCCTTGTACAAACTATTTTTACAAACGCTTATTCTCCATTTACTTCACGTTAATCGAGATAAACATTTGCAGCAGCCATCTTATTGCTAATTTTCTTGTAGATGCAAGGGGAATTGCTAGGCTTTAAGCGATAGTCAAATATTTTAAGAGCTGGTTGCTTTGTGGAGTATTGCATTCTCTTTGTATATCCAGGACATAAAAAAACGAATAACGAATTCCCATGTGAGAAAAAGTATACGTATTGGAAAATTGAAACAAATAATAAGGAATAACTCGAAAATGATTCACTTCAACCAAAAAGAAAGAAAAAAAATCTGATGTGTTACACTCACATGACTTTCTCTACTCTTGTACAAACTATTTATACAAACGCTTATTCTCCATCTACTTCATGCTAATCGAGATAAACATTTCCAACTCTATCTTATTGCTAATTTTCTTGTAGATGTAAGGGGAATATATATTTACAAGGGCAATTTGGAAATACAGTAGCCTTTAAGCACATACATATGTCTTAATAGCTGGTTGCTAGGTGCAGCACCATTTCCTTTCCAACAGATTAATACTCTTTGCATATCCAAGACAAAAAAATGAGTAACGAATTCCCATTTGAGAAAATAAGTATTGAAAAATTTAAGGGAATAACAAGTAATATCTCGAAAATGGTTCTCTCAACCAAAAAATGTATATGATATAAATTGTGTATTTTAGCGCGATCTACATTTTTTGTGTAGTAAAATTCTGTCTATCTCTTATGGTTTACCAGTTATGCAAAAGTCGTTCACAATGAAGAATACTTTTGGAGACATTCCCGGAAAATTCAAGATAAACATTTTATTTGTCATTAAAATATCTTAAACATATGATATTTTAATCAAAATCGTTTGAGCCATTTTTGAGAAAATTCAAATTTTCGAAAAATCTTCCATGTAAAGCGTAATCTGGGGTGGGGGGATTCTCTTGAAAACCTTCGTGTCGCATCTCTGGAAGTTACTGAACCTAAATACCAAGTTTGGTGTTTATCCGACTGTTCGTTTCTAAGTTATGCTGTTCACACACACACACACACACACACGGACATGTTTCCAAAAATGCTTTTTTTGGATTCAGGGGGTCTCAAAACATGTATTTCCTGTGAAATCTCGGTATCGAATTTTTGGGTGGAATACAATACTTCCCCTACTTACTATACGTAGTAGAGAAAGTAAAAAGTATATGACATTAATTGTGTGTTTTAACGAGATCTAAATTGTTTTGTGTAGTAATATTTTGTCTATCTTTAAACTGTTTACCAATTATGCAAGTCATTCGGAATGAAGAGCACCCCATAAGTTGATCCCAGAAATGTACATTTTGTTTTTCATGCAGATATTTTAAACATATGGCTTTTAATCAAAATCGTTAGAGCCATTTTTGAGAAAATAAAAAATAACTAAAAATTATCTATATAAAGAATAGTTTGGGATAGGGGTTTCTCTTGGGCACACGCGGAGCTTATTCTAAGAATGCTCTTTTGGATTCAGAAAGACTCAAAGCGTGTATTTTGGTGAAATCTCGGTAGCGAGTTCTTGGGTGGAATTTCACCAACGCTTCTGCACTGAGTTTTATCGGCGAATTATCTATCAGATTGGCAGGACTGGAAATGGGTGGAGAGTAAGTTGGGTACCGCGAAAACTGTAGCCTAGTTGGACTAATCGCGGTAATGCGTGAGGCACGGATTTGGGAGGTTCCGGTTTCGATTCCCGTCGAGCCGGTCACTATGTTTTTCGTAGTTTTCTGGGTCGGTAGGCGAATGCTTGGGGGAGGGTTCCCTTTTCAACCACAATTTCCTGTCCCCCATCATTTCCTTTCATCTGTTTCAGGGTTTAGAAAGGTTTTTCCCTGGCGTTGTTTGGACTGCTGCGGACCCACTTTCTGAGACATTCCTGCGCCTAAGGCCCTCGGGAAACTTGGGGCTTGTGGGCAGGGCTGGCGGCGTCCGGGTGCGTTCTATCTGAAACTGTTAGGAACCCCGTCTATGCTTGCGCACATCGTCGGTCGGATATGGTCAACCTTCGAGTTTTTCTTTCATCTTTCCCTCCCTATCAGGGGTCACGTTAGAAGCAAAAAGAGCCACTCTGCAGTCTCTGCCCATCGGGGGGCCCCTCCTGCTGTCACTCGCCTAAAAGAACAAATGTTATCAGAAGTTCAATATAAAATACAAAGCTTTGAGATGTAACTAGTAGACGAATAAGTAGGTAGTTGATGAAGGAACGATGTCGAGCAGACATTAATATGCAGTCAGTGTTCCAGCTTCAGTCAAGAGTTGGTACACTCATTTCCTGCGTCTTCAATGTCGCGAAACTTCGCTCTCTTCATAAGTAAGTATCTCAGAGGTAAAACGCCAGCAACAAGGATGATGACTGGCATTTGCACTAGCACATCGACAAATAGCATCTTCAGTTTTCTGGGAACAGTTTGAAGTGAAGTCCTCTTCATTCGGAAGGAATTTTGTTTAATTTTGTATAACGGGTAAACTAAAAGAAATAAATGAAACATTTCAATACTTCATTTTTACATTCTCTACTACGTATAGTAAGTAGGGGAAGTATTGTATTTCACCCTAAAATTTGATACCGAGATTTCACCGGAAATGCGTTTTGAGACCCCCTCAATCCAAAAAAAGCATTTTTGGAAACATGTCCGCGTGTGTGTCTGTGAACAGCATAACTCAGAAACGAACTGTCGGATAAACACCAAACTTGGTATTTAGGTTCAGTATCTTCAGAGATGCGTCACGACGGTTTTCAAGAAAATCCCCCATCCCAGACTACCCTTTACATGGAACATTTTTCGAAAATTTTAATTTTCTCAAAAATGGCTCTAACGATTTTGATTAAAATATCATATGTTTAAGATATTGTCATGAGAAATGAAATGTATATCTCGAATTTTCTGGGAATGTCTCCAAAAGTGTACTTCATGGTGAACGACTTTTGCATAACTGATAAACCAAAGAGATAGACAAAATGTTACTACACAAAAAATGTAGATCGCGTTAAAATACACAATTTATGTCACATACATTTTTTTTTGTTGGGTGAACCATTTTCGAGATATTGCTTGTTATTCCCTTAAATTTTCCAATAGTTATACTTTTTCTCAAATTCGTTATTCATTTTTTTTGTCCTGGTAATACAAAGAGAATGGAATACTCCACATAGCAACCAGCTCTTAAAATATTTGACTATCGCTTAAAGCCTACCAATTCCCCTTGCATCTACAAGAAAATTAGCAATAAGATTAACATCTCGATTAACATGAAGCATATGGAGAATAAGCGTTTACAAAAATGGTTTGTACAAGAGTAGAGAAAGTCATGTGAGTGTAACACATAAGATTTTTTAAAATTAAACTAGTCCCTAAAATGGACAAATAGTTAACCGGCTATCTTAAGCTACTTATAGAAACTCATAACAAAAAAATTGGCGAATCTTATTTTCAGAGAAAAGTGTACTTATAAATAAAAGTAATTTTTTTTTAGAAATTATTTTACGAATTTTAAATATTTTTATAATTATAAGATTTAAAGCTAGCTAAAAATCTTGATGCCAGTATACTAAGTCTTTAATAAGCAGTAAAAGGTTCATTCTCCTATATGGTGTAACTCTATAGAAAACTGGCTTTCTTTCAATTGCGGAAAAGCATAAAAATATCCTGTGACCTGTAACAAGTGCACTAAAGATAAACAATATCCCACAAAGAGGCTTTGATAACAGGTTGTGCATCAGAAAACATTTGACGTTCAACACTTCATTTCACCGTTTACATTATACAGAAAACTTGCAGCACTTGGGTGCAGGGAAATTATTCTCAAGTAATTGATGAATATGACCTTTAATTAGAAAGTTTATCATAACACTAATGACCTTTATTGTTGGGACAGGAGAAAACTGCCCTTGAGGTAGGTACAACAAGGTTTCTCCAAGCTATGAGGTCGAGAACAGTCCAATGATGACAGACTTCCTCTTTTTGTCCATTAATTAATTCAGCTTTCAAATTAATCCACTGCTTGAATTACCTAAAAAATTAAGGAATTACATGTAAGGTCATAAAATTCCGAAGAAAGGCCGGTCGACTACCTGCTTACACATACAGAACTGTGGTGTCATTTCCACGCAGTATTTCAAGAGTTAGCACTTCACAAATTTATTTCTCCGGCAGTTTTAATCATGTGTAGGTGACAGTGTCAGGAACTACACAAAAAAGTGCTACATTCACATCACTTTCTCTATCCCTCTTCTAACCTGTTCTTACAAAAGCTTATTTTTATATCTACTCAATGTTAACCCAGACAAACGTTTACAGATCTACACTGCCGTTTGTAAAAATTGCAATACCAAGAAAGAATTTCCCAAATAACTCCAAACTTGGTGGAAGAGTAGAAGAGTGTGCAAGCAATAAAAGATTAGGTTTGCAGAGAGATTGGGGTACACGTAGGTCGAGCAGAGCCCTCTCATGTCGGTCCGACAAGGACAGTGTTGCGCCCAGTGTAGTCAGTGCAGAGCCGTCAAGCAAGGTGGCAACAATAAAGTGAGTGCCAGTATGTCTCGTCGCCGTCAAAGGGAGCCATATCGGCATGTGAGTGAGTTAGAACGGGGCAGAATGATGGGTCTCCGGGAAGCGGGTTTGTCATACCGTGACATTTCGGCTCGTACAGGCCATGCAGCTACGACATTGATGCGTGTGCGGAAGCAGTGGATAGATGAAGGTCGTACGCAGCGAAGAGCGGGTACTGGACCACAGCACGGGATGACCGTCATCTAATCCGCATGGCCATAACGGACCGTACAGCTTCATCCACAGTTGGCTCGACGCTGGAGCACTGCAACAGGTGTGAACTTGTCTGCATCAACGGTTCGTCGCCGTCTGCTGCAGGTTGGACTGGTTGCTTGCGTGCCATTACGTGGGCTTCCATTGTCCAGAAACCTCAAGCTCCTCCGACTGCAATAGGCACGTGAACATCGTCTTTTCGGACGAGTACCGCTTCAACGTGTCCTACAGTGATGGCCGCATACGTGTCCGGCGGTACCGTGGTGAGCGCAACCTGGAGGGCTGCATTGTTGAGCGGCATAACGGACAAACACAAGGTGTGATGGTTTGGGGCGGCATTGGTTACAACAACCAATCTCGCCTCCTACGAATTGAGGGCACTTTGAACAGCAACCGGTACCTAACGGTGGTTGTGAGCCTGAGGTACTCCCCCTGCTTCAGGTATCTCCACAGGCCTCATTTCAACAGGACAATGCCCGGCCACATCTTGCGAGGAATGTACAAGCCTTCTTCGAAGAGCTTCCCTGACCTGCAGTTGGCTGACATGTCGCCCATCGAACATGTCTGGGATATGGTTGGTGCGTCACGGTCCTCCAGTAACCAGGGTCACGGATTTGTGGGCTCGAATACAAACTGCGTGGAGGGAAATCCCTCAGGAACTTATTCAGAACCTTTTTGACTCAAATCCCACGGCGTATAGCAGCTCTAATTGCAGCGCATGGAGGCGACACCAAATACTGAATATTAGAGCTCAAAGGTCGTGTATAGATTTGAAAAGTTTATCATTTGTTACTTGTCATGTACCTAACCTGGGATATTAAATTCATGCGTTTCCTTCTTCGTGTTGCAATTTTCACAAATGGCAGTGTATTTTCATTACATACTTCGTTGTAGGGAATACAGGAGACTGGAGTGATAGACAGATCTTCAAAAAGCGGGTCGCTTGCTACTTCCTGGCTTTGAAATTCCGTACTCTTTGTATGAGAAGCAACTGAATGGCGCCAGCACTTCAAATATTTTATAATTTTTTAAACATTGAAACCAATAACAACGAATAGTTCCAAAATGGTTGATGCAATGTAGTACACTTGGAGTATATTGACGCATTGTGTATTTGATTAGCTATACTTTTTTCCTGCCATAAATTTCTGTCTATCTTTTAACTTTCCTTGTTATGCAAAACTATACAAACTTCAAACATAAATTCAAGATATACATTATATTATGAGGCAGATATTTTAAATATTTTATATTTTAATCTAAACGTTAGAGAAATTTTCCAGAAAATCAAAAAAGATGAACAATTTTCTGCATAAAGGGTAGTTTCGAGTGGGAGGGATATTCTTGAAAAACTCAGTATTGCATCCTTGTAAGTTGGTGAAAAGAAATGCCAACTTTGGTATTTATCTGACATTTTGGTTTAGTTATGTTGTTCACACACAGACATCATTTTCTAAACCACAGCTAACAATTTTGCATAAAACATATTTAACACATTTGTATGACAAATAAATGTACAATTTTAATTTTCTATGAATATCCTATGATGTCCTCTTCATTCTAAATGTATTTTGTATAATTGGTAAACCGTGAAGATAAACAAAGTCTTACTATACATAAAAATGTAGATCTCGTCATTGTGCAATATAAACTGTTCTGGCGTTAAGCGTTTCCGAGATATACTTTGTTATTAGTTTGAATTTTCAAATACAGGGCTATTCAAAAAGAAGGAACAGACCTTTTATATTTATTTATAATGAATGGCAATAGATAGCCACCTATTAGTTCCATTCCAGCGGCGCTGTGTTTGTTTACGAGAAAATGGCGACGCCACAGGAAAAGTCGTTTTGTGTGCTGCATTATGCAAAGAATGAATCCATTGTTTCATTGCAGCGTGCATTTCGTTGTAAGTTCAACAACGAGCCGCCTCGTCATAAAAAATGTACAACTGATACATAAATTCGTAGAAGATGGTTGCGGATGCAAACGGACAAGCACTGTTCGTCCTTGCATAACAAATGTTGCTCATTTTGAACTTTCCTCTATACAGTGATGTATCGTTATTCTTTTTTTTCTCTTTTCTTTTCTTTTTTCCCTCGTGGTCATGCAAGGAGCATGGAATTATTTCAAAGTCATCATACAGCGATTCCTTTTTAAAAATCTGACTATCGCTTTAGCCTACTATATCATTCTTATACCTACAACGAAATCTCTAAATGTGTATTGAAGATTTATCTCTGTTACCAAGAAGGGGATACAAGAATAATGTTTCATAAGACCAGTTTGTAGCAGAGTGGACAGAGAAAGTTATATGAACGCAACACATCAGATTTTTTTTAAATGGAGGGAAAGCTCTGTGAAGGTGCAAGATATTATAATACGTATAGGTTTCGTTACGTAGCGTTTCATAACTGCATTTAGGATAATATCCCACACTTTGTTCATTCTTAATGCAGTTCTCAAAGAGTTAATTAACCTTTTCCCGTGTTACACATACAATACTTGTTTTATCTGCATGTGAAACAAAACTGCACCTTGCATAAGGCTACTATTCTCTTGCTTTTCAGCCCTTTATTAGTATTTCTGTCTCTCTCTTTGTTTTCCCACAAATATCTGGGAATGTGCCTTATATTTTTGTGCCAAGAGAACGGCATTGTGAGGTTTTTAAATCAGTAAAATCGCTTGAACCGAAACCGCGGAAGATTGAAAGCTGTTGGATTCATTTAGAGAGTGTATCGTGATCTCCAACTAAGTGTGAATAATAAGAACACCATAACCACAAAAACGTCGCGCTCAGTGACCACTAGGAGCGTCTTGAAGTGCTACCAACGCATCGTTCTTGTTGAAGTGGGATACATTTTAAGAAATGTTGTGATCAATAGATATTGAGTATCAGATTTATCATGGGCAGCCCGCTGCTCCCACGTCACTACTATAGGAATCCCTTCTTGCAGTTGAGGCAGTATTTTTAACACTTAAATGATTTCAGTCTAATTATGTAATATATAAATTCAATAACAGCCCGCCTTAAAGCAATATGTGTATGTAACAATATATAAAAAGTGTATATTACAGTCATTGTATATGTTTATATTATTGTATACATGTAATAATGTTATGTGAATGTATTACGTGATTTAATAATATAGGAGCTGTGAGAATAATAGGTTAAAAGATGCTAACAATGAGGTAACAATGAGGTAGCCTTGAGGCAATAGTGAATTAGAAGGTTTAATACTACTAGTCATTCTTGGAGCAACAATAATGCAATTTTTGTGACAGTTAACAAAATAGCCAATCAACAGCCAGAAAAAGCTTTAGTTAAATGAAGGTATTCTATTGGACTAGGATTAGCCAATCAGAAACTGAAATATAGCAACATTTTCAAATTCAGAGTTCAGTTACTTGCAGACAGTGCTCACAACTGGACGTGTTGCTTGTAGACAGCGTTCCTAACCGGACCCTAGATGCGTCCTCGAGAAATTTAATAAGTATTTTGTGTGAGACAAAAATAGTTTATGTGTTAAAAAGTGCAAGTATTTAATAAATAATCTCACAGCTCTCTCTATATCAGTGAAGTGTTATTTAAATCGTGTCAAGCATTAATAAAAGGAGTGAAGTAAAATTATAATCTGTGTAAGCCTACATTCTTCAGTCGCACCACTCCCTGCTAAGACATTCATGTCTCTAAAAATAAATACTGACGCAGCCGAGGCAAACAAATATATAATATTTAAAGAAATAGTCAAAATTACAAAGTTAATATTTTTTATACTTGGGGCAAAGGCCACCGGAAAGTACATTGGGGGCGAAGGCTACCGGAAACGTTTTACCATACGTGCGGTAGCAACTACTTCAAGTTCGACTCCCCAACAGTCGAAATAAAATACATCTCCCCCTAAAATTAATCTTCTTCACAGTAACAGCGAACCGGCCCATGGTTTCGGTCCTAGATAATGCTAACGATACCAGACAATATGAATATGTCACGCTTACGTTTCGTGTAAAAGGTGTTCGAAATGATGTGCCACAAGAGAACATTCTTGAAGGTGTAGAAGTCACAATACACGAGGGGTTACAAAAGCGCAACTTTGACATTTTTCCACCATTATGGGATAAGTCACTAGAATCTGGTGATATTCGGTTTGCTAGGTTACATTCATAAGTGGCAACCCCTCCGCAAATACGCACCTGTTACATGCATTGGGAAGGCTAGTTATATTGTATCTGTTATTGATGGCGCCCTGTTTTTATATTCGCAGGTGTTCAAACTTTGCACGCCTTGAAGAAGGTGTATTTTAGAAGGAGTTGTATCGTATTTCAACTGTTGGGGAGCCGAACTTGTAGTAGTTGCAACCGCACGTATGGTAAACAGTTTCCGGTAGCCTTCGTCCCAAATGTACTTTCAGGTAGCCTTTCCCCCAAGTTAGAATAGAATATTAACTTTGTAATTTGACTGTTTTTTTAAGTATTAAATATTTATGTTTGCCTCGGCTGCGTCAGTATTAATGTTAGACACGTTTCTCTTAGCAGGGTTATGGTGCGACAAGAATGTAGGCTTACACAGATTATAATTTTACTTCACTCCTTTTATTAATTCATTCATTCATTCATTATCTGTTTACCCTCCTCTTAGTAGGACTTACACCCCCCAGGACTTACAAGCGGGTGCCTGGGGTCAGAGGCCCGTCGAGGAGCAGACACTCATGGATCAGACAAAGCATCCAGGATGGGTGATCAGCCCGATGCCTGGTATGGGATGAAGGAAGTAGATGAAACGAAATGATGCTGAAATGGATGAAAGGAAAGGTGATGATGGAGCAGTTGGTGGAATGAATGGCGGGGGAAACCGGAGAACCCGGAGAAAACCCGCCCAGACGCCGCTTCGTCCACCACAAATCCCACATGCAGGTCCCTGGGATTGAACCCGGTCCGCCTCGGTGGGAGGCGAGCGGTCTAACCACTCGGCCACGGCGCCGCCTCCTTTTATTAATGCTTGATACAATTTAAATAACACTTCATTGATATATAGAGAGCTGTGAGATTATTTTTATTAATTAATTACACTTTTTAACAGGTAAACTTATTTTTCGTCTCACACGAACACATATTATATTTCTTGAGGACACTTTTTGCGCCTGGTTAGTAACGCTGTTTACAGGCAACACGTCCAGTTATGAGCGCTGTCTAGAAGCAACTGACTTGAATTTGTAAATGTTTCTCCTTTTTTAGTTTCTAATTGGCTAATCCTACTCCAATAGAATACCTTCATTTAACTAAAGATTTTTCTGGTTGTTGATTGGCTATTTTATAAACTGTCACTAAAATTACATTATTGTTACTCCAATAATGACTAGTAACATTATTAAACTCTCAAACTCATTATTGCCTCAAGGTTACCTCATTGTTAGCAACGTTTAACTTGTTATTCTCACAGCTCCTACATTATTAAATCGCGTAATACATTCACATAGCATTATTGAACATGTATACAATAATATAAGCATATGCAATGACCGTTACATACATTTTACAAATTATTAAAGACACATATTGCTTCAAGGCAGGCTGTTATTGAATTTACATATTGTATAATTTGACTGAAATCATTTAGGTGTTAAAAATACTGCCTCAGCTTATCATTTAGTCACAAACTGACACGGTGATTATAATACTAATTATATGATACTTTTATTATTATTATATTCTATTAATATTGCGATTTATATTATATTAGTTATAGTTATATTAATTCTGTTAATTATACGAGCATTTAATTAATTTTAATTATTATTAGATCTTACGTTTGTAGTTAACTAAAAATATTTTTCTTCAATTTTTGTATAAGAGTGTCTGTTTGTGTGGGGCTTTATTTTTAGATGAAAAAGATACGTGGTAGAGAAAGGACTCGTTATTGCCTGCGCATACAGGACCTGTTCACATAAGTAGCTCAGGCTACCTCGGTTGGTGTTATGAAACACTGGGGGCTCCTACAAGAGCGTCTACGCTGAGGCGCGAGGAAGAAAACCAAGATATTTAATCGTTTGGTTTAGGTTGGTACGTTGGAATTATATTGAAACGTAACTATAAGTTGTTCTTCAGTATTTAGGTAAAGGTAAGTATCACGGAGGGGCCCCCGGAACTGGGGCAGAGCACCACACATAGGCCAGTCGGTCCTTTGTGCTTCCAAGTGACCCTTGGGAGGGAAGGATGAAGGGAGAGACCCGAAGGGCGACCAGATCCGGATACGGGACGAGGTCTCTAACGATTCCAGATAGAACTCATCCGACGTCGCTGTCCACAAGCCAGCAACACCCAAGGTCCCCCCGGAGTGGAGCCCCACGCTGAGGAGAGACCTAACTGAGCGGTACCGCAGCGACGCCAGTGAAGAAACCTTTACAGAGCGCAAGCCACCGTCCAGCCACAACCCGCCGAACACCGTCGCCTGGACCTACAACCTTGAAACAGATAACAAAGAAAATAATGGTTACAGGGAATGAGAGTCGTGGTAGAAGATCAACCACCCCAGCATTCGCGTGATGACCTGGGAAAACCACGAAAAACCCATGGGCCAAAGTGGGCGGTCACCGGGGATCGATCCCAGGACCTCCTGAATGCGGGCCACAGACATAACCGCCTCAGCCATCCCGCTCAGTACTACGGTACACGTGTTATATTAATTAAGTCCATAGCACGGTTCAGTACTGAACTTAGCATTTAAGTTGTAGGTAATCAGCGATTATGGCGCAGGAGAGAGCTTATGTCCAAAACTCTGCACCTTAGAAAACAATATTACAGAGCAGTGTATCCGCCTCATGATGCCAACAGAACACCGAAATAACGTCTCTTTTGTAAACAGGCTGTCTGGCGGTTTCCCTAGTGACTCAAGTTAGAACGTTGAGCGCCCTGACATGCGGCATCAGCCACCTTTGTCTTTCAGTAACGTTAGTCTACGTCCCCTGTATAGGTTATACAACAGAGGGGACACCTCGCGCACTGCGACCTACACAGATCTATTGTGGGTACCACCCTCAGGAAGAAGGGATGAAGTGAAGGAATCACAGGAGGCTACAGGCCACAGAAACGCGCCGAAGTTCGTAACAGTTCCAGCCTTGAAGACCCGTGATGATGATGAGATGGGGTTTAAGGTTGCTAAACATCTAGGGTCATCAGCGCCCTTACAATGTATTAAATTAAAATCCAAAAACTAAAAAACCGGGACTCAAACCCGCTATGTCGAAAAAACTAAAAAACAAAACACCAAATTCTAAAAAACCAACACACTAAAAGCATGGTCAATAAAGGAGTAAAACAACGTGTCAAGAACTGTAGAATGCGAGGGACATGAGCGCCATATGTCTACTGGGGAGTAGAGGCCCCATTAAAAAGACAATATAAAATCACAAAGTTAAAAGACGCTCAGCGCATCAAATGCGCCGACTAAAACACTGTCAATGATAAAACGTAAAACACATTCTACAGCACGCGCGTCGGCTGCCAAAACGTTGGCTAGGCCAACAGGAAGACACACACGAACGCGCAATGGAGCTAAAACTTGACACTCTGTTAAAATGTGACGCACCGTTAAGGGCGCATCACACTGCTCACAGAGTGGTGCGGGTTCACCACTGAGCAGGTGTCTATGACTAAAAAGGCAATGTCGGATTCGTAGACGAGCTAAAAGTACCTCTTCCTGACGAGAAGAACGAGAAGAGTTACCCCAGACTAACGGAAGAGGTTTAACCTCCCGTAACTTGTTCCCCTGGAGGGCCGTCCACTCATCGCGCCAAAGCGAGAGGATGCGGTGACGTAAAACAACACACAAATCTGAAGAGGGAACAACAGAGGTAAAAAATCTGAGTGATAAAATCGCCGATTTGGCAGCGGCGTCGGCAGACTCGTTCCCTGAGAATACCGACATGACCTGGAATCCACATGAAGGAGACGCTGATGCCAGAGGCACCAAGCGAGTGCAGCAGGTCATGAATGCGCTGTACGAGGTTAAAGACCCGTCCTACTGCTGGAGCTACCTAAACAGGGCGATGAATGACCCGTCGACTAAGCAGCTCTTTAGTGTCCACTTTCCTTTGAGCAAGCATCCGCGCCATCTGTCCGGCACCGCCTTGCGCCACGAAACCTAGAAGCATACCTGAAATATGAAAGGGAATCGTCGTAGATAAAAGCCCACCTCAGCATTCGCCAACCGACCAGGAAAAACCACGAAAACCTCAAAGTCACAGTGGGCGGTTGAAGGGAAACGAATCTGGGACTTATCGAATGCGAGCCTCACACGCTACCGCAGAGCCATCTCGCTCGGTTTGAACGGTCGTGCAGCCGAAATACTGGAAAACGCACTCAACTTCTAATTCGTAGAGTGTATGAGGGTTTGTTACATAAACTTTAGTTTTAAGTATTGCCCCACATGACATGGATTTAGAGTGATTAAAAACACGTTCTAATGTGAGGAAGCAATTTTCTTGGACTTTTCACGACAGCCCCTATCTCATCTAATTTCTTCTGTTTTAGAACAGTAGAGAGTGTCTCAAACTGATGTGTACACTTTTGGAAACACTATTTTTCAGCTACGAATGAGGCAAAAATACAGAAGGCGATGATAGAAGCACGTTCATCTGTTTATAAACAAACATGGCGGTGCATAACAATTACAAGCTTGAAGTTGATGTACACAACAAACAATGGAGGAACTGACACTTCAGATGAACATGCCTGTAATATCCCATCAGCAACAATCCAGGCAGGATGTCGCTCTGTTCTACGCCATAGTTGGGAGGTAAAAGGCGTCGGTCACACCGCAGCGACTTGCACGGTATATGTTGCACAAACAAGTCGCAACACCGTGCTGCGTCGACACGTGGCAAGTAAGTTTGTTCAAACCTCAGTATGAACTTGGTCATTGGAAGAGGAGGTTGTCGAGATCAAAGCGATGTGGTCCGAACATTTACTTTTGTCATAACCATTTCTGCACTGTTTATTGGTGAAAGAAAGCTGAAGTAGTTGTATTGTTATTATTAAGTTGTTATTTGCCCCACGCTTTGGGAGCCAATTTGAAGAAGGTTGTTTTGTTGCTTCACGTATGCAAAGCCGATTTGAAGTAGGAGTTGTATTGTAGTTCAAATGTTGGGGAGCCGAACTTAAAGTAGTTGCAACCGCACGTATGGTAAAAAGTTTTCCGGTAGCCTTCGTCCCAAAAAATATTAACTTGTAATTTGACTGTTTCTTTAAATATTATATATTTATGTTTGCCTCGGCTGCGTCAGTATTATTGTTACAGACATGTTTCTCTTTGCAGGGTTGTGGTGCGACTGAAGAATGTAGCCTTACAGAGATTATAATTTTTACTTCACTTCATTTATTAATACTTGACACAATTTAAATAACACTTCACTGATATAGAGAGAGCTGTGAGATTTTTTTTAAATTAATTACTTGCAATTTTTAACACGTAAACTGTTTTCGTCTCACACGAATACGTATTAAATTTCTCGAGGATGCATCTCGCGTCAGGAACACTTTCTACAACCAACGCGTCCAGTTATAAGCGCTGTCTACAAGCAACTGACTTTATTTCTACCGCCTAAATTTGTAAATTTCTGTATTTCAAGTCTCTGATTGGCTAATCCTAGTCCAATAGAATACCTTGATTTAACTAAAGCTTTTTCTGGTTGTTGATTGGCTATTTTATAAACCGTCATAAAATTACATTATTGTTGCTCCAAGAATGACTAATAGCATTATTACACTTTCTTACTCATTATTACCTTAAGGTTACCTCATTGTTAGCAACTTTTAACCTATTATTCTCACAGCTCCTACATTATTAAATTACGTAATACATTCACGTAACATTATTACATGTATACAATAATATAAACACATACAATGACTGTAATATACACTTTTTATATATTGTTACATACACATATTGCTTTAAGGCGGGCTGTTACTGAATTTATAAACGCTCCCGATCGAAATGGTGCAAAAACTGGCTTCTGAGAGGAAAGGTGCACTCGTAATGAGATAAAAAAAATTGAATAAGCATTCACCAGTTGTTAATAACAAGGAAATACCAGGATTATTGTTTGCAGGTGATCTAGTGGCAGGTTCCATCTCAGTTGTGGGGTTAAGTAAAGTTATTGAAACAATTGGCAAATTATAAAGATTGGGAGTTGAGAATAAACAAAAAGAAATAAAAAAATCATGATCTTTAAGAAACGATATAAATTAAGAAAGACTGAAAAGTGGTATTGGGAAGGAACGGAGCTGGAAGTAGTGAGGACAATTGACTATCTAGGAGTAAAGCTCAATAGTGCAGGGGATTGGGAAGAACAAAAGAAAAAAGTACTACCAAAGGGGAAACAAGCAATACAGGTAATCAGACCATGTGAGAACAAAATAACAGAAATGCAAATTGCGTGGCTAGAAGAGATATATACCACAGTGGTGGAAGCAAGGGTGTTATACACAGCAGAGATATGGGGTCTGGAAAAAGGATGGGGAAAATGTAGAAACAAACTTATTCCCCACCTACTTCATGTTAATCTTATTGCTAGTTTTCTTGTAGGTGCAAGGGGAATGTGGTAGGCTCTAAGCGATAGTCATATGCTTTAAGAGCTGGTTGCTATGTGGAGTATTCCATTCTCTTTGTGTCCAGGACATAACAAAAACGAATAACGAATTCCATTTGAGGAAAAATACAAGTATTGGAAATTCCAAACAATAACAAGGAATATCTCGGAAATGGTTCACTCCGCAAAAAAAAGGCATGACAAATTGTGTGTTTTGGCGAGATTTACATTTTTTGTGTAGTAAAATTTGTCTATCGCTTACGGTTTACCAGTTATGCAAAATTCATTCAGAATGAAGACGACTTTTGGGGACATTCCCAGAAAATTCAAGATGTACATTTCATTTGCCATGAAAGTGTTTTTAACATACGATATTTTAATCAAACTCGTTAGTGCCATTTTTGAGAAAATCAAACTTTTCGAAAAATGTTCCATTTAAAGAGTAGTCTGGGGTGGGGGGGATTTTCCTGAAAATTGTCGTGTCGCATCTTTGAAAGATACTGAATCTAAACACTAAGTTTTGTATTTATCCGACTTTTCTTTTTTGAGTTATACTGTTCACAGACACACACCTGGACCTTTTCTAAAAGTGCTTTTTTTTATTCAGCAGGCCTCAAAACGTGTATTTACGGTGAAATCTCGGTATCAAATTTTTGGGTTGAATACAATACTTCCCCTACTTATTATACGTAGTAGAGAAAGTAATAGTCTCTCTTGCTTGTAAAGAAATACTTTCTCAAAACGACTCTAAGACATTTAAAATAAATTCCTAATTTATACAAATTTCAATAGATTTTTGACATGTTTATCACATTTTAAATTTCCATAATTTAATGTTCTCTTTTTCTAAACATCTTAAACTTTCAAACTTTCCATACCGTGCTCTAATATAATTGATTATTATCATAGATTAAATTTGTACTAATTATAAAGACAGACAAAATTTTTATTGTTTGTGTATGTAGGGTAATTTCAAAAACCACTCAACCGATATTGATAATTCTTTCACCATTGAAAAGTCCAATTCTTTCTTTCAATGTGCTATAAAGCACCTCCTAATTTCATTATTTTCATAAATTACTAAAAAACTAAAAAGGATTTTCAAAGCCCTTGTACTTGAATACGAACACTTTGGAATTATAAAAGAAAATGCTTACGAAAAAGGCCTTAACTTTTAGTCGAGAATGCCATGGAGTAGAAAAAACAGTTGTTACGCCACAGAATATAAATAGTTGCTGCACTCCGTAGAGTATAAAAACAAAAGCCGGTTGCATTTTATTGACAAGGAATATATGGATGGCCATGATGTAACACTTCAGCAAATAGAAGACAAGCGTTTAAAAAGCGACGATCGATCCTTGTTCCTGCAATTGCCATTTATCAAATACTGCAGATGTGTATGTAATGAAACTGTCAAAACCTCTGAATAACCTTTATTATAATCCTATAGATGTTTGCAGTAAAGTTTCTGGATGCTAAAACCTTCTAATAACCCTCATGTAAGAACGTTTTGCTTTATTCCCTTTGTGTTTATGTTGTAATCAATTTCGACAAGGCATGCTTAAATAATTGTATAAAGACAAAATGTTAAATAAAACATTTTTCAAGCAAAATGTGTTTGCTTTCAAGTGTAAAACCAAAATCTGTTAAGAAAGTGGGGTTCCCATTTAAACAAATTGAGGTGACCATGGAATGACCTTGAAAATATGTACTAATGTGTAATATAATTGTTTCTCCTCCTGAAACGAGGAAACGTTGGTCATAAACGAGTTACTTTCAAGAAAAACAACTGGAAAGGTTTTAAAAAATCCTATATGTAAACTTGTCATTAGTAGAGGAACTCGTATGTGTGCACAGATGAGTTTTAATCAAGGATCCCTATACGTGTATTTCTGGTGAGATGTTTGTAGACGTTTTTGATGGAATGCAATGCTTTCCTTATCTCAGGTAAATTATAAAGCGCATACCGTCAAAAAGAAAGACATTACGAGATTTGTTTGCAATTAAGTATTAACGTTTTGCTGTCGTGTGCTGCCCGTTTTTTGACAGAAGGAGGGCTGGGAGTGAAAGAAACGTTGGGAAAGTCGGGTACGGATGAAGATCAAGGCCGGAACAACAACGTCCGGGAAGATGATGAGAACACGGATCTGAGTCATTCTGACTGATGGAGAGAGTCAGTATTCCACCAACACACCGAGTTCAAGTTGAAGGATGAATAATAAGGGTGTGTTGACCTCGTGTGTACCTTCTTCCACGTCGAGCTTTCTCCACAATTTACTTCAGGAGTTCATCATAAATTCAGACAAACTACAAATTACCGCAATAAATACTATGGGAAGTTTTGAGATTATTTGACCACACTAAGTTATTTCTTAGTACTTTGAGGGATAAAATATAATAAACCTATTCATAAATTTAATAAAATAGTAACTATTTTGTTCTGTAATTTTCTATTTTGAATTAATAGATACGTGAATAATACTGAACACTGAAGCTAAAATTGCATGTTTAAAATGCATGTGTGTTGAAGTTGTCGTATAAAGATACAACCTAGGATGACATGACCAAGTAAAGCATCTCCAACTAGCGGATGCAACCCGCTCAGCTAAGATATTTCCTGCCAGAGGTACTTTAGTAACATTTTCGACAGCTGTATTTGTTAACTAGGAAATAGAAATAAGTATAAGAACCTTAAACAATTGTTGGATGAATCAACATAGTATACCTTAGCTAAAATGTATGTGACAGGTCTTTGACATTGCTTCCTTCCTTTTTGGTGTATGTGCCAGAGCTCTTAGCACCTTGCCCCCTCCTATGCTATTGTAAATGTTATAAAACACCCCCGGTCAAGAGCAAAGGCGGTTACTTTAGTCTAGATTATCACTGTGTAACGCTGGCGGACCTTTCGTCAGTATTCAACGAGAACTTACATCTTTGAAGTTTTACTAATAAACTTCTTCTCATCTTTAACTTGTGCCTTCTTATTTGCTGAGCTGCCTTTTCTCGAGCTAAGGCTCGGGGCTTACCTACAATCCCGAAAACAACTTTAAAAATCTACAGTCGTGTGCAGAACCCGTTACACGACAAAGTTTTTATCACAGATTTGTTTGACCTAATTGTAACAGCAAACTAAAATTCATGGTCCTATTTGCCTTACTTTCCAAGAAAATAATTTAAAAAAAAAGCATATGTGTTGCATTCACACGACTTTCTCTACTCACTTGTACACAAACTATTGTTACAAAAACCTATACTTCTAAGTACTGCTTATTAATTGAGATAAAATTCCATTATACATCTTTAAAGGTATAAAGAGGATATATGGATTTTTAAAAATCTGATGTGTTGCGCTCACATGACTTTCTCTACTCATTTGATCACAAACTATTGTCACAAAAACCTATACTTCTAAGTACTGCTTGTTAATTGAGATAAAATTCCATTATAAATCGTTAAAGGTATAAAGAGGATATATGGATTTTTAAAAATCTGAAGTGTTACACTCACATGACTTTCTCTACTCTACTACATGTTAATCCATATAAAAATTTGTAGAATCTTATTGCTAACTTTCTTGTAGGTGCAAGGGGAATATGGTAGGCTTTAAGCGATAGTCAAATGTTTTAAGAGCTGGTTGCTATGTGGAGCATTCCATTCTCTTTGCATTACAAGGACAAAAAAAAAAAAAAAAAAAACCAACCCATTTGAGAAAAAGTATAAGTATTGGAAAATTCAAACATTAACAAGGAATATCTCGAAATGGTTCAGTGCAAAAAAAAAAGAAGGTATATGCCATAAATTATGTGTTTTAATGAGATTTGTGTTTTTTATGTAGTAAAATTTTGTCTATCTCTTACGGTTTACCAGTTATGCAAAATTCATTCACAATGAAGACGACTTTTGGGGACATTCCCAGAAAATTCAAGATATACATTTCATTGCCATGAAAGTATCTTAAAGATATTATATTTTAATCAAATTCGTTAGAGCCATTTTTGAGAAAATAAAAATTTTCGAAAAATTTTCCATGTAAAGGTTAGTCTGGGGTGGGGGATCTTCTTGAAAATCTTCATGTCGTATCTTTGAAAGATACTGAACCTAAATACCACCCAAAAATTCGATACCGAGATTTCACCGGAAATACATGTTTTAAGACCCCCTGAATCCAAAAAAAGTATTTTTGGAAACATGTCCGTGAGTGTGTCTGTGAACAGCATAACTCAGAAACAAACACTCGGATAAAGACCAAACTTGGTATTTAGGTTCAGTATCTTCCAGAGATACGACACGAAGGTTTTCAAGAAAATCCCTCCAACCCAGATTACCCTTTACATGGAACATTTTTCGAAAATTTTAATTTTCTCAAAAAGGCTCTAACGATTTTGATTAAAATATCATATGTTTAAGATATTTTCATGACAAATGAAATGTATATCTTGAATTTTCTGGGAATGTCTCCAAAAGTATTCTTCATTGTGAATGACTTTTCCATAACTGGTAAACCATAAGAGATAGATAAAATTTTACTACACAAAAAATGTAGATCGTGTTAAAATACACAATTTATGTCACATACATTTTTTTGTTGTTGAGTGAACCATTTTCGAGATGTTGCTTGTTATTCCCTTAAATTTTCCAATACTTATACTTTTTCTCAAATTCCTTATTCATTTTTTTTGTCCTGGACATACAAAGAGAATGGAATACTCCACATAGCAAGCAGCTCTTAAAACATTTGACTATCGCTTAAAGCCTAGCAATTCCCCTTGCACCTACAAAAAATTAGCAATAAGATTAACATCTCGATATCTCCATTTACATGAAGCATATGGAGAATAAGCGTTTGTAAAAATAGTTTGTACAAGAGTAGGGAAAGTCATGTGAATGCAACACATCAGATTTTTTAGTTTCTCTACTACGTAGAGTAAGTACGGGTGGTACTGCATTCCACCCAAAAATTCGATACCGAGATTTCACCAGAAATACATGATTTGAGGCACCCAGAATCCAAATAAAGCATTTTTAGAAACAAGAACGTGTGTGCGTTCAGAATAATTCAGAAACGAAAAGTCGTATAAATACCAAACTTGGTATTTAGGTGCAATACCTTCCGAAGACGACATGAAGATTTTCAAGGAAATCTCTCCACCCCAAACTACCCTTTACATGGAACACTTTTAGAAATTTTTGATTTTCTAAAAAATGAAAGATATTGAACTTAAATACTAAGTTTGGTGTTTATTCGACTTTCCGTTTTTGAGTTACACACACATACGGACCTTTTTTCTAAAATTGTTCATTTTTGGATTTAGGGGGCCTCAAAACATATTTCCGGTGAAATCTCGGTATCGAAGTTTTTAGTGGAATGCAATACATCGTTTACGTATTATAGGAAAACAGTAGAACAAGTAAATTTAATAATCCTTTAGCGGAAACATACAAATAATGAGCACGCTTACCCTCATGTGTTTAAAACGCTAACGTGTAGTTATGGAACACAGTGATTTCCGATAATAATCTCTCAGAGAGAAAAATTACACTCTACTTTCTCCAAGCCCTTTCCAGAAATGAACTAACGTTGAAACGCACCTACTGGAAGAAACAGCTGATGACCAGTTGCTTCACCATAAACAGTAATTAGTGAGAAAGTTTAAAATGTGTAGCGTAAACATCTTCGTGACCAACAACGTAATGTTACTAAAACAAAACAATAACGGGGAAGTGTGACAGTCTGAAGGCCACGGTGCATTCCAGTATACCTACGGCTAGGGTATTTATGCAGGACATTTCAAAATCACGCGTTGCATTTACTAACATTGCTCCAAAAATAAAATCTCATAAATTATACATGAAGTCTTCATAACAATACCAATAAAGCCACAATTAACTCCTTATTACACTACCTATAGTAGTATTGCATGCAAAGGTTGGATATATGAACTTGATTTCAACACCAATACATGTTTTGATATTCTCTGAATTAAAAAACATCTGATGTGTTACACTCACATGACTTTCTCTACTCTTGTACAATCTATTTTTACAAACGCCTATTCTCCATATGCTTTATGTTAATCGAGATATCGAGATGTCAATCTTATTGCTAATTTTCTTGTAGATGCAAGGGGAATATGGTAGCTTTTAAGCGATGGTCAAATATTTTAACGCTGGTTGCTATGCGGCGCATTCCATTCTCTTTGCAAGTCCAGGACATAAAAAAATGAATAACGAATTTGAGAAAAAGTATAAGTATTGGAAAATTTAAGGGAATAACAAGCAATATCTCGAAAACGGTTCACTCAACAAAAGAAATGTATATGACATAAGTTGTGTATTTTAACGAGATCTACATTTTTTGTGTAGTAAAATTTTGTCTATCTCTTATGGTTTACCAGTTATGCAAAAGTCGTTCACAATGAAGAATACTTTTGGAGACATTTCCAGAAAATTCGAAATATACATTTCATTTCTCATGACATTATCTTAAACATATGATATTTTAATCAAAATCGTTAGAGCCATTTTTGAGAAAATTAACATTTTCGAAAAATGTTCCATGTAAAGGGTAGTCTGGGGTGGGGGGATTTTCTTGAAAACCTTCGTGTCGCATCTCTGGAAGATACTGAACCTAAATACCAAGTTTGGTGTTTATCCGACTGTTCGTTTTTGAGTTATGCTGTTCACAGACACACACACACACACACACACACACACACACACACACACACAGACACACACACGGACATGTTTCCAAAAATGCTTTTTTTGGATTCAGGAGGTCTCAAAACATGTATTTCCGGTGAAATCTCGGTATCGAATTTTTGGGTGGAATGCAATACTTCCCCTACTTACTATACGTAGTAGAGAAAGTAAAAATCTGATCTTATATATTCACATGACTTTTTCTACCCTCTATTTTTACTTTCTCTACTACGTATAGTAAGTAGGGGAAGTATTGTATTCCACCCAAAAATTCGATACCGAGATTTCACCGGAAATACATGTTTTGAGACCCCCTGAATCCAAAAAAAGCATTTTGGAAACATGTCCGTGTGTGTGTCTATGTGTCTGTCTGTGAACAGCATAACTCAGAAACGAACAGTCGGACAAACACCAAACTTGGTATTTAGGTTCAGTATCTTCCAGAGATGCGACACGAACGTTTTCAAGAAAATCCCCCCACCCCAGATTATCCTTTACATGGAAGATTTTTCGAAAAGTTTAATTTTCTCAAAAATGGTTCAAACGATTTTGATTAAAATAACATAGATTTAAGATATTTTTATGACAAATAAAATGTATATCTTGAATTTTCTGAGAATGTCTCCAAAAGTATTCTCCATTGTGAACGACTTTTGCATAACTGGTAAACCATAAGAGATAGACAACATTTTACTACACAAAAAATGTAGATCGCGTTAAAATACAAATTTATGTCATATACATATTTTTGTTGAGTGAACCATTTTCGAGATATTGCTTGTTATTCCCTTAAATTTTTCAATACTTATTTTCTAAAATGGGAATTCGTTATTCATTTTTTTGTCTTGGATATGCAAAGAGTTATAATCTGTGGCAAAGGGAATGGTGCTGCACCTAGCAACCAGCTATTAAGAGATATGTATGTGCTTGAAGGCTACTGTATTTCTATATTGCCCTTGTAAATATACATTCCCCTTACATCTACAAGAAAATTAGCAATAAGATAGAGTCTGCAAATGTTTATCTCGTGTAACATGAAGTAGATGGAGAATAATTGTTTGTAAAAATAGTTTGTACAAGAGTAGAGAAAGTCATGTGAGTGTAACGCATCAGATTTTTATTAGTAGGTATATAAACTATTCTTCTTAAGCTTATTTTTCTACCTACTACATTTTAAACTAGAAAACCGTTGCAGAAACAGCTACATTACACATTTCGTTATAGATACAAAGAGAACAGCGATAGTCAAATGTTTAACAACTGGACGCTATATGCTGGCTTTAAAATTCCATACTGTTTCCATGACATCGCGAGAAACAGGACTTCAAGAGAATGACCAAGAAATAAACAATTCCAACCATTAATAACGGATATCTGAGATATGGCTTATGACCAAAAAACACTTATTTGAAATAAATTGTGTGTGTGTTTTAAAGAGATCTCATTTCTTGTGTAGTACGTTTTCGTCTATCACTTAAGCGTTTACCAGTTATACAAAATTTCTTCCGAATAAAAAGGACTTCACAGGCTATTGCCAAAAAATTCAAGACATAAATTTTATTTGTCATGTAAATATTTTTAATATGTGATATTTTAATCAAAATCGTTACAACCATTTTTTAGAAAATTAAAATTTTAGAAAAATGTTCTATGTAAAGGGTAGTTGTGATGGGGATGCGACACTGATCTTGATGTCGCATTCTTAGAAGATACTGAGATTAAATACCAAGTTTGGTACTTATCCGACTTTTCGTTTTTGAGTTATTCTGTTCACAGGCATACACAGGACATGTTTCCAAAAATGCTTTATTTGGATTCAGGGAGCCTCAAAACGTGTATTTCCGATGAAATCTCGGTATCGAATTTTTGGATGGAAGGCAATACCTCCTCTACCTACTATGTAGTACGTGGTAGAGAAAATAAAAGAAAAACAACGTATTTTTAGAAAAAGGTCCTCCGTGCGTGTGTGAACACTATAACTCAAAAATGAAAAGCCAGCAAATGATTGATAATATTTGCAATCTATACCAAGAAACTTTCATTTCTGTTAAAACTGATGACAAAATCTCCGATCCTTGTTACGGTTGCACCACTTTTAGGTACCAATTTGAAGGTGTTTTAGACCACGCACGTAATGGATGCCAATTTGCGGGGGATATGTTTCTAGGAGTGTTCGCCCCACGTACGGTACAAACTTTCCGGTGGCCTTCACCCCACGTTTAAGAATTAACTTTTTATTTTTATATTTATTTATTTATATATGTATACCTCGGAAGCGTCATTAGTAATTTGTAGAGCACGTATCTCTTATCAGGACTGGTACGGCTAAAGAACAAGGCTTACATAAATTATAATTGTATTGTACTTTTTTTTATTAATCCTTCACACGATTAAATAATACTTCACTGATGTATCCTACTATAGAGCTGTAATATTGTTATTTTCACTTTTAACAGGTAAACTTTATATTATTCTCACCGCATTGAATTTTCATATCTCACACTAAACCCGTACCAAACCAAACTGCTTGGGTACGCTTTCTTGTAGCGTCTACAGTTTGAATTTGTCTATTTTTTCTATTTCAAGTCTCTGATTGGCTAATCCTACTCCAATACAATACCTTTATTTAACTTTTAGCTTTTCTAGTTTTTGATTGGCTATTCATAAACTGTTTTAAATATTACATTATTATTGTTCCAAGAACTATTAGTAGCCTTTTTAAACTTTCTAATTTATTATTGCCTCAATGTTACCTCATTAGCAACTTTCGGTTTCTACTTTGTAATTCTGTTTGCTACGAAAAGTAGCTTGCTTCTATTCTCACAGCTCCTACATTGCTAAACTACGTAATACATTCACATAACTTTATTATACATGTACATAATAAAATAAACATAATACAATGACTGTAATACACATTTTATATATTATATTATACATATATCGCTTTAAGGCAGTCTGTTATTATATTTTATACTATATAATTAGACTGATATCATTTAAGCTATAAAAATACTGTCTCAAAACATCCACAGCGAAAACAAAAGTAATGGCATTCTGTGGCAAAGAACCTGTACGCAGCAAAATTTGTATAAATCACATTATAGAAAGGGTTAATGAATTTAATTTACGTTGGTTTTAAACTTTCCTTTATACCTCTTCTAGATATATCACAAAAAATCTTTAAATTCAATAAATCTGCTAGCATTATCAACAGTATAACGAGACCTTCCTTAGTCAAAATATACCCGCACTCATCTACATGAGACCTCGACAAAACCTGTCCTCTGTTATGGCAGTGAAGCTTGGGACCTTACAAAAGTGTGATGAAAATAAAATTATTAGCAATGAAATGAAGTTTATGCGCCCAACAGCCGGCTGCATTAAATGGGACCATCAACGAAATGAAGACATCCTACAGTAATTCGAATGGAACCTGGCATGCGGTATATTCGTCAGTATCAAGAAAATTGGTTCTAGCACGTCAAGAGTGCGAGGTGTTATCCAAAATATTTGAGACTGGTGCTGTCATCTGGTCAAAAATTACTTTGAGACTAATGACCGCCGTCCTCCTCGAAGTAGTTCCTTCCACACGTATACACCGGTCCCAGTGATTCTGCCATTTTCCAAATGCATCCTGGAAGTCATACTGTTTGAGGGTGTTTAGCACAGGCAGCGTTTCTTCTTGAATCCTCTCAATTGTATCGAACCTACGTTCTTTCAACTTGATTTTCAGTTTGAGGAAGACAACGAAGTCGCAGGGTGCCAATCAGGCGTGTACGGTGGGTGGGGACACCGTCATGTTCTTTTTCGTCAAAAAGCTGATGAACAAGGAATTGTGACAGGGCGCATTATCGTGATACAACAGCCAGTTCCCCTGTCGCCAAAATTCGGACTGTCGTCTCCACACATTTTCACGGAGCCGTCGCAAAACGTCGCAGTAGTATGTGGAATTCACTGTTTGATTTGGTGGGACGAATTGTTGTGCACAATCTCCTTGGTATCAAAGAAAACGAATAGCATGCAGCTTGTGCAGCTGACGGGCTTACCGGTGAGAGCGTCGTCTTCAATAGCTGTACGGCCGGCCCTGAACCGAGGATGCCACTCACACGTTTACGGCTCATGCTTTGTCCCCCAAACACTTGTTGAATCACTTTGAGGGTCTCTTTTAGTGAATTTTTCACACGAGAATCTGTGAGGATGGCAATCGACTGTTTCCTTCTGGTACTCGTTTTCTTTCTTGGATCCGCCTTTTGCAGCGGCCTCAACGCTTCAGAGGAAACCGTGATGCTAGGGAGCCCAGGAAGAGAGGGTTCAACTTCTATCTCATTGCAGACCGCATTAGAAGGAAGTTCCTCTTCTAAAACAGTTGCTGAACAACGTTTATCGCCATTAACAGGGAGTTCGTGCATTTTCAGCTTCTGCCGTTAGATTGGACTCTCTGGCATTATCAACAATAGGCCTAATCGTTGCATACACAGACAAGACTCGATAATCCTGTAAAATGTTTTCGTTGAATGACCAGATATCTGCTGCCTGGTATGCATATTATATTAAACTCTCAAGTGATCTAATTAATTCTAATACTAATAAACAACACTATTTTGGTAATGGGCTTTTGTTGTGCCAACTTGCTCCTGGTCTACTTATTTTAATAGAAGCTCGATATAGCGAACAAGCGAATGCCGGCTTCATGCCACTCACCTCCAACCGATACGGGGAGGTGATGTGGCCAGATGATGATGATGGGGCTTAAGGGCGCTAAACATCGAAGGTCATCAGCGCCCTTACAACGTGTAAAATTTAAAATCCAAAAACTAAAATACGGGACAAAAACCGCAGTCAAAGACACTAAAAAACAAGTCAACAAATTCTAAAACCACCACACTAAAACACGGTAAATAAAACAATAAAACAGTAAAACGACGTGTCAGGAACTATAGAATCCAAGGGACAAGAGCGCTATATCTCCGGCGGGGAGAAGAGTCATTAAAGCAGACAATATAAAGTCACAAAACTAAAAGACGCTCAGCGCATCAAATGCGCCGACTAAAACCAATGTCACTGATAAAACGTAAAAGACATTTTACAGTATGCGCGTCGTCTGCCAAAACGTTGTCTAGGCCAACAGGCAGACACACACGAACGCGCAATTGAGCTAAAACCTGACACTCTGTTATAATATGACCCACCGTTAAGGATGCCGGATGTGGCCAGCATCACTCATTTCCCTAATATTCGATATGTACTCAGGTCAAAAAAAAAGTCTCCATTAAGTGAATATTTATTAACCTCGTAGAAACACAACTTCGTGGTTTTCTTCCATAACTTCTCACAAAGGATTGTCGCTTCCATGAGACATGTATTTGGAGAGAAGGAATAGTATGGAGTTAATTGTTCCTCCATACAAGCCATGTGTTGGACAAGGTTGGAAAGGTAGAATCAGACGACTGAAAAATTCGACGCTATAGCCGGGATTTGAACCACGGATGTCCCAGTCTCCGTCCGGTTGCTCTGACCACTGAGCATCCGTGGTGAAGATCCGTAAACCTGGCACTGAACTTTTTAGTCATCTGATTCTACCTTTCCAACCTTGTCCAACACACGGCTTGTATGGAGGAACAATTAACTCCATTAATTGACCTAATAGTGGTTGAAACTATGGAGCCCGGGACTTACAACATTGTAAGTCGCCATTGGGGTATGTCATCTCAATACAATTCCATTAATTGACCTAATAGTGGTTGTAACTATGGAGCCCGGGACTTACAACATTGTAAGTCGCCATTGGGGTATGTCATCTCAATACAATTCCATTAATTGACCTAATAGTGGTTGAAACTATGAAGTCCGGGACTTACAACATTGTAAGTCGCCATTGGGGTATGTCATCTCAATACAATTCCATTAATTGACCTAATAGTGGTTGAAACTATGAAGTCCGGGACTTACAACATTGTAAGTCGCCATTGGGGTATGTCATCTCAATACAATTCCATTAATTGACCTAATAGTGGTTGTAACTATGGAGCCCGGGACTTACAACATTGTAAGTCGCCATTGGGGTATGTCATCTCAATACAATTCCATTAATTGACCTAATAGTGGTTGAAACTATGAAGTCCGGGACTTACAACATTGTAAGTCGCCATTGGGGTATGTCATCTCAATACAATTCCATTAATTGACCTAATAGTGGTTGAAACTATGAAGTCCGGGACTTACAACATTGTAAGTCGCCATTGGGGTATGTCATCTCAATACAATTCCATTAATTGACCTAATAGTGGTTGAAACTATGAAGTCCGGGACTTACAACATTGTAAGTCGCCATTGGGGTATGTCATCTCAATACAATCCATTAATTGACCTAATAGTGGTTGAAACTATGAAGTCCGGGACTTACAACATTGTAAGTCGCCATTGGGGTGTCATCTCAATACAATTCCATTAATTGACCTAATAGTGGTTGAAACTATGAAGTCCGGGACTTACAACATTGTAAGTCGCCATTGGGGTATGTCATCTCAATACAATTCCATTAATTGACCTAATAGTGGCTGAAACTATGAAGTCCGGGACTTACAACATTGTAAGTCGCCATTGGGGTATGTCATCTCAATACAATTCCATTAATTGACCTAATAGTGGTTGAAACTATGAAGTCCGGGACTTACAAATTTGTAAGTCGCCATTGGGGTATGTCATCTCAATACAATTCCATTAATTGACCTAATAGTGGTTGAAACTATGAAGTCCGGGACTTACAACATTCTAAGTCGCCATTGGGGTATGTCATCTCATTACAATTCCATTAATTGACCTAATAGTGGTTGAAACTATGAAGTCCGGGACTTACAACATTGTAAGTCGACATTGGGGTATGTCATCTCAATACAATTCCATTAATTAACCTAATAGTGGTTGAAACTATGAAGCCCGGGACTTACAACATTGTAAGTCGACATTGGGGTATGTCATCTCAATACAATTCCATTAATTGACCTAATAGTGGTTGAAACTATGAAGCCCGGGACTTAAAGTACTTACAACATTGTAAGTCGCCATTGGGGTATGTCATCTCAATACAATTTGAGATCTCCTTGTGGTTTACAGGGAAAAATGCTAATCAGTTGGAGAATTTAATGTCGTACCGGCATGTTGCCATGGTAGCTCAGTGGCTAGAGCAACCGGACGGAGACCGGGAGATCCGTGGTTCAAATCCCAGCTATCGCATTGAATTTTTCAGTTGTCTGATTCTACTTTTCCAAGGAATAGTATGCCTGCATTTCACTGCAAACTGTTGACTAAGGGCTAAAATAAGAGTCATGTGCCAATCTGCCCCCCTCCCCTACTTCGTCAACTTAGGGTAAACTGTGGAGAAAGTAAATGGCCTCTTTTTGCGGTTTTCTTTATTTTCTCGGCAGGGAACTTGAGTTAAATACTTGGAGTTTACCAAAGTAAATCCTAAGACACGTCTAACTGGCTTCTTTGTTTAGGTCGCCAAAGCGAAAGTCAGTTTTCTCTTGAGGATTTTGTTTTTTCATCTCAAGGTCTAATTACTGAAATGTCACGAAGGTTCTGTCATTGGTCAACTCTAAATATACTTCCGAACTAGTTCACTACCGGCCCTTAGGCGCCTGCTTATTAACTAGCGGCGCTTGTAAAGGGCTGCGGCTTTGTGGGGAGGGGTGCTGGTTACGTGTGTGGTCAAATTGCCCTACCCGTGAGAATGAAGGCAGTCAGAGCCTTGGGCGTGACCTGGCCGTCCCTTCTTTTCTTATTTTCTCTAACACATATCTAACAGGTAGAAACGGTATTGCATTCCACCCAAACATTTGTCCACATTTCTCTGGAATTACATGTTTAGAGGTCCCTTGAATCTAAAATAAACATTTTACCTTCTCTACCATTTGCATAGTAGGGAGAGAAGCTATTGCACTCCACCCAAAAATTCGATATCGAGATACATATTTTTGAGGTACCCTGAATCCAAAACGTGCAGTTTTAGTTTCCTCACTACATATTGTAAGTAGAGGAATTGTTGTATTCCACCCAAAAATTCTATATCGAGATTTAACTGGAAATTCGTGTTTCGAGAGCTCCTGAATTAAAAAGCATTTTTAGAAAAACGTACGTGTGTGTGTGTGTGTGTCTTTAAGCAGCATAACTCAAAAACGAAAAGTCGGATCAACACCGAACTTGGCATTTCATTTCAGTACTTACCAAGGATGCGACACGAAGATTTTCAAGAAAGTCCTACCGCCCCAAACTACCCTTTATTTGAAAGATTTTTCGAAAATTTTAATGTTCTAAAATGCCTCTAATATATGGTATTTCAGTCAAAATCGTTAAAGATGTTTACATGACAAATCAAATGTACATCTTGAATTTTCTGGGAATAGCCTGTGAAGTCCTCTTCATTCGGGAGACATCTTATATGACTGGTTAAGCGATAAACGAAACGCACTACACAAAAAATGTAGATCTATTTCTTCTTCTTCTACTTCACCGTTTTAGGCCGTTTAGTCTGTTCCGGCTCCAAAGTCTTGTTGTGTGTATCTGTTTTTTGGTCGTCCTGTGTTTCTGTATCCTTGGGGTCTGTAGTTATATGTTGCTCGGGTATCCTATTTAATGACATTTCCAGTTAGTTCTATATTCTATTATTACTTTATTTAACTCTTCTATTTTTAACGTTTGCCTTATTTCGTTGTTTCGTTTTTTATCCAGTCTTGTGTATCCTGCTATAGATCTGAGAAATTTCATTTTAGCTGTCTGTATCCTTCTTTTATTTTCTACTGTCATTGTCCATGTTTCAGACCCATAAGTTACTGTGGGGCCATTGCTTTATACAGTTTTATTATTGAGTATTTTCTAATTTTACTTTTTAGTGTTCTCTTTATGGTTCCCGTTATGTAAGTGCATTTATTTAGCTTCTTATTAATGTCTATTTCAGACCCATATATTATTTCACATCCTAGAAAATTAAATACTGTCACTTCTTCTATACTTTTATTTTCTATAATTATTTTAGACCGGACCGAGTGAGTACCTTTAAATGCCATAACTTTAGATCTATTTAACACACACTATTTATTTAAGAAAAGCTTTTTTGTGGTGTAAGCCGTTTCTGAGATATTCCTAATTAAAGGTTCGAATTGTTCATTTCTTGGTCATTCTCTTAAAGTCCTGTCAACATTCAGTTGTTTCTCGCGATGTCATGGAAACAGTATGGAATTTTAAGGCCAGCATATAGCGTTCAGTTGTTAAACAGTTGACTATCGCTGTTCTCTTTGTATCTATAACGAAATGTGTAATGTAGCTGTTTCTGCAAAGGTTTATTTGGATTAAAATGAAGTAGATAGAAAATAAGTTTAGTAAGAATATTTGTATACCCACTAATAAGCGATAGAGGTAGAGAAAGTCATGTGAATGTAGCAATGTAAAGATCTGTGTGTGTATCTGGTAAATAGCATAATTCAAAAAGGAAACATCGGATAAATACCAAACTTGGTATTCAAGTACAATATCTTCCAAAAATGCAATACGAAGAATTTCAGGATAGTCTCCCCCAAGCCCCAAACTACCCCTTTACGTGGAAATTTTTTACATTTTTTTATTTTCTCAAAAATGACTAACAATGATGATCTGCATGGCAAATAAAATGCATGTCTTTAATTTTTCTGGGAATAGGCTGTGAAGTCCTCTTTATTAGGAAGCACTTTTAGATATAGACATAGGAGAGGATAGGACTACAAGCGGAGAGGGAATTAGCACCTCGACCTACGCAGATATTTTGAACCTAGGCCCCTGGAAAGGAGCGATGACATGAGTGGAGACAGACGGCCTGACCAGGAGGCAGGACAGGCAGACGGCAGGGGAACCGTTTACGGATTTAAACTCCCCGGGCGGTGGCTGCTGCAGCCGGCTCCCCTCCCCCTTGTATGCTGACACATCCCCTGGGGGCCCCAGGACCGGGAGACCGCTCGCAGTCCGGGGGACGAAGATTTACTCAGAAATCCCTTTTCCCCTGCCATGCACACGCCGAGACCTCCCGCCGACACTTGCAACTCTGAAAGAGTCCAAGCAGATGAAAGGTGAAGTGAAATGAGAATGGAGGGGCAGAAAATTCGGGGGATGTAATAATCCTTCGCCTAGCGACCCGGGGAAACCCCGAAAAAACCGATAGGTCAGGAAGGTCGGCCGCGGTAATCGAACCCACGAGCTCCCGAATGCAGGCCACAGACGTTACTCCTAGCCATCCCACTCAGTGAGATAAAGGCATAAAACACAAAAATGTAGATCTCTTCAAAACACAACATTTATTTAAAATAAGTTTTTTTTGTGGCATCAACCATTTCCGAGATCTCCCTTATTATTCATTAGAATGTTTCAAAACCTTTATCATTTTCGAAAAGTGCTCTCGCTATTCAATTGTTTCCCACGATGTCATAAAACGAGTATGGAATTTCAAAACCAGCATATACCGACGCAGTTTTAAACATCTGACTATCACTTTAGTGACCTGTAACCCTCTTGTATCTACAACGAAATGTATAATAAAACTGTTTCTGTGAACACTTATATCGATTAACATGAAGTAGATAGAAAAATAAGCTTTTGTAAGAATAGTCTGTAAGCTATTTAAAAATTCACGATAGTGGGTAGATCTAAATTCAGGTAGTAGTCTCAGGTAAGAATGTAATTATTTGTGACGTTTTACGATGCAGTTTTCATTCACTGCTGGCCCTTGGGCAATGACTAAATGGGGACAAGGAAGATGGGCCCGAGATTGAGTGTACGTTTAAGTAAACCATATGCAAATTTTATTTTGGCAATTAGTATCCATGGTTCCTATCCAAACTGTAGCAAAAATTTTTATGAATTAATAATTGGAATTCGTTAATTTGGCTGTTACATGTCCATTTCGGTCCTCACTACAGTGTCGTCACTTAATGGTGTTGTTGTTGTTGATCTAATGTGCAGGATTTTGATGCATCAAATTTTCCCTTGCTAGCCAATATAACTTGTGTATCTTCCCATTTGGTACAGCTTTCCTCAATTCTGAGCATTCTAGTAGGTGTTCTCCATTTAAAATCTTGTCAGCATTGCAAATCTTACATGCTTTGTCGTTCATAAAACCAAATCTATGTAGATGTTCCGCCAGACAGTCATGTCTAGTGGCTAATCTGAAGTGAGCAACGGCTTCTTTCCTTTCCTTGGGACATTTTTACTTTCTCTACTACGTATAGCATGTAGGTGAAGTATTGTATTCCACCCAAAAATTCGATACCGAGATTTCACCCGAAATACATGTTTTGAGAAACCCTGAATCCAAAAAAAAAAAAAAACATTTTTGGAAACATGTCCGTGTGTGTGTGTGTGTCTGTGAACAGCATAACTCAGAAACGAACAGTTGGATAAACACCAAACTTGGTATTTAGGTTCAGTATCTTCCAGAGATGCGACACGAAGGTTTTCAAGAAAATCCCCCCAACCCAGATTACACCTTACATGGAAGATTTTTCGAAAAGTTTAATTTTCTCAAAAATGGCTCTAACGATTTTGATTAAAGTATCATATGTTTAAGACATTTTTATGCCAAACAAAATATATATCTTCAATTCTGGGGATGTCTCCAAATGTATTCTTCATTGTGAAAGACTTTTGCATAACTGGTAAACCATACGAGATAAACAAAATTTTACTACACAAAAATGTGGATCGCGTTAAAATACACAATTTATGTCATATACATTTTTTTTGTTGAGTGAACCATTTTCGAGATATTGCTTGTTATTCCCTTAAATTTTCCAATACTTATTTTCTCAAATCGGAATTCGTTATTCATCTTTTTGTCTTGGATATGCAAAGAGTATTAATCTGTGGCAAAGAGAATGGTGCTGCACCTAGCAACCAGCTATTAAGAGATATGTCTATGTTTAAAGGCTACTGTATTTCTATATTCCCCTTACACCTACAAAGAAAATTAGCAATAAGATAGAGTCTGCAAATGTTTATCTCGATTAACATGAAGTAGATGGAGAATAAGCGTTTGTAAAAATAGTTTGTACAAGAGTAGAGAAAGTCATGTGAGTGTAACACATAAGATTTTTTAGTTTCATATATAGACCACAAGACTATACGTTTTGAATATAGCACTGCACCCTTTTTGGTCAGAAAGTCTGCTGTCTCGCTACTATTCTCTCCCACATGTGCTGGTATCCACAGTAATATTATCTGTTGAAATTTTGTTTGTAGTAATCTATAATAAGATCTCACATCCTTAATATTATAAGGTTCATCTGGACTATCATATCGTTCTATTGCTTGAATGGTTGAAACTGATATTTGTATATCGCTTGATTCCATTAACTCAGACAAGATTTCAGACGTTGTTTTGAATCCGTCTTGTTTACTTATGAGTGTGGTGTACTTATCTGTTAGAACGGAGGTCTTTCTGGGCTGTCAGGCCTTGATGATACTTCAAGATACCAACATTTACATATCTGGAAACTGGTATGCATCATTAAGAGATACCCACTCTCTGTATTTGAGCTATTTCAGTCATGGTATGCGCTGCATGTGGTAGTGCTATAATTATAGAACGTTCTTCTACGACATTTCTTTCCTTGGAGTCATTCTAATGTGGTTGTTACTGTTCACACCTAGCTTCAGACAACCTCTGAGCGCGTATTACTGCCTGTTGTGACCTGGAACAGTCTCAAATGATTGTATTCGGAGTCTGTGCACATGCAATTAACATCAGCTCACACCTAATGCCATCTAGACAGTCATACATCTATTAGTTAGTGCAGCTACTGAAAGCGAACTCCTTGCTTGATTTGCTCTTTGTTTTCTAACTTGAAAATACACTACGTGATCAAAAGTATCCGGACACCTGGCTAAAAATGACGTACAAGTTCGTGGCACCCTCCATCGGTAATGCTGGAAGTCAATATGGTGTTGGCCCACCCTTAGCCTTGATGACAGCGTTCACTCTCGCAGGCATACTTTCAATCAGGTGCTGGAAGGTTTCTTGGGGAATGACAGCCCATTCTTCACGGAGTGCGGGACTAAGGAGAGGTATCGATGTAGGTCGGTGAGGCCTGGCACGAAGTCGACGTTCCGAAACATCCCAAAGGTGTTCTATAGGATTCAAGTCAGGACTCTGTGCAGGCCAGTCCATTACAGGGATGTTGTTGTCGTGTAAGCACTCCGCCACAGTCCGTGCAGTATGAACAGATGCTCGATCGTGTTGAAAGATGCAATCGCCATCCCCGAATTGCTCTTCAACAGTGGGAAGCAAGAAGGTGCTTAAAATATCAATGTAGTCTGCGCTGTGATCGTGCCACGCAAAACAAGGGGTGCAAGCCCCCTCCAGGAAAAACACGACCACACCATAACACCACCACCTCCGTATTTCACTGTTGGCACTGCACACATTGACAGATGACGTTCACCGGGCATTCGCCATACCCACACCCTGCCATCGGATCGCCACATCGTGTACCGTGATTCGTCATTCCACACAACGTTTTGCCACTGTTCAATCGTGTAATGTTGACGCTCCTTACACTAAGCGAGGCGTCGTTTGGCATTTTCCTGCGTGATGTGTGGCTTATGAGTAGCCGCTCGACCATGGAATCCAAGGTTTCTCACCTCACGCCTGTCATAGTACTTGGAATGGATGCTAATGCAGTTTGGAATTCCTGTGTGATGGTCTGGATAGATGTCTGCCTATTACTCTTTACGACCCGCTTCAAATGTCAGCGGTCTCTGTCAGTCAACAGACGAGGTCGGCCTCGAGATGCTCATCTTATTGCTTATTTTCTTGTAGGTGTAAGGGGAATATGGTAGGCTTTAAGTGATAGTCAAATATTTTAAGAGCTGGTGGCGCATTCCCTTCTCTTTGCATGTCCAGGACATAAAACAAATGAACAACGAAATCCCATTTGAGAAAAAGTATTGGAAAATTTAAGGGAATAACAAGCAAAATCTCGAAAATGCTTCACTCAACAACAAAAATGTATAAGAATAAATTGTTTATTTTAACGCGATCTACATTTTTTGTGTAGTAAAATTTCGTCTATCTCTTATGGTTTACCAGTTATGCAAAAGTCGTTCACAATGAAGAGTACTTTTGGAGTCATTCCCAGAAAATTCGAGATATACATTTTTTTGTCATGAAAATATCTTAGACATATGATATTTTAATCAAAATCGTTAGAACAATTTTTGAGAAAATTAAAATTTTCGAAAAATGTTCCATATAAAGGGTAATCTGGGGTGGGGGGATTTTCTTAAAAAGCTTTGTGTCGCATCTCTGGAAGATACTGAACCTAAATACGAAGTTTGGTGTATCCGACTGTTCATTTCTGAGTTATGCTGTTCACAGACACACACACGGACATGTTTCCAAAATGCTTTTTTTGGATTCAGGGGGTCTCAAAACATATATTTCCGGTGAAATCTCGGTTTCGAATTTTTTGGTGGAATACAATACCCTACTTACTATAAGTAGTAGAGAAAGTAAAAAGTTGCTGCCATTTGGAGAATGTCAGACAAGAACAATTTCGGAATTACCATACAGTACAAAATTGGTTAAATGCGTTTATACACAGAAACTATTAATAATAATTCAGTGAACAAGATATCGCCTTTGCAGTTTTTATAAGGTATCGAGTATCGAGAAATAGTGGTAAGTTTAGGGCGCCTTCCCGGCATTTGCAGTTATGGTGACTTGAGGAAAACCTGGAAATACCTGAATGAGGGAGGACAGTGGTGGAGGTCGATGGACTGGACTATATGCCCTAGTGCGCATGTGTGTTGCTGACAAGAAGCAGTAAATTTTCACATCCACTTCTTCCATAATTACACTGTGGTATCCCATGGTTACGTAAGCCAAGGAAACAATATACTTACACACTTGAGCACTCACCATAAACTATAGCAGGGTCTTTTCTCTTTGATTTTTCTAGAAACTGGAGACTATACAGGAAGCTGAAAACTGCACGTGACACCAATACCATCCTTAAGCACTCTGTTCTGTTTATGTTTTGTGTAGTTGCTAGGCGACTAACTGTGAAGCACGCCAATGACCAGGTTGGAACGTCGAGTCTATCTGCTGTATCAACACACTCAAGTGTAAATGGCGGTCTAACGTGCAAGGGTGCGTTACCGTATGATCGTTCTAAAAACCATAGACGTCCTTACTGGGTCTCCCAAAAAGGTCGTGAGCGTTTCTGGAAATGTATTTTGCTTTTTGCCTAAATCCCGACCCTATTATGATGCTTCTATTTTGCTGAATAAGTGTTTTTGGTATTTTATGCATTAAACTTTTTCTGTTCAGTTCTGCTGGAGTCTGCACATGAAAGGATTATTTTTTGTTTAATTTGTGCAGTTTATTCCTTTATTATTATTATTATTATTATTATTATTATTATTAACTATTCAAAGGTATTAAAATGTGTCTTTGTAGATTCTGCACAAACGAATGTTGACGTGCTACTTAAACAAATATGAATTACTGGAAAATTAAAACCAAAAACAGTGAATATTTTGGAAATGTGAACGCCAAAAAGAAATCAATTTGCTTAAACTGTATGTTTTAACGATATCTACATTTTCTATATGGTAAGATTTTGTCTTCCGCTACGGTTTGCCAGTTATACAGAACTAATTCTGAAAATTAAACATATAAAGGATAGTTAAATTATATTCGAACCCACTCGCGACGTCTCTCTACTGCGCGAGACAGCCGGCAGTCGCCGGGGAAATTACGCCGGCAGAGGCGGACTAAAATCCTTACCTTATAGATGCTGGAAATGTTGACCTTCTGCTCTCAAAAAGGCAGCATATGTCGTGAAAATATTCTCGCTCACTCTCCGAAGCTCAGCAGCAGGAATTATTGCGATTTCCTGCACAATGTTTTCTCTAAGTTCCTGTAGTGTGCGAGGATTGGAACGATACACTTTGTCTTTTAAAACAACCCATAAATAAAAATCGCAACTCGTTAGGTCAGGAGAACGAGGGGGCACAAATCAACACTAATTATTCTGTCATCAAACACCTCTCTTATTGCGTGCAATGATTCGGCAGCCGTATGTGCTGTTTCAGAATCTTGCTGGAACCAACCATACGATTTCTCTTCTTCTGTCAAGCGATTGCAAAATGAATATTTACACGAGATATGCTGCCTGTTTGAGAGCAGAAGGTCAATATTTCCAGCATCTATTATAAGGTAAGGAGTTTAGTCCGCCTCTGCCGGCGTAATTTCCCCGGAGACTGCCAGCTGTCTCGCGCAGTAGAGAGAGAGAGAGAGAGAGAGAGAGAGAGAGAGAGAGAGAGAGAGGCCGCGAGTGGGTTCGAATATAGTTTAACTACCCTATATATCTTTTTAGCAAAAAATATCTTAAATATATGGTATTTTAATCAAACTCGTTTGAGCAATTTTTGAGAAAATAAAAATAAGGAAAATTGTAAGGAAAAGCTATGTTTGAGCGGACGAATGTTTTTGAAAATCTTCATCTCGCATTCTTGGGAGAGGTGAACTTAAAGGCCTATGGGTATAGGTTATGCAAAGGAGTGGGACACCTCGCGCACTGAGACCTACACAGATCTATTGTGGCTACCACCCTCAAGAGGAAGGTAAGAAGTGAAGGAACTACAGGAGGCTACAGGTCACAGAGACGCGCGGAAGTCCCTAAGAGTTCTAGGCTCGAAGATCCGTTCTTCTGCTAGAGCTGCCTAGAGGAGCAATGAACGACCAATCGACCTAACAGCCCTAGTATCCACAAGAAGTACTCTTTCATTTGAACAAGCATCGGCACCATCTGTCCGTTACCGCCTTACGCCACGAAACATGAGAAGGGAACGGAATGAAAGGAAAATGATGGAAATGAAATCTGTAGATGAGAAACCGCCCCAGTATTCGCCTACCGACCATGGAAAACAACGAAAATCCCAAGTCATAGTGGGCGGTCGACGGGAAGATGGTGAACTTAAATACGAAGTTTGGTGATTATCCGACTTTTAGTTTTGTTCACAGACACGCGCGTGGATTCCGCGTGACATCTGAATATCGATTTTTTTATGGAATGTAATCATTCCTCTACCTAACGTAGTTAGATGGCAGAGAAAGTAAAAGTGTAGAATTGGTTAAAATATACAATTTAGGTCATAATAGTGTTTTTCGTAGCATTAGAGTTTTTAAAAACTTGGTGTTAATCTTTAGGCTTTTCGAAGTTGAAGGTTAACTGTGATCACATTTAAATTTTCGCGATGCACGTGAATTAATGACGAGTAGGGAAATTCGTATGACTGTTACACTTGATACTGTTATTGCTGTTCAGCTATGCGTCACTAGGTCAGTGATCCGGGTGCCTATGCAACCAGCAAGACACAGTAACTTCCTCAGCTGTTCCGTTTGAAACAAAATGCAACGCTAGGAGATTAAAGGAAACGTGTTCATGACATCCACTGTTCTATTAGCATGAACTTGTGGCAAGGCCGTGGATATATTTAACTGTGTTATATAATCGTAACAGAATTGCCAGCTGTTTATACGAGCAACGCAGTTTAACAATCTAAGTGCATCAAACACTGGAATGGAGGGTCATTTTGTGTAGTTATTGAGGGAAAATATATTATGTTAATAATAATTATCAGTAACGCAGTTTTACAAATCCAGAGCAAGTTGGAAAAGTTGAGTATATGAGGTAATGCTCGAATGTTGTGTACAGCGTCCTTTTTTCTGTTGTTGTTTTTTATTGTTTTTTTTTTGGATAGTTGTGAAATACGAGAGAAGTTGTTTATGTACAAATCTAAAATTCATTTTTGCACTATCGTGTATTTTCTACGTTATTTTATTTTCTCAAAATGGCTCTTAGCGATTTTTATTAAAATACCGTATGTTTAAGATATTTACATGGCAAATAAAATTATATTTGCATAACTGATTAACCGTAAGAGAAGGCAAAATTGTTCTACACAAAATATGTAGACCTCGTTAAAACCCACTATTTATGTCATGTACATTTTTTTCGTGGAGAAGGCCATTTCCGAGATATTCCTTGTTATTTGTTTGAATTTTCCAATACTTATACTTTTTCTCAAGTGGGAATTCGTTATTAGTTTTTTTATGTCCTGGACATACAAAGAGAATGGAATGCTTCACATAGCAACCAGCTCTTAAAACATTTGACTATCGCTTAAAGTCTACCATATTCCCCTTGCACCTACAAGAAAATTAGCAATAAGATAGAGTCTGCAAATGTTTATCTCGGTTAACGTGAAGTAGATGGAGAATAAACGTTTGTAAAAATAGTTTTATAAGAGTAGAGAAAGTCATGTGAGTGCAACACATCAATTTTTCAACCAAGCGATTGGAGCGCCTTTAGATTTGCACAAGCCATAGCGTTGTAATAATTTATTTGACTGTGGTATTACTCCATGATCAATGTCAGAGAGCTCAATGAATATATGAACTCGCTGTTCCTTTGTTATTTTGTGAGGCCGTGAAAGCCTAGTAATTATTATTCTTATGTTGGCAATGTTCGACTTATTGAGAAAGACATAGATGGTCTTGTGAGCTTTAATAGGCATCACATAAAATTAAATAACTAATCGTGTGAAATGGGGCGAAATTTCGAATTCTAAGTTAGATAATAATTTTCGCCTTGTTTCAAAGGCTATCTGTCCTAAGTTTCTCAAAATCAGTGCAACGGTATAGAAGCCCATAAGGAACACACACACACACACACACACACACACACACACACAAATTAAATTGAGTTTTATTTATGGACGCTCTTAAACTGCTGTGTTCCTTAGCGTTCCATTCTATATTGGGCGTGAAAGACCGGTAATTTGCTCAGAGGTCCCTTTATCAGGCTTGAGGTTCTTTTACGTGCCGTAAATCTATGACACGGGATCACCGGCTTTAATTCCCTTCTGAAGGAAGTCATGCTAAAGAATTTTACGCCCGAAAAAATGCATTGCCCTCCGCCGGGTTTTAACCCGCGACCTCGGGAACTAGAGGCTAGGTAACACTAGACCACGGAGGACGACACACACACATCATACACTGACTTTTATGTATTAAAATGAACTGAAATTACGTGTTTCATAGCCCCATGTCCGTCAGAAAGAATAGGGCCTTCCAATAGCGAAAGAGTTACCAAAATCGGTAGAATGGTTTTTGAAATTAAACCCCTTCGCCCCCCCCCCACACACACACACACACATGTTCATACAATACATACAAATTTTGTTTCTTTATAAATATATATAAATATAATAAATATAAAAATGAAGGATAATTTTGGTGTTTTAAAAACTTAAGGAATAGAAAGAAAGAATCAGAGATATCGATAAGTATCGATAGGATCCCGGATGTAGAAGCAATATTTTGTATGAACTCACCTAGAGGTGCCACTTTGATTCGAGCAGGAGCCGAGCTGATGGATAAATATCACTGGCACACACGCACAACACAGACTACTACACCGTACTGACTGGTGGTCTGGCATTCGAGCGGAGAGAGCCTACAGCAAGAGGAGGGGAGGGAGGAGACTGGATCCCCTGACCCGCGGTTAGCGTTTCATATTAAACTTCTTAGGGGCGAGCGTGCAACCACCCGGCATCTTCTGGAATCTCTGGTCTGTCACAGTGTTGCCAACCAAAAACATTCCATCTCGCTTACAGGTACAACAAAATTCCGCCACAAAAATGCTACATTATATCATTATTAAAAGTCTGATACCGTAATTATTGACGAAGATATAAATAAATAAAAAATGATAGTACAATACAGAAACAAGTGCCATAAATAATTTCGTATATTAAATCAATATATAATGTAATAAGCTTGAGTTGAAAAGATTTGTCCGAAAAAAAGGCTATTTAACGAGCAAACTCATTAGTAACAGCTGAGGAGCGAACGCTTAGTGTAAAGATTCCTTGAATGCAGTTAACTTCAGGACGTTTGCAGAATCACACAGAGAGAAATTCTGTAAAAGAGAAAGGGAATCAAATTCTGAGATTCGGGGAGGTACCCCATAGTAACAATGTTCAGATATGAATACGTAGGAGTGGCCGTGCGGTAATGAACCTTGGCGAAAAAGTTCTAAGATAGGCGGAGTTTAAGTAATAAAAGATCGTGTATTGCTAAAATTAGCGCATTGTCACTTCGTGTATACGAGTCTTAGGGGCTTGCAGTCTCTTACGGTGATCGGCAGTTCACACACCTAAGACCGCGCTGGGTTATCAGTAACTTAGCGGTAGACGCGAGGGGTCTTTCCGATAAGCATTTTAGCGACTCACGGCAAGTTACGCTTCTAGTTCCTTTTATTGCGAAAACACTTATTTCAAACCGTGAAGTTGATACGGTAGAAGTTAGCAGGTATAACAATTCAATTGTTATAGTTTCAAGTGCTATGATTCATAATCAATTTCATTCTTTATCTTCATGCGGTCGGCAACTCGCTTCAATAGCTCAAGTATTATCCTTTCAAAGTACGCCCCGCATACCCCGACAGAAAGATCTCATAGCCAACCACTGTAGTAGCCGGCAGCAGTAGATAATAAGCAAATTGACCGGCTTCAAGTCATAGAATAAAATTATTATAGTCTCTCTGTTCATAATTTAGGCTTATTTTAGTGCCAGTAACTGATCTTTTGATTAAGTGAATAATTAAATTAAAATGATTTTAATCACTAACACAATTTCTTAGTAAAATATAATAAATTAATTTACTAATTACCTGTTTATGTTGTCAGAAGCCTTTAGATTTTTCATGTACTTCTGGCTTTCAAAGTTTCAAAAGATTACTTTTTTTTGTTTCCATAAAAATATTACTTGTTCTCCTTTAACTGGTAGTAACCATTTCGAGGAAAAAAATCATCTTTTAACCGCTTATCCGAGAACAACTGTTTTTTCATGTTTCAACAATTCTCCGCGGTATTGTCTGTCTTTTGGGGGGGGGTTATACTTTACCACTCATGTAGTTGGTAATATTTAAAATGACTAAATTAATTTTTAGAATCTAATTAAAACTTTTACACGTTTATTTTAGTAATAATCATAAATTTATTTTTTAAAATTAAAATTGATAAAAGTCGCTACATTTTTCCACTATTTTGCTTTCCGTCGCCATGATGCCCGAAGGCTCACATTTCACTACCCGTAGCGCAATTTCGCTACGGTTGGCAACAGTGCTCTGTCATGATTACACAATGGGTAATATATAGGTCGACATAGGCCCCAGGGAAGGTGTGAGAGGAGCTTTAGCTCCCCCTTAAATAAAGAAAAAAAATCTGATTTGTTGCATTTACACGACTTTCTCTATTCAGTGTTCTACAAACTAATTTTACATTCTTCTATCTACTTGTTAATCGAGAGATAAACTTTCATTACACATTTCGTTGTAGGTATAAGCAGAGTGCAGCAGGCTAGAGCGACAGTCAGATTTTTAAAAGGCGTATCGCTATGCGACGGCTTTGAAATTCTATGCTGTTTTCATGACATTGGGGAAAAAAATTAATAGATAAACAATATCTCGGAAATGACGAATGCTACAAAATTTTTATTTGAATAAATCGCGTGCTTTAACGAAAACTACGATTTTTGAGTAAGATTTTGTTTCTCTCTTACGATTTAAAAGTTTTCCAGAATGAAGACTTCAGAGGCTATTCCCACAAAATTCAAGATATACGTTTTATTAGTCATGCAAATATTTAAACGTTAGAGCCATTTTTGTGAAAATTGAAAATAAGGAAAATGCTTAAATTTTAAAGGGTAGATTGGGTGAGGATTTATTTGAAAACCTTCGTGTCGCATCCTTGGAAGATATTGAACTTAAATACCAAGTTTGGTATTTATCTGACTTTTCGTTTTTAGGTTATGCTGTTCACAGATACACACATAGATGTTTTCCTAAAAAGTGCTTTTTCTGTTTATTCAGGGGTCTCAAAACGTGTATTCCCGGTAGAATATCGATATCGTATTTATGGGTGAAATCAAATATCTGCTCTGCTTACTATAGGTAAGTCGCGGAGAAGGTAAAAGTGATTAGATAACGACATTTTTCTCACCTAAGCCAGGCAGTGATTGCAGAGCGAACGTTGCTCTTGTGTTTTCAAATTACAGCCAATCAACATTTTACCAGCGAAAGCTTCTTCCCTCACTTATATAATTTGCTTAGAAAGTTGTTAATTGAAACAGATGCATCCGAAGGAAGCAACAACAAGAAATATCTGTTAGTAGCTACACTTTGGCAAGAAAACCAATAAAATGTTACGAAATGCTGAAATTGTTCACGCTACAAACCCGCAAGCATAACAGAACAGCGATGTTACATAACATTTCAGAAAAGCGCCAACCAGAAACAATTGCGAATAACGTGCAAGTCACTGGCGAGTTTATGTAAACGTACTTCGCTTCAATCGAATTGGTAGAGGTTTCTCAAGGATGCTAAAAGAGCTCCATCGTGTGTAGCTAATGTGTCAAGACTTCCGTAAGGGGGAGGGGGGTTCCGACCCCTTCAGCTGCCGTGGTGTGGGCGCTGCATACCCTGAGCACTCGTGGTACTTCTGACGTTACTAGAAGCACGTCGGGCCGAACGTTCGAGCCCTTCCCATTGGGGAGCCGTCCAGATTGGGTTGGTCTCGACGGGGCAGTGGTTCCCAATACACGTGGGATTGGGTACGGCTGTATGGGGTCCATGCAGGCGGGGTTGTGAGACGCCTCCATGTCCTCCGGTGCCGACCTGGAGAACCGGTAGACGGCATGCTAGAATGCTGTCACCCCCACCGAGGTTTTCGGTAGTCGCCCTTTCGGGATGACGCGCGTAAGTGGCGTATACACTTCCATCTCCGCGTAAGCGGGGGGGGCACCTTATTAAATTGTTAGGTATTGGCCTCATGGAAAACTCCCGGTTGTGGAGAGCCACTCGGTTGGCGTCACGGCCCTGGGATTAGGAGAGGGGCTTGGGCTTAAGCACTAGTCTCTACCCTGGGCTAATACGAATATCATTTCATCCATTTTATTTATTCACTGCGTCGTATCCTGCATTCGATTAAAGTACCTTAAACCCGCGTAAAAAGTTAATGTTACATTTACATTACTTTCTCTAGCCACTGTCGTTTATTCGATATCGAGATTTCACGGGAAATACATGTATTCAGATCCCCTAAATAAACAAAAAGTATTTTTAAAAAAGTCGATATGTCTGGTGTGTGAACAGCACCACTCAAAACCGAAACACCGGATAAGTACCAAACTTGGTATTTATGTTATGTTCCAAAGATGTGACACGACGATTTTCTATAAAATCCCCCACCCCAAACTACCCTTTACATGGAACATTTTTCCAATTTGTTTGATTTTCTGAAAAATGGCTTTAATATATTTTAACCAAAATCATTAAGGATATTTACACGACAAATAAAATGTAGGTATATATTGAATTTTCTGAGAATAGTCTGCGAAGTCCACTTTATTAGGAAAGAATTTTGTATAATCTTGTATAACTGGTAAACGTTAAGCAATAGACGAATACGTATACACAAAAAATGTAGATCTCTTTAAAACACACAATTTATTTCAGATAACTTTTTTGTGGCATCAACCATTTCCAAGATATCCGTTATTAACGGTTCGAACTGTTCAATAGTTTGAAAATCGACACGACTTTAAAAGAAGGACACTTGTTTCTCGTGATGTCATGGAAACAGTATGGAATTTTAAGGCCAGCATATAGCGTCCAGTTATTAAACATTTGACTATCGCTGTTCCCTTTGAATCCTAACGAAATGTGCAATGTAGCTATTTCTGCAAAGGTTTATCTCGATTGTAATGAAATATATGAAAAATAAACTTTCGTAATAATAATAATGTATATACCCATTAGAAAGCGATAGAGGTTAGAGAAAGTCATGTGCATATAAACACATAAGATTTTTTCTATCTACTTCATGTTAATGGAGATAAATCCTTCCAGAAATAAATTCATTACACAGTTGATTGAAGGTGAAGGGAGTTAGAGGAAAACGAATTGATATGCAGATGTTTAAAAGTGGATCGCTATATGCTGGATTTAAAATCCCATAATGTTTCCATGATATCGAGAGGAACAACTGAATAGTGATAGCTCTTAAATAAATTACAAAGTATTGAAAAATTCAAACGAATAATAACGAACTCTCAGTAACGTCTGGTGTTCAGAATAAAAACATTACAGGATATTCCCAGAAATTTCAAGATACACGTTTTATTTCTCATGTAAATATATCTTTAATGACTGTTATTAAAATTCCATATTATTGACCTGTTTTTGCAAAAATTAAAAATATAGAATTATTTTCTATAGAAAGAGAGTTTGGGGCGGACGGATTTTCTTAAAAATCTTTGTGTCGCATGTTTGGCAGATGTTGAACTTGGATACCAAGTTTGGTATTTATCCGGCATTTATTTTTTGAGTTTTGCTGTTCGCACACAGGAACCTTTCATAATTTTGTTATTCAAGGAGCCTAAAACATGTATTTTATGTGAAATCTCGATATGGAATTTTTAATGGAATACAATACTTCCTCTATTCACTAGGAGCATGGTACAAGTAAAAAAATAATTTAGTTTTTGGCTTTATGTGTCGCTAAATCTGCCATTCCTTGCACATATGGGTGCCGGATTATTGAGAATTATTCAGGGACTATACTTTATTAAATCCAAAGATACATTAGTTTTCGTTGAAGGACTAACTTGAGTGTGTGTGTGTGTGTGTGTGTGTGTGTGTGTGTGTGTGTATACAGTAGTATCTCTCACTGTGAAGCATGTCCCAAATTTTTAGTTGCCACAATGATGCAGCATCAGCACCAGCAGTGTGAGAAATCTTCATGCTCTCTCCTCCTATGTCTTATTCTTCATCACTTCGTTATTACTTTCCTGCATGCTTTTGGTTAGTTCATCAATTAAAGATTGGTGTACCTCACAGTTTTCCTCACTCAGCCACATAGCAACATCAATTCCTCCTCCTCCTGGAAGCTTGTGGAACATATCAATGTACGAGGGCTGATCAATAAAGATTGAGACTGATTTTTTTCACAGATAATTATTACTCCATTTCAATGTTGACATGATCTTTTTCAAAGTAGTCCCCTCCTACTTGAATGCACTTTTTATGGCGTCTGTGCCAGTCCTCGAACTCACGGTGCAGACCATTCTTTGTCAGGTCTTTAAGAATCGCCTCACTTTTCTTCAGCACTGCTTCACTGCTCTCAAATCGAATGCACCGGATCTTTGCCTTTAGTGATAGGAATGAAAAGAAATCACAGGGGTCAAGATCGAGGCTATAAGGGGATGCGGCACACAGGTAATGTTGAATTTAGCAAAAAAATTCCTGGACTTGATTTGTGACGTGAGGCCGCGCGCGTTGTCGTGATGAAGTCGCCACCCGGTCCGATGAAGTTCTGGGCGTTTCCTTGCAATGTGCTTCCTCAGTGTAGCCAATACTGACGTAACAGTAGTGTGAGGGGAGCAACAATCACAGCAGCTGTGTTGATGTTGACTTTAGTCATAGCAGAAGCTGAAACACCAGGCCCACCTTGCTTGGCACAGAGGACTCGCCCTTCTTTGAAGTCGTTGAACCACCTAAACACTGTTGCACGAGGTAGTGCATCTTCACCGCTTCAGCTTTTCGAAAGTTTCAGAGGCTGTAAGATTTAAACGACGCTGTATTGCTCTTCTCGTGTCACCTCCGTTTTGTGGTATGTGAAATTCAAGTAGGGTCAACAATATACAGCATTACTACCAACCTAGCAATACGAGAGTGCTGCCGCCTATGGACATTATACATGAAAGCCCGCTCTTTTCAAATATTCATGGTAGAGACAGGAAACTATCAAGGAAGCTACAGGAAAAAATCAGTCTCAGTCTTTATTGATCAGCCCTCATACAAAGTGTCAGCAATTGATGATTCCGAATTGACTGGCTCATCGCCGTCACTCAGTATGTCTCTTACTCTGCATGGCTACACTTTTCTCCAGCAGATATCTTCCTGGAGTACATTATGCAACAACCAGATACGTGTAGTACCGATGTAATGGTTGTACAGCAATTGCTGATAAAGCATGCTGCCGTCGCGTATCATCAAATCAGGAGAGCTCCAGTTGCTGAGGTTGCTAAGGCATGGACTCTGTGCTTCAAATCCTGCCAGGACTATCCTGACTGAGGTTTACTCCAGGCTTTTCCGAGTCCTCATAATTGGCAAATACCAGGGAGTTATCCTAAAATTTAGGCCTGGAACATTTCGTTCCCCAATTATTTCATTTCATGTATCATCAGTAAAGAAAGGATTTTAAGATGCAGCACCTTTCCAAAAATATAGCTATTTTCATTCAGAAAAGTCAATATATGCATTTGTGGACATGAAATGAAGCAAAACAATCACACTTTGTTGCACCTTTTCCCTTCTATTCCATGCTTCAGCACCTTTCCCTCCACTTTTATCTCATTTTTAATAGATTATGCAATTTTTTTCTCTTCTTGAACAGGATTTTAAGATTTTGTTTAATCAGATGTAAACAATGGTCAGTAAATATTAAAATGTAATTAATGGAAAGCACCAGTAATGTGTATAATCCAGTATAACAAGTGTATGAAATATTAGAACCAAGTAAATGGGACAAAGAAAGTTAATGTAGCTGGTTTAAATCTAAATAAAGTAATTTCATCAGTACCTTTTTTGCACCTTTTTGTATGTATTTTCAGAACATTTTCTGGGAATAATTTGCACCTTAAAATCCTTTCACTAATCACTATCCACTATTTCTGGTACCATATGCAGTAAGAATGGATGAATGATACTTTGTTGATGTTCAGCACTGAAGCAAATGTGGGTCGGATTACTCCGAGGCTGGACTACTGAAGGCCGGAATAGTGAGTTTAGTGTACTGTGTTCCTCTCACGAGAATGTGTCTAAGGAATGTGTTAACATCAACAATTCTAGCGGTATGAGATAAAGATTACGGCTCTAGTTTCAACATATCAACAAGACTTAAAGCCTCTTGGAAAACATACGCTCTTCTGATAGTAATACTGAATGACGAGTTGCTTTTGTTTGCTTTCATCGTCATATAGCAACTATTTCTCGGCTTGATGTATAGAGTTCTTCCTTTCTTACTGGGCATTGTAAATAATTTTATAAATCACTAGAAAACGCTTACACACTGCTCCAAGTGAAACAGCTAGGATACTAACGTTGCGCGATGTTTTTTTATGTAGATAGTAGGTCTATTTATCACATCATCGTCAGCTGTCATGGTACTATCCCCTCCTCACTCCTCTGGAGAGCAGAACAGAGGCTTACAGTATTTATGAAAAACTTGGAACATAATTATATTTGTCTGCGAGCATTTAATGTCTACTTCTCCATCGTCACATCACCATGCTTAACATTGAAAACGACCCCTGAAAAATATGTTTATTGTTATTACATACTTTCACAAAACATTCTTTGCAATAGAATAATGAAGACCAGGTGTATACAAAGAGAGTTTCTTCAGCACTATACAGGGAGAGTCAAAAGGCTACGAACCGGCTGCGCGGTGTTTTTGCTGTCCACGTCTTCGGAACTCATTGCCGTCTGCCGCTATCATAGAAAGGCGCGGATGAAATCATACAACATTTTCAAAAAACTACTTTTAAAGACTTTAATTAACAACTTTATGAAAGTGTGTTTGAGGACAGAATTATTAGTAGAGATTTGTGGCCTACTCGGTCCCCCGACTTGGTCCCTGCGATTTCTCTATTTGGGGTAACTTCAAATAAAGTGTACAAGACAAACCCACACACCCTGGAAGAATTAAAACAAAATATCCGCCAGGAAATTGCCAGCATTTCTCAACGTGAACTACGCGAGTGATGGATAATTTCCTAAAGAGGTGCCAAAAATGTGTGGACAACGACGGTGGCCAGTTTCAGCATCTCCTTTCATAAAGTTGGTAAGTAAAGCCTTTAAAGGTAGTTTTAAAAATGTTGTATGGTTCATTCGCGCCTTTCTATGATAGCGGCAGACGGCAAATAGCACCGAGGACACGGACAGGAAAAACACCCCGCAGCCGGTTCGTAGTTTTTTGGATCTCTCTGTAATATTAAATGCATACTTTTAATATAATAGTCAATAATTAAATAGTAGATGATCCCTAACAACCATGAATTATTACATTATCTATGTGAAGTATACCCCAAGGCCCAAACGTGGTTCGGAGTCCACGGTAAAAGCTGTAGGTCCTCTCAATTCACCGCTATTCCATCTTTACCATACCACCGGAGGCAACGGATTCCGTCCGCTGGATGCCTCCACCTTAGAAATGGGTCGTCTTCGCTTGGTGGAATGAAGTATCCCCGAAGGTCAGAGGCCATATGGGGAGCATTAGAAATTACATTATTTTTACGACAAATAATATTTAAAAAGTATATTTTCACAGAATCACTCATTATTCAAAATGCAATTTGCCCATTTTTCTTGATTCAGGAAGATCTATACCATTCTATTGTTATCGTAAACACATTAGTATGTTTTGTTTCCATTACAACTTTACTGTGATCAATTGAATTATATTAACTAGTTTTGGTTTACATTGAATCAAAATGTTTATTGAATGGTTATGTTCTTATTTATAAATCAATGATCATATCATGAACACAGATAAGGTACGACACATAGAAACGGATTGAAAAATTCAATGCCATAGCCAGAATTAGAATTATGGAAAGAATAATTATTTACCAGAGATAAGGTAAAATACTACATGCAACTAGTGGGAGGGCATAATTACCACTCTCGTGTAATCGCAGAACTCGACTTACGCGTTGTTCATGCAAAACCATTCGAGCGTAATGACGCTCATATCCCGTTAGCTGAATAAATACTAATTAATGTTAAATCCCATTAAACTGTAGTTTCTTTAGGCTTATCAAAGTGTCTCTTGTAAACAAAATCATCGTTTTCTTTAACAGATGTGTATTATAAAAGAATGTGCAACTTAACGTGGGATTTTCTGTGCAGACACTGATATTTAATTTTCGCAATGTGTTCACGCTACACCAGCAATTGGTGTTTTTGGGGTCACAGCTAAGTGGACTTACAACATGAGCTGATGGCACGCTACTTATTAAAATAATGTATCATGACATCCCATTTCCTCTGTTGCAAGATGATAATCGCATCCCATTGTGTTCTGTATCATTTTCAGTGCAAATCACAGCAAAAAACCACCTTCACTTGCTATGTTCACCGGAAACGTGGCATGCTGAATACCAGGATATCATGTACGGTCATGCAACCGAGGGAAGTTATGTAATTATGTGTGCAGAAAATATAATCAATCTTAACTTCTCCTAACAGGTTTTATTTTCTCTAGCAGTGGAGGAAGAAGTGAGGTATCCCACACAAAAACTCGATATTCAAAGTTCACCGATAATAACGCTTTAAGGTCACTTGCGCATGGTGTTCTCGACGAAAATACAACTACTTTCTGCTCCATGGCATTTTCAGAGAAATACAACCCTTTTCTACTCCATGGTATTCTCGACGAAAATACAACTACTTTCTGCTCCATGGCATTTTCAGAGAAATACAACCCTTTTCTACTCCATGGTATTCTCGACGAAAATACAACTACTTTCTACTCCATGGTATTCTCGACGAAAATACAACTACTTTCTACTCCATGGCACTTTCAGCGAAAAACAACTATTTTCTACCTCATGCCATTCTCGAGGAAAAACACATTTTTCTACTCCATGGCACTTTCAGCGAAAAAACAACTTTTTCTATCCATGGCATTTTCAGCAGAACAAACTATTATTTACTCTTATTGTTCTAGGCTCTTCCGGTGTAGGCCGCGTCATAAAGGCGTTGGTTGCCGACGTTTCGCAGGTCATGTGGCCTGCTTCTACTTAGGCTATGTGCTCAAGAGCCTAGAACAATAATGGACACCGTCCGTGGAAGCCTTCGCAAACATATTATTTACTCCATGGAATTTTCAACGAAAAACCAATTACTTTTTACTCCATGGCATTTTCAGTGAAAAAAATATTTTATACTTCACGCATTCTCAACGAAGAAAGCTATTTTTTACCCATGCATTCTCAGCCAAAAACAACTATTTTCTACTCCATGACATTCTGAACTAAAAAACAACTACTTTCTGCTCCATTATATTCTGAACTAAAAAACCAACAGGCATTTTATACTCCATGACATTATGAAATAACAAACAACTACTTTCTACTCCATTGTATTCTGAACTAAAAACAACAAGTGTTTTGTACTTCATGGCATTCTGAACTAAAAGACGAACAACTATTTTCTACTCCATGACATTCTGAACTAAAAGACGAACAACTATTTTCTACTCCATGCTCCATGACATTCTGAACTAAAAGACGAACAACTATTTTCTACTCCATGACATTCTGAACTAAAAGACTAACAAATATTTTGTACTCCATAACATTCAGAACTAAAAAACCAACAACCATTTTGTACTCCATGACATTCTGAACTAAAAGACCAACAAGTATTTTCCACTCCATGACATACTGAACTGAAAACAACTACTTTCTACTCCACTATATTCTGAAGTAAAAAACCAACAACTATTTACTATTACATTATATTCTGAACTAAAAAACGAACACCTACTTTCTACTCCACTATATTCTGAACTAAAAAACCAACAACTATTTTGTGCTCCATTACATTCTGAACTAAAGACAACTACTTTCTACTCCATTATATTCCGAACTAAAAAACCAACAACTACTTTCTACTCCATTATATTCCGAACTAAAAAACCAACAACTACTTTCTACTCCACTAAATTCTGAACTAAAAAACCAACAACTGTTTTGTGCTCCATTACATTCTGAACTAAAAACCACTACTTTCTACTCCACTATATTCTGAACTAAAAAACCAACAACTATTTTGTGCTCCGTTACATTCAGAACTAAAAAACATTCATTCATTCATTCATTATCTGTTTACCCTCCTCTTATGTAGGACTTACACCCCCCAGGACTTACAGGCGGGTGCCTGGGGTCAGAGGCCCGTCGAGGAGTAGACACTCATGGATCAGACAGAACATCCAGGATGGGTGATCAGCCCGATGCCTGGTATGGGATGAAGGAAGTAGATGAAGCGAAATGTAGGTGAAATGGATGAAAGGAAAGGTGATGATGGAGCAGTTGGTGGAATGAAGGGCGGGGGAAACCGGAGAACCCGGAGAAAACCCACCCAGACGCCGCTTCGTCCACCACAAATCCCACATGCAGGTCCCTGGGATTGAACCCGGTCCGCCTCGGTGGGAGGCGAGCGGTCTAACCACTCGGCCACGGCGCCGCCTAACTAAAAAACAACTACTTTCTATTCCATGACTTTATGAACTGAAAAACAGCAACTATGTTCTACTCCATGACAATCTCAACGAAGAACAAAACCTTCTTCGCAGGTGTGTTCTTTAATGACTGCAATCTGTTCGTATTCAGTATCCAGGCTGTGAACCTATGAATACCTTTCAGTCATTTACTAATTTAGACGTTGAAATCAGAGAGTGACTTATATACTATAGTGGTTTTCAACGGGAAGCGCGTCATCAGAATTGTTTAGTGCCTTCCGAAGTTATCCCATTCACACAAATTGCATATCTTGATGGTAGACACAGAGGAGAATGTTGCCTCCATATGTTTGTGTGAAAACCTTTTTTAGAGTGGAGATGAGTATTTTCTAGAGTCGTGCGTTCTGCAGGAATTGCATTAAGTTGATCGGCCTCCAGTTCGATAGCGATGTCCCTTTAACCTCTATATTACGGTATTGCCGAGGACCGTCCTCCTCTGAGAATAAGAATGGAGTTGACCGCGATAGGAGGAGCTGTAATTATAAGGTCGCGTGTTGCGTGACCAGGTCACTGAACCCTAGTACGTCAGGTGTGTTAATGTTGAGGAATCATTGGTTTCTTCGAAAGGGCGGCAATACTTTTCTCGTCTCTAGTAGGAGACCTTTATGTACAGCATTGTTAGGAGCGTACGGAACCGGGGAGAACCTATTGGCGTCGCCTTGTCTGTCTGTCCATCCGTCCTCATGGAACAAATTCCCAAGAGCGGAGTTGAAATTTTTATATAAGAGCTTGAACAAACTTTATATGCATATTTCAAATTTAATTGAATCAGTAGAAAGTAGAGGGTAGTTAAAATAAAGAATCTTAGAATATATGTTGCTCTTCTTTAACGCATTACCCTCTTCTTTGTAGGACTTACAAGCCAATGTCTTGAGTCAGTAGCAAGTCCAGGAACAAGAAAACTCTGGATGATAGCATACCCAGGATGTGATCAGCTCAATGTCTTGTGTCAGTGGCCTGTCGAGGAACAAATAAACTCTATATCATAGAACATCCAGGATGTGTGATCAGTCCAATGTCTTGTGTCAGTGGCCTGTCGAGGAACAAATAAACTCTATATCATAGCATATCCAGGATGTGTGATCAGCCCAATGTCTTGTGTCAGTAGTCTGTTGAGGAGCAAGTAAACTCTGGATCATAGCATATCCAGGATGTGTGATCAGCTCAATGTCTTGTGTCAGTAGTCTGTCGAGTAGCAGGCAAACTCTGGATCATAGCATATCCAGGATGTGTGATCAGCTCAATGTCTTGTGTCAGTAGCCTGTCGAGTAGCAAGCAAACTCTGGATCATAGCATATCCAGGATGTGTGATCAGCCCAATGCCTTGTGTCAGTAGCCTGTCGAGTAGCAAGCAAACTCTGGATCATAGCATATCCAGGATGTGTGATCAGCTCAATGTCTTGTGTCAGTAGCCTGTCGAGTAGCAAGCAAACTCTGGATCATAGCATATCCAGGATGGGTGATCAGCCCAATGCTTGTGTTAGTAGTCTGTCGAGTAGCAAGCAAACTCTAGATCATAGCGTATCCAGGATATGTGATCAGTCCAATGTCTTGTGTCAGTAGTTTGCGAGGAACAAATAAACTCTAGATCATAGCATATCCAGGATGTGTGATCAGCCCAATGTCTTGTGTCAGTAGTCTGTCGAGAAGCAAACAAACTCTAGATCATAGCATATCCAGGATGTGTGATCAGCCCAATGTCTTGTGTCAGTAGTCTGTCGAGTAGCAAGCAAACTCTAGATCATAGCATATCCAGGATGTGTGATCAGCCCAATGTCTTGTGTCAGTAGTTTGCGAGGAACAAATAAACTCTAGATCATAGCATATCCAGGATGTGTGATCAGCCCAATGTCTTGTGTCAGTAGTCTGTCGAGTAGCAAGCAAACTCTAGATCATAGCATATCCAGGATGTGTGATCAGTCCAATGTCTTGTGTCAGTAGTTTGCGAGGAACAAATAAACTCTAGATCATAGCATATCCAGGATGTGTGATCAGTCCAATGTCTTGTGTCAGTAGTTTGCGAGGAACAAATAAACTCTAGATCATAGCATATCCAGGATGTGTGATCAGTCCAATGTCTTGTGTCAGTAGTTTGCGAGGAACAAATAAACTCTAGATCATAGCATATCCAGGATGTGTGATCAGCTCAATGTCTTGTGTCAGTAGTCTGTCGAGTAGCAAGCAAACTCTAGATCATAGCATATCCAGGATATGTGATCAGTCCAATGTCTTGTGTCAGTAGTTTGCGAGGAACAAATAAACTCTAGATCATAGCATAACCAGGATGAGTGATCAGCTCAATGTCTTGTGTCAGTAGTCTGTCGAGTAGCAAGCAAACTCTAGATCATAGCATATCCAGGATGTGTGATCAGCCCAATGTCTTGTGTCAGTATTCTATCGAGAAGCAAGCAAACTCTAGATCATAGCATATCCAGGATGTGTGATCAGCCCAATGTCTTGTGTCAGTAGTCTGTCGAGGAGCAAGCAAACTCTAGATCATAGCATATCCAGGATGTGTGATCAGCCCAATGCTTGTGTTAGTAGTCTCTCGAGGAGCAAGCAAACTCTAGATCATAGCATATCCAGGATGTGTGATCAGCCCAATGTCTTGTGTCAGTAGTCTGTCGAGGAGCAAGCAAACTCTAGATCATAGCATATCCAGGATGTGTGATCAGCCCAATGTCTTGTGTCAGTAGTCTGTCGAGGAGCAAGCAAACTCTAGATCATAGCATATCTAGGATGGGTGATCAGCCCAATGCTTGTGTTAGTAGTCTGTCGAGTAGCAAGCAAACTCTAGATCATAGCGTATCCAGGATATGTGATCAGTCCAAAGTCTTGTGTCAGTAGTTTGCGAGGAACAAATAAACTCTAGATCATAGCATATCCAGGATGTGTGATCAGCTCAATGTCTTGTGTCAGTAGTCTGTCGAGTAGCAAGCAAACTCTAGATCATAGCATATCCAGGATGTGTGATCAGTCCAATGTCTTGTGTCAGTAGTTTGCGAGGAACAAATAAACTCTAGATCATAGCATATCCAGGATGTGTGATCAGTCCAATGTCTTGTGTCAGTAGTTTGCGAGGAACAAATAAACTCTAGATCATAGCATATCCAGGATGTGTGATCAGTCCAATGTCTTGTGTCAGTAGTCTGTTGAGGAGCAAGTAAACTCTGGGTCACAGCATATCCAGGATGGGTGATCAGCCCAATGTCTTGTGTCAGTAGTTTGTCGAGGAGCAAGCAAACTCTGGATCATAGCATATCCAGGATGTGTGATCAGTCCAATGTCTTGGGTTAGTAGCCTGTAGAGGAGCAAGCAAACTCTGGATCATAGCATATCCAGGATGGGTGATCAGCCCAATGTCTTGTGTCAGTAGTCTGTCGAGTAGCAAGCAAACTCTAGATCATAGCATATCCAGGGTGATCAGCCCAATGTCTTGTGTCAGTAGTCTGTCGAGTAGCAAGCAAACTCTAGATCATAGCATATCCAGGATATGTGATCAGTCCAATGTCTTGTGTCAGTAGTTTGCGAGGAACAAATAAACTCTAGATCATAGCATATCCAGGATGAGTGATCAGCTCAATGTCTTGTGTCAGTAGTCTGTCGAGTAGCAAGCAAACTCTAGATCATAGCATATCCAGGATGTGTGATCAGCCCAATGTCTTGTGTTAGTATTCTATCGAGAAGCAAGCAAACTCTAGATCATAGCATATCCAGGATGTGTGATCAGCCCAATGTCTTGTGTCAGTAGTCTGTCGAGGAGCAAGCAAACTCTAGATCATAGCATATCCAGGATGTGTGATCAGCCCAATGTCTTGTGTCAGTAGTCTGTCGAGGAGCAAGCAAACTCTAGATCATAGCATATCCAGGATGGGTGATCAGCCCAATGCTTGTGTTAGTAGTCTGTCGAGTAGCAAGCAAACTCTAGATCATAGCGTATCCAGGATATGTGATCAGTCCAAAGTCTTGTGTCAGTAGTTTGCGAGGAACAAATAAACTCTACATCATAGCATATCCAGGATGTGTGATCAGCTCAATGTCTTGTGTCAGTAGTCTGTCGAGTAGCAAGCAAACTCTAGATCATAGCATATCCAGGATGTGTGATCAGTCCAATGTCTTGTGTCAGTAGTTTGCGAGGAACAAATAAACTCTAGATCATAGCATATCCAGGATGTGTGATCAGTCCAATGTCTTGTGTCAGTAGTTTGCGAGGAACAAATAAACTCTAGATCATAGCATATCCAGGATGTGTGATCAGTCCAATGTCTTGTGTCAGTAGTCTGTTGAGGAGCAAGTAAACTCTGGGTCACAGCATATCCAGGATGGGTGATCAGCCCAATGTCTTGTGTCAGTAGTTTGTCGAGGAGCAAGCAAACTCTGGATCATAGCATATCCAGGATGTGTGATCAGTCCAATGTCTTGGGTTAGTAGCCTGTAGAGGAGCAAGCAAACTCTGGATCATAGCATATCCAGGATGGGTGATCAGCCCAATGTCTTGTGTCAGTAGTCTGTCGAGTAGCAAGCAAACTCTAGATCATAGCATATCCAGGGTGATCAGCCCAATGTCTTGTGTCAGTAGTCTGTCGAGTAGCAAGCAAACTCTAGATCATAGCATATCCAGGATATGTGATCAGTCCAATGTCTTGTGTCAGTAGTTTGCGAGGAACAAATAAACTCTAGATCATAGCATATCCAGGATGAGTGATCAGCTCAATGTCTTGTGTCAGTAGTCTGTCGAGTAGCAAGCAAACTCTAGATCATAGCATATCCAGGATGTGTGATCAGCCCAATGTCTTGTGTTAGTATTCTATCGAGAAGCAAGCAAACTCTATATCATAGCATATCCAGGATGTGTGATCAGCCCAATGTCTTGTGTCAGTAGTCTGTCGAGGAGCAAGCAAACTCTAGATCATAGCATATCCAGGATGTGTGATCAGCTCAATGTCTTGTGTCAGTAGTCTGTCGAGGAGCACGCAAACTCTATATCATAGCATATCCAGGATGTGTGATCAGCCCAATGTCTTGTGTCAGTAGTCTATCGAGAAGCAAGCAAACTCTGGATCATAGCATATCCAGGATGTGTGATCAGCCCAATGTCTTGTGTCAGTATTCTATCGAGAAGCAAGCAAACTCTGGATCATAGCATATCCAGGATGTGTGATCAGCCCAATGTCTTGTGTCAGTAGTCTGTCGAATAGCAAGCAAACACTAGATCATAGCATATCCAGGATGTGTGATCAGCCCAATGTCTTGTGTCAGTAGTCTGTCGAGAAGCAAGCAAACTCTGGATCATAGCATATCCAGGATGTGTGATCAGCCCAATGTCTTGTGTCAGTAGTCTGTCGAGAAGCAAGCAAACTCTGGATCATAGCATATCCAGGATGTGTGATCAGCCCAATGTCTTGTGTCAGTAGTCTGTCGAGAAGCAACCAAACTCTAGATCATAGCATATCCAGGATGTGTGATCAGCCCAATGTCTTGTGTCAGTAGTCTGTCGAGAAGCAAACAAACTCTAGATCATAGCATATCCAGGATGTGTGATCAGCCCAATGTCTTGTGTCAGTAGTCTGTCGAGAAGCAAACAAACTCTAGATCATAGCATATCCAGGATGTGTGATCAGCCCAATGTCTTGTGTCAGTAGTCTGTCGAGAAGCAAACAAACTCTAGATCATAGCATATCCAGGATGTGTGATCAGCCCAATGTCTTGTGTCAGTAGTCTGTCGAGAAGCAAACAAACTCTAGATCATAGCATATCCAGGATGTGTGATCAGCCCAATGTCTTGTGTCAGTAGTCTGTCGAATAGCAAGCAAACACTAGATCATAGCATATCCAGGATGTGTGATCAGCCCAATGTCTTGTGTCAGTAGTCTGTCGAGTAGCAAGCAAACTCTAGATCATAGCATATCCAGGATGTGTGATCAGCCCAATGTCTTGTGTCAGTAGTCTGTCGAGAAGCAAACAAACTCTAGATCATAGCATATCCAGGATGTGTGATCAGCCCAATGTCTTGTGTCAGTAGTCTGTTGAGGAGCAAGCAAACTCTAGAGCATAGCATATCCAGGATGTGTGATCAGCCCAATGTCTTGTGTCAGTAGTCTGTCGAGGAGTTAGCAAACTCTAGATCATAGCATATCCAGGATGTGTGATCAGCCCAATGTCTTGTGTCAGTAGTCTGTCGAGAAGCAAACAAACTCTAGATCATAGCATATCCAGGATGTGTGATCAGCCCAATGTCTTGTGTCAGTAGCCTGTCAAGGAGCAAGAAAACTCTGGATCATAGCATATCCAGGATGTGTGATCAGCCCAATGTCTTGTGTCAGTAGTCTGTCGAGAAGCAAACAAACTCTAGATCATAGCATATCCAGGATATGTGATCAGCCCAATGTCTTGTGTCAGTAGTATGTCGAATAGCAAGCAAACACTAGATCATAGCATATCCAGGATATGTGATCAGCCCAATGTCTTGTGTCAGTAGTCTGTCGAATAGCAAGCAAACTCTAGATCATAGCATATCCAGGATATGTGATCAGCCCAATGTCTTGTGTCAGTAGCCTGGCGAGGAGCAAGCAAACACTGGATCATAGCATATCCAGCATGTGTGATCAGCCCAACGTCTCGTGTCAGTAGTCTGTCGAGGAGCAAGCAAACTCTGGATCATAGCATATCCAGGATGTGTGATCAGCCCAATGTCTTGTGTCAGTAGTCTGTCGAGGAGCAAGCAAACTCTAGATCATAGCATAACCAGGATGTGTGATCAGCTCAATGTCTTGTGTCAGTAGTCTGTCGAGGAGCACGCAAACTCTATATCATAGCATATCCAGGATGTGTGATCAGCCCAATGTCTTGTGTCAGTAGTCTATCGAGAAGCAAGCAAACTCTGGATCATAGCATATCCAGGATGTGTGATCAGCCCAATGTCTTGTGTCAGTATTCTATCGAGAAGAAGCAAACTCTGGATCATAGCATATCCAGGATGTGTGATCAGCCCAATGTCTTGTGTCAGTAGTCTGTCGAATAGCAAGCAAACACTAGATCATAGCATATCCAGGATGTGTGATCAGCCCAATGTCTTGTGTCAGTAGTCTGTCGAGAAGCAAGCAAACTCTGGATCATAGCATATCCAGGATGTGTGATCAGCCCAATGTCTTGTGTCAGTAGTCTGTCGAGAAGCAAGCAAACTCTGGATCATAGCATATCCAGGATGTGTGATCAGCCCAATGTCTTGTGTCAGTAGTCTGTCGAGAAGCAACCAAACTCTAGATCATAGCATATCCAGGATGTGTGATCAGCCCAATGTCTTGTGTCAGTAGTCTGTCGAGAAGCAAACAAACTCTAGATCATAGCATATCCAGGATGTGTGATCAGCCCAATGTCTTGTGTCAGTAGTCTGTCGAGAAGCAAACAAACTCTAGATCATAGCATATCCAGGATGTGTGATCAGCCCAATGTCTTGTGTCAGTAGTCTGTCGAGAAGCAAACAAACTCTAGATCATAGCATATCCAGGATGTGTGATCAGCCCAATGTCTTGTGTCAGTAGTCTGTCGAGAAGCAAACAAACTCTAGATCATAGCATATCCAGGATGTGTGATCAGCCCAATGTCTTGTGTCAGTAGTCTGTCGAATAGCAAGCAAACACTAGATCATAGCATATCCAGGATGTGTGATCAGCCCAATGTCTTGTGTCAGTAGTCTGTCGAGTAGCAAGCAAACTCTAGATCATAGCATATCCAGGATGTGTGATCAGCCCAATGTCTTGTGTCAGTAGTCTGTCGAGAAGCAAACAAACTCTAGATCATAGCATATCCAGGATGTGTGATCAGCCCAATGTCTTGTGTCAGTAGTCTGTTGAGGAGCAAGCAAACTCTAGAGCATAGCATATCCAGGATGTGTGATCAGCCCAATGTCTTGTGTCAGTAGTCTGTCGAGGAGTTAGCAAACTCTAGATCATAGCATATCCAGGATGTGTGATCAGCCCAATGTCTTGTGTCAGTAGTCTGTCGAGAAGCAAACAAACTCTAGATCATAGCATATCCAGGATGTGTGATCAGCCCAATGTCTTGTGTCAGTAGCCTGTCAAGGAGCAAGAAAACTCTGGATCATAGCATATCCAGGATGTGTGATCAGCCCAATGTCTTGTGTCAGTAGTCTGTCGAGAAGCAAACAAACTCTAGATCATAGCATATCCAGGATATGTGATCAGCCCAATGTCTTGTGTCAGTAGTATGTCGAATAGCAAGCAAACACTAGATCATAGCATATCCAGGATATGTGATCAGCCCAATGTCTTGTGTCAGTAGTCTGTCGAATAGCAAGCAAACTCTAGATCATAGCATATCCAGGATATGTGATCAGCCCAATGTCTTGTGTCAGTAGCCTGGCGAGGAGCAAGCAAACACTGGATCATAGCATATCCAGCATGTGTGATCAGCCCAATGTCTCGTGTCAGTAGTCTGTCGAGGAGCAAGCAAACTCTGGATCATAGCATATCCAGGATGTGTGATCAGCCCAATGTCTTGTGTCAGTAGTCTGTCGAGTAGCAAGCAAACTCTAGATCATAGCATATCCAGGATGTGTGATCACCCCAATGTCTTGTGTCAGTAGTCTGTCGAGTAGCAAGCAAACTCTAGATCATAGCATATCCAGGATATGTGATCAGCCCAATGTCTTGGGTCAGTAGCCTGTCGAGGAGCAAGCAAACTCTAGATCATAGCATATCCAGGATGTGTGATCAGCCCAGTGTCTTGTGTCAGTAGTCTGTTGAGGAGCAAGCAAACTCTGGATCATAGCATATCCAGGATGTGTGATCAGCCCAATGTCTTGGGTCAGTAGCCTGTCGAGGAGCAAGCAAACTCTGGATCATAGCATATCCAGGATGTGTGATCAGCCCAGTGTCTTGTGTCAGTAGTCTGTTGAGGAGCAAGCAAACTCTGGATCATAGCATATCCAGGATGTGTGATCAGCCCAGTGTCTTGTGTCAGTAGTCTGTTGAGGAGCAAGCAAACTCTGGATCATAGCATATCCAGGATGTGTGATCAGCCCAATGTCTTGTGTCAGTAGTCTGTTGAGGAGCAAGCAAACTCTGGATCATAGCATATCCAGGATATGTGATCAGCCCAATGTCTTGGGTCAGTAGCCTGTCGAGGAGCAAGCAAACTCTGGATCATAGCATATCCAGGATGTGTGATCAGCCCAGTGTCTTGTGTCAGTAGTCTGTTGAGGAGCAAGCAAACTCTAGATCATAGCATACCCAGGATGGGTGATCAGCCCAATGTCTTGGGTCAGTAGCCTGTCGAGGAGCAAGTAAACTCTAGATCATAGCATATCCAGGATGTGTGATCAGCCCAATGTCTTGGGTCAGTAGCCTGTCGAGGAGCAAGCAAACTCTGGATCATAGCATATCCAGGATGAGTGATCAGTCCAATGTCTTGTGTCAGTAGCCTGTTGAGGAGCAAGTAAACTCTGGATCATAGCATATCCAGGATGTGTGATCAGCCCAGTGTCTTGTGTCAGTAGTCTGTTGAGGAGCAAGCAAACTCTGGGTCACAGCATATCCAGGATGTGTGATCAGCCCAATGTCTTGTGTCAGTAGTCTGTTGAGGAGCAAGCATACTCTAGATCATAGCATATACAGGATGGGTGATCAGCCCAATGTCTTGTGTCAGTAGTCTGTTGAGGAGCAAGCAAACTCTGGATCATAGCATATCCAGGATATGTGATCAGCCCAATGTCTTGTGTCAGTAGTCTGTCGAGGAGCAAGCAAACTCTAGATCATAGCATATCCAGGATATGTGATCAGCCCAATGTCTTGTGTCAGTAGTCTGTCGAGAAGCAAACAAACTCTGGATCATAGCACATCCAGGATGTGTGATCAGCCCAATGTCTTGTGTCAGTAGTCTGTCGAGGAGCAAGCAAACTCTAGATCATAGCATATCCAGGATATGTGATCAGCCCAATGTCTTGTGTCAGTAGTCTGTCGAGAAGCAAACAAACTCTGGATCATAGCATATCCAGGATGTGTGATCAGCCCAATGTCTTGTGTCTGTAGCCTGTCGAGGAGCACGCAAAACTCTATATCATAGCATATCCAGGATGTGTGATCAGCCCAATGTCTTGTGTCAGTAGTCTGTTGAGGAGCAAGCATACTCTGGATCATAGCATATCCAGGATGTGTGATCAGCCCAACGTCTTGTGTCAGTAGTCTGTCGAGGAGCAAGTAAACTCTGGATCATAGCATATCCAGGATGTGTGATCAGCCCAATGTCTTGTGTCTGTAGCCTGTCGAGGAGCACGCAAACTCTATATCATAGCATATCCAGGATGTGTGATCAGCCCAATGTCTTGTGTCTGTAGCCTGTCGAGAAGCAAGCAAACTCTGGATCATAGCATATCCAGGATGTGTGATCAGTCCAATGTCTTGTGTCAGTAGTCTGTTGAGGAGCAAGTAAACTCTGGGTCACAGCATATCCAGGATGGGTGATCAGCCCAATGTCTTGTGTCAGTAGTTTGTCGAGGAGCAAGCAAACTCTGGATCATAGCATATCCAGGATGTGTGATCAGTCCAATGTCTTGGGTTAGTAGCCTGTAGAGGAGCAAGCAAACTCTGGATCATAGCATATCCAGGATGGGTGATCAGCCCAATGTCTTGTGTCAGTAGTTTGTCGAGGAGCAAGCAAACTCTAGATCATAGCATATCCAGGATGTGTGATCAGCCCAATGTCTTGTGTCTGTACCCTTCGAGGAGCACGCAAACTCTATATCATAGCATATCCAGGATGTGTGATCAGCCCAATGTCTTGTGTCAGTAGTCTGTTGAGGAGCAAGCAAACTCTGGATCATAGCATATCCAGGATGTGTGATCAACCCAATGTCTTGTGTCTGTAGCCTGTCGAGGAGCACGCAAACTCTATATCATAGCATATCCAGGATGTGTGATCAGCCCAATGTCTTGTGTCAGTAGTCTGTTGAGGAGCAAGCAAACTCTGGATCATAGCATATCCAGGATGTGTGATCCGCCCAATGTCTTGTGTCTGTAGCCTGTCGAGGAGCACGCAAACTCTATATCATAGCATATCCAGGATGTGTGATCAGCCCAATGTCTTGTGTCAGTAGTCTGTTGAGGAGCAAGCAAACTCTGGATCATAGCATATCCTGGATGTGTGATCAGGCCAATGTCTTGGGTCAGTAGTCTGTCGAGGAGCAAGCAAACTCTGGATCATAGCATATCCAGGATATGTGATCAGCCCAATGTCTTGTGCCAGTAGTTTGTCGAGGAGCAAGCATACTCTAGATCATAGCATATCCAGGATATGTGATCAGCCCAATGTCTTGTCAGTAGCCTTTCAAGGAGCAAGCAAACTCTGGATCATAGCATATCCAGGATGGGTGATCAGCCCAATGTCTTGTGTAAGTAGTCTGTCGAGGAGCAAGCAAACTCTGGATCATTGTATATCCAGGATGTGTGATTAACCCAATGTCTTGTGTCAGTAGTCTGTTGAGGAGCAAGCAAACTCTCGATCATAGCATATCCAGGATGTGTGATCAGCCCAATGTCTTGTGTCAGTAGTCTGTCGAGAAGCAAACAAACTCTAGATCATAGCATATCCAGGATGTGTGATCAGCCCAATGTCTTGTGTCAGTAGTCTATCGAGTAGCAAATAAACTCAAGATCATAGCATATCCAGGATGTGTGATCAGCCCAATGTCTTGTGTCAGTAGTCTGTCGAGAAGCAAACAAACTCTAGATCATAGCATATCCAGGATGTGTGATCAGCCCAATGTCTTGTGTCAGTAGTCTGTCGAGAAGCAAACAAACTCTAGATCATAGCATATCCAGGATGTGTGATCAGCCCAATGTCTTGTGTCAGTAGTCTGTCGAGTAGCAAGCAAACTCTAGATCATAGCATATCCAGGATGTGTGATCAGCCCAATGTCTTGTGTCAGTAGTCTGTCGAATAGCAAGCAAACACTAGATCATAGCATATCCAGGATGTGTGATCAGCCCAATGTCTTGTGTCAGTAGTCTGTCGAGAAGCAAACAAACTCTAGATCATAGCATATCCAGGATGTGTGATCAGCCCAATGTCTTGTGTCAGTAGTCTGTCGAGAAGCAAACAAACTCTAGATCATAGCATATCCAGGATGTGTGATCAGCCCAATGTCTTGTGTCAGTAGCCTGTCAAGGAGCAAGCAAACTCTGGATCATAGCATATCCAGGATGTGTGATCAGCCCAATGTCTTGTGTCAGTAGTCTGTCGAGAAGCAAACAAACTCTAGATCATAGCATATCCAGGATGTGTGATCAGCCCAATGTCTTGTGTCAGTAGTCTGTCGAGGAGCAAGTAAACTCTGGATCATAGCATATCCAGGATGTGTGATCAGTTCAATGTCTTGTGTCAGTAGTCTGTCGAGGAGCAAGCAAACTCTGGATCATAGCATATCCACGATGTGTGATCAGCCCAATGTCTTGTGTCAGTAGTCTGTCGAGTAGCAAGCAAACTCTAGATCATAGCATATCCAGGATGTGTGATCAGCCCAATGTCTTGTGTCAGTAGTCTGTCGAGGAGCAAGCAAACTCTGGATCATAGCATATCCAGGATGTGTGATCAGCCCAATGTCTTGTGTCTGTAGCCTGTCGAGGAGCACGCAAACTCTATATCATAGCATATCCAGGATGTGTGATCAGCCCAATGTCTTGTGTCTGTAGCCTGTCGAGAAGCAAGCAAACTCTGGATCATAGCATATCCAGGATGTGTGATCAGTCCAATGTCTTGTGTCAGTAGTCTGTTGAGGACAAGTAAACTCTGGGTCACAGCATATCCAGGATGGGTGATCAGCCCAATGTCTTGTGTCAGTAGTTTGTCGAGGAGCAAGCAAACTCTGGATCATAGCATATCCAGGATGTGTGATCAGTCCAATGTCTTGGGTTAGTAGCCTGTAGAGGAGCAAGCAAACTCTGGATCATAGCATATCCAGGATGGGTGATCAGCCCAATGTCTTGTGTCAGTAGTTTATCGAGGAGCAAGCAAACTCTAGATCATAGCATATCCAGGATGTGTGATCAGCCCAATGTCTTGTGTCTGTAGCCTGTCGAGGAGCACGCAAACTCTATATCATAGCATATCCAGGATGTGTGATCAGCCCAATGTCTTGTGTCAGTAGTCTGTTGAGGAGCAAGCAAACTCTGGATCATAGCATATCCAGGATGTGTGATCAGCCCAATGTCTTGTGTCTGTAGCCTGTCGAGGAGCACGCAAACTCTATATCATAGCATATCCAGGATGTGTGATCAGCCCAATGTCTTGTGTCAGTAGTCTGTTGAGGAGCAAGCAAACTCTGGATCATAGCATATCCTGGATGTGTGATCAGGCCAATGTCTTGGGTCAGTAGCCTGTCGAGGAGCACGCAAACTCTAGATCATAGCATATCCAGGATGTGTGATCAGCCCAATGTCTTGTGTCAGTAGTCTGTTGAGGAGCAAGCATACTCTGGATCATAGCATATACAGGATGGGTGATCAGCCCAATGTCTTGTGTCAGTAGTCTGTTGAGGAGCAAGCATACTCTAGATCATAGCATATACAGGATGGGTGATCAGCCCAATGTCTTGTGTCAGTAGTCTGTTGAGGAGCAAGCAAACTCTGGATCATAGCATATCCTGGATGTGTGATCAGGCCAATGTCTTGGGTCAGTAGTCTGTCGAGGAGCAAGCAAACTCTGGATCATAGCATATCCAGGATATGTGATCAGCCCAATGTCTTGTGTCAGTAGTCTGTCGAGGAGCAAGCATACTCTAGATCATAGCATATCCAGGATATGTGATCAGCCCAATGTCTTGTCAGTAGCCTGTCGAGGAGCAAGCAAACTCTGGATCATTGTATATCCAGGATGTGTGATTAACCCAATGTCTTGTCAGTAGCCTGTCGAGGAGCAAGCAAACTCTGGATCATTGTATATCCAGGATGTGTGATTAACCCAATGTCTTGTGTCAGTAATCAGTCCAGGAACTGTCATATTCAGTAGTGCACGGCGTAAATTGTAAGTCACCTCCTTATTAACATTCTATGGCTGTGGGATATGTTTCCCATTTGTGTGACAGTTTTTGTTTATAGTTGATCTTATGAAGTGTAAAACATGGACTAGAAATCTGAGTATAGTCTAGGAAGTGGTGTTCTTTGATTTAGTACATCTTTATTGCGGTACAGGAAGAACTTCAGCTTGTCGGGCACAAACAAGCAGTATTACCAGGTCTTCAAGGATTCTTATAAACCGGAATTCTCATTTATTTTAAATGGCAGTTTTGTACATTCACTGCACTGAACATTTTATGCATGCTAAATTTAAGGTATCGCAAAATTATTATGGTTTGTTGGATGAAGTATTACAGGTTTCAGTTTCAGGAAGTTGGCAAGTATGCAAAGGGTTGTTTTCGTAGATCAATTTCGTTAAAATCTCCGTGTTTCTTCCTTAAAAAGATGAAACACGCACATGCATTTCTAAAATTTCGATATTGTACTTTTAGGTGAAGTTTTGGATTTCCTCTACCTACTATAGATAATCGGCAGACAAAGTTGTTTCGGCAGGCTGTTGTTTCGTTACCTTTGTAGAAACAAGCTCAGAATAGAAGAAAGTGATGACGAAACGAAGAAAACAGAGCCGAACGCAATATGACAACACGAGCATGAGGAAATGTGTCTGCATTTAGAAAAAGAGAGACATTCGTCAGCAACTTGGCTCTTTGCAATTCATTCACCCACATTACACTGCTACATAGTGAAAGTCATGTCTTCTTTACAAATATCAGCTTTCTGGGTCATATGTCTGGCGAGATAAAATAATTCACAACGTTCATTGTCTCTAGTTCCAGGTAATGATATTAAACCTAAACTAAAATTATGTTATGTTACTTTCACATGACTTTCAACCCACTATCGTTTATGTTTATATCTATTTAAAGTTAAGTGAGATTAATTGGCTTCCAAAAACAAAAGAATGCTGACACAGCAATTCAAAAAGTGTATGATAAAATTCAAATAATTTTTGGTGTTTAAGGCTTCTGTATCTCTTATGGTTTAGCAGTTATAGGACAAGATTAACAAAAAAATTATAATTCAAATTAAGAGGATTTAAGAGGCTCTTCGTAGAAAATTCTCGACTTACATTTTATTATTTATGCATTATATTTAAAATGTGAGCTGTTTTAATGAAAATTTTTAGAGCAACTACAATCAAAAGTAGCGAAAACATTTCCAAATAAAGGGTAGTTTGGGGTGGGGGATTTTCTTGAATTTTCTTGAGGATGTTGTACCGACGCCCCACGAGGGGGAGATGAAGTAAAAGGAGACACCGGTTGGCTGGAAGTAGGAGTGATGACACAGCAATGACAGCGTCCCTACAGTTTCCAGATTGACGGTCGGACAGGCAGACCGGGGACCGCGCCCCATACAGGGTCCAACGCCCCAAGGGGCGGTCCTTACGCTCCAGCAAACAGCCAAAGTTCACAGAGAGCATCCTTTTCCCTGCCACGCTGTACCGAAACACCATCGCTGACTCTTCGAAACTTGAAATATCCTTAACGGTAAAGGAAGAATGAAATTATGAATGGAACGAAATGGAGAGACAGGAAATTGGGGAAATGAAAGAAACCATTCCAGTATTTGCCTGACGACCCGGGAAAATCCCGAAAACAAAACCTATGGCTCGCAGGGGATCGAACACTGGACCTCCCGAATGCGGACCACAAATGTTTCTGCCTAAGCCATGAGGCTCAGTTCCTTGGAAGATACTGAACTTGAATAACAAGTTTGGTTTATTTTCGTATTTTAATTATGGTGCTTATTTCATTTGTTTGAAGATTAAAGGCCTTTTATTCGGTAGGCCATATTGGACGGTGAATGAACGAAATGTTTAAGTCATGCTTAAATGGTCCGGTGACACTATAACTTGGAGGTGCCCGACATTCATCTTTCCAGGATAAGGGAAATTCCCAGAAAAATAACCTTAACCAGGTAACTCATCCTAACCGAGAATGGAACTCGGAACCTCTTGAATATGAGGTACACATGCTACTCCCACACCACGGAGGGGGGCTTAAGGATGCTGTTCGCATGCATGCAGATACCCGCACGTGCCTTTTCTTTAAAAAAATGGAAAGTGACCTCAAAACATGTATTTCTGGTGAAATATCGAGCTTTTGGATGGAGTACAATACTTCCTCTACCTGCTCTAGGTAGAGGAGAGACGACTATGATACTAAGATCACGCATCACTGAGCGAGGTGGCGTCGCGGTAACGTGTGCTACTCGCATTCGGGAAGTCCCGGGTTCGATTCCAGCTGACCGTCCACTCTGTCCCATAGTTTTTTCATGGTTTTCCCGGGTCGGTAGGCAAATGCTGAGGTGGTTTTTCTTCTATCACGACTTTTCTGTCGCTTGTTTCCTGTCCCATCATGTTCCTTGTCAACTGTTTCAGAGTTTTAGGACCTGGTGACGGTGTTAGGCTTGTTGCGGCTGGACGGTGGATGCGCGCTGTGTAGAGGTTTCTTCCTCACGTCGTTGCGGGACTGCTCAGTTAGGCCTCCCCTCCGGGTGGGCCCACCCCGGGGGGACCGCCAGGGTTCTTGGATTGGGGGTGGGCATGGGCGGCGTAGAAACGTTAGGGACCCCGACCATGATTACGCCCGTCGCCATCCGGATCTGGTCGCTCTTTTGGTCTCTCCCCTTATCCCTCCCTCCAAGGGGTCACGGTAGAAGGAAAAAGGCGTTGTGGGGCCCTTCCGTTCGTCCCTACCTTTACCTTAGATCACGTATGCGTAAGTTATTCATTAAAATGTGAAGGGAAGGCGACTGCGCAACTAAGGTCATCTGTTTGCCTCAAAGTAAATCAACAAACCCACAGGAACCGCCGTTAAGACGAAATTAAATAGAAAAGAAAAAGTAAACCTCCATCTCGAATTGTCTGTGTGTTACAGATAGGAATACAACCAGAAACACCTGTGTATTTCAAGGTTGCTTACCGGTGGTTACAGCACGGTAGCGTTCTCTCTAAGGGATATGCTGTTTGGTACAAGACTGGACTGTCAATTGTTCCGGCCTGCTGCAGAAGCCGACACATGGCATTGACCCCTGTCAGTTTGATACATGCTGCCTATTAGAACTGAGTTGAAAGGCGTGTGAATGTTATCTTCTAGTTGGGTAATGTTAGGAAGATCAAACAAAGTCACGAACCGTGATCCAGGAGTGCTGAAACGTGTCGTGTATATCCTCCAACAAGACATTTCCTACAACAGTTTACCATACCTCACTACAGTTAGGGATACCTTGGTACGGAAAAAGGACATATGCTATACCAAGGAAATACCAGTTTCTGGTCTGAGTCAGAGGACATCTTCCTCGTAAACTCGGCTTATTTTGTTAAAACGCTGTAGCATCTAAGGTGTTCACAGGCAGCGATTCGCTCTCAACAAATCCAACTGAATCGTATTTAAATGTCTACTCTTGTACAAACTGGTCTTACAAAAGCTTACTTTTCTACTTAACTTCATGTTAATCCAGATAAACGTTTCTATAAATAATTCCATTACACATTTCGTTTTACGTACAAGAGGGATACAGACGCTGAGGTGATAGTCAAATGTTTATAAATTGGGTCACTGCACGCTAGTTTTAAAATTCCAACATTTCCATGACACCACAAAAACAACTGAATGTTGACAGAAATTCAAAACACTGAAGGCATTTGAAAATTCAAACCACTAACAACGAACACCTCGCAAATCTTTAACGCCACAAAAAGAATTATTAGATCATTATAAATTGTATGTTTTAACGAGATCCACGTTTTTACTTTCTCTACTACGTAGAGTAAGCAGGGAAAGTATTGCATTCCAATCAAAAATTCTAAACGGAGATTTCACCGGAAATACATGTTTTGAGGCCTCCTGAATAAAAAAAGCACTTTTATAAAAAGGTCCGTGTGTCTCTGTGAACAGCATAACTCAAAAATGAAAAGTCGGATACTTACCAAACTTGGTATTTAGGTTCAGTATCTCTCAAAGATGCGGCACAAAGATTTTAAAGAAAATCCTTCAACTACAGACTACCCTTTACATGAAACATTTTTCGAAAATTTTGATTTTCTCAAAAATGGCTCTAACGATTTTGATTGAAATATCATATATATTTAAGGTAATTTCATGACAAATAAAATGTATATCTTGAATTTTCTGGGAATGTCCCCAAAAGTCCTCTTCTTTCTGAATGGCTTTTCCGTAACTGGCAAACCGTAAGAGATGGACAACATTTTCTACACAAAAAAATGTAGATCTGGTTAAAACACACAATTTATGTCATATACTTTTTTTGTGGAGTGAACCATTTCCGAGATATTCCATATTATTTCTTTGAATTTTCCAATACTTCTACTTTTTCTCAAATGGGAATTCGTTATTCGTTTTTTATGTCGTGAACATACAAAGAGAATGGAATACTCCACATAGCAACCAGCTCTTAAAACATTTGACTATCGCTTAAAGCCTAGCAATTCCCCTTGCACCTACAAGAAAATTAGCAATAAGATTAACATCTCGATATCTCGATTAACATGAAGCATATGGAGAATAAGCGTTTGTAAAAATAGTTTGTACAAGAGTAGAGAAAGTCATGTGAGTGTAACACATCAGATTTTTTTATATTTTATTATATTGTTATTTTTAGTAATTAGGTTAAGAACAATTTTTTAAAGTTGTTGTAAATTTGTATAATTAATTTGGTTAACAATAAAATTACTTACCAACTCGCTCGCACACTGACTCAACAACTCTGTCGCACTTGACACGCGTCTACTCACGCGATTCGCTTTCAACTCTCCATTGTCTGCAAGAGCGCTCGCTTATATAGGCAGTGGAATCTTCCACAAAAGGTTCTGGAAAGTTCTAAAACTATCTAGACATACTTTCTGGAGACGGAGGGAGATAAAGCTTCCAGAGGGTTCTAGTTATCTCCCGATAGTGTGCCCGGTGTTTACGTTAGCAAGCGACAGTTATCTTGTTTACCCGACCGCCCACCGCCGACCTGGCCATAGCCGCTGCATCACAATATATATATATATATATATATATATATATATATATCACAAATAATTTTCTTTTAACATTAACCATTTCGGAGATATTCATTCTTATTGATCAGATTGTTCCAATATTTTATCATACATTTTTTTGAAGAGCTAAGTCACCATTCCTTTGTTTCTCACAGTATGGAACCCTAAAGCTAGCAGAGAGATCCGTTTTTTAAAAACCTGACTATCGCTTGTGCCAACAACGAAACGCGTAATATAACCATTGTTGCAAACGTTTTTCTCGACGAGACAAAAATAATGTATTGTAGGAATGGTTTGTGGAAGAAAAATTTCCACTTGCTTCAAGTGCACTATGTCCATAATGTTTACTACAGAAATAGCATTATATACGAGGGTCGTCCAATAAGTAAGTTTACCTATTTTATAAAAAACATTACACACAATCGATCATGTTGAATTAATTTTATTTACATTGTAGAATCTTGTTACTTTTCTACATAGTCAACATGTTTTTCCAAACATTTTTGGGGACGTGACACAAGTTTTTCCAAGACAGTGTTGTACCAGGTCGGATCCTGTGCTCGCAACCAGCTGTTCTGATTTGACTTCATCGATGTTAAAAGTGCTTACCTTTGAGTTGGAGGAACATGTGAAAATCACTTGGGGCAAGCTCCGGTGAATACGGATACGAGAAAACTTCCAAGTTGAATCTTGACCCAGGTGGAGCTCAGAACATTCAACTGGGAGGTTTTCTCGCACCCTCCATATTCACTAGATCTTTTCCCAAGTGATTTTCACATGTTCCCCTGACTCAAAGGTCATCATGGAGGTAAGCACTTTAACACCGTGACGAAGATCAATCAGAAGTGAACCAGAAGGCGGGTCCTATGCTCGTAACCAGTGTAAATTTACTGCCCGGCTTATGCCTGACGTTGCACGGCTAACTTTTTGAGCTCGAATGACGAATTACCAAAATTCATTTACCTTCCCCCGTGGTTTATGAAGTAATTGTACAATCATCTGCAGGATTTTTATATTTAATCCTCCCTCTTACATTTATTATTTTAATTTGATAGAGACCGAGCTATTCCTAATAAAGGATGAAAAATCTCTTGATATACACACAAACGGATGTGAAACATCGGCGGAACAGCTGACTTCCTTAACCTCCCCCCGACAGTCTTCCAAGTTCTACGCCTTTGCTGATGTAAAAGTGGAGTAATTTTTTCTGAGATAATTACAATAGGTGAAAGCTTAAATCTTTGTGCCTTCACTTTGGTCCATAGATTTTTAATAACATAAAAGTTACATAGTTATCACACAATACAGAACTCCTTAACATATACGACGAAATAGAGGTGAAGCTGGTGAATATGAACACTCCGCAATCCCAGGCCACCAAGTTAACCTCTTTGGAAATGACACATAGTCTGCGAACTTCTAAAAAAATAATCTTCTCAACAAAATTACTAAAGAAGAAATTAATATAACAAAATTTATAAATATTAATGGTATTCAGTCTAACTATAATTCCAACTTTATTTTTAATTCTTAGATAACATTAAACTTCCTTAAAAGTAAAATACAGAGCATTAATATCAACTGTTAATTAAAAAATATAGGTTCACTGATGTAATGTTAGCAATTTTCTCTCTTTATAGAATTATTTAACATGATCTCCTGACGAACTTTATCACAACATTAAGTACAGATGAAATAAAGCAAAACTTTCTTACATGACGGTTACAAAAATGTTTTGGCATTGGCAATATATATAGGGTTGTCTCGCTTTTCGTCACGTTTCAGTCACTAAGAACGCCTGGGAACACACCTCACCCGCAGCACAGCTACGACAGAGCAGTTGCCGAACTTTCCGTTTACAAACTTTAAACACAAGGTAGTTCTAAAGATAAATAACTACGGCAGCTGTGTTTTGTAAACAAACTATTTATTTCCTGCAGTATACACCATTATTGTCGAAAATATATTGTCAAGTTCCTGGCTATAGTAGCAAGAGCTAAATTGAGCTCCAATGCCAACACCCGAGTTGTAATTCGTGAATTGTTGACTATCGTTTCATGAATTCTTTCCACGTCCGTAACCACTGGCCGTCCAGATCGAGGTTTGTCTTTTAGGAAGAAATTCCCAGCTCGAAATCGACTAAACCACTTTTGACATGCTTGCTTCGTTACTGCATCTTCCCCGTGGACAGCACAAATTTTCTGCCGGCATTGTGAGGCGGTTTTACCCTTACGATAGTAAAAGATGTCGGAAATGTTTCTTTTTGCTTTCCATAGTTTGTAAACACAAGTTCACGCCATTCTATCCAACGTCAGTCACAAACACACACTGACATATCCAATAGTGTGTGTAGTTGTTCTCTAAGTCGTAGGGGTGGTTAGGCAACTAGGATAACTTGAGTGTACAGGGGGTTCAGGTGCTATAGATGGAACTTGCGAGCAAAACAAACGAACTTATGAGACAACCCAATATTTTGGAATAAAATATCGAGGGTATTTGTCTTATTTTAGATACATATTCTGTAAAGTAACAACAATCATTTTCTATTCCATGACATACTCAAATAAAAGTCAAGACCTTCTTCGCAAGTATCTTTTTAATAATTCGAATTTGTTCCTATTTTGGTACAAAGGTTTGTAAATACTTTTAGTGTTCTAGCAAATTTATGAATTTAAAGTGTTTTATAGGCTCATGTCAGTCATAAACAGTTTTCAATGGTGAAATAATTGTCATAGTAGGTTAAGTGGTTTTTGACTTTTACCCTACATACATGCAAATTTACTTTCTTTATAATATTAGTATAGATTGATATGGAATGAGTTTTGGGGGGGGGAACTTCTACGTTTGTATCTGAAAAGAGCCCAAGTATTTAAACGTTTTTACTGCATTTCCTCAAGCGGAACATCTGGCAGACGAGGTGGGAGTGTTTGATGGTTCTTCATGACAGATGTTAGACGTTTGTTAGTGGCGTGCTTGGTTATTCTGTTGGCATAGCTACAGAACCATCATCAACCTCATTTACTGCTTTTACTCACTAGCGTCATATTAACTATCGTTTGTTTCGTCGTTCTTAGCAACCTATATACTGGTTTTCATCCACTGTTAAAACATTTTTATTTTATTTCTGGAACTAGACTTCAACTAATACTAATTACCAGGAATAAATTCTCAAGAAATGTATAATAGATAAATATCAACAATATACAAGTTAGTTGTAAGTCCCGTATCGCCCAAACAACTCTTGAAGCATGTATCTGGTCAACATCAAACTCGGTGTACAGGGAACCCAAAAATGAAATTACAGACTTTTTTGCTGCTTCTGGTTTAACCTGAAGTGTCTGCAGCTTTCTTATTTTAAATGGAACAGTTTTTTATTGATTCGGAAGTACTGTTCAATAGCTCTTCAACAAGTACTCACAATAGATACTTCTGTGCGATTCATTGCTGCTAAATAAAAAACAGAAAAGTGTAGGCTTAACGGAGTAAAACGTTTCTTTTTTCTGTGATTTGACTGTCCTTTGTTTATATCCATGCAAACATGACCAAACGGACCTTAGTTTAAGAATATGCATCGTATATATACCATATATATATCGTTAGTGAAAATTGCAACATCATGAAGGAAACGCATGAATTTAATAGCACAGCTTAGGTACATGACAAATAACAAATGATAAACTTTTCAAACCTATACATGACCTTTGAGCTCTAATATTCAGTATTTGGTGTGGCCTCCATGCGCTGCAATTAGAGCTGCTGTACGCCGTGGCATTGAATAAAAAAGGTTCTGAATAAGTTCCTGAGGGATTTCCCTCCACGCAGTTTGTATTCGAGCCTACAAATCTGGTTATTGGAGGACCGTGACGCACCAGATGCCTATCAACCATACCCCAGACATGTTCGATGGGCGACTTGTCAGGCGAACGTGCAGGCCAGGGAAGCAATGGTACCCGTCGCTCTTCGAAGAAGGCTTGTACATTCCTCGCAACGTGTGGTCGGGAATTGTCCTGTTGAAATGTGGCCTGTGGAGATACCTGAAGCAGGGGGAGTACTTCAGGCTCACAACCACCGTTAGGTACCGGTTGCTGTTCAAAGTGCCCTCAATTCGTAGGAGGCGAGATCGGTTGTTGTAACAAATGACGCCCCAAACCATCACACCTCGTGTTTGTCCGCTATGCCGCTCAACAATGCAGCCCTCCAGGTTGCGCTCACCACGGTACCGCCAGACACGTATGCGGTTATCACTCTAGGACACATTGAAGCGGTACTCATCTGAAAATAACTGCATTTTGTCACTCGGCACCCCAGTGACGGTGTTCACGTGTCCATTCCATTACTGTCAGGAGGAGCTTGTGGTTTCTGGATAATGGAAGCCGACGTAATGGCATGCATGCAACCAGTCCAAGCTGCAGCAGACGGCGACGAACCGTTGATGCAGACAAGTTCACACTTGTTGCAGTGCTCCAGCGTCGAGTCAACACTGTGGATGAAGCTGTACGGTCCATTATGGCCATGCGGACAAGATGATGGTAATCCCGTGTTGTGGTCCAGTACCCGCCCTTCACTGCGTATGACCTTCATCTATCAACTGCTTCCACACACGCATCAGTGTCGTAGCAGCATGACCTATACGAGCCGAGATGTCACGATATGGCAAACTCGCTTCCCGGAGACCGATCATTCTGCCCCGCTCGAACTCACTCACATGCCGATATGGCTCCCTTTGACGTCGACGAGACATACTGGCACTCTTTATTGTTTCCACCTTGTTTTACAGTTCTGCACTGATTACACTGGGCGCAACACTGACCTTGTCGGACCGACACGAGAGGGCTCTGCTCGGCCTACGTGTACTCCATCTCTCTGCAAACCTAATCACTATTTCTTGCACACTCTTCTACACTTCCACCAAGCTGGGAGTTATTCGGGAAATTCTTTCTGGTGTTGCAATTTTCACAAACGGCAGTGTATATGTTAACATATTTATTATAAGTGATGAAGAGTAAACCTATTGCTCAAAGTTATGTATTCATATGTGAATAATCTAGAACTGTGCACATAAAACAGGACACTATTGCATGCGCCAAAAGGTAAAGAGATACACACAAGCCTCCTACTTGATATAGATATATACTCCACGTTTAATGGCCAGTAGAGTGCCTCCCAAAGCTGCGGTGGTGGCATAAATGGAAGCCAGTGTACCTACAACGAAATGTGTCATGAAGCGAACCCGGCAGAGGAACGATGGATTTTTTCGGGCGTAAAAATCCTTAGCATGGCTTCCTTCGGAAGGGAAGTAAAGCCGGTGGTCCCGTGTCGTAGATTTACGGCACGTAAAAGAACCTCAAGCCTGATAAAGAGGCCTCTGGGCAAAATTACCGGTCTTTCGCGCCCAATATAAAATGGGGCGCTAAGAACTACAGTAGTTAAAGAGCGTCCATAAATAAAACTAAATTTAATTTTCAAACTATTTCCGTAAACAATTATCTCAATTAACATGAAGTGGATAAAGGAATCCTCTATTGTGAGAATAGTTTTAGAAGAAGGGGTAGAGAAAACTATGTGAATGTAACATAAGATTCTTTGTTTTATGTATTATTTTATTTATTTTTGCATAGTAATTCTTTCAATTTAAAAAAAAATCATGATTACTTACAACTACAAAAACAACTAAAATTGTTTATTTGTGGTAACATCCTCTTTCGAAGAAAATAAAATAATCGCAAACTTTCAAGCCTGTCCGTCAGAATGGCGCACTAACACTTCCGATATCTGGAAACTCGCAACTTAGAATATTTCGAAAACGGCGAACGCTGTGAAAAAATTTGTTTTACAAAAGTTGTATATTTTAATTAACTTTAAACTTTTTCTGTCCTAAGTTCTTGGCTTTCTAGATATACACTCGTTAAAAATAATAGGGAAGCTTAATAGGCTATTCATCCAAAAATTAAGATATGCATTTATTGGTTATACAAATATCTTAATTATATAGCATTTCAATCAATATTAATAGAGCTATTTTTAGAAAGTGGAAAATAACGGGAAAAGGGTAACGGTTTCATGTAAAGGGTAGTTTGAAGTGAGGGATTTCTTGTAAATGTTCGTGTGGCTTGGAAAATACTGAATTTAAATACCAAATTTGATATTTATACGACTTTTTATTTTTGAGTTATGCTATTCAGACACACACACACATGGGATATTTTTTCTGAAAATGGACTCCTTTTTGGGCTCGGGGATCTCAAAACGTGTATTTACGATCCAATCTCATTATTGAATTTTGGGCGGATTGCAATACTTCCTCTACCTACTAAAAGTAAGCGGTAGATGATGATGATGATTTGCGGTTTAAGGGCGCTAAACTGCTATGGTCATCAGCGCCCTTACAATGTATAAAAGATAAGGTCAAAATATAAAACAGGTAAAAGAACCGCATAGTTAAAAACGGGACACAAACCCGCGATGTTCAAAAAGCTAAAACTAACAATAATATAACAATAACAATAATAACAATAACAATAATAACAATACAACAATAAGATCAATACAAATATCTGAAAAACCAACACAATAAAAGATTAAAACGTGTCAGGAACTGTAGAATGCGAGGGACATGAGCGCCTATGTCCACTGGGGATAAGAGTTCCCATAAAAAACAGACAGAATAAAAGTACTAAGCCAACAGACGCCCAACGCATTAAATGCGCAGATTAAAATCACTGTCATGAATAAAACGTAAAACACATTCTACAGCACGCGTGTCGTCTGCCAAAACGTTGGCTAGGCCAACAGGCAGACCCACACGAGCACGCAATGCAGCTAAAACCTGACACTCTGTTAAAATGTGACGCACCGTTAAGGGCACGACACACTGCCCACAGAGTGGTGCGGGGTCACCACTGAGCAAATACCTATGACTAAAAACACAATGTCCAATCCGTAAACGAGCTAAAATTACCTCTTCCCGACGACAACAACGAGAAGAGGTACCCCAGATCAACGGGAAAGGCTTAACCTCCCGCAACTTGTTCCCCCGGAGGGCCGTCCACTCATCCCGCCAGCGCGAGAGGATGCGGCGACGTAAAATAACACACGAATCTGACGAGGGAACAACAGAAGTAAAAAATCTGGGTAATAAAATCGCCGATTTCGCAGCGGCGTCGGCAGACTCATTACCTGAGATGCCCACATGACCTGGAATCCACATGAAGGACACGCTGATGCCAGAGACACCAAGCGAGTGGAGCAGGTCATGCATGCGCTGTACGAGTGGGTGGTAATGGTACAGCGCATGAATAGTCTGAAGGGCACTCAGAGAGTCCGTACAAATAAAACAGTGCCGTAAGTCGTGCCGCTGAATGTATAAAACAGATTGATAAATGCTAAAAAGTTCGGCGGTAAAAATTGAACATTGTCGAGGTAAACGAAAAGTAAAACTCTGTACACCAAAAACAAAGGCACATCCTACTCCAACATCAGTCTTAGACCCATCAGTATATATAAAATGACAGTCCCCGAACTGCGCCTGTAGTTCTAAAAAGGCGGATCTAAGAACAGAAGCAGGGGTCGCATTTTTCGGCATCGACGTTAGCCCAAGGTGGATGTGGGCCTCAGCGCGCGACCATGGAGGAAAACGCGTTTCCCCTCGGGTAAGGGCCGGCGCTGGCGTAACGTCCAAATGCCGAAGTAGCAGTCGAAATCGAACCCCTGGAGGGAGCAATGCAGAGGAGCTAACGAAATATTGGCGATCAAGCGAATCCTCGTAAAATACATCGAAGGAAGCGTGGTTAGGCAAGCTTGAGAGTCGACAAGCATAGCTGCACAAAAGCATCTCACGCCGTAAGCGGTAGAGAAAGCAATACTATATTTATATAAACAGTCGATGGGTAGGTGTAACAGAACATTGGTCGCAGTGCTGAGGATCGAGAAGGGCGTGTTGTTGCGTGCAGGACGAATGAAAGCGTCTTCCTCCGTCACGTAGGTGTATTCGTGTGACGACTGTTAAGTGAACTTAATTGTCTTCATTAAATGATTGTTGTGACCTTTCACTATCGCCCCACAAGTGTGAAGATAAATCGTCTCTGGTCATACGATATTAGTGAAGCAATCATACATTTGCCAGTGTATTTAGTAGGTACGGCTGTTGCTCAATTCATTTAAAATCATGACATCAAATCTGCTTTCTTAAATACGGGATGTAACAAAAGCGTATGTCAAAAGGGGCAAATTGATCCCCTCTTAGAGGTTAAGAACACACTGAAATACTGGTCAAGAAACGCCCATTCTCCAGTTACAACCGCCCAAAAAGGCGTAGTCAGTTTATATTTGTAACTTGTAACCTATATAACTATTGCGTAACAACCACCCCACACCCGAATCAAATTATTTACTTTTTGGAACAAGGCAATAACAGATAGACTTCCTTGTTCCAGTAATGCTGTTCTGCGTAGTTCTGTATCATGCGGTTCGCTTCACCAAGACAGTACTACATTCTCCAGGGATACATCAGCACATCCAGGATTCAATGCGACAGTACGTTAATGCACAACACGGAAAACATAACACAACTATTCGCTTATTGCAAATTAATTTTTATTACTAATGAACCATGAGGGACAATACCTAATGTTACATTCACATGTCTCTTTCTACCCAGTATCAGTAATCGTTATACATTTTCAACGTGGTAAACGTGATACACCTTTGCTGAAATGGTTTCGTTACAGACTTCGTTGTAGATACAAGACGGGTACAGGAGGATGAAGCGATAATCAAATGTTTAAAAAGCGGCTCGCTATATGTTGGCTTTGAAATTCAATACTCTTTGTTATACACAATTATAGAAAGTTCATTCCCGTATGTAGACTTCACAGGCTATTCCAAGAAAACTCGATATTCGCTTTACTAATAATGCATATACCTTGAAAGCTAAATCGTTAAAGCCATTTTTGAGGAAGTAAATAAAAATTACGAAAATTTTCCATGTAAGTGGATTTCGTGTTGGAAAGGTTTTTTTGTTTTGAGTTCTGATGTTCACAGATACACTCTCACGCGCGCGCGCGCAGGTTTTTCTAAAACATTGTTTGGGTTCAGTGGACCTGAAAACCTGTACTTCTGCAGAAATCTAGGAATCAAAGTTTTGGATGTAATAGGATACTTCCTCTACATACCATAGGTTTCGAAGCTCTTGAATGTCGTTAATGAGAACTGATTTTTGCAGAAGCTAGCTGGCTCCACCTTTCCTGTCTCTGAGGTCATCAACGGGTATAATGGGTATTGGAAAACGTCGTCGCCCAGTGAAGGATTTTCACTGAAGGAACTTGGCTACCTTTGTATAACTCTGAACTTGGCAGAAACTACAGGCAGAGTGTTGAATATCACTTGAACGTCTGTCGTAATACGCAAAGGTTTTATTGATGGTTATTCCAAATTGTCATCTACTGCAGGCGGTATTATAATGTATTGTTACTTTATCTACTGCTTACCTATTTTAAGTAGGGAAAGTATACTGTATTCTACCCAAAAATATGATACCAAGATTTCACCCGCAAAATACACGTTTTGAGATTCCCTGAGTACACATTTTTTTGGGGGAAAAGGACCGTGTGTACGTGTAACTGTGTGTGTTTCTCAAAACCGACTTTGAGACCTCGCAACATATACAGAGAGAGCCAAAAAACTACGAACCGGCTGCGCAGTGTTTTTCCTGTCCGCGTCCTCGGCGCTCGTTGCCGTCTGCCGCTACCATAGAAAGGCACGGATGAAACCATACAACATTTTTAAAACTACTTTTAAAGGCTTTACTTACCAACTTAATGAAAGGAGATGCTGAAACTGGCCACCGTCGTTGTCCATACATTTTTGGCACCAATTTTTTTCGAGTCAACAGTTTCAGCCCGTGCATACGTGAATACAATTTTGCCCCCTGTTTTTAGAGTATTAACCGCCAGGGAGCGTGATTTTGGCTTTTTTTTCAATAAGACTCTGCAACAGCTCATACGGCCAATATTTCGATCAGAACAATTGAAAGTGTGTTTGAGGACAGCATTATTTGTAGAGATTTGTGGCCCCCTCGGTTCCCCGACCTAACCCCCTGCGATTTCTATCTCCGGGGTAACTTAAAACATAAAGCGTACAAGACAAACCCACACACCCTGGAAGAATTAAAACAAAATATCCGTCAGGAAATTTCTCAACGTGAACTACGGCGAGTGATGGATAGTTTCCTAAAGAGGTGCCAAAAATGTATGGACAACGACGGTGGCCAGTTTCAGCATCTCCTTTCATAAAGCTGGCAAGTAAAGCCTTTAAAAGTAACTAGTAAATGAATTACAACTATTCGGGCTTGTAGGCCGTGGTCTAGAAGTCATCGTGGATACCGACGTTTCGCCAAGTACAGCGCTTGGCATCTTCAGGGTGAAGTGATTCAGCGTCTGCAGTGGTCGGAGTCTGAAATGTGGTCGGATAGTTGTAATTCATTTACTAGTTATGACGCCGGCCGTGAAAGCCTCAGTATGTAACTTTAAAAGTAGTTTTAAAAATGTTGTATGGTTTCATCTGCGCCTTTCTATGATAGCGGCAGATGGCAACGAGCGACGAGGACGCGGACAGGAAAAACACCGCGTAGGCGGTTCGTAATTTTTTGGCTCTCTCTTTACCATGCGAATGCGAAGGTTTTGCTGTGCATAGGTGTGTATCCTTAGGGGCCTTCTTCTCGGAACCTGATGATATAAAAAGGCAGATATCAAGGACATGGTCCGTTTTATTTGGACCATTGAACTAGAGTAATGCCAGAATATGGGGCACAATGGATCCTTGATCCTGCGTCCATGGCTTCTTACAAAAAACTTTAGAGGCCACTCATTTAACATCATCATTACTCAAAACCGAAAAGTGGTTTAACTACTAAACTTGGTATTTAAATTCAGCATCTCCCAAACACGCGACACGAAGAATTTTAAGCCTTCCTCCGTGGTGTAGTGGTTACCATGCTAGCCTCTAGTTCTCGAGGTCGCGGGAGGGCGATGGATTTCTTCGGGCGTAAAACTCCTTAACATGGCTTCCTTCGGAAGGGAAGTAAAGCCGGTGGTCCCGTGTTGTAGATTTACGGCACGTAAAAGAACCTCAAGCCTGATAAAGAGGCCTGAGCAAAATTACTGGTCTTTCATGCCCAATATAGAATGGGACGCTAAGGACCACAGCAGTTAAAGAGTGTCTATAAATATAACTCAATTGAATTTAATTTTTGAAGAATTTTAAGAAACTCCCTCCAGTCCAAACTATCCTTTACATGCAAAAAATGTTCATTATCAATAATTTTCTCAAAAATGGCTCTAACTATTTTCACTAAAATACTATATATAAAAGATATTTACGTGATAAATAAAACGTGTATCTTGAATTTTCTGAAAATAACCTGTGAAGTCCTCTTCACTCCGAATGATTATGTAAACCTTAAGATATAATAAAATTTTACTAACAAAACATGTACAGCTCGTTAATGCTTTAGTGCATGCGGCACCACAGGCCGTGGACACTGACCATACTTGAAATGAAATGATAATTAGAAAGACAATTTGGGAAGGAAAGCTTTCAGGCCTAACTTCAGCGTACTTCACCGACACTTGTCGGTTTTGAGGATTGAGGAAAACCTGGAAGAACCTCGTCCTGGCAAGAATTCCTGTTCACGGGTCCCTGCCTTAACGATCTCGGCTACACCTGTCGGTAGATCTCATTGAAGCACACAAGCTATGTCAAGTGCGTTTTTTGTGTGGAGTTAACCACTTCTCAGATATTCTTTGTTATTGTTTTGAATTTTCAAATACTCACACTTTCCTCAAGTGGTAAGTCGCTATTCGTCTTTTCTCGTGGTCAAACAAAGAACACGCAATTTCAAAGCCATCACATAGCGACACGCTCTTTATAAACCTGACTATCGCTTTATCTACGCATCTACAACCAAATGTGTAAATGAGTAATCTTGTTAATCCAACAGCAAGTAGACAAAAGAATAAGCTTTTGTAACAACGTTTTGTAGGAGATAAAGATAGTGAGTGTAAAACATTGGATTTTCTTGAATAACTTAGCGATTGGTAGCGCCGAGACGTGATATGTTGTCTACGCCGAAGTGGCTCAGTAGGGCGGAAGAGGGTCGAGTTGGAGTCAAGTCAAGTCTCAGTAGATCACGGAAACTACACCGTTACCTCACATGCAAAATTCTGTTTTTGTGTGAACAATCTCCAATGTGTGTCATGCTATTCTGGGTATTCTTTGTGATGTTATCGTGTACAACAGGAACGCGATATGCGTGTTTATGTAACCTCTGTGTATGCGTGAGAAATACTGCTCAGAGCCCAGCACCCCTGGGACCTCTGGGTTCACAAGGCAGAATGCTGACCAGAGAGGCAGTCAAAGTGCCAAAATGTATCATGATTAGCGGAAGGAGATAGCAAAAAGGCTTTCCTATGCATAACTTGTTTGGTAGATACGAAAAGAAATTATAATGGTCAGAGAAAGTCGTGAGATTTGAACATATCACACTTTTATTCTCTGTACCAACTACATAGACGTAGAGAAAATATTCCATTTCACCCAAAAATTCGGTATCGAGATTTCACCGGAAATACATGTTTTGAGGTACGCTGAATCCAAAAAAACTTTGAAAGATACTGAACCTAAATAGCTACCAAGCTGGTTATCTATCCGACTTTTCGTTTTTTAGTTATGCTGTTCACAAAGATGTCACATGAAGATTTTGAAGAACATCCCCTTCCTTTTTTGGAATGTTTTTATTTTTTGAAAAATGCCTCTAAGGATTTTGATTAAGATACCATATATTAAAGATATTTATATATCAAATGAAGTGTATATCTTGAATTTTCTAGGAATAGTCTGTGAAGTCCTCTTCATTCGGAAGGAATTTTGTATAATTTTGTATAACTGGTAAACATTAAGCGATAAGACGAAAACGTACTACAAAAATGTAGATAATTTTTTAAATATTTTAAACAAAGTCGTTAAACCACTTTTGAGGAAGTAAAAAAGTAAGAAACGGTTTTCTTTGTAAAGGGTAGTTTCATGTCGCATGTTGGAAGATGCTGAAGTAAAGTATCCAGTTTGGTATTCATCCGACATCTCTTTTTAGAGATATGTTGTTCATAGACACACACACATGGGCACTTCCTAAAAAAAAAGTTTGATTCGGAATGCCTCAAAACATGCATTTTCGTTGAGATGTCGATATTCAATTTTTGGGTGGAATTTCTCTACTTATGGATTAGCCTACAAATATGAAGATAACTCAAACTTGTAGAATCTGCTTGTACTAATAATTTAACCACAATGTTTGTCAAAACGCCAGTTTCAGCAATTTAAATCAACAAATACTATACCTACCTTACATCCATTTTTGGACCACGCCACATTTGCAGTTCATTCCATATTGGTCGACTTTTCTTACATCACAGTAGATGCATTCACCGCTCTGAGTGATAGCATGTGACAATATTTACTCTGGTGCAAGGAAGTCAAATAAAACGACGTATTTATCTCATAAAAACTGAACTCACGTTAACATCTTAGTAAACAAATAACCAGAATACAGAACATGCATTCTGTCTGTAGTAAACACGTTATCGGAACAGGATGTTATGTAAACATGTCACTGACGCAGATTCCCATGCAAATCTTTATGGAAAGTTTGCATATTTGCTAAAAGCTTAACTGGAATTCATTTGAGATGCAATAAAATGGATGTGGTTACCATAACAAATCTGATGTGTTGCATTCACACGATTTCTCTACTCATTCTTCTACAAACTATTCCTACAAAACCTTATTCTTCTATTTACTTTTTGTAAATTCAGATAATACACTTTTCGTTGTAATTATAAGAAGAATACAGTAGGCTAAAGCGATAGTTAGATTTTTATAAAGCGCGTTGTTATATGATGGCGTTGAAATTCCATGCTCTCTGTATGCCCACGAGAAGGAACGAATAGCGACCTAGCACTTAAAAAGGTATAAGTACATATTTGAAAAATGATACCAATAACAAAGAATATCTCAGAAATGGTTAAATCTACAAAAAATTAATTTGATTGTAATTCGAGGGAAAAAATTAAATTACATTGACTTTTATTTATGGGCGATCTTTAACTGCTGTGGTCCTTAGCGTCCCATTCTAGAGGGTGTCCCACAAGTCTGGAACCATAGGCGACTTATTTACAATGTTTATTCTTTGTTCACAGAACGCCTGAGTGATGTTTTTGAGTACAGAGAAGCGTATTCAAGTGATCCTGCTTGTTGGTAGTCGTAGTAACAGGGAGGTTGCATCACTGAGACGGGATCCGTCGCAGACAAACAGCTTAGTGGACATCGAGGAGAGTACCTGATGAGAAGGCACTGTGCAATGTCCTGGCATCGTTTTCGGAAAGTCCTAAGAAATCGATCCGCAGAATGTCAGCAGAGACAGACGTCTCGAGAAGCAGCACCCAGCGCATACTGCACAACAAACTGCAAGTGTTACAGAAATTAACAGAGGACGAGACAACTTTGCGAATGGGCAGTGCAACAATGTGAGAGGGATGGCGAGTTTCCTACCATTGTTCTCTGTAGCGACGAGGCCAATTTTTACATTAACGGAGAAGTGAATAAGCAAAACACGTGATCCTGGTCACCAACCAACCCCAACTGGTTCGACGCATCAAGGGAACAAGGTGCCGAACGCCTTATGGTGTGGTGTGGCATATGGAATAATTGGTCCATTCTTCTTTGACGGCACTGTCAATGGAGATACTTAGCTGAGGATGCTCCAGGAGGAAGCTTTTTCCACCTTATTGAACCCTGATGGCCATCATCCCGCTTATTTTCAACAGGATGGTGCTCCAGCTCATTACAGTTTACAGTACGCAATTGGCTGGACACGCAATTTCCAGGACATTGGATAGGTAGCCGAGGGCCAGTGAAGTGGCCCCCAAAAAGTCCGGATTTGATACCTCTTGCTCTTTTTGTGGGGTGATTTGAAAGCTATGGTCTATGCTGTGAAAGTACGATCCCTAGATCATCTGAAACAGGCACCTTGGACTGCTGTGTTTCCATTACTCCTGACATCCTTAGCAGTGTGATGGATGATTGGAGAAAGCATCTCGAGGGCAACACGTTCAACAAATGTTGTGATTTTCAGTAATTCGCCTATGGTTCGAGCCTAATGGGACACCTGTATATTGGGCGTGAAAGATCGCTAATTTTGCTTAGAGGCCTCCTTATCAGACTTGAGGTTCTTTTACGTGCCGTAAATCTACGACACGGGACCACCGACTTTACTTCCGTTCCTTCCAGAAGGAAGCCATGCTAAGGATTTTTACGCCCAAAAAACCCACCGCCCTCCGCCGGATTTGAACCCGCGACTCGGAAACTAGAGGCTAGCATGGTAACCACTACACCATGGAGGACAATTCGGGGGAATATAGGCAGGTGGGGAATAATGGCAAAATTAAGTATTAAGCTGAAAACGGTATTAACGAATTTTGCTTTTTCGCCAATAGCGGTTGGTACTAATTGAGATTGCTTCAACGGTAGCCGTGAAGGCGTGTTGTGTATTATTGTCTCAAACTGCTGTAAAAACGGCCATCTAAAACATGACTATTGACTTCTAAGTTTGCTATACTATCTTAATACATATTTTAGAATTATTATACGCACAGTAGCTGTAGAAAATAGTTTGAAAGTAATAGTACAAGTTCAGAATACACTAATTGAACTGTCCCTCTCCCGTTTTAGACGTTAATTTGTTAACAGTTTACGGTAGTGCCAACTGTTGAAAGTAAACCCTAGCTATCGGGGTAATGTGAACACTAACGTTTTGGGGGAATATGGGCAAGTACAGGGTTATTCAAAAAGAAAGAACAGACTAAGTATTTATTTCTAATGAACGACAATAGATGGCGACACAGCACTGAATAGAGAAAAGTTAAAAGTTTTATTTTATGTGTTCAAAATGAGCACCATTTGTTATGCGAGGGCGACCAGTGCTGTTCGTTTACACACGCAACCATCTTCTACGAATTTATTGTATCAATTGTACATTTTTTATGACGAGGCGGCTCGTTGAACTTAACAACGAAATGCACACTGCAATGAAACGATGGATTCACTCTTTGGATAATGCAGCACACAAAACGACTTTTCTTGTGGCGTCGCCATTTTCTCGTAAACAAACACAGCGCCGCTGGAATGGCGCTTCAAACTTTGAACTTTCCTCTAGTCAATGATGTGTCGCTATCTATTATCGTACATTAGAAATACATATTTAAAGTCTGTTCCTTCTTTTTGAATAACCCTGTAATTAAACTTGGAAAAAATGTCCAAATTTATTTAAATACATGAATAGTGTTTAAAAACACGCGAAAATATAAATTGACTTATCTTTAGATTATTGTAGACGCCTCAAAATTATGACTCAAAGGGGAAGAGGTGTCTGTGGACTCAAGAAAGCATGGAGAGGGAAGTCATCGCGGTTCGAAATGGAGATTGTAATATCAGGCAGCCAAGATGTGTCCAGGAAAACACTAAGACCGCTGACTTGATTATGAAGAATCGGGTTCGATGCTATCCCTAGGCAGAAAAAATAAGGTTGCAGAAGATAGTGGACAGATTCTTGTTAAAACTACTTCTCTTTATGGATTTTCTATGACAAAGTCACTATTAAGGTCTATGGAAAAAATGCAAACTAAACACAGGTTTATTAAAGAGCTGAAGCTGGGATTGGATTGGGGCCTTTTTAAAGAGCCATCTGACTTAGCCGTGGGCAAAGAAACGCTCGGTTAATTTTTTCTTCTACATGATTTTGTGTATTTTAATTGTTATCATGCAACAAATCACATACAAAATGCTTAGTATACTTAATAAACTTTGTTTATTAGTTTAAGTATCTTCTTAATTCCTTCAATTAATTATAATTCATAGCACTATAGCCCATTTTACTCCCACACTCGGATGAATATAGGCAAAACACATTAACTTTGATTTTTCAGTTTTATTTGCACACATTTCGTGGTAAGTAGTTGAGATTCATACATTATGTAGTTACATTGTTATGAAAATAATTTTTAGAATTTACAGATGGCTACTGCACCTGAAATGGTACTAATTAATCCATATTCCCCCGAATTACCCTATAAATTGTGTGCTTTAACGAAATCTACAGTTTTTGAGTAGTAGGATTTTGTTTATGTCTTACAGTTTACAAATTAATCAAAAGTAATTTAGGCTATTCCCAGAAAATTCAAAATATAAATTTTATGTAAATATCTCAAACATGCTGCATTTTAATCAAAACCATTTGAGCCATTTTAGAGAAAATAAGGAGAAATATACCATGTAAAGGGCACTTTGGAGTGGGGAGGTGTACTTGAAAACAATTAAGTACCAATTTTTCTATTTATCCGACATTTTGTTTTTGAGTTATGCAGTTCATACAAACAACTTTTGATAAATTATATATTTGTTTGGGGGTTCAGCGGACTTAAACGTGTATTTCCAATGACACATATGGGTCAAACGCAAACTTCCTCCACCTGCTATAGCTTGGTAAAAAAAGCAAAAGCTAATGACTCCAGTCTTCTGAACACTGTGTTCCTTAGACAAGTTTTATACGGGTATCTTCAGATATACAAAGCTCTGTTTAGTTGTCTGTATTATAGAAGTACACGAGCGTTTTTATTATACCACTATTTTAAAAATCTGATGTGTTACTTTCACATGGTTTTCCTCTACCCACTATCCCTTGTTTTTGTATCTCATCAAAACTAAAACAATGTTTCTAAAAGTTTATTTTTTATCCACTTATGTTATTCGAGATAAACGTTTAAATAAACAGTTTCCTTAAACATTTCGTTGTAGTTACAGGGAGATTGAAGCGATAATCAAATCTTTAAAAAGCGTGTCGCTATGTGCTACTTTTCAAATTCCATATTCTTTGCATTACATCACGAGAAACAAATGAATTGTCACTTAGCACTTCAAAAAATTGTATTGTGAAATTCAAATCAATAAAAATGAAATGGATAAAATAATATAAATTGTAAACCTCGTTTGGTAAAATAAATGTTTATGGCATTAACACTTTCCAGAATTATACAAAATGGATTTAAAATGAAGAGGACTTCACAGATTATTCGTAGATAATTCGTTATTTTATTACCCATGTTACATAATAAAAATTGTTAGTTTTGACAAAATAAAAAATAACAAACCATTTTATAAATAAAGGATAGTTCTGGGTTGGGAGATCTTCTTGGAAATTTTCATGCTATCTTTACAAGATACCGAAGTTTCGTTTTTGAGTTATATTGTTTACAGCACCTACGTTTATTAAAAATGTTTTTTGGGCAACAGTGGATCTGGATATTGAATTTATGAGTGAAAAACATTACTTTCTTTGCTTATACTATAGCTATGTATAAAGAAACTAAACATTTGTGTTCGGAAAGCGTGAAACGATTTCAGTTTCGTTGTCAGGATATCCGTGTAAAGTACACAAAACTTGGATTTTGTGTTTTCAATAAAATGAACCTACTTGTAAGTCTATTGCCTTTCGTTTTTTTAACTCGAAAGGATTAACAGCAACTCTGAGTGGTTTTCTTGGTCATCTACTGACCGTTATTTGAACGTGGGGCATGAACCCGTCGTGACCTCTTAAATTCTCAGTTCACAATGTTCTTCCTTCAGAGTTCCTTCATGATATCGTGAGCAGGCGCATTCAGGTTTACCTTTCCTATGACTTGACCTCTGTGCGCTAGCCAGCGTTTGTACAACGGTGTCCTCGTTCACTTTGTTTGAATATGCAACCCAAATGACATGATAAAATATCTCTAATCTTTTATCCGTATTAAAGCTCAGAAGTTGGGGCATTTCTGCCGTTTATTGAACTCAACAAATGCCTGCTGCCAACACAGAGGTTGAGGCAGTATGTTTAACACTTAAATGATTTCAGTCTAATTATATAAATATAAATTCAATAACAGGCCGCCTTAAACAATGTGTATGTAACAACATAAAAATGTATGTAACAGTCCTTATATATGTTTATATTAATGAATACTATTGTATACATGTTCAAAAAGGTTATGTGAATGTATTACGTAATTTAATAATGTAGGAGCTGTGAGAATAATAGGTTAAAAGTTGCTAACAATGAGGTAACCTTGAGGTAATAATGAGTAAGAATGTTTAATAATGCTGCTAGTCATTATTGGAACAACAATAATGTAGTTTTTGTGACAGTTTATAAAATAGCCAATCAACAACCAGAAAAAGCTTTAGTTAAATGAAGGTATTCTATTGGAGTAGAATTAGCCAATCAGAAACTGAAAAGGAGAAAATTTTACAAATTTAGAGTTCAGTTGCCTGTAGACAGCGTTACTAACCAGACGCAAAAAGTGTGCTCAAGAAATTTAATACGTATTCGTGCGAGACGAAAAATAAGTTTACGTGTTAAAAAGTGTAATTAATTAATAAAAAGAATCTTACCGCTCTCTATATCAGTGAAGTGTTATTTAAATCCTATCAAGTATTAATAAAAGGAGTGAAGTAAAATAATAATCTGTGTAAGTCTACATTCTTAGTCGCACCACAATCCTGCTAAGAGAAACGTGTCTCTAACAATAATACTGACGCAGCCGAGGCAAACATAAATATATAATATTTAAAGAAACAGTCAAATTACAAAGTTAATATTTTTTTAAACTTGGGGCAAAGGCCACCTGAAAGTGCGTTTGGGGCGAAGGCTACCGGAAACTGTTTACCATACGTGCGGTTGCAACTACTTCAAGTGTTCGGCTCCCCAACAGTTGAACTATAATACAACTCCTTCAATACAACAATACAAACTACTTCAAATTGACGCCCAAAAGCGTGGTGCAAATAACGTAACAAACTAACCTCTTCAAGGTACTGTCACTCAGCACATGTTGTGTGAGCTTTGTTTATGTTATATCTGTATCCCCATTCACCGCAAGGCACACCAGGTCTCAAGTTCCGAGCCTTAAACATTTCAAAATTAAACTAATAACAAAGAATATCTCGGAAACACTTAACGCCACAAAAAATGTATTTCATATAACTTCTGTCACTTAAGAAGATCTTTTTTGTGTAGTAAGCTTCTGACTATCTCTTAAGGATTACTAATTCTACAAAATTCCTTCCGAATAAAGAGGATTTCACAGGCTATACCCAGAAAATTTAAGACATACATTTTATTTTCATATAAATATCTTAAACGTATTTTATTTTAGTAAAAGCGTTAGAGACGTTTTTCAGAAAATAAAAAAGAACGAAACTTTTTCTATATAAAGGGTAGTTTGTGGTAGGGAGTTTTCTTGAAAATCTTCGTTGTCGCATCTTTGGATGAACCTCAACTTAAATACCAAATGGAGTATTTATCGAACATTTCGTTTTAGTGTTAGGCTGTTCACAGACATATACGTATGTACGATTTCTAAAGTGCTGTTTGTTTTTAATTCTGGGGGTCTTAAAACATGCACCGTAAACCAGGGTTACTTGGACCCTAGGGGGTTACTTGAGCACAAAACGTTACAGAGATTAAGTCGTTCCTGGATACTGGTTTATTGAAATATTTGACTTAGTTCTTAGTTCATCTGCCAGGTAACAGCACTCTGCCGGCTCTATCACACTCCACGTAGTTCCATAATTTACCGCTAGAGTTTAATGGAGGTTTTGTTAATGTTGTGACACGTGTACTGTTTTTCTAGTCTTACAACTTCTTTGTCCAGCGTGCGGCGAATCAACATTTTGAATACAATAAGTGGATAGTTTTATTCCTTAAACAGTACTTTATGTAATTTCTATGTAAATGTTTAACTATATATTACCTTAAAACTGTTATTCATCAGAGTGTATGCTGGCCTACTGATAACCGAAAACAAGGGCTACTTGGACCCACTATCGGCTTGGGTCGAAGTAAACCTTAGATACGTATATTCGCCTTATACGTCTAAATAAAACCCTGTTACAGATTGTGACAAGCTATGTGCAATTTTTACATAATACAAAATATGTTTGAAACTATTTAGGTTTTTCCTTTACAGGTTTAGGACTCACTGTGCCATCTAAATACAAAAGATTGCCTGGGAGCCGCAAGTACAAAGACTTTTAAGATGAACAGCTGGAGAAATGCCTAAACGCCATCAGATCAGGTGCAATGTCCCAAAGGCAAGCAGAAGATGTTTTCAAAATCAGTAGGTCAACCATAAACGTAGGCTAAAATATCTTCTTCCTAACAATCCTGGCCATCCAAAGGTTTTCACGATGGAAGAAGAGCTAGCATTTGCAAGCCACCTAGACAAGATTTACGATTATGGATTTCAGTTGATGAGCTGGATTTTAGATTCATTGTAAAATCATATCTAGAACTGTATGGGAGGACTGTAAATGCTTTTAAGAAAAACCTTCCAGGAAGAGACTGGGTTAAATCTTTTCTGAGTAGACACCTCCAGTTATCAGTAAGATTTGCCAGCAATATAAAAAGAGTTAGAGCTTCTATTGATGACAAGGTACTTAATGAGTATATGGATAATTTAAGTCTCTCAATTGAAGATGTTCCCCCACAAAACATCAACAATTATGATTAAACTGCCATGTCGGATGACCCTGGAAGAAAAAAGATTATTTGTTGTAGAGGCTGTAAATACCCAGAAAGGATAATAAATTCTACGAAGAGTAATATATCAGTCATGTTTTGTGGGAATGCTGCTGGGAATTCGATTCCTCCATACATAATTTATAAGGCAGAACATCTGTGCACCAATGGACAGAGAATGGGCCAGTAGGTGCCAGATATAACAGAAGTAAAAATGGCTGGATTGACCTGGGAATATTTGAAGATTGGTTTACATCTCATGTACTGCCGATAATTAACAAGAAGGCCCAAAGCTCATTATTGGGGACAATTTAACCTCTCATCTGAGTGTAAATGTTCTGCAATTGTGTGCAGATAACAGCATCAGATTTGCGTGTTTGCCTCCAAATTCAAGCCACCTGACACAGCCCCTAGATGTCGCCTATTTTAGACCTCTTAAGTCTAAATGGAGATGGAAAGAATCTGATGCTGGTAAAAAGTGCTTACATCTTATTTGAGATGCAAATTTCTAAAGTATGTGGTATTTTAATAAAATTTGTTATAGATATTTTTGTGAAAATAAAAAACAAAAACTAAAATTCTCCATGTAAAAGGTAATTAAGATTGGGGGAGAATTGCCTTGTTTGCATTTTCTTGTCGCATCTTTGGATGAGTTGAGCTTAAATAACAGGTTTAGAATTTAAACACATTTTCGTTTTTGAGTTTGTTGTCCAGACACACAAACAGGCGCACAGAAAGACACGCGCACGTACATACATTTTTATAATAATCCTTGTTTTGGATTCAGGGGACCTCAAAACGCATATTTACAGTGAAATCTTCGTATCAAAGTTTTGAGTGAAATGCAATAGTTCCTCTACTTACAATAGGTAAGTATAGAGAAAGTAAAAAAAAAAAAAAAATACAAAAACAAAAACAATTCGAAAAAATTTAGTTACATTATTCTAAATTTGGTTATAATCAGTGCAAAATTAAGGATAATTTATATAGAGGCTTTACTAAACTTTTTACAATTGTTACGTCGTGTCCTGTAGAGGCCAACACTGACCCCAAGCATTGTTAGAATTGTTTGTTTCCCAGTATGGGTGATCTTTGTTGGTCCTGAGAAACGAGAGGAGGGGTGGAACTGAGAAACTGTTTTGTTTCGAGTCTGGCAGCCAAGACGTAACTGAAAGGATGTGTACAAGTTCGAGCGAACCAAAGTTTGGAATGTTGCAACTGTTTAGTCTTTATTGTTAATAAGTGTTAGTAGTCAAACAGTGCTATAGTAAATATTTAAAGCAGTACCACGTGTTGCACGTTATTAATAATGAGCTAACCCTGAACACACGCAGTCCGCTAGGATAGCAAACCATTTGAGGGTGCTATTCACACTACGAGAAACATTTTGGTCCTCCGGGCCGGATATTGCGTGTTCGGTTATTATGCAGTTCAATAAGAAATTATACACGTGCTCTCTTTTGTGTCCGTCATTGTGGAAGCCGTCTTTCGCGCACTACACGCCGCTTTGTGTAGTTCGGAAATAGCGCTCGTGCCGAGATGTTACAATAGCATACGTGTGCTGCAAGCGGAAGTACAACCAGCTCATCTAATACTTGAAGAAGTCGACATCTTCGGTAGTTTCCAGCCCATTTAGGCTGTGGTTTCAGCTAACTGTATCCAAGGAAGGACATCACTGCAACAACAGCTGAGTACCTGGCTTGTCTAGACTGGCATTTAATTCCCTTTGTTTCATTCCCAATGTGCTCTGATTCATACATATGTCCAGTGTAGTCTTCTTCCTAAACCTGTACGTTCTCAAGCTTCATTTGTTTGTGTAATTGATTGTTCATAAAACTCCTATCCAAATGGATGCCCAAACAAAGAAACGCTTAATAACAATCAGAGCGGTAGCCAAGGCAGGCCTGACACGATTATGTAACTTTGTGAATGAATTCAAACCAGAATCTGACACTCAGATACTAATTGTAAGAATGAAGGAATCAGATAACCTACGGGATAAATTTGAAAATGCTCAGTCCGAATTAGAAATGAACGAGGATTTTGATACTGAGCTTTAGACAGGGAGAACTTTGAAGTAGCATTTTTTGAGGTACAAGCCACAATGACCAACATTATAAACAATGAGGAAGAGATCAAGATGTTTGGCCAGTCAATGCTTCCCTCTCTCATTCAAGTACAGACAAAACTGCTATCAAATTAGCTACTATAAAATTGCCAAGTTTCAGTGGAGACATAACAACTTTCAAACATTTTTAGACACACTTTCAAGTCTAGTGGTAAATAATGACCATTTAGATAACATTCAGAAATTTCACTGTGTGCTCTCTTCATTGACCAGTGAAACACATACTTTAATTACTAATATTCCAGTAACAAGCTCAAATTTCGAGGTAGCATTTAATACAATATGCGATCGGTATGATAATGTGAGGTTAATTGCAACTGCTCATGTTGGTCATCTGCTGAATCTACCGATAGTACATAAGTCTTCTGTGAACGAGCTCAGAGCCCTTCTTAACAAAGTTATAAGCAACTTAAATGCACTAAAGGCTTTGAATTTATGTGCTTCGTTGGATGAATTGATAGTGTTACAGCTCATTTTGGACAAACTTGACGTGTCAATAAGAAGAGAATATGAATCTAGCTCGAATTCAATGTCCTTTCCTAGGCTTGAGGACCTTTGTAATTTCTTAGAAAGTAAATGTAAAGCCTTAGAAATTGCAAACCCAGTACAACGTCAAAGATCAGTACCATAATATATGCGAAGGCTTCAGATGGTTCAAACAAGAGCAATAAACTGAGTCATCAATCTTATATTAGCACTTCAGTGCAATGTGCCTACTGGAATTCATTGCATGTCATTAGTAGATGTAAATCATTCGCCAGGGCTCCCGTCATGAACGTAGGGACTTTATTAAGAGACTTAACTTCTGTTTTAATTGCTTGCAAGCAGGTCACAAAGTAAATACATGCAAATCAAGGAATTGCAAACTTTGCAACAAAAAACACCACATGTTGGTGCATTTGAACTTTCCCGACAATTCGCCAGTAGAGAATAATGTCACAGATCACTCAACTTATAGCCCAGGTGCTAAACAGAGTGAGCCAGGAGCTAGCAGTTACTATGCTTATAAAAGAGAGACACGCAGACAGGTATTGTTGTCAACGGCGCTGGTTAATGTCCAGGATGGAGCTAATAATTGGCAGACGTGCAGGGGTGTCTTCGATTCAGGTTCTCAATCTTGTTTTATGTTCAACGCCTGAAACTGCCGAGGCAGCACAACTGCAAGCCTATACAGGGAATTGAAAGTAGTGTCTCACAAACCAAACAGTGTTACAGTTCAGGTTGCTTCGCGTTCGAGTAATGTTGTTACCCCAGTAGAGTGTTTGATATTGCCAAAAGTTACGGAGGAATTACCATGTCGGTTCATTGATCCCAGGGAATGGAATCTGACACACCACCTTCCATGAGCCAGGACAAATTAATATTCTTTTGGGGGCTGAGGTTTGGTCCCATATTCAGAGACCGGGCAGACTATTCAGGGACGCTGATGACCCTGTTCTTCAGGAAATGGAGTTTGGATGGACGCTAGCAGGGAAGTACCGTGAATATGCTGATCCCTTCGATACATCACGGCTGCCGGTGGTTTCGTGCTTTGCAAGTAATGAAATATATATTGCTAAACAGCTTCAGAAATTTTGGGAAGTCGAGGAGCTATCACAGACTCCAAGAACTAGAGAAGAACTGGAATGTGAAGCCCATTTTAAGGACAATACAATTCGGGATTCGACAGGATGGTTCGTAGTGCGACTCCCCTTTAAACAAACTCCAAAGATATTGGGAGACTCGTTGTCTACATCCGAAAAACAATTTTAACTTCTTGAGAAAACGCTGGCCAAGCGAAATAATTTAAGAGAAGATTACGTAAAGTTCCTTAAGGAATATGAACAAATGAGTCATATGGAATTAACCAATATTCCTGCAAGACACGGCTATCACATGCCTCACCATGCTGTCTTGAAGGCCGATAGCTCGACAACAAAAACTAGAGTCGTTTATGACTGTTCTGCAGCTTCCAGTAGTGGAGTTTCGTTAAATGATCTTCTTCTCGTTGGGCCAACGATCCAACAAGACCTTTACACTATTATTTTGAGATTTAGAGTTCACGCCATCGCTTTCACTGCTGACATAGAAAAAATATTCAGGCAAATATTGTGACGTACGAGTATTATTGCGTATGTGGCCTGGCGACCCGGATCGGATATTGCGCAAGAGTGGAGGGGATAAGCCAGTTAGCATAGCGTTACCACGCCGAGGTTAGCGTGGGTTTTAGTCAGTCGAGGCAAGTTGTGTGTGCGCGCTGTCCATACCAACAGTATGGCGTCCTCACCGACAGGCAAGGAAACAAGGAGGTAATGTAATCCGTTTACATCAATAAATTCAGTTGCCATCCAGTTAGATTAGTTTTGGATTACTATAGTAGATAGTCCCTTCCCTCATCCACACCATATAATAATACCATTAATAAGTATATTCTGATATATTCTTATAATTTTTCTCAGCTGCGTCCCCCGTCTGACCTCGTATAATATAAATTATTAACTTTAAGATCTTTAGGTACCTATCGCTCCACCCCCATTGAGCTAGTTTGTTATGAGGTCACGACATTTGGTGGAGGGCCGGGTATTTTGAGATTTTGAACTGTAAAATTTTTTTCTTCTCTAAAATGTAGCGTTTTTGGTCCTCCACGTGTTCGTTAGAACATAGAAATTTTTTTCTTGGCCTAAGGGTAGGGGTTTTGGTTCTGTAATTTTTGGTTTTTTCTTCTAAATTCCTCTTGCATCGTTTCTTGAAAGTCCCATGTTTGTATTTTAATTTCAAGTTCACTTTTAATTATTTTGTTTTTGCATTGTCGGTGGCGTGGCGGTAAAACTTTTGGCTCCATTTTTTCCCTTACCATGGCTTTACTTCTACTAAATTCTGTTGCTGTGATACATTGTTTGTACTGTCCATTTTAATGTACTTATTTTTGTGAATTGCGGAAAATTGGGCGATATTTGCAACTTTGATAATGTGGTCGTCACGTGTTAGCTGGTGTGTTTGGGGATGCTGTTTTCTGTGCTAATTGGTAGTAGTTCTGGAAGCTTGTAATTCTATATTGCATTGATTGTGATTTTCTGCTCATTACTACATTTTTGTTACGTAATCTCTGCGTGGTCATGCAATTCATCACTAATTCTAGCTTGTGAAGCCAATCTTTTACAGCACGTGTTCTGTGCGTTTATTTGTGTGTATGTGTGTGTATAAAAGTTCAGGCGCATCTATTTAAAAGAAAGAAGGAATTCATTTTTGTGCATCGTACTCCGGTACGCATAAATTACGCGTGTAGTATATTCTGCTCTCCATAGAATAATTTCAGCGCTAGTCACAGTAGGTGTGACGTAATTTTTTTTAACTTCCAGTTCGAGTTTTCTCACTGAGGATATCACTTTGTTAATTTTTTTTTCTTCCATGTGTACACTCTGTTTTAAAACCTTGGTTTTGTGTCCAAGTGGCTTGCGTGTCATGTCTGTGTAAACAATATGCTGGTTTAGTTTTCTAATATTTCGCCGTGGGCGCTTAATTATATTCCTCCTGGTATTGGTCCTTAACTGGCTATGTTCTAATATTTCTAGTTACATTCATGCGATGCTATAAGTGCTTAGTTTGGTGAAATCTGTAATGGTGATCTTCCATATTCTTTTCATTTACTGGTTGAGTTTATCCTTGCTTTGTGCTGTCACAATGCCTAAGCGACGTACTACGCAGAAATCTGATGTGGTTATTGCTCCAGTCAGTGAGCATAGTGAAGTAGAATCTATTTCCAGCACTAGTACACCTGTTGTTACCCAGTTATTACCAGTGATGTCTAATCCGCCTGTTTCGGTGAGCACAATGCAGTCAGCTGTGTGTCGTCCGGTCATTGAACCCTCTTACTTTGAGAATTCAAGTAAGTTATCGGCATATGAATTTCTTCAAAATTTTGAAATGGTCGCTGCTGCTAATGGTTGGTCTGAGGAAATGAAATTGAAATGTTTTCCATGTTACTTAAGAGATACTGCTGCATCATGGTTTCAAACTTTTCGCCACCGGCATCCTCGCCACGATTGGCTTTGCATATCTACACAGTTTTTAAATGCCTTTCAGATGACTAACCAGAGTGATATTTTGGAAATGAAACTCAGACAGCGTGTACAGTTAGATGATGAACCTTTTATTAATTATATCTATGATGTGTTATCTCTGTGTGATCAAGTAAATCCAGCTATGTCTCAGTTAGAACAAATCAAACACCTGCTTAAAGGTCTTAAACCTCTCTATGTACAGCCTTTGCTGCCATTAAATCCTCAAACTGTTGACGAGGTGATACAAATAATTCGACGAGTGGACAAGGCACAATTTTATATGCAGAACCGGGAACATCTAGTGTCTGCCTAATCTCAGGCTGTAGTGGTTACACCACCCACTCCTGTATTTAATAATGCATCTGTTCCTGCTGTTACTTTACCAGCTACTGCTCAGCTCACAAATGCTTCTTCTCTTGGGGACGTACCTGTCGTTCCCATGCAACAGCTGTTTGATCGTGTGGAACAGTTATGTAACCGAGTTAACCAGTTTCAGTTACCACCTGCTGTACCATCTTCGGAGAGAACTTCACAGCTTCCACGGTCATCTGACTTCAACCGGCGGGACTCATCCATCACCTGCTATAGATGCAATAGGCAGGGCCACCTGGCTCGCTTCTGCCGTAGCCGCTTTCCTGTCAAAAAACGACTGGCGCCGAGCCTCATACGAGACTTAGCAGCATCACCACCGCCCACCAGCACGGCTGCACCTCAACGGGATGTGGCTGCGTTATCAGGTCAGATCTTACAAGTTACTGGTCATATTGCCCAGACAGAGGTTTCCATCTTGCTCGACACAGGAAGCGCAGTTAGCATTGTGAATGCTGCCCATGTTCTTGATCACTCTACATTGAAACCCATAGAGATGTTGCTTCGAACTGCAGGTAATAAGTTACTTGATGCACCTTACCACACTGCTCTAGATTTTCATATTAATGATGTTCTTTTTCAGGAAGATGTATTAATTGTAAAAGATCTGTCTCATGATTTAATTTTAGGCAATGACTTTCTGCATGGTCATGGTGTAGTAATTGACTATGCACACAACTTGATAACATTGCATTCTTCCGAGGATGATGTTTTTACTATACCAATTACCCTAGTACAAGGTCCTTTTGTTGATATGGCAGTAAATCCTTTGCAAGATAATGAACGTAATGACTCTGGTGTTAAAATGGCAGTTGTGAATGATGTGCAAATTCCACCTTTATCTACATGTTATATCACAGTTAAACCCTCATCAGACATTAGTAATGAGGTTATGTTTGAACCTGCTGTCAACATAATGCAGAAGAAAAATCTTTCAATTCCAACGTTGTTGTGTCATTCTGCATCTGAACTTACTATACCAGTGCATAATAATACTGCAGTTCCACAAACACTGTTTGCCAATACAGTTTTAGCTAAAGCTTATGATGTTGCACTAGTTCAGAGTAATTCTGTTTTATCATCAGATGTTACCCCTCTGCCAGCTTCAAATTTTAATTTTAATGTCAATGGTAAACTACTAGAAACTCAAAAGGCTGAATTGCATTCTTTGTTATTGAAATATGGTGATCTTTTTGCCACCACATTGCAAGAACTTGGTACTACTGATGTCGCAGAGTTTCATATTAAAGTAACTGACTAAACCAATTAAACAAAGACCTTACAGAGTTCCCCATAAACAAAAGGAAATCATTGCTGAACAAGTTAAAGAAATGCAAGATGCTGAAATTATTAAGGAATCGCAGTCCTCTTAGGCTTCTCCTGTGGTGCTTGTTAAAAAGAAAGATGGTTCCATGAGATTTTGTGTTGATTATAGGAAATTGAATGCTGTTACAGAAACCACCTCTTTCCCTTTGCCATTGATAGATGATTTGTTAAGTTATTTGGGGGAGGCTAAATGGTTTGTCTCATTAGATTTGTTGTCAGCATATTTTCAAGTACCTATTGCGGAGGATAGCCAGAAATTTACTTCTTTTGTTACTTTTCAAGGTCAATATCAATTCACACGTTTGAGTTTTGGGCTGGCGAATGCTCCTAGGTTCTTCAGTTACATCGCAGACAAGTTGCTAGGGTATCTGAATTTTAAAAAGGCAATTGCATATTTGGATGATATTGTCGTTTTTGCTAAAACCTTTGACGAGTTGTTACAAAATCTTGAAGCTGTTTTTCAACGACTAGATAACCATAAATTTAAGCTCAAACCAGAAAAGTGTTTCTTCGCTATGCAAAAGATCAAGCTCTTAGGCTTTGAAGTCTCCAAAGATGGTATTTCACCTGATTCTGATAAAGTAGTTTCCATTCAAAATTTGCCTCGTCCTAAAAATGTCAGAGATGTAAGGAAGGTTTTGGGATTATTTAACTTTTACAGGAAATTCATCAAAGACTATGCTAATATTGCTCAACCACTTATTCAGTTGACTAGGAAAAATCAAAGTTTTTTGGGGGGAACCTGATCAGCAAGCTGCATTTCAAAAGTTGAAAGACTCATTAGTCTCTGCCCCTGTCTTAGCTCACTATACTCCTGGTGCATATACTGAATTACACTCTGATGCCAGTGGACTAGGGGTTGCTTCTGGTTGTATCAAAAGTTTGAAATGTGTAGAAACCAGTGGGCTATGCTTCGAGGACATTATCTAAATGTGAACGTAATTAGTGTTCCTGAGTTGGAATTGTTGGCCATCTTGTTTGGGCTTACTCACTTTCGCAGTTTTGTATATGGCTATAAGGTTAATATTGTGTCTGATCATCACTCCCTCTGTTATCTGAATAATTTAAAAGATTTGACTGGGCGTCTGACACGATGGAGTTTGAAATTGCAAGAATTTGATTATACTATTTCCTATAAATCTGGTAAGAAACATCATGATGCTGATGCTTTATCGAGATTTCCTGTGTAACAACCCAAAGAAAGTGAACTTGAGCAGCTTGAGGAACTTCCCACATGTTTATTGTCTTCAGTTGAAGTTGCTGACCAACAGAAAACAGATCCTGTGTTACTTGAACTTATCAATGCTCTCCATGATCCTCCGTCAGCCCCTGCTAAGATTCGGAGACAAATTTCAACTTATACTCTTAAATCAGGAGTTCTTTATCGTAAAAATGCTGGCTCTACTGGCCCTCTCCATCTGCTGGTTATTCCAGAGGCACTGAAACATGAAATTCTATCTTCGTGTATTGATGACCCTCTTTCAGGTCATTTAGGCTTTTCTAAAACATTTGCCAAAATTCACTCCAGATACTATTGGATTGGGAGGAAAAAAGATATTGAATATTTTGTGCGTACCTGTCCCAGTTTTCAAACAAGAAAAGGACCTAAGAATCAAAAGTCAGCAGGTTTATTACAAGCAATTCCTGTTACTTCTGTAGGCGAGCGGTGGGGTATTGATTTGCTTGGGCCTCTTCCATGCTCTAATTCTGGACACAAGTACGTCGTCGTTGCGACCGAGTATGCTTCTCGCTGGGTCGAGTCTGCGTCGCTTTCATCAGCAACAATTCCACAAGTTGCTAAGTTTATTTTGCATAACATCATCTGTAGGCATGGAGCCCCTGCTGCCTTGTTGTCTGATCGCGGCTCAGTTTTCCTCAGTGAAGTGACACAAGAATTGTTAAGATCTCTATCAGTGTCTTCTAATTTTACTAGTGCTTACCACCCAGCTTGTAATGGACTAACTGAAAGATTCAATCAAACCCTCTTGAATATGCTTAGGCATTTTGTTGACACTAATCAAAAGAACTGGGACTCAATTTTGCCCTATGTCATTTTTTCTTATAACTCAAGTGTTCAGGAGTCTACTAAATTCTCCCCCTTTTTCTTGATATATGGTCGGGAGCCTTCTTTACCTAATCAGGTTCAGCTGCAAGCTACATCTAATGACCTTTTTGTGAAACAAACTTTACAAGAGATTCAGAAGGCACGTGAGGTTGCTGTTGCTAACATTACTAAGCAATAAGTGAAACAAAAAGAAGCATTTGATGCAAAACATAGAGATGTGGTTTACAATGTAGGTCAATTAGTCAAAGTTTTTACTCCTATAAGAAAGAAAGGTAAATGTACAAAGTTGTTACATAGATATTTTGGTCCTTTTGAAATTATCCGACAGATGCTATTTAATTTGTGTCAAGGATTAATAAAAAGGAGTGAATTAAAACTTAAAAGTCTGCGTAAGCCTACATTCTTGTCGCATCACGCCCTGCCAAGACTTCCATATCTCTAACAATAATACTGACGCAGCCAAGGCAACCATAAATATTTAATACTTAAAGAAACAGTTAAATTACAAAGCTATTATTTTTAAACTTGAGGAAAGACTACCTGAAAATACATTTGGGGCTGAAATATACTACTTCAAATTGGCGTCCATACCTGGAGCAAATAATAACAATACAACACCACTTTAAAAATTCACCTTTCTCATACTGAACTAGTAAGGGAAGTTGGAATTGCTCCTGGTAGACTCTTCACACAAGAAGAAGTTAAAGATGAGGAAAACACGTGGCAGAGAATGGAAACAGCGAGATTGCACTTAGAACACTATAGACGTAAAGGCTAGCATTGCCTTCGTCGTATCATAACTTTAGATGAAACCTGGGTTCGATGCTGCCAACCAAAATTGAAGAGACAATCAAATGAGTGGCGGCACAATGATTTCCCCACGGCCAAAAAGGTATTGGCAAAAACAGGATCCACTTAAAGTCATGTTCATAGTTGCTGATGATTTTGACGGTGTCCTCACTCATTCGGTTCCCGCGGGAAATCGTGTGGATGGTGCACATTACACTTACTTTCTGGAACACCATTCACAACCAGCTGTGTCTCGTAAACGTCCAAATCTCCAGAATTCTCATTCTATTGGTGTTCGCTCTCACATAGCTGCTCCTGTGGTTAATTTATTTCGCAGATGGAACTGGGAGATTATGGAGCATCCTCTATACTCCCCAGATATGAGTCCAGTTGATTTTGACCTTTTCGCGAAAATGAAATTATCACTTAAGGGTTCGCCTTAGAACCAGAAAGGCGATTACAGCAGCAGTAGCGCAGTCCGTTGAAGACGCTGTGGATGGCTTCCGTCGTCTCCCTGAAGTGTGGAGGCGGGTTATTCGTGTTGCAGGAGAATACTTCTGAGTACAACAACTATGTGACCCATGTAAGTTGGGCGTGGAGGCATTCATATGTTTCATATGCTCATTGCAGTTGATGCAATACATGTTGGTAACCTTGGAGCTCGTCGTACAGTGGCGCCATTGCCGGAGTAAGTATCAAATATTTCAACGTATTGCTGAGTTTACGTAGTAGTATTATGAAAAATAACTCTAAGTGAATCAATTAAGATGAGTTAAGTAATATTAAAATTTTAAAATGAACATACAAACGTGAATTAATGCACTACTGAACAAAAATGCCCATAAAAAGTTACTTCTCGTAGTAGATTTATCATTATGTAATTCATATGTTGGTGTTGCAGTAAGGAAAGTAACTGAACAGAAAAGCTCAATTTGACGTACCGGTTTGGAGCGCAAAAATATCAAATTCTGGATAGTGTGAAACAAATGTTTAATATGCAAACAAAATATTATGTATATTTTTAAATTCATTTCCGACATATTAATAGTTTTATTATTCTTGTATTTTTAAAAACTTGCTCCACACGAGCACACTGTTTTTGAAAAAAAAAGTTTATATTTTATAATTTAACCCTTTAATTGTATATTAATATGTTGTAGTGATGAATTTTGAATTATCCTATTTTGGGCGAAAACGGAAGTTAAATATGACAAATTTACAAAATATGAGCATTGCTGTTTAGTAAAATACAACTAAACATCTGAGCAAAAATTCATCTCATCACTTTTATATAGTTATTTATTAGGAAATGTACAGAAATTTCGTTCATTTATACTGAAAACTACACGTGTGGAATAATTTAAAAATGAGAATTTACTGACAAATGATAACTAGAGAAAAGAGAATTTAGAAACTACAACGTTAAAATAACTATTTCTGACTTTATGCTGTTTAAAAAGCATTTTGTGCGTGTACACTCGTCAATTTAAAACTGGCCAGCGTCTGAGAGACGAGCTCGAATCGGGTACTTCCGTGAGCGTTCGGGACAGCCAGGCTTTGTTCAAGACTATAGTAGCTGTATTGGGGAACACAACTACAATCACAGAAGCTTTCCGAGAAAATAATTCGTACACAAGATTTCAAACAAACAGATGTTTCAGAGTGTTCCAACACTGCATATTTGTAACAATCAAAACACACTTAATTGATTTATGGTTCTCAAGTACAGTATGACTAAAGCTCGTTACAATGCCATACTTACTGCAGCACTCTGAATCGTAGAGCGTTTACTGTTCCTGAGGTTGCAAGTTCAAATCTCTGTGGAGTTACTCAACTTATCCACCCTCTTTCGTTTTAAACACGAGCAAACATACAACAGGTTTTCTGGAGGAAGCCCGAATCACTGTCTTGTGGCTTGTGTTCGACAAAGCGCCACATAGGAGTTTGAGGGTTCTGAACCATGCGAAGGGACTTTGAAAACATTTTAGTTGCTCAAGAGACGGCCACTTTTAGTCTGACTGAGTGTACAGGTCCTCCTCCTTCTTTTTCTGCTCGTCTGCAGCTAACTTAGTATTTGAAGATTACTGAGGACTCTCTTCAATGGTTTCTTCACTTTAATGTTGGCAAAACTTACGTTTTTTACTGCTGTTTTACAGGAAGTGATGCAGTAATTTGTATCATAAATTATTTAAATGTAAAGAGTGAATATAGTATGAATATGCATTATTATGTGACATTGATTTGAGATGTTTGTTGATTGTAATTATTGTTGAGAAGTAAGTTTATACTGCCTTACTGAAACTGACAATAATAGCGTGCAATAATGCAGCGAGGGGGTGAGCTGTTTATCATTATTAGAGACGACGAAGTTACGTAATGTTAGCGCGTTTTTCTTTGGAATTTGCTGGAACATTTTCCCTAGAGCATATGTATTCATAATTTTCATTGGATATAAAAATAGACGCTAATGTTGGCGCGTTTTATTAGCCAATAGCAACTCAGTTATAATCTTTAGGCATATCGGGGTGTAGGAGTATAAAAAGGGCTAGATTAGAGGTAGACCCCGTCAGTTCACCGAAAATATTTGTATGCTACACGTCGCCTTCAGTCCGTCAGTTCGTCGAAAATATTTGTATGCTACACGTCGCCTTCAGTCCGTCAGTTCGTCGAAAACATTTGTACGTTACACGTTGCCCTCAGTCCAGCAGAAATATTTGTACAGTACACGTCGACTATCGATTCGCAAGTTACGCGTAGCAGAGTTATGAATATCTAAAGTGTTGTAAAGTTAATTATACAAAAGGTTGAAGTACGCGAATTAAAAGTGATCAGTAATGAAGTTATTATAACAGTTTCAGTTTGGCAAGTGTCAAGATAAATGTGTAAAGGTGATAGTGAATGTGTTCGACAATAAAAAGTGTAAAACAAATTCTTTCATCAGTGTTATCTTTGGATAAAAGACTCCTTTCCGTTTACACAACCTGTATAAAGAGAAGTGCTCGACCAAAAAGATCATAGCTAGCCGGAGGACAGTGAACCAAAATTAAATAATATAACAGTAGCATTCTTTAAAACAAACACTAATACTGCCGCAAATTGCTAACACCAGATGGAGCTAACAAACCTAACAAAGAATCACGTCACAAAATGGCTTCACCACGTGGAGTAAACACAAATATTCAAACATTATAAGTAATACCGCCGCAAATTGGCTCCCAAACGTGGGGCTCAGGAAATTAAATAATATTACAAGTATACCACTTCAGAAGCTAGACTTACACACACACATAACTCGCTATAATTATGAGATACCTTGAAAGGTCATATAGCTATACATGTTACATAGAACTATAGTAGAAGGTTTATAATGTTTAAAATAAAGTAACACTAAAATCCATATTTAAGAAATTTATAAGCCAAATTAACGGGATAAAATTCTTATACTTAATAGAAAAAAGACACGAGTTTATTATAGTTTGCATGCTCTGGAATTTTTCAACACTTTTCATTTTATGCCTTTTATAGTTTTTGAACATTGCACCATTTTTTTAACTATTTCAGCTACGGTGGTAAGTTATTTTTTCGATCATCGTGTTTTTGTATCCATTACCTGTTCATGCTGTCATGGTGGAAATTTGAATTCCCTGCATTCAGTGTTGGTAAATTTATCTACCTGCGTGTTTTTTGCCTACGAATTTTACTGCACCTATGTGCAGGAACTATATTAAATCCTCTCACTGTTGACATATTTATTATTGCCGCATGGGATATAAGCATACTGATATTTGAGTTTTACTACACTGGTGTACAAAACCAAAGGACCAGATGGGTAAAGTAACATAACAAATGAACTACTTGGTGGAAGTAGATGGAGGTGCGGGAGCATGTTGCCAGAGGTCTCTCACACGTACACAGAAAGCTGGACGTCACATGGCGTGAGTGTAGCGAGGCTATAGTGCCAAATGTGTCTGGTCCCGCAACACGGGGCAGTTGACGAAACAGGACCAGACGGTGTGTGGCAATTAGCGAGCTGTTACGGTGCACTGTAGTGGTGTTCTTCATTGCAACATGGCCCATAGACATCATTTGGATGACTTCACACGGGGAAACTGGAAGAAGGGCGAAGTGTGACGAGTGTTGCTCAGGAGTTTGGAATATCTCACAGCATTGTTTCACTGCATGGGGAACCTTCCAAACTACAGGCACTGCTGTCGCAAGGAGAGGTGGTGGTCGACCACGCTCAACTACAGCAGCAGATGGCCGCTATATTATGCATCAGGCAAGAAGGGATCCACACCAAACAGCGGGTGCAATTGCAGCCACATTTAACAGGACAGCTAGGCACGCAGTCTCACGATACACAGTGGCACGGCGACTACACAGAGGTGGTCTCTTTTCCCGACGGCCAGTACGTTGTGTTCCATTGACATCCGCACATCGGCGGCACCGTTTGCGATGGTCCCAAGAGCATCAAAATTGGACCAACGAGGAGTGGGCTCGCGTGCTCTTCTCGGATGAGAGCAGATCCATTCTAGGTAGTGATTCTCGACGTACCCTCATCTGGCGAGAGGTGGGAACACATAATGAACCCAGGAACATCCTTCAACATGATCGTTTTGGTGGTCCAGTTGTTATGATTTGGGGAGGCATAATGTTGCATGGGCGCACCGACCTCCAAATCTTTGAACACGGTACGCTCACTGGTCAACGTTATTGTGATACTGTACTCCTTCCCCATGTGCGTCTTTTCAGGGGTGCAGTCAACCCTGACTTCATTTTTATGGATGACAATGCGGACCGCATCGAACAGCGCAAGTGGAGGATCTCTTGAAACGAGAGGATATTCGGCGAATGGACTGGCCTGCCCCTTCCCCCGATTTAAATCCCATCCAATACGTGTGGAATACTTTGGGGAGACGCATTGCAGCACATCCACATGCACCAACGACCATCCAACAGTTGTCAACAGCGCTGGTGGAGGAATGGAACGCCCTACCGCAAAACCTGCTTACCAACCTTGTGGCCAGCATGGGAGCACGATGCAGAGCATGCATTGCTGTCCGTGGTGATCATACACCCTTTTAAGCACCATGTATCTGTTTCTGTAAATCTAGAGAGCCATCATATGTCGTATTGACTTAAGTGTAGCTTATGGTCTATGAATAAAGTGACATTTCTATTCGTCTAATTGCATATTTCGTTTAGTTGCCTACTGTAGCAGTTCCCCCTATGTATGATTTAAGTTTCATCGAGCTATGTTACTTGGCAGTGTCACAGCATGCGAAGATTACTTTCGTCCTTAGGTTTTGCACACCAGTGTATTTAAGCCTTATCTACGCCTTTATTTGTTAATATTTACTTAGCTTGATGCAGCAGCTACGTATGATCTGCAAGTTATTGATTTATTTTACGGTCAACAACCAGGCGCTGAAAATCGATCGTCACTAAGATTAATGCTGGTGACCTTGCAACTGGAACCACCACGTTCAACAGCTGTTTGTAACGAAGTTTTCCAAGTAAAGTGTAGTTTGAGGTGGAGGATTTGTTTGAGTACCTTGGTGTCGCATATATGGAAGAAACTTATCTTAAACGCCAAGTTTGATATTTATTCGACTTCGTTTTCGAGTTGCGCTGTACATACACACAGCCACGGACACGGAGATTAAGTTTGTGTTTTGAAATGGAAGACCTGGACATACCGACGCTGGCAACTGAAGAAATTGCATGACTTTCTCTACTAAACCTAATTCGTTTTCGTGATGATTTAAGAAGGACGACGATGACGAATCTAATTTGAGTTGATACCACATGGCCGGTCTGTTATTATTCCATTGGTTGAAGGTAACACTGGAATGAGTGTGTTATTTGCTGCATGCACGCTACCGAACTCTGGCCATGAACACGTTACCAAATTAGGAACTACGTCAATGGAGTGTCGATTACTTCCTCCTTGCTGCTGTTTTCTAAAGGACAGACACATCGGTTTGGGACAGAAAACTGGGAGAAGCAAGGTTGTCTATTTTTTTTAATTTTATTTATGGACGCTCTTTAACTGCAGTGTTCCTTAGCGTCCCATTTATATCGGGTGTGAAAGACCAGTAATTTTGCTCAGAAACCCCTTTATCAGGTTTGAGGTTCTTTTACGTGCCTAAATCTACGACACGGGACCACCGGCTTTACTTCCCTTCCGAAGGAACCCATGCTAAGGATTTTTGCGCCCTAAATCCATTGCCCTCCGCCGAGTTTGAACCCGCGACCTCGGGAACTAGAGGTTAGCATGGTAACCACTACACCATGGAGAACGACAAGGTTGTCTCTGAAGTATAGGGTTGGGAGGTATGTAAAAGTACGAATTTTTAATGTAACTATTAGAATTTGCTGTGCTAGATTAGCATTAGTTTCCCTACCCACTCTTCTACAAACTATTTTTCTATATACCTCGTGATAATCGAGATAAACGTTTACAAAAATAGTTTCATTGCACATTTCGTTGCAGGAACAAGAGGAATACAGGAGACTGAAGTGATAGACTAAAAAGTGGGACGTTATATGCTGGATTTGAAATTCCACACTCGTTGCATAATATCCCATAAACAAAAAAATGATGACTTGGTACTTTAAAAGATGTAAAACCCTGAAAGTCAAGCCAATGAGAAAAGAATAGCTCGGAAATACCTAAAGCCACCTCCTACGGTTTACCAGTTGTACAAAATTTATTCAGAATGAAGAGAACATCAGAGACTGTTTGTATAAAAAATTCAATATGTACGTTTATTTGCCATGCAAATATCTTAAACATGTGGAATTTTAGAACAATTTTTGAGAAAAACAAACATAACGAAACATTGCCCATGTAAAGGGCACTTTGGGGTGGAGAGTGTTTCCTCTTGTCGCTCTTAGAAGGAGGAACTTTTGTCCGACACATGCGAGCGTGCGGACATTGTTCTAAACGTGCCTCTTTGGGATTCCGGCAGCTCAAAACATTGAGACAGTATTTTTAACACTTAAATAATTTCAGTCTAATTATATAATATGTAAATTTCATAACAGCCCGCCTTAAAGCAATATGTCTATGTAACAATATATAAAAAGTGTATATTACATTCACTGTATATGTTTATATTATGTACATGTTCAATAATGATATGTGAATGTATTAAGCAATTTAATAATGTAGGAGCTGTGAGAATAATAGGTTAAAAGTTGCTAACAATGAGGTAACAATGAGGTAACCTTGAGGCAATTATAAGTAAGGAAGTTTAACAATACTACTTATGATTCTTGGAAGCAATAATGTAATTTTTGAGACAGTTTAAAACAAATAGCCAATCAACAACCAGAAAAAGCTTTAGTTAAATGAAGGTATTCTATTGGATTAGGAATAGACAATCAGAGACTTGAAATACAAAAATTTACAAATTTAGGTGGTAGAAATCAATTCAGTTGCTTGTAGAAAGTGCTCATAACAGGACGCCTTGCTTGCAGACAGTGTTTGTAACCGGATGCGAGATGCGTCCTCGAGAAATTTAATACGTATTCGTGTGAGACGAAAATGATTTTACGTGTTAAAAAGAGCAAGTAACTATTTAAAGACTCTCACAGCTCTTTATATCGGTGAAGTGTTATTTAAATCGTATCAAGAATTAATAAAAAGGAGTGAATTAAAAAATTATAATCTGTATAAGCCTACATTCTTCAGTCACACCACAACCCTGCAAAGAGAAACATGTCTCTATCAATAATACTGACGCAGTCGAGGCAAACATAAATATATAATATTTAAAAGAAACAGCTAAAGTTACAAGGTTAATATTTGTTAAACTTGGGGCAAAGGCCACCGGAAACTGCATTTAGGGCGAAGGCTACCGAAAACGTTTTACCATACGTGCGGTTGCAACTACTTCAAATCGGCTTTCCATACGTAGCAGCAGCAACAAATCTTCTTCAAATTTGGCTCCCAAAGCGTGGGGCAAATAACAATACAACAAAATACCTTCTTTAACATTACGGGTCAAATGCAATACTTCCCCTACTTACTATAGGTATAGGTAGGGGTACACCTCGTGCACAGCGACCTCTATTGTGCTTACCACCCCAAGGAAGAAGGGATGAAGTGAAGGAGCTACAAGCTCAGGCCACAAAGAGGCGCTAACGTTCCCAAACCGCTCCCACTGCTGCAGCCGCCGAGAGACGACGATGAACGACCCACCAGTCGAGCAGCCCTCTGGTGTCAACGGGGAGTATACTTTCTAGTGGACATGCATTCCCGCCATCTGTCCGGCACAAGCATACACAGAAGCACACGTAAAAGATGAGAAGGAAATGGAATGAAAGGGAGATAACGCAAAGGAAAACGTGACAGAGAAGAGAACACCTCAGCTATCGCCTGTGGGGAAACCGCGATAAACCCATGCGCTAGAGTGGGCGGTCGCCGGGGATCGAATCTGAGACCTCCCGAATGTGGGCCATAAACGTTGGCGCCTGAGCCAACCCGTTCGGTTACTATAGGTGTGTAGCAGAGGAAGTAAAAGCTTTCTTTGGCAAGTAAGTAGCGAACAAACTCTAAATATCCATTAATCGTTTGCTATTTGAGGCCTGTTTCAGTGTAACTTCCCTGTTTACCGCTCATTTCAATCTAAGCGCAGTAAAACAATTACTGTATTACGTAAAAGCTTGCACTTGCCATTCAACTAATTTTCTAATTACGAGAGAAACGCTTGCATATTCACTTAGTGCCAGAAAATTAACATCTTGCAAAGTAATTTTACTGTTGCAATTCAACATAATTACACGAGAGTGCCTTTCAGCCAATGTACGGTCTCATTGGCGTCTTATTCACCAATCAGAATCAAATGTAAATGCATAGTTTTAAATAATACTGCTCAAAAATATTTTTTTTTATTCCTATAATCTCTGCTTCGATTCGACTAGTGATCTAGGAAGCCTATTCTCCCCATTTCCCTGTTCACTATTGGTGGTTGGTACAAACTATAAAAATGGCGAGATTTGCTGATCTGCGAATTCAAAATGTAAAAGAAGCGGTACGAGATCTAACGCCCGAGATGAGTCACTTCAGTGATAATACTTAAAGTACAGCCTCCAAAGAGGCATCGTTCTCGCATTGTAATTACGAGGGCAGTCCCAGAAGTACCCGACCTGACGTATATATAGTAGTTGCTGTTTCAAACAAATCACTATGGTAGAAAGTACCAACCTTATAAATCTTAAGTTTGAAGTTTGACGATGCTACGTTGTTTAGTAATTGCTTGGCAGCCATTAATAGTGAACTCTCTCAGCGAATTTGTAAACATGGATAAAACTGGCCATCGTTATGTGATACAATACTTTCATTTGAAAGGTCTTAGTCCAACTAATATTAAAGCTGAGCTAGATTCTACTCTGGGGGAGTCTGCTCCTTCGTTTACAACAGTAAAATATTGGGTGGCAGAGTTTAAGCAAGGCTGCCAAGATGAACATCGCAGTGGTCGACCAAATGAGGTGACCACGCCAGAAATTGTCAAGAAAATCCACAAAATGGTATTGGATGACCGTCGACTGAAAGTGAGCGAGCTAGCAGACATCGTAGGCATTTCAAAAAGTGCTGTACATCGCATACTGACTGAAAATTTAGACATGGAAAAGCTGTGTGCATGATGGGTGCCGCGTTTACTCACAATGGAACAAAAGCAGCGTCGTGAGGATGTTTTAGTCGGGTGTTTGGCGATGTTTCGCTGCAATAAAGCCGAGTTTCTGCGTCGATCCATAACCATGGTACATCACTTCACACCTCAGACAAAGGAACACTCAAAACAGTGGATTGAAAGGGGAGAATCGGCTCCAAAGAAGGCGAAGACAGTTCCATCTGCAGGCAAGTTCATGGCGTCAGTGTTTTGGGATACGCGTGGGATAATTTTCATTGATTGTGTTCAAAAAAGACAAGCAATGAATGGCGAATATTATGCAGACTTATTGCAGCGTTTGGATGATGAAATCAAGCAAAGACGGCTGTATTTAGCGAAAAAGAAAGTTCTGTTTCATCAAGACAATGCATCAGTCCACACATCCATTATCGCCATGGCCAAAATCAATGAGTTAAAAGTTTGAATTGCTTCCTCATGCACCCTATTCGACAGACTTAGCCCCCTCTAATTATTTTCCGTTTCCAAAGTTGAAGAAATGGCTTGGTGGTAAAAGATTTTCCAACAATGAGGAGGTGGAGTTTGCAGTTGATGGCTATTTTGCAGAACTCGACGGTTCTACAACAGGGCATCGAAGCTATTGAACATCGCTGGTAAAAGTGTATCGAGCTGAAAGGAGACTATGTAGAGAAATAAAGAGTTTTTCCCAAACTTTTTGTGTTTTCTTTGTTAGGTCGGTTACTTCTGGGACGGCCTTCGTACTTCAGTGATTATAGTAAAAGTACACAAAATGGCATCGTTGTTGCATCGTAGTTATCTTAACGAATCCCCCCTCTTGCTTTTAAGTTGCCTAAAGCAATTACTTTCAGCTTTCAAACTCCTTAGACAAGCATTAAATTACCGAAAAACTATTCAGCACACGTGGTATCACTGAAGATAACTTTTATAAACTGTGTTATGGGTTCTGTTTGAATGTGCATACATGAAAGAGGCAGCAAAGACCCGTGATTATAGTGAGAAAATGACAGGGAAGTTAAATGTTCTGCTTAAGGCATGCACTCTATAACAAGCATTAAATTAGAAATTATATCTTGCCAGCATATCGACACACATTTCGTGCCAATCTTTCCCACTAACCATCTGATGCTTGCAATAGACGTGGGAAATATGAGACCCATTTTCAAACGAACGCATCTGCCACTTGTTCAAGCTATAAATGCAAATGTTTGTATAAATCAATTAAGAGGAGATTTAAAGTGTTATCTCGCCAATGCTATATCTGCTAACTCATCACCAGAAACTATTTAACATATCAGACTGAACTGTTAACACAACGTAGATGTATGACTTCTAAATTCACTGATCTACTTTTATTCAGATAGAATTATTTGATTAATTATACCATCTTTTGATTCAAATTTATCAACAATTACTTTTTAAAAAATCTGATTGTTTACACCCACATCATGTATTGATGTGATGCTGTTTCCATACAATCACGAGAAACAGCTGAATGTTGACAGGACTTTAAGAGAATGGCAAGAAATGAACAATTCGAACATTTAATAACGGAAATCTCAGAAATAGCTTATGCCACGAAAAGCTTATTAGAAATAAATTGTGTGTTTTAAAGAGATCTACATTTTTTGTGTTGTACGTTTTCGTCTATCCCTTAACGTTTACCAGTTATACAAGATTATACAAAATTCCTTCCGAATCAAGAGGACTTCACAGGCTATTCCCAGAAAATTCAAGATATACACTTTATTTGACAAGTAAATATCTTTCATATATGGCATTTTAATCAAATCGTTAGAGAATATAAAAAAATTTAAACGTTTTCTATGTAAAGGATAGTTTGGGGTAAGGGAATTTTCTTGAAAAATCTCTCTGTCGCATCTTTGGAAGAAACTGAACCTAAATACCAAATGGTGTGTATCCTACTTTTAGATCCCAAGTTATGCTGTTCACAGACACACAGAATAAATGCTTTATTTCGATTCAGGGGCTTCAAAACATGAATTTCCGGTGAAACCTCGATATTGAATTTTTTGGGTGGAATGCATATACCTTCTCTACCTACTAGGTACGTGATAGGGAAAATAAAAGCAACTAACCGTGTTATTAATATGTACTAAAGCAGATCCACAACGAAATTAAAAATTTTAGTATAATAAAACAAAAGCTTCATCGTCAATAGTTTCTGAGAAAAAGGACATTTATAGCAGAAAATGTCATTCACAGGAAACAAAAAAATCTGATGTTTTACACTCACATGACTTTATCTACTCTTGTACAAACGCTTATTCTCCATATGCTTCATGTTAATCGAGATGTTAATCTTATTGCTAATTTTCTTGTAGATGCAAGGGGAATTGGTACGCTTTAAGCGACAGTCAAATGTTTTAAGAGCTGGTTGCTATGTGGAGTATTACATTCTCTTTGCATGTCCAAGATATAAAAAAATGAATAACGAATTACCATTTGAGAAAAAGTATTGGAAAATTTAAGGGAATAATAAGCAATATCTCGAAAATGGTTCACTCAACAAAAAGAATGTATATGACATAAATTGGTGTATTTTAACGCGATCTACGTTTTTTGTGTAGTAATATTTTGTCTAACTCTTATGGTTTACCAGTTATGCAAAAATCGTTCACAATGAAGAATATTTTTGAAGACATTCCCAGAAAATTCAAGATATACATTTCATTTGTCATGAAAATATCTTAAACATGTAATATTTTAATCAAAATCGTTAGTCATTTTTGAGAAAATTAAAATTGTAAAGGGTAATCTGGGGTGGGGGATTTTCTTGAAAACCTTCGTGTCGGATCTCTGGAAGATACTGAACCTAAATACCAAGTTTGGTGTTTATCCGACTGTTCGTTTCAGAGTTATGCTGTTCACACACACACACACGGACATGTTTCCAAAAATGCTTTTTTTGGATTCAGGGGGCTTCAAAACATATATTTCCGGTGAAATCTCGGTATCGAATTTTTGGGTGGAATACAATACTTCCCCTACTTACTATACGTAATAGAGAAAGTAAAAATGGAGAAAACAACTCGTATATATCTGCTAAGAAAGCAACCACGTGGCTTGAGTAAAGAATCTATCATGCTTTAGTATCAATTTGTAGAGCAATCCACCCTTAAAAGATGGCGTAAGTTTACCTTTCTGCTTCAAAGTGTAGCTATGACTTTTACTGTGAAGTGTAACAGAACTCACAGTACAAAATGGCAGATGCAGTACAAGTTTTAAAAATATACCAAAATACAAGTATTATGCAATTATAAAATATAAATGAAATTAAAGACAAACTTGCAAATTATAAGACATAAAAACATAAGAATGGCAATTTCCGCCAGTTAGTCTCCGCTTAATCCCAAGTTTCTTCTTACAGGTCATTTAAGTCGAAGCAACCTCCTCAGTTATTCCCTATTTTACACTTTTCTGTTCTCTGTATTGTTCTTATGTCATCTTCTGTCCCGAATCTTTTACCCCTTCATTACCTTTAGTACAATTTCTTATCATCTTCCACACCACTTTCAGACACCTTTTTCTGAAACAGCTTCATTTCCTGTGCAGATGTTGAGGCAGTATTTTTAACACTTAAATGATTTCAGTCTAATTATATAATATATAAATTCAATAACAGCCCGCCTTAAAGCAATATGTGTATGTAACAATGTATAAAAAGTGTATATTACAATCATTGTATATGTTTATATTATTGTATACATGTTCAATAATGTTATGTGAATGTATTACGTAATTTAATAATGTAGGAGCTGTGAGAATAATAGGTTAAAAGTTGTTAAGAATGAGGTAACCTTGAGGCAATAATGAGTTAGAAAGTTTAATAATGCTACTAGTCATTCTTGGAGCAACAATAATGTAATTTTTGTGACAGTTTATAAAATAGCCAATCAACAACCAGAAAAAAGCTTAAGTTAAATAAAAGTATTCTATTGGATTAGAAATAGCGAATCACAGTCTTGAAATACAGAAATTTACAAATTTAGGCGGTAGAAATCAAGTCAGTTGCTTGTAGACAGTGCTCATAACTGGACGCGTTGCTTGTAGACAGTGTTCCTAACCGGACGCGAGATGCGTCCTCGAGAAATTTAATACGTATTCAGTATGAGACGAAATATAGTTTACGTGTTTAAAAAGTGCAAGTATTTAATAAAAGAATCTCACAGCTCTATATATCAGTGAAGTGTTATTTAAATGGTGTCAAGAATTAATAAAAAGGAGTGAATTAAAAATTATAATCTGTGTAAGCCTACATTCTTCAGCCGCACCACGTCTTGCAAAGAAATCCATGTCTCCAACAATAATACTGACGCAGCCGAGGCAAACATAAATATATAATATTTAAAGAAACAGTCAAATTACAAAGTAAATATTTTTAAATTTTGGACGAAGGCTACCGGGTATGATACGTGCGGTTGCAACTACTTCAAGTTCGGCTCCCCAACATAACTACAATACAACTCCTACTTCAAATCGGCTTACCATACGTGAAGCAACAACCTACTTCAATGTCCATTTTGCATTCCGTTCTACCCCATGGTCCCATTTCAAACTCTTTCCTCCCGTCGTCCCAACGTCGAAAGTTTTTAGACTATACAGTGCAGCACTCCACACAGAATCGGTTTGGACCACAAAATATATCTCTGTTTACTATCTCTACCATCTAATTATATTAGGTAGAGGAAGTATTGTAATGCATTCTCAACTTCTATATGTCTCTGGTTTTATATCTACTTGGCGTGCCCACTAAAGTACTGCATATTCCCGTTATGACTAACTCTCTCATTCACTCAGTCTCACACAGACACAGACACACACACACACACACACACACACACACACACACACACACACACACACACACATCGCCGGTTTCCACAAAGAAAACATCATGCGGAGAACGGATACTTTCTTAATCCTGCATTGATATCTCCTATTTAGATACCACAGTAATCATGCTAGACTTCTATGCATGGCAGAACCTTTCTGGTGCACTCTTAACAGTTAAAAAACCGATGTATTACATTCAACTGACTATCTCTACTCTCGCTTATTAATGGGTACACAAATTATTTTTACGAAAAGTTTATTTTCCTATCTACTTCATTTTAATCAAGATAAACTTTTTTTTCCAGAAATAGCTACATTACACATTTCGTTATAGTTAAAAAAAAAAGAACAGCGACACTCCATACTCTTTCAATGACATAAGAAACAACTGAAAATCAACAAGACTTTTAAAGAATAACTAAGTATTGAACAACTCGAACCATTAATACGGGATATCTCGGAAGCGGCTGATGCCACAAAAACATTGTTTGAAATAAATTGTGTTTTAAAGAGATATACATTTTTTGTGTAGTACGTTTTCGTCTATATTTTAACGTTTACCAGTTATACAAGATTATATAAACTTCCTTTCGAATGAAGAGGACTTCACAAGCTATTCCTCAGAAATTCAAGATATACGTTTTATTTGCCATGTTAATATATTTAATATATTGTATTTTAATCAAAATCGTTGGTTTAGTTTTTCAAAAACTAAAAACTTCGAAAAATGTTGCATATAAAGGGTAGCTTGGGATGGGGAATTTTCTTGAAAATTTTCCTGTCGCATCTTTTGGAAGATGCTGAACTTAAATATCAAGTTTGGTATTTATCCAAGATTTCATTTTTGAGTTATGCTGTTCACACATACAGACACAGGCACATGCAACTTTTTCTAAAACTTCTTTTGGGGGGAGGGGTTGAAGAGGCCTCAAAACAGGTATTTGCTGTGAAATCTCGATATCGAATTTTTGGATGGAACACAATACCTTTTCTACCTACCATCTATGTACGTGGTAAACTAAAAATAGCTTGTTCCTGCGGTCTAATGGTCAGGTCCCATGTAGATCTCTTTTAAATTTATGTCAAATACAGGTTTCTTACACATGTAGCAATATTTTGGCTATCTCTTATCGTTTATCGGTGATACAAAACTCGTAGAATAAAGAGAACGTCACAGGCTGTTCCCAGTCAATTCAATACATACATTTTATTTGTCATACAAATATCTTAAACATATAGTATTCTAATCAAAATCGTTAAAGCCATTTTTGAGAATATAAAAAATAAAGAAAATATGTCTATGTAAAGGTAGATTGAAGTGGGAAGGTTTTCTTGCAAATCTTCGTGTCGCATCCTTGGAAGATGCTAAACTTATATATCAAGTTTGGTATTCAACTGGCCTTTCGTTTTTGAGTTATGCTGTCTACAGACAGATATAAGAACAGAGAGACACATGTAGGAACCTTTTTCTAAAAATGTTTTTTTTAACACAGGAAATCCCTAAACTCTATTTCTGGTGAAATCTGGACATAGAATCTTTGGGTGCAATGGAATACTTTCCCTACTTACTATAGGTTAGTATAGAGAAAGTAAAAACAGAATGGTCGAATGGTCGTTTTTTTTGCAGATCTCGCGAAAACAGGTAATTTATGCCAAAATCATTTTTTTAAATTAATCATTTCCACGATTTTCGCTGCAGTTAGTTTGAATTTTAGCACTTTCTAAAGTGCTAAATCAACATTCTTTTGTTTCTCGTGTTTTACTTACACATAGAGGAGGTACTGTATTCTAACGTTTTTTAAACATTTGACTGTGTCTTCAGTCTCCTGTATCCCCCTTGTAACTACAACGAAATGTGTAATGAAACTACTTCTGTAAGCGATTAACATGAGATAGAAACATAAGCTTTTATAAGAATAGATTGTAGAGAAGATATAAAAAACTGCGATGCTGTGTAGAGGTTGTATTCGTGCGACAGCTTACGTAAATCTTTCACAATAGTTTGAAATGACACAAAAGTGAGCTGCAGCTGTTTCCGCTCTTGATAGAACATTTTACAATATAAACTCGATGGACAGGTTAAGATAATTTCATGGCAATGAGATCTGTATGCAAGATAACCACAATAGTTATAAAAGTGAGAGGAAACTATTTAGAGAAATGAATATAGTATTGTTCATATGGAAGTTGCGTGGTGGACCTGCAAGGCTTCACCCATCCTGCTCAGTAACTGCCTACTAACAGAGAGGTCGATGACCTCTCACCTCAAGGTCTTCTAGAGGACGGAGTGCATCACGTAATTTCCTAACAGGGCTTTTAAGCTGTCCAAATAACCGGACCTGTCTGTTATTGCATCATTTATATCCACACACACATGCTTTACGATGTACCAATCGTTTTTTTTTTCTGTTGGGGAGGGGGTGCTCACGGAATCTGAAAACATGCATTTACGTTGAAATCTCTTGCAGTTGTTGCTCAGAAAATAATAAACGTTTGTATGAACGTCCATTTTGAACTTACATACAATTTATACAATGTTTACAATACAATGGAGTTGCTTATTATTTCTCTTCCCCTTATATTTAACATTGTGTTGTAAATATAATGGGGAAGTATAATTTTCCACTATTAACTTTTGCGCCTTGTTACCCCTTTTTCGTATCTTCTCCAATTTGCTTTACGTCTCTTTTAACTACGTTAACCTTTATATTCCAGAAAGTAATGCCAATTGTCACGTAATCCATTACATTTAGTACATTCTCCCCGCTTCTTCTCCCTGTTAGACCACTTAAATTCATCAACCTGTCCTCGCCCATGCTTACCCCATTCTGGCCTTTTGTGGCATACTTCTATGTATCTTTACTTTCCCCATTCCGTTTTAATTTAACTTCTAATTTCTTGTTTTTCAATATCCTCCACTCTTGTTCTAATTTCTTTCCAGAAACCCTTGTTTCTTTCTGCCCATATTTCCCCCATTCCTATTTCTTCCAATGTGGTCCATATCTTGTGCATCCAAGTTTCCTTTTTTTTCGATTTTCTCTTTTACAACTACGCATTATAAGGTTTTGTAAGAATTGGCTTGTGGAAGAGAGATAAAAATAAACTATAGTGGGTCGAGAAAGCTATGTGAATGTAACACATCACATTTTTACTTTCTATAAACATACCTAATAGGAAGAGTAAGTATCGTATTTCACACAAAAATTCGATATCGAGATTTCATTACAAATACATGTTTTGAGGCCCAGTGAGTGAAAAAGAAATAGAAAAGGTCCATGTGTGTTTTCTTTAATTTTTATATTCTCTACTACGGTACATTGTAGAAGAGAAGGCATCCGCATTCCACCCAAAAATTCGACACTGAGATTTCACCGGAATTATGTTGGGACACCCTGAATACCCCCAAAGATGCATTTAAAAAAAAATGTCCGTGTGTGTGTGTCTATGAACTGCTTAACTCAAAAACGAAAAGTCGGATAAATGCGAAACTTGGTATTTAAGTTCAGTATCTCCCAAAGATACGACACGTAGATTTTCATGAAAATCCCCCACCTTCAACTACTCCTTTAAATGGATCTTTTTTCAAAAGTTTTTACTTTCTAAAAAATGGCTCCAACAATTTTGATTAAAATATCATATATAAAATATATTTAGATGCCAAATAAAATGTTTATCTTTAATTTTCTGGGAATAGCCTGTAAAGTCCTCTTCATTCTGAAGGAATTTTGTATAATTTTGTATAACTAGTAAACGTTAATCGATAGACAAAAACGTACTACACAAAATAGAGATCTCAGTAAACATGCAATTTATTTTAAATAAGCTTTTGTGGCACATAAGCCATTTCGGAGATATCCGTTATTAATGGTTCAAGCTGTTCGATAGTCGGTCATTCTTTTAAAGTCCTGTCAACATTCAGTTGTTTCTCGCGATGTCATGGAAACAGTATGGAATTTTAAGGCCAGCATATAGCGTCCAGTTGTTAAACATTTGACTATCGGTGTTCCCTTTGTATCTATAACGTAATGTGTAATGTAGCTATTTCTGCAAACGTTTATTTGGATTAAAACGAGGTAGATATAAAAATAAGCTTTAGTATGACTACTTTGTATACCTCTAAAAAATTACCTCTATCTACCATAGATAGCCAAGTGGTGAAGAAAGGAAAAATGTAACTTTGTTATATAAACCTTAGGGTATCTCAGCTTAAGTTCTGTAGGAACCTGCATCAAGATTGGCTCCAGGCTTGGAGATATTCAGATGTTTCTCCTGGCAGACCAAAACCTGCGCATCAAGAGTTTGAGTTCGTATCGTGAGAATGCACCTGTGAGACCCAACCAGAACAAGGAACACCCCTGTCTGGCTGTGTAGGATGTAACATACCGTTACATATTTTTTTATAGAGGTGCTGCTATAGGTCATGGAACCGAAAGAACGGTGAGACAAAAGATTTTCCTTCAAATGATTAAAGAACGACAGCTAGAGGCAGTAGTGAAATTTCTTCGGCTACAGGAGACTGCAGTAAGTTGCCGGTCATTCGGAGAACTTTTCTATTGGCCGTCATTAAATGGGATGTGGTTTGCAGTAAGTTGACATTTACTTGTAGCCAGCGGCGGCCGCTGTACAGAGCACGTGAACACCCTAACTTTTAACACTTTGTGGATTTATGGATTACACTGGTCTACACTCAAAATCTATCCAAGTTAAAATACTTAATTCCTATTCATTTTGATGTGAAATAAACGAATATGACGTTTCAAACGTTTACTTATTTCTCATTCTCGTGCAAACCATAAATAATTTTAGGAAAAGGGCAATTTTGTTATGTTGGTCTTTTTTCTGATTCTTATTACAAATATAGGTTGTCAACACTGAGGGCGATATGCACAGTCATTACCTTAAAGATACCTTAAGGTTTCCTTAAGGAAACGAAAAGGATAGGCGAAGGTATGATTTCGTATGCAGAGACGATTCTTAAGGACTCCTTAGCCTTGCGGATGCCTTGAGGAGCGCCTTCGGAAATACTCGGAAAATGTCCGTGAAACTATTTGAGTGTTCATAATTCTCATACGAATACGTCACTTTCAGCCAATAGGAAATATTCATAAGCATAAACAATACGCACATCAATAATCATGGCGGGTGAAACTCCTCACAAGGTGTTTTCTCCAGAAGAAAAGTCGATTTTAATTGATCTAATCAAAGAGAAGCGATTTATTGAGGATAAAAGAACGGACATTGTAAGTGTTGCTAAGAAGAAGGAAATCGAACACCAATTTAATAGCAACAATGCCAAGTTCAAGGTAAGAAAATAAGTTTGGTTAAGTATGTATTACAACAACTGCAAATATCAAACAGCATTTGTGGTATAATTTATTCAAATGTAATTACTACAGTTTCATGGAGTATTCTAATTTTTTAAATACACTTACTATATTAAATGGAAGCTCAACACGATTTGTCAGTGAAGGTTAATGCATCTGCCATTCAATACGGATTGGTGTTATAAAAATATGCATCGAATTCAAAACTATTTCGATACACCAAGTAATTTATATTTTAACGTTTGCCAAAAATAACTGATTAGGAACCTTAAGTTCCGTATTGAAATGATTTCAATACGTATTGAGCCCACCTTCCTAGAACATTGATGGCGTGTATGTTTGTTCAAAATTATTATTGTTATTAATTTAATTACAGTTTTGATGTAATATCTAATTATGGTGTAAGTAATTCATTTACTTCAAAACAAAATGTTAAACATAGATACACCAGAAACGTAATAAAATAGTTTATTAGCCTGTTTTATACACTCTGATTTTCAGTATTACAAAATTGGTTACATATGTATTGTTGAGGTTTAACATTCGTTAACCTGGTATGTAGGTCATTTCAGACGATAAATGTATGAAATATAAATGATGCTCAAATTTATACACATTTCGGGATTAATAATTGTTTGCATATTTAAATTATCTAGTTAATCGCATTGCTGAGAGGGACACTAGTTAAAAACAGAATACCCCGTGTTACATACCATCACTGAATAAACAATATTGCGCAACTGACATTTTAATAGTTTTTATTTTATATTGTTATGATAACCTGCTTGAGTTGTCAGTATTTTTGCAAGTGGTTTCCTTTTTAGGCATGCGAATCTTTTCTTCCACACTCCATTCGCTCTATTATGTTCCTTATTGATTAGAACTCTATATATGAAATGAAAGGAATAATATAAAACATTATTTTTATTGTTGCACAAATGTAGCTTGTGTAATTACAGAATACTAGCATACTAAAGAGCACACAAAATTATCTCCTAAAGCTGATATGATATAGATAACCTGCTGATTTACCAAAAATGTAACATGTAATAGCTTTCCTTCACACTTTATCCATGCTTAGGAGTGGCAGCAAATATAGTGGCGTGTTTAAAAGCTGGAAGAATTTCCGCTGTCAAAATCTTAGGCTAAATCTGGTTCACAGAACGTATTTACACTATGTACACTTCCAGATAACAAGAGAAACAAAATCAGAAAAACTGCAACTCTGTTGTTAAAAGTACATTTTTATATGTTTCAGAAATATGGATCTGCCCATGGTTCTTGTTACATACAAATGCTCAGTTGAAATGTCTTTGTATGAATTGTTGCCTGAGAATGCGTGCTCGTGGGTTCTGTACAGCATTGGCATTGGCCACAGGTACACCCTCAACTGGATCTTCTTCCACATTCTCGAAGTAATCACCTCAGAATGCCAATGTTGTGTAAAGTAGCACATGAAACAATTATTGCTTGTGTGGTAATTGCTTTTGTAAGTAATTTCCTCCTTAGACAAGGAAATCTTTGTTTCCATATCCTGTTCAGTCATTCTATGATATTTCTAGTAGATTTGTGAGCTCTGTTGTATCTGAAATTAAAGGCACAAATTATTGTATTTCAGTGTGTATTCTTGTAAAAACTTGTATCTATTTTTCTTAAAATATGGTATCTGCTGGTATAACAACCAATGTAATGTTCTTTCTTAAGATTTAGATAAGTTGAAAATGTCAGCTCCCTTACCAATACAATAATAAACATATAATGAAAATTCTTTGTTTTTATTATACAGCCTCTAATCCCTTAATTATGTGCATATATATTTCACACTTATTTTATACATATATATTTTCTCCGCCCCCGCCCCAGTATCATTTTCATGACAAGTAAGTATTCAAATGGAAATTACCTTCGTTCTGCTGGGGTTCTCACATGATGATCCAGTATAGAAGTGTAAAGGTAGGGCAGTTGTGGATAACCGTCTCCAAACAGAATTCCATGTACTCTGCCATCAATACATTTCTGACAAATAGCAGAGTTGTCAAAAATTCTGCTATCATGCGTTGATCCTGGCCAATGTGAAACAATGTCCATGATCTCCATCTGAGGTCCACAAATTAGCTGAACGTTAAGAGACATCTAACCCTTCCTATTCCTGTACAACTCGGCAAACTGTCCTCCGGGACTTTGAATAGGAATATGCGTGCAGTCTATTACACCTGAAAAGATGTAGAAATAATTTACAGTTGCTCAAACAAACCTTTTATGAACACAAATAAAAAATGCAGCGTTTGAAATTACTATTGGCTTTCATTCACGTTGCAACTGATTTTATGAGACTCCTTCAATATAGAATTGTGATCACCTACCTATGCTTAAGAAAATGTTATATTATGCCCTTTCATTTGTATCCATATTTTCAAATTTGGTATCTACTATCATCATGAGTGTCTCATGCTTTATTAGCTTAATGATAGGTAATAAGCCACTACCCTGTTTTAGTCATTAGTAAATACTATTATTACCTGTTACACCTGGAAACTGAGCCACTTCATAGAATAAGTTTCTATTGTTGCCGTACTGTTGTTCCGTTAATGAAAATTTCATAAATTGGCTTAAGTTCTGCGCAATACCAATAGACACTCGCTTGATAATGCGGCTCACTGTGCTCTGGTTTATCTTTATGAGATCTTCATTAACAATCTGAAAATACAAATAATGAAACTAAAACATAAGTTTATCTTAAGTATAAACACAATGAAACTGTAACTATTACTATCATTAAAACATTAGGAGCATATTTTAGAATAAATTAAAACTTACTTACTAATAGAGCGATTCCAAAAATATACTAACCAATTAAAATCACATTAAAGAAGGCTTTTTAAGATAAAAGGAAAGCCTTTACAGCACTACAATTTTAGGAATATATTTTTATATCTAAACTAAAACCAGCTGAACCAGACTAGAAGCATGCATTTTAGCCAAACAGCTCATGAGAAGTGAACATCCCTCCCCCCAAAAAATAAATTAGTCGGAAATTTGGAAGCAGACAAACTAAGCAAAGCTAAGCTAACCTAACCTAACATTTTACTGTTAACACTCGTACGCTATCCATTTTGCTACTTATATACTATGCAAGGGGCTGAAAATCACATTCTCAGATATCAAATTGACGCACATTTTTTTGCACGTTATTCTGATATAACAGACACAATCTGTGCATACCGCCCAATGTTTTGAGTACACTTATATAACTGAATTAGCTTTACAAATAGGTTTTTAATTACACTTATATTTACCTGGAAATCTCCAGTTGCATAAAATCTGAGTGCACAGAGAATTTGATGAATTGGAGGAAGTGGTAGGCCTCGTTGTGTCCTCCGTTCTTGAAAATGCACTAGTGGCAAAATAGCTTCTGTTACAGTATTCTTTGAGAATCTGTAACGTTTAAAAAACTGTAAATCGCTATAATGCTCTAGAGGGTTTTCGTGGTCTCACAAATACCTCCTTTGCAATGGTGGCTCATGTTCCAAAGCTATATTTTCCATAAAATCGAGAAACTCGATCAATTCGTGGTTAAGTATACCCGCCATTGTGCAAAATACAAGGGAAGGAATCCTTAAGGAGATGACAAGGTTGCTTTCGGCAGCCTTCGCTGTTCCTGGAGGAAGCCTCAAGGCCTCCTTAAGGGTTTTAACTCTGAATACGAAATTGGTGAAAACTGTTAAGGAAACCTTAAGGTATCTTTAAGGTAATGACTGTGCATATCGCCCTGAGTAAACTATGTTTTATTTCTGGAGAAGTCATTTTGTTTGCATAAATGTCCTTTTTTGCTCTTAGAGAAACCTAATTACTCCTATTTCCCAGTAAATTTCTGTGCTTAAAGCTAAATTTTCAGAAGTAAATATGAAGTGTACATAACAAGCACAAACCTTTATTTATCTTCATGGGTGCAAAAGACATATTCATCATCTACATTTTCTTAAGCTAACTTGTTATCTGGTTTACGTTTACACAAAAAGCCAGGACTTGGGAAGAACTTTGAGAAAGCGATCCAGAAGGAGAAGCTTTCAAGTATTTAAAGACAAAATTCCCACATCTCAGTGATAAGTTAAATTAAATTGAGTTTTATATATGGACGCCCCTTAACTACTATGGTCCTTAGCGCTCCATTCTATATTGCGCGTGAAAGACGGTAATTTTGGTCAGAGGTCTCTTTATCAGGCTTGAGGTTCTTTTACGTGCGTAAATCTACGACACGGACCCACCAGCTTTATTTGCCTTCCGAAGGAAGCCATGCTAAGGATTTTTACGCCCGGCTAGGTTCAAGGAACTAATCTTTGTTTGGTTACAGATTTGACAACTGTTTAAGGATGAAATCTTTAATAGGGTCATTGAAGGGAAAGAGAAAGCAGCTTGGGAAGGCTTTAAAACTGTTGTTTCCAATTTTTTGGGAACCCAAAGAGCTGAAAACTATTGGGTTGTCTCATATGATGATGATGAGATGCGGTTTAAGGGCGCTAAACAGCTAAGGTCATCAGCGCCCTCACAAAGTATAAAATTTAAAGTACAAAAAATAAAACACGGGTAAAAAACAGCGTAATTAAAAAACACTATAAAACAAGCCATGAAATTGTAAAACCACCACAAAATCAGGGTAAACAAAACGATAAAAGAGTAAAACGACGTATCAAGAACTGTAGAACGCATGGGACATAAGCGCCATATGTCCACTGGGGAGTAGAGTCCCATAAAAAAGGACAATATAAAATCATACAGCTAAAAGACGCTCGCCGCATCAAATGCGTCGGCTAAAACCAATGTCCTGATAAAACATAATAGACATTCTGCAGCATGCGCGTCGTCTGCCAAAACGTTGGCTATGCCAACAGGCAGACACACACGAACGCGCAATGGAGCAAATCTTGACACACTGTTAAAATGTGACGCATCATTAAGGGCGCATCACACTACTCACAGACTGGTGCGGGGTCACCACTGAGCAGGTATCTATGACTAAAAAGGCAATGTCCGATTCGTAGACGAGCTAAAATTACCTCTTCCCGACGAGAAGAGCGAGAAGATATACAACAGAACTAAATGCACCAGATCGCAGGAGCGTAGGTTGGCGCGCAAGGTAAGGCCTCCGGGCTTCAGGGAAGGAGAGTTTCTCCTTTACCCGGATCTCCTGGATCGCCTTCTCGTCCAAGTACCGCGGACAGTCGGCAAATGACGCAGAATGAGACCCTTTGCAATTAACGCAGACGGGGGTTGTTGAACAGGCACCTTCGTGTGACGGCTGGCTACATGAGGCACAGATGGTAACGGCACTCTTACATGAAACTTGCGTATGCCCAAAACGTTGGCATTTGAAACAACGCAGAGGTCTAGGAATATAAGGCCTCACCGCAATACGTTCGTACCATGCTGAAATGCTCGTGGGCAGATCTTACTTTGCTGATCGGACTTCGTTTGTGCTAATAAGGAACCGTTCCGTAGACGAGTGCAAGACTGAACCGCACCAGCAATAGCATCAATGCCCTTTTGAATAATGAAAGGGTTCACCTTGTCAAAACTTTGCCCTTCATCGGTTCGTGAAATGACCAAGTAACAACCAGTTGTCGGCGGTGCTACTTCTGTTATATAAACTTTTCGGCGCTTGTTGGTATTAATGGAGAAAGGGTGCTCCATAGCGAAATAAATCCTCCACCATTGCAACCGTCTCCGACCTCGGGCTCTGACTTCCCGGGCGTTACCCCTGCTTGGGTGAGTCGCCTATCTATACCAAACTCACCCAAGGGTCACACCTCCCAGAACATAGACAGAGGGACCCAATGGCCGTCGGAAGTCAGCAGCTCGTGCAATGCTCCCCCGCGGGACTGCAGTTGAACAGCGGATACGAACACAAACCCTACATGACGACCCCGGGTGGTGGGGATGACGCCATTACCCACTGCTGCGCACCCAGTGCGCGGGTGTCCGTCAGGCTGTGTCCACGGAGGATTAAAATAAAAGGGTAAAATAAACCAAAAGTGTGTGGGTTTTCGCACGCAAGGTAGGCCGGCGAAGAAGTAAAATAGATGTGTAAATGAGTGGACGTGAGACGAAATGTGCAGAAATAGAAGAGAAGAAAGAAACGATGGCGAGGGGCGTCATGGAATGAAATGCACAGAACGCACGAGAGCCTACCTTGAGTCCCCCGGTCACGAGAACGAACCCACCTCGACCGGACGAGGGTGAAAGGATGATGATGGCGATGAGTGACTCGGGAACCCCCGGATGCGCCAAAACCCGTACTCACACAAGGTGAGCCCCTGGGGGTGGGAGTTCGCCAACTACGCTGTCGTACCTGGGGTGAGTCCCCGAGAGATTGAAAGTAGTTTAGTCTGTGGAATTAACGGGACCTTGGCGTAGTGGTGCACTGCCAAGGTACCCAACTGCTTATCACTCTCAGGGAGCTGCCACGTCCTCGCTCGTTCACCCCGGGCAACGTTTGTCGCAAGGCAAACGGCTAAGAGCAGCAAGCACCAAAGTCCCTGATTATCCAGGACATGATGCCCTGATGCCTATCCAGGGATGTGAGAAGGAATCTTCAATTGAGGAGCCAGAAGTATCAGCCACTCCAAGACGACGGAACCCAGAAGCATCCGCCGCAAGGACCAAGGATCGGACAGATGGTACGACAGATGCCATAACTAGAGTAACAGCGGACGGGAGAGAGGGTCTAATGGAGCTGGAGGACATTCTCCACCAGTGCGACCGTCTGCCAAAAGTCCAGAAGGCAGCCCTGAGAACGGCCTTCTACAACATGTTTGGTAGACTGCAGCTCCAACACGGACGAGTGCAGGAGCTTCTACAAGAGAACGATCGACTCCGAAAACAGGTTGCACAGATGTCAGCAGCAGCAGCCGCCAAGGAATCTATGAGGCCTCCAACTGGACTACCACAGGGATCATGCTATGCAGCAGCAGGAGCTCCCACTAACCAGAAAGAAATAAGGATTCAGCGAGCACTAGGGAGTCCTAGTGCCAGCGTGTTTGTTTCATCACGGAACAACGCTACCCAGGATGACCTAAGGCAGACCATCACCAAGATCATCAATCCTGCAAAGGATAAGATCAGAATTAAGGATATCAGGAAAGCCGGAACAAAACAACTAGTAATAGAGGCAGCGGCAGAAGAGGATGTCAAGAGACTTGAGCAGCATACCCAACTTGCCGAAATAACAATTGTTGAGAGACCTAGGAAATGGAGGCCAAGGATCATAATCTACGATGTGCCGAGAACTACCACTCCGGAAGAGTTACAGCACCACACATATATCCAAAACTTCGCGGATGAGATGCAAGAGGATCAGTTCAGGGCGGCGTTTGAACCTAAATTCCTCACAGGACCAAGGAAGGAGAGAACTACACACCACGTAGTGGAGGTCACTCCAGAAATAAGGAGAGCCATACTGCAAAAAGGGAGACTCTACATCAACTTCTGTGCACACACAGCAAAGGACTTCCTGGTTGTTCCGAGATGCCACCAGTGCCAAGACTTGGGTCATACATTGAAAAATTGCAAAGTCCAGAAGCAAGTATGTGGCCACTGCGGGGAAGAGGATCATTTGAGAAACGAATGTGCGAAGAAGGTCAGCCAGCCACGTGCATAGCTTGTACCAAACGAGGTAAACATGGTTGTAGGAATCAGAACAGCCAGAATTGCGGAACCTACAAAGCCCTACTGCAGCGAGCCATAATGAAAACTGACTATGGCTCATAACCTTCAGAATTTTCAAGCGAGAAACTTCCGCCGGAATAAAGACTGTTCTGTGAACATCCTACAACTAAACGCTGCAAGGAGCAGACTAGCGACACAGGAAGCGCTTCAACTAGCAATCACTTGGAAAATTGATATATTGTGCATGCAAGAACCCTACGTTTACAACAACTCCATCCCATTTCTGCCAGTTTCTGCAACCACGAATATGGCAAGGGAGAACGCCATGGCTGCCACCATAATACTAAACAGGAACATACGCAGCACCGTACTCCACGAACATAGCAACTCACATATCAACTGTACTGAAATCCGCTATCGTGAACTGACTCTTCTTCTAGTGAATGCATATTTTCAACCAAGTCAGGAAATCCAAGAATACATTAGATGGGTTAGAAGAATCCAAATGGAGGTGCCAGAAATTCCTATCATCTACACCATCGACGCAAATGCCAAATCTCCCTTGTGGAATAGCAACACAACGGATGACAGAGGCAGACTACTAGAAGAGTTTATGATGGAACAGAACTTACAAGCTGAAAACAAGCCAAATAATCCTCCTACCTATGTGGGGAGGATAGGAGTAGCGGTGAACATAGACGTTACCCTGACTAATCATCAGGCCTCCTTACTAATTCACGACTGGAGAGTTATGGAGGAACAAACTTCCAGCGACCACAATGCCATTCTCTTCAGAGTAGACAAACCACAATTAACTGGTATGGCACAAAAGGAGAGACAGTGGAGTTTTAACTACAGAAGAGCTGATTGGACAAAGCTAAGAGAATCCTTTGTCCCTCCTCCTACAATTGGGGAAGGCGTTGATATCGACAAGGCAGCGGATGAGCTCACACAGGCTATAAGAACAAGTATGCAGAATTCCATCCCTGTAATATGGGACAAAACGCTTCCGTAGAAACGCAAGAAGAGCACGAAAAGCCTACCAACGCTCAAAGACAGCAGAGGAGAAAGAAATACGCCTTCTTATTTATAGGAGGAGAAAAGAAGCATATGAGAAGCTTTTGAATAATACACGTACTTCGAGCTGGAGAATGTTTGTGGAAGATTGTCTCCAAAAGAACCCATGGGGTCTTCCGTACAGAAAAGTTACATCTCCCCACAACAACTCTAAATTCACCAAACGGCCCAACTAGAACATGGGAAGACACTGCGAACCTACTATTGGACACCTTGATTCCCAACGACACTGAAACAGATGATTCGCCATTCCATGAAGAAACTAGAGCAATCTGCAGACAAACATATACTCAGGCTGAAAATGCGGTCAATTTCACCACTTCGGAAGTAGCTCAAGCAATCGGGCAGCTAAAACGTCGTCGAGCTCCCGGACCGGATCAAATAACAAACGAAGTGATACAAGCACTTAGTAACTCCATCACTCCGAATTTGAGAAGTATATTCAACGAGGCTCTCAGACAAGGAAGAGTGCCAAAAACATGGAAAATAGCCAATCTGACCATCCTGAAGAAACGCCCGGAAAAAGATCCCACGGATCCGCACTCATATAGACCCATTGCGCTACTCAACACCATGGCTAAGCTACAGGAATCCCTTCTATGCAAAAGGCTGGAAACTACCAGAGAACAGATCCTAACCACAACACAATTTGGGTACCGCAGGAACAGGTCATGCGCAGATGCTATTAACTATATCTTAGACAGTATTGATGATACACCCTCAAAATATGTAGTGGGAATACTTGTAGATATCGAGGGTGTCTTTAATAATTTATGGTGGCCAGCACTATTCAGGGAACTAAGATACATAAACTGTCCGAAAAACGTATACAACACATTACAAGACTACTGCAAGAACAGGATAGTCCAATATACGAATGGGAGAGATCAAATAACAAGAATTTTAACTAAGGGTTGCCCACAAGGCTCAGTGTGTGGACCTATGCTATGGGACATAGGCCTCGAGCCAATCCTTAGAAAACTGGGAACCTGCGTGGATATTAGTGCACATGCGGCATACGCGGATGATATAATACTAATCATACATGGCAATGCAAGAAGGGAGTATGAGAGCACTAAGTTTACTACAACAGGAATGTAAGGACGCCAAGTTAAACATTTCAGGAAACAAGACAAAGTATGTACTACTAAAAGGGAAACTGAGACGAGACCCCTGTATTAAGATGGGCCAGGAAACAATTCAGAGGACGCGGGAATCAAAATATTTAGGAGTCATCCTTGAAGAAGGCCTACTCTTCAGAGCGCATGTGGATAATGTCTCGAATAAGGCCTTTAATATAATGGCAAAAGTAGCAAGACTCAGCAGGAATTATAACAACATACCCTATAGTGCAGTTAAGCTATTTAACAACAACCTACTGTGCTCCATTGTCGGCCATGGGGCTAGTGCATGGGCACATAGACTACATTTAGTATCAGCAAAAAGGATCCTGAGGAGAGTTCAACGAAAGATACTTATAATGCTAACGGGAGCGTTTTCAACAACACCCACAGACGCCCTTCTTGTGGTACTGGGGCTCCTGCCACTTGATCTGGAAATAAGAAGGAGAGGAGCTTGTTACTGGCTTAGGAAAGACAACCAAGTAAAAGCGGCACAACTTGCAGGAGCAGCGGTAAGAGACGAAATTGAAATCAAGGAAACCCTCATCATGGAATGGCAGCACGAATGGGACTCCAGTCAGACAGGAAGACGCACCTACGAAATTATACCAAATATAGAGGAAAGACTTAAAATGAGACACCTACAGCCATCAAGAGGACTTATACACTACTTAACAGGACATGGCCCCTATTCAACATATTTACAGAGGTTTGAACTCAAGCAGTCAATAGAATGCAGATGTGGAGCAATTGAGACGCCGGAACACGCTATTTGGGAATGCCCTATGACTATTATGGAAAGAACAACCGCCCTCTCCTATTTACAAGATCGTAACATATATGAAATAATCCGCAATAGAACACTCTGGACCTGGATGAATAAATGCGCCAATGCCTTCTCCACCAAAGCAAGGATTATTTATCTGCGCGGACTACAAGCCAACTAGAAAGACACTCCCCATCAGGACGTAGTATAATTTAGATATAAGAATGTTTAAATTCATTAATAATTACAACAATATTGTAAATACTAACTTAGTTATAAGTAATTTGTTCAGAACAATTTCATGTAATAATTAAATGTATTAACACATAAACTATATGGGATAAGCCAATGTAGCAAGTAAACGAAAGCTTGTATAAGCTAATTGAAATTGTATTAAATTATCTCCTAAGCACCTAATAAACTTAAAACCAATGTAATGAGGAAAACAATAAAGGTGGGAATACAGTCCGGTGTTTAATATAGGAACCAGACTCCCCAAATAAAGGAGGCCGAGGTCTTGCTGTAGAGCAAGATCTCGGCCTTCTTTTTTTTGTCGTACCTATGCTGCGGGTGAAGTGTGTTCCCAGGCGTTTTTAGTGATTGAAACGTAACGAAAAGCGAACGAATTTATGAGACAACCCTATACAATCTAGCTGTTAATGTACTTCTGAGGACACACTAAGAGCTAGGTTGTGATATGTCACTCAAGTCCCACTTGCATCTCAACTTCTTTCCAAGCAATTGTAGCGCTCTGAGTGACGAGCACAAGGGCGCTTCCATCAAGACATTCCAGAATGGAAAGAAGGTACCAGGGCAAGTGGAAATAGTCTATATTTGCAGACTATTGTTGGAATGGCATGAAAAACGCCACGAAAGTAGACTACAAAAGAAAGTAAGAGTCCAAAAGGAACAGTTACAGATATATCAGGTGGCCCTCACAACCGTCAATAGTTGAAGTTTGTTGATACCGAATAGTGTGGATGCAAAATGTTTGCCTAAGCAGAACTGTAACGGGTACTTCATACCGACAGAGAGGAGACCGCTAAATGAAAGACCAATGCTTTAACTGCTATTATTGGTCCAAGAATCCATTCGGTAGAGAAACTGCTTGCTATATGAGGTGGTCCGGGTTCGATTCCGCTGGGCTCCATAAAGCTGTTTTAAAAAAAAACATTTTCATAATATGCCCAGAGTCTGGTGTTTGAATGTGAGAGTACCTATTTGTGTGGAGGAGGTGTTACCAGCTATTTAAAGCGCAATTCGCTTATTAACAAGAATTCAGGATTGTCGCTTGACGCAAACCTAAGCACACATGTTAAGTCATTTACTTCCATGACAGTTAATCTAGAATCAGTAGAACAATTGGTATTGGTGCCGCATAGTTAATAAGATTAAACAAAATTCTATTCTTATTATATTTATGTACCCTTAAAGATGTGCTAGAATTAAATTATTCTCTATTAGTGAATTTTTCAAAATAAGCATGTGCAAAAATGTGCCCACCTTGGTGGACGAAAACATGCCCGCCTCCCAAGCCCACGTTCTTTCTGGAATGATTAATCATTTCTTAATATTATTTCTGTACATTAAAAAATTAAAAATAATAATAACAAAGGCAGCCGTGTCTGAAAATGTTCTGAATTCAGCCTTCGAACCTCAGCTGCATTTTGTTACGTATTCACACATATCGTAACCATATCTGTGTGTTCGTTATTGGTGGGGTCGGAAGTTTGGCAGTAACCCCCTGCCCGAGTGCGAAAAGGAAAGATATAAAACCCAAAAGAGCGTCTTGCGTGTGTACGCGGCTCTTAGCACTGCCAAACTTGCTGCCGGGTCCTCGCCCCCCGACCCTGGGCAACAGATTCATTTCTGTTGGCGAAGAGCAGCTCAACTAGACAGAGAGGAAATATAAAAATGGGGAAACCTGAGGATGAGGAAAATGAGATAGATCCTAAAGGATCAGAAAAGGGCCCCCCTACATGGCTTGCCGAGAAGGAACTCCAGGAGACGTCTACCGCCACAATAATCAACAAAATAACCACACTCGTCGGAAATGAAAAGATATCAAGCCAAAGGAAAGCCTATCTAATAAAAGCGTTGGGAAGGCTAACCTCGCTTATAGAGACAATGAGGGAGGAAAACATCAGGCTGGAAGCCCAAAACCTAAACATGACAACACAGGTGAAGGAGCAAAATGCAACCACGTATGCAACTATAGCAGCCACGCCTAAAAACCCAATTAGAACAAATGAACGAACAGAACAGGTTACACGTACATATCAAAAGAAGAAACCAACTCTTTTTATCACATCTGAAAATACATCCACAAAGAAGGTACAGGAAATCGTCACAACCAAACTCAAACCTGTCCAAGAAAATATCAAAATAAGAAACATAAGATCTACCGAAAAGGTAGTAATCATTGAAACGGACACAGATGAGGATATTAAAAAGATCATGGAGAGCGAAAACCTGAGAGACCAGCCAATCAAAATGGAGTTGCCAAAGAAAAGGAACCCACTTATAATCTTCTACGATATCTTTACGGGACAAACCGAAGAAGAGATAAAAGAAAGTGTATACAAACAAAACCTGGAAACTAAAATATCAAAAGAGGAATTTGACGCGAATTTCAACCTGAGGTTCAAAACGGACCAAGAGACAGACAAACAGTGCACCATGTAGCAGAAGTCACGGCGAAACTACGTCGTATAATAACCAACATGAGCAGAATATACATCGGCTTCCAATCGGTAGCAGTTAAGGACTACATCGTAGTGGCTAGATGTGCCAAATGCCAAGACCTGGGACATGTCGCCAAATACTGTTACAATGAAAAAGTGATCTGCTCCCACTGTGGGGAGGAAGATCATAAAAAGCCAGACTGTGCCAAAGCCAAACGACCTGGAGTATGCGTTCCATGTCAAAAACGAAATAGAACCTGCTATGGTAGAAATGAGTGTCCGACACACTGGATAATGTGGGAAAGACTGATAACCAGAACAGCGTATGATGAATAACACAAACACACTAAAAATTGCTCAACTAAACGCTCAAAGAAGCAAACTAGTCATGTCGGAGTTACGTAAGTTAATAGAAGATCTAAATATCGACATTTTGTGTTTACAAGAACCATACACAATACGCAGAAAACCCGCATATTTACCAACTAACAGAACAATCATTCAGGGAAATGAACCAATGGTCGCAATAATTATTCCAAATCGAGATCTACAAGTACACAAGATCTCTCAATATTGCGACTCCCATACAATATGCATAGAAGTAAGTTATTCAAATAAAACAATAGTAATAGTAAACCAATACTATCAATATAGTGAAAGTCCTGCAGAATATTTAGATCGACTTAGTACAATTACCCAAACGTATGAACACACCCCTACCATCATTGTTGCAGACTGCAATGCAAAATCTCCTTGGTGGAACAATGAATTTAGAGATGCAAAAGGAGAAATGGTAGAAGACACCATCGCACAACTACAATTCGACGTAATAAACGAACCAGGAAACCCACCTACATACCAAAATAGAGCAGGATCGACATCCAATATTGACATTACATTGGCAAATAAAAAAGCAACAAAATATGTAACACAATGGACTGTCACCCAAAACCTAACAACCAGCGATCACAATCTAATACACTTCACCTATGACCCACATATGAATAGATCCGCCGAACCGCAAACTATTAAACCATTGAGTAGATACAACATGAAAAATGCGCGCTGGAATGAACTAAAAGCGGAATTTAAAACTCCAGCACCAATACAACCAGAAGATGATGTCGATGCAAAAGCAATGCAATTAACTCAGGAAATAAGAAAAGCAATGGCAAACAGCATACCAAGAATTAAAACAACACAACATAAAGATAGCACATGGACCGAAAAAACACAAAAACTACGAAGAAAAGTCAGACAACTTCGAACGAATTATCAGCGATCAATTATTGCATCGGAACGACAAATACATCTTGTACATTATCGGCAGGCAAAAGAGGAATATAAACAACACATAACAGAACAAAGGGAAAAAACATGGAAACATTTCGTAGAGGAAAACCTAGCAGATAACGCTTGGGGTATCCCGTATAAAATTGTAACTGAGAAAATAAAAGCTCCTGAAGTGCTCTCCACGATAAGAAAACCAGATGGAAGCGCCACCAAAACATGGCCGGAATCCATAAACACACTATTAAGAAAACTACTGCCAACAGATGATGAGCACACAGATACCCCAGAACAACAACGACTCAGACTAGATCTACGAACGATCAGACCCACGCAGGGAGTAATCATTCCTTTTGACAGAACAGAAATAAAACAGGCCATCGATGAACTCAAACCAAAGAAAGCACCAGGCCCGGATGAAATAACAACAGAAGTACTCCAGCATCTAAATGAACAGATAAACGAATACATACAACAACTTTTTAATCAATGTCTCTGGCAAGGGCGCTTTCCCCACTGCTACAAACAGGCAAATATAATAATACTCAACAAAGGAAAAGAAAAGGACCCACAAGAAGCTAAATCGTACCGACCAATATGCTTGATCAATGCTCTAGCTAAAGTACACGAAAAACTTATCTGTAAACGAATAAAAGAATTTAGAATGATGAAAGGACTCAACAGTCAACAATTCGGATTCCGAAAAGGGAAATCTACGGAAGACGCCATCATTGAAGCCATGAATGCCATTGAAGGATCCACCTCAAAATACATAATAGGAATCTTCTTCGACATTGCCGGAGCCTTCGATAACCTCTGGTGGCCCGCCACCTTTAAGCGCATGAGGGAACAACAATATGCGAAGTGTCTATATGAAACCTTAATAGACTACTGCAAAAACAGAACGGTCATCATCAAAGGAGCTAATGAAACAATAACCAGAGAAATAACTAAGGGTTGCCCGCAGGGCTCAATATTAGTACCCGAATTATGGGACATTGCCTTAGAACCCCTATTAGAAATAATCGCAAATGACCCAAACACACTCAAAACAATCGCCTACGCAGATGATCTACTAATACTCGTGGAAGCAAACAACAGGAACGACCTAGAAACGAAAGCGAATGTAACGGCGCAAAAGGTAAGCGATTGGTGAAGAAGAGTAAAATTAAGTATCGCCCCGACTAAGTCATCGTATCTCCTACTCAAAGGAGACTTGAAAAGGGACCCAACAATAAAAGTAGACGGATTAAACATACGACGACAAATAGACAGCAAATACCTTGGAATTCACCTGGACGAGAAGAAAACATACAAAAAGCACATAGCAGAAGTGTGCAATAAAGATGAAAACATAATGATGAAGATAACCAGAATAGCACAGGCAAAATTTAGCATACCACCAGAACACATCAAAACCTATCACATGAGCATCTTTACAGCAATAGTAGTCTACGGCTCAGGAGTCTGGGCGCACAAAGCCAAAGAGATTAAAATACAAACACAACTAAGGAAAACTCAACGGAAAGTATTACTACGACTCACCGGCGCAGTAAGCACTACATCCACGATGGCATTATTGATGGCCACCGGAGTTGAACCAATAGACATGACAGTTAGATTAAGAGGAGCATATTACTGGCTAAAGAAAAATAACCTTGACAAAATCGCAGCAATCGTAGGAACCCCTTGTGCAACCAAAACACACATCCGGCAAGAACTCCTACAACAATGACAATACGAATGGGACAATCTACAAGAAGGACGTCGAACACACACCATATATCCAGATGTACGAGAGGAAGAAACTTAAACACTGCAACCCAACACAAGGAGCAATACATTATGCAACTGGGCATGGACCTTACAACACATATTTGAAAAGATTCAGCAAGACAGAGACGGACAACTGTGATATCTGTAACACTGTAGACACACCAGAACACGTCACGTTTGAGTGCAAGAAGTATATACACTTAGCAACTAGCAACAGAGAACAACTATCAGGGAAGCAGATCTACCGCATCTTCAGAAATGAAAAAGACTTGGAAGCACTGAACATGCTGACGATCATAATATTCAAAACCTGCATCGACGAGAGCCGCATCAAAGAAAAGAAACACAACAGACAGCAAAACACGACACCGCAGACACCTACCAGACGATCAACCAGATTGGAGACACTACACCAACAAGAGGACCAGCCCAGACCAGCTCTACAAGAACCACCACGGACACCAGAAACGCCATCGAGAAGGAACATCTTCAACAGGAGGAGATGCCTTTGGACATCAGAGAGAAGACCACCATGAGGAACGACATCGGGAACTCGACATGAGGCATCCAGGAAGAACGCTCAACTTTGAAATTAAAATAGATTAGTTACATGAACATTATTGTCATTCAAACTTGTAATATTACTTATAACCATTGTATATATAGATATAAGTTTCTTAATTATAATTACATAGAATAGTTGTTATCTGCAAAAAGACAAAATGTAAAATTAATGTAAACAAAGAGAAATTAAATAACAATATTGTGCACAGTGGTCCTGACATATATCATAGAAGTCAGGATATAAGCTGGCAGATATTATTTTTTTATTTTTTTTTATTTTTTTTATTTCTTATTTTTTTATTTTTTTTATTTTTATTATTTTTTTTTGTTCGTTATTGGTAAACATTAGCTTTTTGTCTGAATGACCTGGCTCGAACTGCAAGCAGGCGACCACGAGACACTTACCAGTACGAAACTCAGTCGCGCAGTAGCTGGCGTGCCGAGAGGTTGTTCGCTGTGTGCGTGTGTGGGTAGCAGTTCAACCGGTCGGTGTGTTTACATATTACTCTACGCCGTTCCTTGGTCTAGTTTGCTATAACATTCATAGCCTCCTCTGTGTTTTCGTAGCCGTATATATACGTTTAAGACGTACTTCGACATGTATGATCGTCCTACAACTCTGGTCGTTAGTTTTGTGGAACGACATATCATTCGACCGACGGCTTATGAGATACATGAATGGATTTTTAATACGCTAAAATTGGAAGAGGACGATGCCACCGGATTACAAGTTAATGGTATTACTAGACAAATCTTCGTTCAATGCAAAACGCCAGACATTGTGGAGGAGGTTTTGAAACAGTCAAATGGAGAAGTTAGTTTAGTATTGTTTGTCAAATGGACAACGGACTAAGGTGATACTCGATGTAGCCGGTATTGGAAGTGTATAATTTGCCATTGAGTTTTTCCAACCGGAAGAAAATATGGCATTAGCAGTTTATGGCACTGTGCTGCAGGTGAGTGACGATATTTGGAATCCCTCTTATCGCTACAGTTACCAATGGAGTGCGTACTGTACACATGTTATTGAAAAAACATATACCATCGTTTCTGAATGTCGGGTTATTCCGCTTTGGTGAGTTATACCGACCAACCTATTACGTGTGTCATATGCCACACGGCCGGTCATCTGCGTAATCAGTGCCCCAGGAGACCAATGCCGCGAATGCCAAATGCTGAAAAGGATACGCCCACTTGGGCGAAATTGGTTGCTGGTACGCTTCCAAAACAACGGATGCCCTTACCAGAACAGGTAGCGGCAGCAGGAACCGACTCTGGTCAACAGTCGCTTAATGTGGAGACAGAGGCTGACCGGCAATATAGCCGCGATGTCACCTTTGAAGAACATGCGAAGAGTGATGACATCACAGGTGTAGCTCACGACAGTTCTTGTAATTTACAGGAAAATCTAAGCGAAGCAGTCGTAGATGGTCAACCTTGGTCCGACAACAACAACATGGAAACTCAGCCTGTCTTCGAGGCGGTGCAGACTAGTGCGACTTGCAAGGACACGTTTTCAGTAAGGAAGTGGTGGAGTCGGCAGAAACAGGTGTCAGCGTGCCGGAAGAGGTTGCATCAGCAGCTACTTCTTCCATAGCGGAGGATGTGCGGATAGATGACTCGTTAGCTGAGAATACCGTCACCACTACGCCATCTGTGTATGGGGTTATAGTTAGCCAACGTGATCCTCGATTAGAAAAACGCAAAGAGTGCGTCGTCACCGACAAGGCAGTCCAAAAACCCGAGTAAGCCGGTGAATAAGTAATCCTCCTCGTTTATATGGTGTTGATACTTCAAACCTTGGCGACCGTGAACGTGAATTGTCTCAGGAGTAGAGCCAAGCAAACTTTGTTAAGAGATTTTGTGTACGATAATGACATTGATATTCTGTTTTTGCAGGAGAATAATGAACACAAACTAATTTCTTTGGACCGCAATATAATTACATTTCCAATGTTGAGGATTCCCAGCGCGGTACAGCGATTGTTTACCGCTCGTCTTGTGGCATTCGATTAGCGAAGAGGCATGTGAGTGGTAGGATTACATCCTTATTGTTGGAGGACAGCAATATTCTTCTGGTGAATCTATATTTACCCTCGGGGTCGAACAGAAGGAAGGAACGCGAAGCTTTCCTCACCTCGGAACTGCCATTCTTTTTGCGTCATAAATACGATAAACTACTTCTAGGTGGGGACTTTAATTGTGTCATCAGTGCTAAGGACCAGACAGGCCAATATTTTCCGTCACCTGCTTTAGGCCGAGTGTGCCAAGCCTTGGAATTATGGGACGCATGTACATTTTTATGCCAATTTGGTTGAATATACGTTTCAGCGCTATAATAGTGCTTCGAGAATAGATCGATTTTATGTGAGTAAATCGATGCGGCAGATGGTACGGACCATGCAAGTTCATCCGGTACCCTTTAGTGATCACCATTCCTTGATCATGAAAATAGCTCACACTGCGAGGAGACCCACGATGGGGAGAGGCGTTTGGAAACTTAATAATACGCTGCTTCAAGATCCAGTAATTTCCAAGTTCTCCCATATGTGGGTGAGATGGGCAAAAACAGCCCAACGTCGAACCACCAATAAACTGAATCAATGGTTATATACTTTGTAAAGGGAACGGATAGCAAAGTCTAAGAACAGACGGCAACTGTTGCACTATTATTACGGTTTGTTAAATCACTTATATGACCTACAACGCCATGTACAGGACGTGACCAATCACTTTTCTGCAATAAAAAGCAGAATGTGTTGTCTTCAAGAGGAGCTTTATCACGGTGCACAACTGCGTTCCGGCAACCCTTCTGTACTACGAGAAGAGAAAAACTCGCTTTTTCATCTAGCGTCTGAAAAACGTCGTGGTGAGCGGAAATGCATCTCCCACTTACGCGCTTCCACAGGGGATTTCTTAGCAACAACGCACGACATAGTTCAAGAGGCCTATCAACACTTTTCTGATAAATTCGGAGCAGTTGAAGTTGATGTCTCTGCGCAGCAAGATATTTATCGTCATATAACACATCAGATATCCCCAGATGCCTAAACCGTCTTAAATCAGGAGATTACGTCTGAGGAATTGTGGGCTGCTTTAGCCTCAGCCAGTCTAGATTCGGCGCCTGGACCTAATGGACTCGGTTATTGGTTTTACAAAGCCAACTGGAAGATCCTTAAAAATATCTTACTCGACGTCATGTTGGAGGTACAGCGTCATACAGGCACCTCAACGGGGTTTAATGATGATGATGAGATGCGGTTTAAGGGCGCTAAACAGCTAAGGTAATCAGCGCCCTTACAAAGCATAAAATTTAAACCCAGAAAATAAAAGACGGGTAAAAAAAACGTATGGTTAAAAAAACGGGACACAAACCCGCATTGTCCAAAAGGTAAAAAACAAAACACCAAACACCAAAAACGAACACACTAAAAGCATGGTCAATAAGAGTAAAACAACGTGTCAAGAACTATAGAATGCGAGGGACATAAGCGCCAGATGTCCACTGGGGAGTAGAGGCCCCATTAAAAGACAATATAAAATCACACAGTCAAAAGACGCTCAGCGCATCAAATGCGTCGGCTAAAACCAATGTCACGGATAAAACATAAACGACATTCTACAGCACGCGCGTCGTCTGCCAAAACGTTGGCTAGGCCAACAGGCAGACCCACACGAACGCGCAACGGAGCTAAAACTTGACAATCTGTTAAAATGTGACGAACCGTTAAGGGCGCATCACACTGCTCACAAAGTGGTGCGGGGTCACCACTGAGCAGGTATCTATGACTAAAAAGACAATGTCCGATTCGTAAACGAGCTAAAAGTACCTCTTCCCGACGAAAGGAACGAGAAGAGGTACCCCAGACTAACGGGAGAGGCTTAACCTCCCGCAACTTGTTCCCCCGGAGGGTCTTCCACTCATCCCTCCAAAGCGAGAGGATGCGGCTACGTAAAATAGCAAACAAATCTGTAGAGGGAACAACAGAGGTAAAATATCTGGGTAATAAAATCGCCGACCTGGCAGCGGCGTCGGCAGACTCATTACCTGAGATGCCCACATGACCTGGATTTCACATGAAGGAGACGCTGATACCTGAGACACCAAACGAGTGGAGCAGGTCATGAATGCGCTGTACGAGCGGGTGGTAACTGTACAGCGAGCTAATACTTTGAAGAGCACTCAGGGAGTCTGAGCAAATAAAACAGTGCCGTAAGTCGTGCCGCTGAATGTATAAAAGAGACTGATAAATGCTATCGAACATTGCCCCGGTAAACGAAAGGTAAAACTATTTCCACCACAAACAAAAGGCACATCCTACTCCAGCATCAGTCTAAGAACCATCGGTAAAGATAAAATGAAAGTCCCCGAATTGCGACTGAAGTTCTGGAAACGCTGATCTAAAGACTGAAAAAGGGGTCTCATTCTTCGGCATCGGCCGTAACCCAAGGTGACAGTGGGCATCAGCGCGTAACCATGGAGGAAAACGCGTTTCCCCCCGCGGAAGTGCCGGCGCTGGCGTAACGTCCAAATGCCGAAGAAGTTGACGAATCGAACCCCTGGAGGGAGCAATGCAGGAGGAGCTAACTAAATATTGCCGATCAAGCGAATCCTCCTAAAATATCGCGAAGGACGGTTGGTCAGGCAAGCTGCAGAGTCGACAAGCATAGCTGCACAAAAACATCTCAAGTCGGAAGGACAGCGGAGGCTCTGAAGCTTCAGCATATAGGCTAGAAGAGAAACGATGCAAGAGTAATGGTCGCTGGAGTAGGTGTCTGCAACGACGTTCCACTGCAACGACTAGCAAGCTGGAGTGAGCAAACGGCAAGGTCCAGGTGTGAGAATGTACCAGAAGAATCAGAAATAAAAGTAGGTTCACCTGTATTGAGGATGGAGAGATTGAACTGATAAAAATGTCGGAAAGAAGAGTTCCCCTTGCACAAGCCCTTGGCGAACCCCACAGTGGGTGATGGGCATTAAAATCTCCCAACAGAAGAAATGGTGCTGGGAGAGCGGACAGGAGAGCTCGAATGTCCGCGGGAGCGAGGGGAGACGATGGATGATGATGATGATGATGATGATGATGTGCTAGGGCTTAAGGACACTCAACTGCTAGGGTGATTAGCGCCCTTACAATATATAACATATAAAATCGAAAAGTCAACAAACTAAAAAAAAAACCCATACACAAACCCGCTTGGTCAAAAACACTAAAAACACAACAGACCAAAAGCTAAAATCTACACACTAAAATTATGGTCACTAAAAGAATAAAACGTGTCAAGAACTGTAGAATGCAAGGGACATGAGCGCCTTATGTCCGTCGGGGAGAAGAGCCCCGTTAAAACTGACAATATAAAATCTCAAAGCTAAAAGACGCTCAGCCCATCAAATGCGACGATTAAAACCAATGTCACTTATAAAACGTAAAAGACATTCTACAGCATGCGCGTCGTCTGCCAAAACGTTGGCTATGCCAACAGGCAGACCCACGCGAACGCGCAGTGGAGCTAAAACTTGACACTCAGTTAAAATGTGACGCACCGTTAAGGGCACGTCACACTGCTGACACAGTGGAGCGGGATCACCACTGAGCAGGTAACTATGACTAAAACGGCAATGTCCAATTCGTAAACGGGCTAAAAGTACCTCTTTCCGACGTGAAGAACGAGAAGAGGTACCCCAGATTATCGGGAGAGGCTTAACCTCCCAAAACTTGTTCCCCCGGAGGGCCGACCACTCATCGCGCCTAAGCGAGAGGATGCGGCGACGTAAAATAACACACGAATCTGACGAGGGAACAACAGAGGTAAAAATGCGAAGGTCGTGGTGCGAAATGGCCAGAAAGTGACAAGGGAAGAAAGAAACGATGGTGAGGTGCGGTATGAATGGAATGTAAAGAACGCACGACAGCCTACCTTGTGTCCACCGGTCACGAGAAAAACCCACCTCGACCGGATGGGGATGAGGGGATGAAGATGGCGATGATTGGCTCGGGAACCCCCGGGTGCGCAAAAAACCCGTACTCACATAAGGTGAGCCCCTGAGGGGGCGGGTGGTCAGGCAAGCTGGAGACTCGACAGGTATAGCTACACAGGAGCAGCTCACGCCTGAAAGCCTCAGCGTAAAGACTGGGCACGGGGCTAGTTGGAAAGGCCCCTGTAGCGACTCTAATACCATGATGATGAATGGGATTCAAACGACGTAACACAGATGGACGTGCCGATGAAAAGACAATACACCCGTAATCAAGTTTGAATCGGACCAAAGAGCGATAAAGACGCAGAAGCACGGTCCGATCAGCTCCCCAGGATGTGCCACTTAAAACACGTATAATATTAAGAGAACGGTCACACTTTGCTTTTAAAAAGGATACGTGAGAAGTCCAGCTCAACTTTCGATCTAATATCAACCCCAAAAATTTCACCTCGTCTGCAAACGGAAGCACCTCCGGCCCAAGTTGGAGAGAGGGCGGAGGGAAATATTTGCGGCGCCAGAAGTTGATGCAGACGGATTTCTCGGCGGAGAAATTAAAGCCGTTGGCGTTACTCCAGGCGTAGAGACGGTCGATACAGCTCTGGAGATGGCGTTCGAGTAGACAACTCCGCCGTGAACTGCAATAAATGGCAAAATCATCAACAAAAAGGGACGATGAAATGCCAGGTGGAATACAATCAAGAATGGGGTTGATAGCAACTGCAAAAAGTGTGACACTAAGTACCGAGCCCTGCGGTACTCCGTTCTCTTGAATAAAATGACTAGATAAAACCGAACCCACACGTACACGAAACACGCGGTCCGTCATAAACTCCCGAAGAAATAAGGGAAGACGACCGCGGATATTCCATGCGTAAAGTGTACGTAAAATGCCGCCCCTCCAACAAGTGTCAAAAGCTTTCTCCAGGTCAAAAAACACAGCCACGGTTTGACACTTTCTCAGAAATCCATTCATAATATGCGTCGACAGGGACACCAGATGGTCGACGGTAGAGCGATAGCGACGAAATCCGCACTGAGCGTTTGCTAGAAGTTTCTGAGACTCAAGCCACCATGTCAACCGACCGTTGATCATGCGCTCCATCACCTTGCAAATGCAACTGGTGAGGGAGATAGGGCGGTAGCTGGAAGGAAGTTGCCGATCCTTCCCAGGCTTAAGTATAGGGACAATGGTGGCTTCGCGCCAAACGGAAGGAAAAAAGCCGTCTTGCCAAATACGGTTATAGACCTGTAAGAGAAAGAGTTTACTGTCGGCTGAAAGGTGCTTTAACATCAGGACATGAATGCCATCTGGGCCAGGAGCGGAGTGCCTAGAGCAATGAATAGCGTGCTCCAGCTCCCTATTGTAAAAAGTTCGTTATAACATTCAGTGTTAGCAGACCGAAACTTATATGGTGCAGAATCCAGCCGGTCTTTAATAGAGCGAAAGCCGGCGGAATAATGGTCTGAACTGGAAACCGCCTCAAACGCCGCTCCCAGAGTGTTCGCGATGGCAGCCGGATCCACTATGGTGGCATTAGAAACCTGAAGGCCAGAAACAGTACAATGCGACACTTTACCTGAGAAGCGACGAAGTTTATCCCAAACAACGGATGAAGGCGTAAAGCGATTAAAAGACTCGACAAAACGAGCCCACGACGCCTTCTTGCTATCCTGAATAATGCGACGAGCCCTGGCGCGCGATTGTTTAAAAGTCACCAAATTATCAAGTGTAGAGTGTCGCCGAAACACCCTAAGTGCAGTCCAACGGGCACGAATGGCGTCCCGACAATCCTCGTTCCACCACGGAACAGGCGGTCGCAGAGGTTGAGGATGAACGGGGAATTGCGCGTTCGGCGGCAGAGAAAATCGTAGACGTAAGGTGCTGCACTAGTTGGTTAATGTCGGCGAAGAGCTGATCGTAAAAATGCACGAGGCTGGAATACAAGCTCCAGTTGGCTTTTGTGAATATCCAGGTAGGTACTCTGGAATGCTGTACGTGGTGTGACAAAAGAGAAACGACGCAGGGGTAATGGTCGCTGGAGTAGGTGTCAGCAACGACGTTCCACTGAAGACCACTAGCAAGCTGGAGTGAGCAAATGGCAAGGTCCAGGTGAGAGAATGTACCACAAGAATCAGAAATAAAAGTAGGTGCACCTGTATTGAGGATGGAAAGATTGAACTGGTAAAAAATGTCGGAAAGAAGAGTTCCCCTCGCACAAGCCCTTGGCGAACCCCACAGTGGGTGATGGGCATTAAAATCTCCCAACAGAAGAAATGGTGTTGGGAGAGCGGACAGGAGAGCTCGAATGTCCGCGGGAAGCGAGGGGAGACGACGGAGGTGAATATACAGAGCAAACAGAGAAGAAAAAACCGGGTAACTGCAATCTAATGGCAACAGCTTGCAAGTCGGACGTAAGAGCGAGAGTTTGAAAATGAACGTCGTTACGCACTAACAACATGACATCTCCATGAGCATGAGCACCCTCCTCCGGTTCAAGATCGTAGCGAACCGGAGTGTACCCTCGGAGATCGAAAGGGTCGTGAGGGCGAAGCTTGGTCTCCTGCAAACACACGACCATAGGTGAATGGGAATGCAATAAAAGTTGCAGTTCCGCCCTATGCGATCGTACACCACGTACATTCCAGGTCAGGATAGCCATGAATAAAAGGGATAAACTGTCTACTTAGAAGGGTGGCTTAAAAGAATGTTTTACTTAACCTTTGGACCCGGGCTTTTTGTATGGAGTTTGTCAGACTCCATAGCTTCCTCGGAGGGAGGGCCACGCGCTCAGTGCCAGAAACCGATTCAAGCTCCGTGAATCGGTCCTGGGTGGCGATGGGTGAGCGGTGCCGCTGATCGCGGCTTGTCCCAGGACCTTCGTGGGACAGCGACCTCCGAGGAGGAAAAGGTGAACTTTTCTTACCGCGTGCACGCGGAGGGTCGTTCACAAAATCTTCCCTACGAAGTTTCTGCTTGGGTTTCTTTTCAGCGGTTTGCGACTTCATTGACTTTGGACCAGGTTTATAGGGCTTGGTAACGGTAGCTTTAATGGACGGCCGGATGGTAGTGGCGGTTAATCCAGTCATGGTCCAGGTCTGAGTTTCGGCATCTACTCGTGGTACTGGCGAGGCAACAACAGAACTAAATGTGCCAGATCGCAGGAGTGAAGGTTGGTACGCATGGTAACGCCTCCGGGCTTCAGCGAAGGAGAGTTTTTCCTTTACCCGGATCTCCTGGATCGCCTTCTGGTCCAAGTACCGCGGACAGGCGGAAAATGACGCAGAATGAGACCCTTTGCAGTTAACGCAGACGGGGGCTGTGGAACAGGTACCTTCGTGTGAGGCACAGATGGTAACTTGCGTATGCCCAAAACGTTGGCATGTGAAACAACGCAGAGGTCTAGGTATATACGGCCTCACAGAAATCCGTTCGTACCCTGCGGAAATGGTAGTGGCCAGATCGACGCCATCAAATGTTAGAAACAGGGTACGAGTGGGTACCAATACGCCGTCGCGTTTGGCCTGCACTCGATGCACTGCAGTCACCTTTTGATCGGATAGATATTCTGCTAGATCCTCGTCCGATATACCTTCGAGGCTATGGGTGGTAACGACGCCCCTACAGGAATTCAATGTGCGGTGCTTCTCGACACGGATGGGATAACCGTGGAGAAGCGTAGCGCGCAACAAGGTCTTACTTTGCTGATCGGACTTAGTTTGTGCCAATAAGGAACCATTCCGTAGACGAGTGCAGGATTGAACCGCACCAGCAATAGCATCTATGCCCTTCTGAATTATAAAAGGGTTCACCTTCTCAAAGTTTTGTCCTTCTTCTGTTCTTGAAATGACCAAGTAACAACCAGATGACGGCGGTGCTACTTCTGTTACAATAACTTTTCGGCGCTTGTTTGTATTAATGGAGGAAGGGTGCTCCATAGCGAGATAAATCCTCCACCATTGCAACCGTCTCCGACCTCGGGCTCTGACTTCCCGGGCGTTACCCCGGCTTGGGTGAGTGGCCTATCTATACCAGACTCACCCCAGGGTCACACCTCCCAGAACATAGACAGAGGCACCCAATCGCCATCAGAAGTCAGCAGCTCATGCAATGGCCCCCCCCCGCGGGACTACAGTTGAACAGCGGATACGAACACAAATCCTACATGACGACCCCGGGTGGTGGGGATGACGCCATTACCCACTCACCCAGCTGCGCACCCCATGCGCGGGTATCCGTCAGGCTGTGTCCACGGAGGATTAAAAGAAAAGATAAAACAAATAAAACTGTGTGGGCGTTTCGCACGCAACGTAGGCCGTCGGGGAAGAAAAAGAGATGTGCGAATGTCGTGGTGCGAAATGGCCGGAAAGTGACAAGGGAAGAAAGAAACGATGGTGAGGTGCGGTATGAATGGAATGCAAAGAACGCACGAGAGCCTACCTTGTGTCCACCGGTCACGAGAAGTACCCACCTCGATCGGATGGGAGTGAGGTGATGAATATGGCAATGATTGGATCGGGAACCCCCGGGTGCGCCAAAAACCCGTCCTCGCATAAGGTGAACCCCTGAGGGGGGTACATTTGGGGCGAAGGCTACCGGAAAGCGGGTACTATAAGAGTGTTTGCAACTACTTCAAGTTCGGCTCCCCAACAGTTGAAATTTAATACAATTCCTTCAATAAAACCTACTTCAAATTGACGCTCAAAGCGTGGGGCAAACTACAATACAACTCCTGCTTAAAATCGGCTTTCCATACGTGAAGCAACAAAACTTCTTCATAGGAGATACCTCGAGGCTCGGTTTGCGGCGGACATTTAGCCTTCTAGTTCTCATCCCTATACCATATCTTACTTCGACACGTGTCCAGAGGCCTTAGTGCCAGGCAACTGTACCTCTGTTTCTATACGTTCCATGCCGATGGCAGTTTCGACACTGTCCACAGAAACGTTAGTGCCAGGCAACTGTACCTCTGCTTCTATACGTGCCAAGCAGATGGCAGTTTCGACACTGTCCACAGAGACCTTAGTGCCAGGCAACTGTACCTCTGCTTCTATACGTGCCAAGCAGATGGCAGTTTCGACACTGTCCACAGAGACCTTAGTGCTAGGAAACTGTACCTCTGCTTCTATCCGTGCCATGCAGATGGCAGTTTCGACACTGTCCACAGAGACCTTAGTGCTAGGAAACTGTACCTCTGCTTCTATACGTGCAAAGCAGATGGCAGTTTCGACACTGTCCACAGAGACCTTAGTGCTAGGAAACTGTACCTCTGCTTCTATCCGTGCCATGCAGATGGCAGTTTCGACTTTGTCCACAGAGACCTTAGTGCTAGGAAACTGTACCTCTGCTTCTATACGTGCCATGCAGATGGCAGTTTCGACACTGTCCACAGAGACCTTAGTGCTAGGAAACTGTACCTCTGCTTCTATACGTGCCGAGCAGATGGCAGTTTCGACACTGTCCACAGAAACGTTAGTGCTAGGAAACTGTACCTCTGCTTCTATACGTGCCATGCAGAGGCAGTTTCGACACTGTCCACAGAGACCTTAGTGCTAGGAAACTGTACCTCTGCTTCTATACGTGCCAAGCAGATGGCAGTTTCGACACTGTCCACAGAAACGTTAGTGCTAGGAAACTGTACCTCTGCTTCTATACGTGCCAAGCAGATGGCAGTTTTGACACTGTCCACAGAAACGTTAGTGCTAGGAAACTGTACCTCTGCTTCTATACGTGCCAAGCAGATGGCAGTTTCGCAACTGTCCATAGAAACGTTAGTGCTAGGATACTGTACCTCTGCTTCTATACGTGCCATGCAGATGGCAGTTTCGACACTGTCCACAGAAACGTTAGTGCTAGGAAACTGTACCTCTGCTTCTATACGTGCCATGCAGATGACAGTTTCGACACTGTCCACAGAGACCTTAGTGCTAGGAAACTGTACCTCTGCTTGTATACGTGCCAAGCAGATGGCAGTTTCGACACTGTCCACAGAAACGTTAGTGCTAGGCAACTGTACGTCTGCTTCTATACGTGCCATGCAGATGGCAGTTTCGACACTGTCCACAGAGACCTTAGTGCTAGAAAACTGTACCTCTGCTTCTATACGTGCCAAGCAGATGGCAGTTTCGACACTGTCCATAGAAACGTTAGTGCTAGGATACTGTACCTCTGCTTCTATACGTGCCAAGCAGATGGCAGTTTCGACACTGTCCACAGAGACCTTAGTGCTAGGAAACTGTACCTCTGCTTCTATACGTGCCAAGCAGATGGCATTTTCGACACTGTCCATAGAAACGTTAGTGGTAGGATACTGTACCTCTGCTTCTATACGTGCCAAGCAGATGGCAGTTTCGACACTGTCCACAGAAACGTTAGTGCTAGGAAACTTTATCTCTGCTTCTATACGTGCCAAGCAGATGGCAGTTTCGACACTGTCCACAGAGACCTTAGTGCTAGGGAACTGTACCTCTGCTTCTATCCGTGCCAAGCAGATGGCAGTTTCGACACTGTCCATAGAAACGTTAGTGCTAGGAAACTGTACCTCTGCTTCTATACGTGCCATGCAGATGGCAGTTTTGACACTGTCCACAGAAACGTTAGTGCTAGGATACTGTATCTCTGCTTCTATACGTGCCATGCAGATGGCAGTTTTGACACTGTCCACAGAAACGTTAGTGCTAGGATACTGTACCTCTGCTTCTATACGTGCCATGCAGATGGCAGTTTTGACACTGTCCACAGAAACGTTAGTGCTAGGATACTGTACCTCTGCTTCTATACGTGCCATGCAGATGGCAGTTTCGACACTGTCCACAGAAACGTTAGTGCTAGGATACTGTACCTCTGCTTCTATACGTGCCATGCAGATGGCAGTTTCGACACTGTCCACAGAAACGTTAGTGCTAGGATACTGTACCTCTGCTTCTATACGTGCCATGCAGATGGCAGTTTTGACACTGTCCACAGAAACGTTAGTGCTAGGAAACTGTACCTCTGCTTCTATACGTGCCATGCAGATGGCAGTTTTGACACTGTCCACAGAAACGTTAGTGCTAGGATACTGTATCTCTGCTTCTATACGTGCCATGCAGATGGCAGTTTCGACACTGTCCACAGAAACGTTAGTGCTAGGATACTGTACCTCTGCTTCTATAGTTCTATGAAAACTGCAAGCCTTTCTCGCAAGTAATGTTCCTTTGCACTGCAACATGTTCGAATTCTAATATACGGGACTTGTAAATCCTTTTTCACTATCTCTACCACGTACATAGTAGGTGTATAGAAGGTATTGCATTCCACCCAAAAATTCTATACCGTGATTTCACCGAAAATACATGTTTTGAGGCCGCTTCAATAAAAAACTATTTTTATTAGAAAAAGGTCTCCCCCCCTCTCTCTCTCTCTCTCTCTCTCTCTGGTGTGTGAAGTGCAGAAGTTAAAAACAAAGAATCGTTAAGCATAGAGCTTGATATTTATGTTCAGTATCTTCCAATGCGACGCGAAGATTTTCAAGAAAATCCTCCACCACAAACTACACTTTACATGGAAGATTTTTCGAAATTCTGATTTTCTAATAAATGGCGCTAACGATTTTGGTTAAAATAGCACAAGGTTATTTACATGACAAATAAAATATACATCTTGAATTTTCTGGAATAGCCTGCGAAGTCCACTTCATTTGGAAGAAATTTTATATAATCTTATATAACTGGTAAACGTTAAGCGATAGTCGAAAACATCCTACACAACAAAACACACAATTTATTTCAGCCATTTCTCAGATATCCGTTATTAATGGTTCGAATTGTTCAATACTTAACCATTATTTTAAAGTCCTGTGGATTTTCAGTTGTTTCTCGCGATGTCGTGGAAACAGTATGGAATTTTAAGACCAGCATATAGCGTCCAGTTGTTAAACATTTGACTATCGCTGTTCTCTTTGTATCTATAACGAATGTGTAGTGTAGCTGTTTCTGCAAATGCTTATCTAGATTAAAAAGACAAAGATAAAAAAATATACTGTCGTAAGAATAATTTGTACACCCACTAATAAGCGATAGGGGATAGAGAATGTCATACATCAGATTTTAATTTTTTTCCCTCATTTACAGTTTATATTAGAAGCTGTCTTAAAGTAAATGTTCCTCGGGAAGAACAGTACTAAAAAATTATGAAAATCGGTTGAACGTTTTCGTAGATTACCCCCTCCCCCCACACACACACACACACACAATCTCTCTCTCTCTCTCTGTTTATAAGAATCGTATAAATGTGTGGAGCAATTATTAAAATAAATTAATAGTCCACGGAGTTTTGCTTCCATTTATAGATCTCTTTATCTACTGCAATCAAATCGGTGGTATTGACTTTACTAACAATTTATGATTTGTAATTGTTTTACCTTGGAGAAAATAAACATTTATTTTATTGCTTTAGTCAGGAAAACGCTCTTATACTTAGGATTATTTCTTACTATGTACAGAAACTAAAAATTTAATTACACAATATTACCCCACCGCCAGGAATCGAACCTGGGATGTCTGGCTTATTTACTTCTGCAGTTAAGAACCTTCACAGATAGAAGAAACGTTATTCTTCTCATAAAAATATGATCGTGTCTTTAAGGTCAAACGCCAGTTTTTCATCAAACGCCTTGGCAGAGATTTTATTAGACAGGCAATGATCATTAGCAGGTCAGGGTTTCCTGTCCGATTTGTCCTTCACAAGGACGTTTTCATCTGCCAGATTTGACATTTGTGGTAAACCAAACTCTTGCTGCCATCCAGGCTTTCTTTGTTCCCATCAGTGTCGCCAACTTGCTGGTTTCGTGATCACAGCTTCATTTCAGGAAAGTGTTTTTATTTATTAAACAGCGTGTGTGTATATTGACTGATGTGCATAAAAAGTGGCCCATACTGGAATGCAGCTGTTTGTGTTGATACTCAGAAGTCTAGCCCCACCCTCCGCCAGCATGACCTCCTCTCTTCCTTCAGCATAATTCCAGTCACTGTACTGACAGGGTACCTCACCTCCCCCCCCCAGAACATGGCTTCTTCTGTTCCTTCAGCATAATTCTAGTCACTGGATTGGTAGGGTGTGATGATGATGATGAGATGCAGTTTAAGGGCGCTAAACAGCTATCGTCATCAGTGCCCTTACAAAATATAAAATCTAAAGTCCAAAAATAAAATATGGGTAAAAAACCGCATCGACAAAAGCACAATAAAACAAGCCATCGAATTTTAAAAACACCACGAAAACATGGTAAATAAAACAACACGAAGAGTAAAACGACGTGTCAAGAACTGTAGAAAGCAAGGGACAAGAGCGCCAAATCTCTCCTAGGGAGAAGAGTCCACATTAAAAACACAAGTATAAAGTCACAAATCTAAAAGACGCTCAGCGCATCAAATGCGCCGATTAAAACCACTGTCACGATAAAACCTAAAAGACATTCTACAGTCTGCGCGTCGTCTGCCAAAACATTGACTACACCAACTTTCTTGAGGGGGTATATGTTAAGATATCAGCGGTATGTTTTCGTTCCGATGCTAAATTTGAATGGTTTCCGAATTAGTGCAATATCTTCCAGTTTAGAACATAACTAGAAATCCTATTGCAGTGAAATAATATCGCCTGTAGCGGTAACATAAAACACTTCACAATGTTCATTAATTCTCGTGTCACAACAGTGTCTTAGAATACTGAAACATCCTATCATAAATTTTAATTCCAATTGTTGCATCTTAATCCGTGAGAATAAAATCGATTTATTTAACTATTTCAGCTCAGGTTTAATTTATATTTATCATTTGAATTGGTACAAATTGTTTAAAAAATGGATGCCTATACATAACCTCCCCTCCTTAATATTTTTCTAGATATGCTACTGATTCCGAGTTAAACACAAGAGAAGAAGAGGTGAGACGGGCCCATTACTAGATTCGCTTACTGTACATCTTGGAACTCCAAAGAGTGTAGACACGTGAAAGCCTGGAAGGAAGGAAGGCGGGCGGGCGGCACATAACGGTTTCTTGCGTATGCGAACGGATTCGGAATGACTACTTCTACCTGGTTCTGACAGAGACAGGGTATATCGCTGGCCCACTTCCGCTAATGACTCAACTGTTTGTTTACTGTGTGAACTGCATTGTGTTACATTGTCGGTACAGGTTATGTTTTAAAATAATGCGTTTTTATCTCATCCTGGCCATTGTTAAAAAGTGATGATTAAATCCTTACTAGCATTATAAATATAGAAAAATCTGATGTTACATTCACATGAATTTCCCCCGTCACTGTCATTTATTATTTTCTCTATTTATCTGTTGTCAGCAGATGCCGAAATTTCACGGAAAGACACATGTTAATATTAAATTCGTCTTCCAAAAAAAGCGACACGAATATTTTCTAGAAAATTCCACCAACATAAACTACCCTTTACATGGAAACATTTTCGCTATTTTTTTTTAAAAATGGTTCTAACGATTTTGATTAAAATACCATATCTTTAACATATTTGCTGAAAATTAAAATTTATATATTGAATTTTCTGGGAATAGCCTGTAAAGTCCTCTTCATTCGAAAGGAATTTTATACAACGGGTAAATCTTAGAGATCGACAAAAACGGACTACACAAACAAATGTCGATCTCTTTAAAATACACAAATTATCTCAAAAAAGTGTTTTGTGGCATCAGCTATTTTCGAAGTAATCGTTAATTGCAGTTTAAACAGATAGTCAAGTTACTCTCGACCTACTGAAAAATAACTTTAAGCAGGGATGCATAATATCCTAAATAAGACATACCTACAATACACAAGAAATATTAAAGAAATAAGAAGCCTAATTAAAGCAGTTGAAACTAGAAATCATGTCACTCTACAATGGATCCCAGCTCATGTCGGACTTTTGGGCAATGAAGATGCAGATCAATTAGCAAAGAAAGGTGCAATACAACAAATAAAACCTGTAAGACAAATAGAATTAAATACCATTAAACAACATTTCAAAAGACAGCAGAGACTTGATGAAGAAGATAAATTAAAGGATAAAGATTATAAGAATATTAAAGATAGAGTTAATATACAAAAAATACCAAGGAAGACTGCAGTGGCCTTATTTAGGATGGCAACTGGCCACGATTGCCTCGCAGAACACCTCTACAAGATATGATGCCTACCTACACCCAAGTGCACTCTCTGTGAAGATGTCATCCTGAACAAACAACATCTCGCCAAATGCAAAGGCCTTAAAAGTGATAACTTACAGACTTTATATTGGGAAGCCAGAGGGAAAATGATGCAGATCAATTAATCCCCAGTGCCATTGGTGAACAACAACAACAACAGACATACAATACGAAAACTCGGGGAACAAAACCAGATATTTTGACTGGATAAAAGTCCACGTCGGAAATCACAGCAATGAAATAGCAGATAAATTGGCGAAGGAAGCTGTGACAGGAACCATCGAGTATACAAAGAAACCTAAATCCTCAGTTATCACCCAGATGAAACAAAAAGGAGGTACTAAACGACAGCACAAGTGGAACACAGCTAAAGGAGCCACCTGCAAGAAGTTCTTCCGGTCTGTTAGAGACAAATCAAAACTTAAATGCAACATAACACCAGAGTTTTCTGCAATAGCAAACATGGCAAAAGCGAATCACCTGTCACAAACACTCAACCTGCCCACGTCGGAAAGCAATGCAGATCGCGGACCATCTCCTGCACGATTGTCAAATGCAGCAACACGTTGAAGGAAGGAATCCACAAAGATAGAAAAATGTAGCCAGTACTACAGAAAGGACATTATACAAAAACATTTAAGACATTTTAAGAAATACATAAGAACAGTAATACACCATAAGGTATAAACAAAAGTGAACAAGTTATTAATACACACAAAATAATGTGAAATGTGCAAAATTATGTAATACTGTGTATATACGAGGGGCGTCCAATAAGTAAATTTCCCTATTTTATAAAAAAACATTACATAATTAATCATGTTGAATTAATTTTATTTATATTGTACAATCGTTCTGTTACTTTTCTACATAGTCAATATGTTTTTCCAAGCATTTTTGGGGACGTGACACAAGTTTTTCCAAGCCAGTGTTGTACCGGGTCCTGTGCTCGCAACCAGCTGTTCACTGATCTGACTTCATCATCGGTGTTAAAAGTGCTTACCTTTGAGTTGGAGGAACATGTGACATACAAAAAGAAACTTCCTACACAAAAAATTAGATCTCGTTAAAGGGCACAATTTGTTTTTTTTCATTATTATAATAAAACGAAGTATTTTTTATTGTGATGTTATCATATGATAATTTAAACTGAGTCGTTATGTGTTAATTCCCATCACATTTGCGCTAGATGTTAACTAAAGAGCTCTTTGGGGAGATGTTTCTCCCATCTTCAGCTGCTGCCGACTAACCGGGTCGCCCTCTCCCCTCACCCCAAGAAATATTTCGTTGGACGATTTTTCTGCTCTTTGTCGTGAAGAATTGGAACTTAATAGTGTTAGATTTGTTGCCATCTGTGGCGACGGTTGGAAACTCGTATGTCTGCTTTCCTCTCTCTTGTAGTCTGAATGGACTGCATTCTGTTGTGAAGAATTGGAAACTCCTGATGTTGGATTTGTTGCCATCTGTGGTGAAGTTTGGGGACTCATATCTCTTCTATCTTCCCTCTTGTAGCCTCATTGGATCATGTGCATTAAGTAGTCTGTAGGCGGCATTTCAAAATTCAAAGCGTTCTTAATATTGAGATGAATAAAAATCTTTTCCCAAATTTCCAAATGTGAAGGGATCTGTGTGAATTTTAATAGTTTTATTTCTTGTCCTATTTCGTGATTACTACTCCAAAAATGGTTGGCCACTGTTGATTTATCTATTTGCTAGCGCTCCTTAGTTAACACCTAGCGCAAATGTGATGGGAATTAACACATAACGACTCAGTTTAAATTATCATATTCATTATTATTGGTTTGAAGTTTCAAATATGTACTTGTGCTTCATTCAAGTTGTAAGTCGTATTTGTTTTTTCTTGTGGTCGTGCAAGGAATATGGAATGTCAATTTTCAAGAAGTAAACAGAGGAATAAGCTTTTGCAAGAATAGTTAGTTGGAGAGTGAGTAAAGAAAGTCATGTGAATGCATCATATTACTTTTTTACTTTCTCTACCACAAACATAGTATGTAAGGAAGGTATGGTATTCCACCCAAGAATTCTATATGATTTTTTCCACCAGAAATGCACGTTTTGAGGAACCTTGGATAAAAAAAAGCATTTACGTCGGATAAACACCAAACTGGGCATTTAAGTTGAGTACCTTCCAAAGATGCGACACGAAGATTTTACAGAAAATCCTTCTTCCCCAAACAATTCTTTACATAGAACACTTTTCGAATTTTTTTATTGTACGAAACATGGCTCTAACGGTTTTGATTAAAATACCGTATATTAAAGATATTTACATGACAATTAAAATGTATACCTTGAATTTTATGGGAATAGGGTGTTAAGTTGTCTTCATTCAGAAGGAATTTTGTATAATCTTGTATAACTGGTAAACATTAAGCGATAGAGCAAAGCGCACTATACAAAAAAATGTAGATCTCTTTAAATCACACAAATTATTTCAAATAAGTATTTTATGGCATCAGCCATTTCCAAAATATCCGTTGTTAATGCTTCTATTTGTTCAATACCTTGTCATTCCTTTTAACACCTGTCAACATTCAGTTGTTTCTCGCGATGGGGTCGGATGTCTGGCAGCTGACCCCCTGCTCGAAGTTAGCAGTTAGTTTTACGGCGACAGTTGTGAGTACACGGCCGTACAAACGAAGCCAGGCTGCTCCCGGGTCCACGTCCCCCGACCCTGGGCGAACGTCACTTGTTACCTTTGGCGAAGAGGAGCATATCATGAGTGAAAAGGACAGAGGGAAACAGCAGAAAGGTGAGGCGGATGAGAGCAATGTATTCATGCCAAGGAGATCTTTAGTGTGACCACCAGATATGAAGGAGAAGAGACTAAAAATGAAGAATCAGGAAATTATAAAATTGTGGTGGAAGAACAGAAATATCTGGATATTGTGAGCACAATAAGTGAGTTACGAATGATAATAGGATTGATAGCAAGATGTTGCAAGGGAATAAACAAAAAGCTTTAAGTGCCCTAACAAAATTAGCAGAACAAATGGAAATAATGAAGATTGAGAATATGAAGCTATCAACTGAAAATAGAATAATAAAGGAAACTAAGCTACAAATACCAATGAGTTATGCTCAGGTGGTTCGGAAGCCTAAATTGACGCAGAGTACGGCGAAGTGGAAAATAGCGTGCAACGACAGAAACATCTGGTTTTTGTTACATCGGAAAATCTCTTCAGGAGGTGCAGCAAATAGTTTCAAGTAATTTGCAACCGGTCAAAGAAAAAATTAGAATAGCACAAGTTAGAGCAACTGAAAATAATGTAATAATCGAAACAGAAACGGCGGAGGATATTGACAAAATATTGAATAGTAAAAACTTAAAAGGGAAAGACTTAAAAATTGAAAAGCCAAGTGAAAGTGGATATATTATACACATATAGAGGAATTGTCCATATGAAAGGGAACCATACATATAAGAATTGTACAGTAATAATTTAATCCACTAACGTGTTAAAATAATCAACACCTAACATTTGTACAGAGCTGATTGTAAGACACGGGCGAGCTAGCAGAATTCCAAGAAATCATAAAAACCGTACCTGGCACCGAGCGGTACAACGCTACATCATGGCGCCCAAGCGCACGGATCTGAACCCACACATTCTCATACATGTCAGGGTAACGCGGCCTGAGGGCCAATAGGAAACGTTACATTTTCAAACGCGGAGAGGAGCGTCACTGGGCTCCCGTATATAAGGGCAGACAAAGCCCCAGAACCCGCTCTTATTCTGAATCTAACTCGAGAAGTCACGTCGACACGAGGTGCTACAGATGCACGTGGGTGCACAAGGGTGGGGTGCGTGTGAATATAGCTAGGCTCCTGACTAACTTAAAGTGGTGGGATTATTATAATAATGGGAAAAGCTAGCCGCCCATAACTATTCAAAGTGTGAAATAAACTTCATTGATTAAGGAAACTCGCAGTGTATTTTTAACTTGCCTCACCCACTAGAACCTGAGATTAAATAATTAAACATAGCTAGGAATGGAATACTCAACAACCGACGAGCACCAATAGCCGAGGAGGAGGAACACTGCAACAGGCGACAACGACCCAAGGATCATCGATTTCCAGCTACAAAAGTCGCCCAACGACCGTTTCCCGCCACACAAGGAAGCGTGATCCCTTGGTCATATTCTATGACGTATTTGCTGGAGAGAAAGAAGAAGATTTAAAAAGAATGCTGTATGAGCAAACTTTTGATAACGTGGAACGGGAGGACTTTGAGAAAAAGCTTCAATTCCGTTTTAAAACAGAGACAAATCAGTTGTACATCATGTTTTAGAGGTACATCCACAGATAAGAGCAATAATGATTAAAAGAGGAAGGATGTTCATGGAATTTCAAGCGGTAATTGTTAACGATTACGTCATCGTTGCACGATGTATGAAGTGCCAAGAGCTCGGTCATGTAAAATATTGCAACAGTGAATTTGACGTCTGTTACCATTGTGGGGAACAGGGACACAGCAAAAACGATTGCAAGAAAAAGGAACAGCCACGGGTCTGTGTTCCTTGTCAGAATAATAAGAAAAAGTGTAATGGAGGATGAGGCAGTATTTTAATACCTGAATAATTTCAATTGTAATTTAAAATTGGCCCGCCTTGAAACAATATGTATGTAATAATTATTTAAGTTGTATGTAACAGTCATTGCAAATGCTTATTGTTATTGTAAACATATTTTAATAATGCTATGTGAATACATTACATACTCTAATAATGCAAGAGCTGTGAGAATAATAAGTTTTAGGTTGCTAACAATGAGTAATAATGAGGTAATTGTGGCAATAATGTGTTTAGAGTTTGGAATGTACTGATCATGATTAGAGCGACAATGACGTAAATATTGTAACAGTTTTAAATTAGCCAATCAACAGCAAAGAAAAGTTTTAAGTTAAATACAGAAATTCTATTGCACTAGAATTTAGGCAATCAGAGACTTGCAATACCGAAGCTTACGGGTTTTTGACCGTTGAGGTTACTCAGTTGCTGGCGAGACTTGATAGGAGTACAGATGGGAAAATGTGTTCTCTACGGGTGAATAGTAAAAACAGATATACGCGTTAAGTGAATGTATATAAGTTTCTCACAGTTCTTTAAAAGTGTGGTGCTGTATAAATATGTGCAAGAATTTAAATAAAAGAAGTGAAATTTAAAAGTTTAATTATGTGATGTCCACAATAATTGTCATACCGCGCCCTACCTGAGATACATGACTTTAAAGTAAGACTGACGCAGCCGAGGCAAATTCAAACAGTAATATTACGTACGAATCAAAATTCAAACCGACACCCAAAACGTGTTGCAAACTACATAAAGCAACTATTATTACATAAAACAATTCTCCATTTTACGTAATTTATTACGCACCAAAATACCTTCCATCAAGTTGGCTTCCAAGCGTGTGGCTAACAACAGTAAAACATCAACAGCAGAAGAAAACAACTACTACAATTTGGCTCCCAATTGCGGGGCAGATAAAATAATTTACGTAAGAAAATCTACAACACATCAACTTCTTCAAGGAAAAGAGTGTAGCACTTATAAAATTTTCTGAGAAAGCCTAATCCAGAGAACTGCTTATGCATAATTACTCAAGATTTTCATATTGTATGATGAATGATAATAAGAATATAAGATTTGGACAAATTAACGCGCAAAATAGGAAGATGGTTATACTAGAACTCAGAAAATTAATTAAAGAGATGCAAATTGATATAATCTGCTTACAGGAACCGTATACTTTCAAAGGAAAAGTGTTATATATGCCGGTTAATGTGAGAATTGTTTTGGAAGGTTAAAATCCTAAAGTCGCAATTATTATAATAAATAAGGAGATACAGATTTTAAACATCTCACAATTGTGTGATGAACACATGGTCTGTATAGAAATGATATTTAGAGGGAGAAGCAATATAGTAAATACTATCAATGTAAGGACGATATAGTGCAGCATCTGGAAAAAACTAGAAATGTTTTAGATGACTACCCTAATAGCTCGATTATACTCACTATGGACGCCAATGCCAAATCCGCTTTATGGGGAGTAAGAATCCCGACAATAAAGGTGATTTACTAGAGGAACTGATACATACATATAATTTAACTACATTAAATAAACCTAATAAACCTTATACTTTTAACAACCGGGCAGGAGCTGAGGAAAATATAGATATCACTTTAACAAAGGGATATATTACAAAATACTTAAATAATTGGCGAGTGACTGAAAATCAAACCACCAGTGATCACAATTTGATACTCTTCGAATATGAAATCGCACTTAATGATTCATACACAACAATTGAAAAGAGAAATATTTTCAATTATAAGAAAGCCAATTGGGAAAAACTTAAAAACAATTATGATCCACCAGATATGTGTGAATTGAATACTGTGGATTATAAAGCTTACAAGTTAACAGAGAGGATACAATTAGCTATGATGAATTCCTTACCTTTAAAAGCTAAAACAAATAGAATTAATGGTCTTTGGAATGACAAATTAAACAGTTTACGTAGAAAACAAGAAAGGCGAGAAGAATATATCAGCGTTCTGTGATTGTAACAGAAAGAGAAAGAAATTTAAGACTATATCTAGAAATTAAGAATAAATATAAACAGGAATTGGAAGAATCAAGGAAAAAGTCTTGGGATAAATTTGTTGAAGACAATTTAAGTGACAACGTATGGGGTGTTCCTACAAAATAACCATGGAAAAAATAAGGGCTCCTAGGTATATATCAACTATTGAAAAAGAAGATGGCGACCGAACAAAGACTTGGAGAGAGTCTATTAATTATATACTAGCTAAACTTTTGCCAGGGGATAGTTCAGTAAACGATGATAACCATAGACAACATAGATGCTTGTTAAAAGAACCGTATAAAGGAACAAGACTGGTTTATCCTTTTGATAAAAGCGAAGTAAGAGCAGCAATCAGGGAAGGGAAGGATAGAAAAGCAACAGGTCCAGATGGGATTGGATTTGAGGTGATCAAACATTTAGAGGATGAATTAGTACAAGATTTGTGTAATTTATATAATGAATGGCTATATTTAGGAAGAATTCCATATTGCTGGAAGGAGGCCATTATCACCATCATAAAGAAAGGGAAGGACAAGGATATAACAAAGGTTAAGACATATAGACCAATTTGCTTATTGAATACCTTAGGGAAGGTGCAGGAAAAATTGCTCTATAAGAGTATTAATGAATTTAGAGTCATGATAGGTACATGTGATAAGCAGTATGGCTTTAGGAAGAATAAATCTACAGAAGATGCTATTAACCAAGCTATTAAAAGGGTTAATGAAAATGAGAACAAATATCTAGCTGCAATTTTCTTCGACATACAAGGAGCATTTGACAATCTATGGTACCCAGAGCTATTTAGAAGACTGAGAGAAAAGGATTATCCACAATCCATATATAATAGTCTGAAGGATTATTGTACTGATCGAAGAGTAAAAATACCGACAACGACCACAAGTATAAATAAGGACATAACTAAAGGGTGCCCACAAGGATCCATTTTGGGACCCTTGTTTTGGGACATGATGACTGAGCCCATTTTGGAAGATTTGGATAAAATGGAAGAAACATACGAAGTTATAGCATATGCTGACGATATTATGATAATGGTAGCAGCCAACAGTAGAGCACAGTTAGAATACAAATCTAGTATTATAGTGAATGTATTGGATAATTGGTGCAAAAGAGTGAAGTTGAATTTAGCTCCGAATAAATCTGCGTATTTGATTTTAAAACGACAACTAAAAAGGGATCCAATTATTAAAATCCAGAATCATAATATTAGGCGAGAAAAATCTTTCAAATATCTAGGAATAGAACTTGATGAGAAGTTGTTTTACGACAAACACATGAAGAATACGAGAGCTAAGTTTGTAAACGTTGTTATGAAGCTTGCAACAATAATTAGGAAGAGCTACCGTATACCCCTAGAGGCTATCACATGAGCTTCGTTGTAGGAATATTAGGATACGGGGCCACATTAGGTACATTAGGTCACATAGATTAAAATTAAAACGAAACATTAAACTACTCAGAGGGACACAGCGTAAAATACTATTAAGAAGTTTTGGGACCACGGCAACTATGTCTTTACTTGTAGCAACTTACTTATACGTCTAAGAGGAGCGGTATATTGGCTGAAGAGAAAGGAATACTGCAAATTAGAAGAAATAATAGGAATTCATTGTACTACGAAAAGCGAAATTACTAATCATTTATTACTCGAATGACAGCTAGAATGGCAAGATCTGGATGTCGGGAGAAGAATGTACGAAATATTTCCGGATAATAGAGAAAGGTTAGGCTTGAGATATATTAAACCTAGACAGGGATTGGACCATATAAGGTACATTTGAAGCGACTAGGAAGTGCCGGTAGTGACAACGGTGACACTTGTGAAATGAGAGAAACGCCGGAACATGCAGTATTTGAATGTCCGAGGAACGAAGAAGGAAGATTTAAACTGCAAAGGCAAAGAATTTGGGACATTGTAAGACATCAAGAGATGTATAAACAGAAGAAATGACGCAACTGATATCAATAAGAGCTGCAGATGAAGATTTACAACGTCGAAACAAGAAGGGAACCACTGTAAGGAAGAAGGACCAACTGCAAGTCCCATCATCAACAATATAAAGACAGAGGAATGTTCTATAGGATAATTTTTAAACAAAAGAAGAGCATTTGGATATTTGCGAAGTTAATAAGAACATTACGTTTGATATATTGATTTCATCTACTGAAGCCGACACTAAAGCAAAATGAATTACGTTAAAGGATATTATGGATTAGATAAAGTAATAAAATATGTACAGGAAACAGTCTTTTAGAGAAGAATGTTTAGTTTTTTATTTCCATTTAGGCAAACTTAAAAGAGTTTAGGTTTGATAAATTAAATTCGTTTTAAGTTTAAAGTTTAGTTTACATTATACACAGAAGTATTTAATTTTGTCTTGCGAAGAAGCTATTTATATTTGAGTTTAAGACTGATTTAGGATAAAATAGAAGTAGAATCGAACGGCTACTGATTATTCAGGAACCTGTAGTTTAGGATTTATATCGTTTATTAGTGTTAGTTAATTCTGCAACAAATTTAAACGTATATTTGCAAATTTTCAATCAAGAAGAATCAACTGGACAAGCATATAAGGTTAGGTATAGACTCTACAAGCCTCACCTTGAATTATGCAGAGTATATTTTTTTATTTATTTATTTTTTGTTTCTCGCGATGTCATGGAAACAGTATAGAATTTTAAGGCCAGCATATAGCGTCCAGTTGTTAAACATTTGACTATCGCTGTTCTCTTTGTATCTATAACGTAATGTGTAATTTGGCTATTCGTGCAACGGTTTATCTCGATTATAATAAAGTAGATAGGAAAGTAAACTTTCCTAAGAATAATTTGTATACCCAGTAATAAACGATAGAAGGCGTGTGAATAAACACAGATTTGTTTCTATCTATTTGTGTGTAATGCAACCATTACAGAAATATTTCCATTACACATCGATGGTCAAATGTTTAAGAACGAGTCGGTATATGCTAGCCTTGAAATTCCATACTCTTCCTGCGACATCACTAGAAGCAACTGAATATCGACAGCGCTTTAAAAATGACAGAGTATTAACAAATTTAAACCAATAACAACGAATATCTCGGAAATAGCAAATGCCACGAGACGAGATGTATATTTCTTACTTTCTCTACCGCAAACCTGCAGTAAGGTACATTACAGTACAATACAAGAGAAAGCATATGTTAACTTAAGGGGACAAGGTAGTCTGAACACATGGAAATTACACCTTAAGTGTGTTAAATTACCACTGCTCTTAAAGTTCTAAATGGGTTTTCCTGAAATTTTTATGAATTATTCTATAAAACTTGATAATTATTTCAAGTGTTTGTTTATATTGATAGCTTATGTATTTGAGTGCATAAAAATTATTTCATTCAGCAGATGAATACTAAAATTTACTCTTAAAACATGTCAATTCATGTACCTTATTCTCTGATACTACTTGCAATACAGAATCACACTTTTGCACGCTCGTTCTTAGTATAATCAGCTATCTTCTGAACCTCAATTATTTTGTTACGCAAATCAATTGTTTAGAAATTGAAAAAAAATATTTGCAAAGTCAAAAAAGTAAAAGTGAGGAAAATTTGCAAAGTTGTTGCTTTCTTAATATCACTAATATACATTATAAAATTATGATTGTGGTTCAGAGAGTTTAACTATGTGTTGTATACATGCAATAAAAGTTTCAGCTCTCTACCTCTCATACTTTCTGAGAAAAAGCTGCATAAGTATCCAAAAAATGTTGTATTGAGAAAACTGAATGTAAAGTTTGAACATTAAACTTCTGACACACTTCAGTACATTCCAGTGCCATAATCATCTGCACCTTCATTCCTGTATTGCTTCATCTTTTTTGATCGCCTTCTCTTGGTTCTGGCATCTTTTGTTAATTGCTGAACTGCTCGCTGGGCATGATATAGCCGTTTGTTGTTGAAAGATACAAAAATGTTCTAAAAGGGGGCGTTGCATGACAGCTTTAAAGGAATGCAGACTAGCATTTAAATGGTATTTCAAAGCCTTAAAAACGTCTTAACCCCCAAAAAGTATATATTTTCTGAAACTGGAAATAATGGAGATTTTATTAGTGCCTAAAACAAAAAATGTGATTTTTGGCCATTTCAGAGTAAAAACCCTTAAGGTTTTCCTAAATTGTCTTTGTATAGTGAAAATGAATGCCTCTGTATTTGCAGTAGTCACGAATGAACTTTAAGGAAACTATCACACGCTTACTGGTGATTTTCACACCATAACGTCTTTAAAAGATGTAACAACTTTTCTTATCACTATAGGTATATTTGATCTGTTGACATAATCAGCTTTAAAATCAACATAATAGATATTTATGTCTTTGTTTACCATGACATGGCCAAAAAGAAGGTAAACAGGATAATTATGAAGACATTAAGTCAACAGTTGCTCCATTTTGTTTCGTTCTTAACATGCAAAGTGCGAATATTACAAAACAAATGAAGAGAAACAGCAACCATCAATTAACTTCCCAACTTAAATTTGATGACGTTTTGAGACTTCTAGCTGTGTAACCCGGCGTTCCATGTAACATTCTGCAAGTCGAGTTGAAAATAAGGGTTGGTAGCTTTTGAAATTATTATAAGGTAATATATGAGTGTTGTTAAGTGCTTAGTATAATTGTAATTTGGACCACGTGGGTTAAATAGTGCAAATCACTACAGGGCTTGAAAATATGGTAGACTAGCTTTAAAATTCCTCTACCACTTACATAGTATTCCACTCAAAAAATCGATGCCGAGATTTCACCGGAAATACATGTTTTGAGGCGCCCTGACTCCAAATAAAGCATTTTTGGGGACATGTCCGTGTATGTGTCTGTCTGTGAACATAACTAAAAAAAATGAAAAGTCAGATAAATATCAAATTTGGTATTTAGGTACACTGCCTTCCTAAGATGACACACGAAGGTTTTTAACAAAATCTCCCCACCTCAGACTACCCTTTACATGCAAGATTTTTCGAAAATTTTGATTTTCTAAAAAGGCTACAGATTTTTATTAAAATACATGTATAAAACATATTTATATGACAAATAAAATATATATCATGGATTTTTTGGGAATAGCCTAGGAAGTCCACTTCATTTGGAAGAAATTTTGTATAATCTTGTATAACTGGTAAACGGTAAGCGACAGACGAAAACGTACTACACAAAAAATGTAGATCTGTTTTAAAGAGACAATTTATTTCAAATAATTTTTTTTGTGGCATCAGCCATTTCCGAGATATCCGTTATTGATGGTTCGAATTATACTATACTTAGCCATTCTTTTAAAGTTCTGTCGATTTTCAGTTGTTTCCTACGATGTCATGGAAATAGTGGAATTTTAAGACCAGCATGTGGAGTCCAGTTCCCTTTGTATCTATAACGAAATGTGTAATGTAGCTATTTCTGTAAAGGTTTATCTCGATTAAAATTAAGTAGATAGAAAAATAAAGTTCGTAAGAATACTTTTTATACGCACTGATACGCGATACAGGATAAAGTCAAGTGAATATAACACATCAGAGTTTTATAGTTTTAAATGTTGGTATAGTAGCTCAGTAGAGCTTGGGCACGGTAAGCCGAAGATCCATGTTCAAATCCAGGCCATGGTATTGAACCTTTTAGTCTGATTCTAAACTTTCCAGTCCTGAAAATGAGCAGGAACATGAAACCAGTCTGCTAAGAGATGCAATGGAAGGAATGATGAGCGAGAAAAAGTTTTGTGATACAAAACCATTATGTTAAGCTAAATGATTCAGAATATGAGACAAAGAGGAAAGCGGGAAGAATGAGTGAGCTTCGCTTGGATACAAAACTATAATAAAGTGATTTGCGAAAATTGACTTTGAAGGAAGGTTGAAAACATATCGCGTATTTTAGAGATATGGCATCATTGTCCATAAAAAGAGTATCTGTTATTTAGTGGTGCTATAAAACCTTAAGAAAATTTTGAAGGTCAGTCTCTAATAGTACCTGTATTTATTCTTTCAGATCGCAATACCACTGTTTATGTTATTAATATTGTAATTTTGACTACTGTTCCTTGAAGAATGTATTAACGGGATTAGCATTTAATTCAAGGGCAGTTAAACAAAAATCTGATGTGTTACATTTACATGGCTGTCTCTACCCTCCATCGTTTGTTACTGGGTATACAAATCATCCGTACGAAAGTTAATTTCTTTATCTACTTCATTTTGTTCGAAAAAATAAATAAATTTAGTTTTATTTATGGACACTCTTTAACTGCTATGGTTCATAGCCTCCCATTCTATATTGGGCATCAAAGACCAGAAATTTTGCTCAGAGGCCTCTTTATTAGGATTGAGGTTGTTTTACGTGTCGTAAATCTATGACACAGGACCACCGGCTTTACTTCTCTTCCGAAGGAAGCCAGGTGCAGCTGTGATCAGTTTGTTTTCCTGTTGTCAGAGCGTTTCGAAACGTTCAAAATAATGTAAGGACCCGCCGACTGTGAGGTGAGATCAGTGATTCGTTTTGTGAATGCGAGAAATGCTACAACAGCAAAAATTCATTAACAATTGTGTGAGTTTTGTAGGGAAGCAATAATGAGTGGCTATGCCCGACCAAACAAACTGATCGCTACATTTGGTTGGGAACAGTCCGGATTTGGCACCAAGCGATTTTCATTTGTTTCTGCATCTGAAGGAATTCCTTGATGGAAAACATTTCAACGACGATGAAGAAGTGCGGACTTGGCTTTCATCACAGGCGGCATCGTTCTTTGGAAACAGTGTTAGGTGTAGTAAGTAGTGAATGATAATGAAGATTTGGGAAAGTAATATTCTGTTATTTTTAAAAAAAAATTATTATCGGTACTTGCCTTAAAAACACGCACCGTATCATTCAGGGTCAATCGCCTGTGGTGCCGTTTGTAGTAAGAACCGGAGTTAAACACCATTACACTCACATGACTTTCTCTACTCTTGTACAAACTATTTCAACAAAAGCTTATTCTCCATATGCTTCATGTTAATCGAGATGTTAATCTTATTGCTAATTTTCTTGTAGATGCAAGGGGAATTGGTAGGCTTTAAGCGATAGTCAAATGTTTTAAGAGCTGGTTGCTATGTGGCGCATTCCATTCTCTTTGTATGTCCAGTACATAAAAAAAATGAATAACCAATTCCCATTTCAGAAAAAGTATTGGACAGTTTAAGGGAATAACAAGCAATATCTCGAAAATGGTTCACTCAACAAAAAAATGTATATGACATAAATTGTGTATTTTAACGCGATCTACATTTTTTGTGTAGTAAAATTTTGTCTATCTCTTATGGTTTACCAGTTATGCAAAAGTCGTTCACAATGAAGAATACTTTTGGAGACATTCCCAGAAAATTAGAGATATACATTTTATTTGTCATAAAAATATCTTAAACATATGATACTTTATTCAAAATCGTTAAGAGTCATTTTTGAGAAAATTAAAATTTTCGAAAAATGTTCCATGTAAAGGGTAATTTGGGGTGGGGGGAGTTTCTTGAAAACCTTCGTGTCGCATCTCTGGAAGATACTGAACCTAAATACCAAGTTTGGTGTTTATCCAACTGTTCGTTTCTGAGTTATGCTGTTCTCTCTCTCTCTCTCTCTCTCTCTCTCTCTCTCTCTCTCTCACACACACACACGGACATGTTTCCAAAAATACTTTTTTGGATTCAGGGGTCTCAAAACATATTTCCGGTGAAATCTCGGTATCAAATTTTTGGGTGGAATACAATACTTCCCCTACTTACTATACGTAGTAATGAAAGTAAAAATGTCAAAATTAATACAGAACAAAAATACCAATATAATATTCAAAAGGAAATTACTAACAAAAATTACTCCAACAGAAAAGAAATAGAACAAAAAATAAAAAATGTCCCAAGGAAAGAAGCCGTTGCTCACTTCAGATTAGCCACTAGATGACTGTCTGGCGGAACATCTACATAGATTTGGTTTTATGAATGACAAAGCATGTAAGATTTGCAATGCTGACAAGATTTTAAATGGTGAACACCTACTAGAATGCCCAGAATTGAGGAAAGCTGTACCAAATGGGAAGGTACACAATTTATATTGGCTAGCAAGGGAAAAATTGATGGATCAAAATCCTGCACATTAGATCAACAACACATTTGAAAATTCAAACCATTAACAAAGAGTATCTCGAAAATGGTTAACAACGGAAAAAAATTATTTGACATAAATTGTGTGCTATGACATTGTGTACTTGTTTACCAGTTATACAAAATTCATTCAGAATGAAGACTTCGCAGTCTATTCCCAGGAAATTCAAAGTATACATTTCATTTATTATGAAATGTTTAGTTTGATGCGCCATAGTTTTATTTTCGAGTTATGTCGTTCACAGACACACATGCGCGCGCGCACCTTTTTCTAAAAATTCTTTTTTTGGGGTTGAGGGTGCCTCAAAACATGTATTTCCGGTGAAATCTCGACATCAACTTTTTTTTGGGCGAAATACAGCCATCCTCTACTTTCTACAAGTAGGTAGTAGAGAAAGTAATATAGGATAGTGAGTGGATGTAACAGATGTTTTTAGATTAAATCAAATGAAAATATTTACAGAGCACAAATCTCGGCGCGGCTTCGTTGTTGGAGTGGAAGTAATATTTGTAGAGCACTTACCATGCGTTGACGGAAAAGTTTGCATGACGTCAACAATTGGCGTGACAATCAGCTGTTTTAGCGCCACTGCGCGTTTCTCCTGAACCATTCATTTAGCGATATATATTTCGATTGTTTAACGAGAAGCAACGTCGATCGGACACATCCGTATAAACTTACGAACGTTGTAGCACTGGAATTTAATTCATAAAAATGAGTATACCGGTTTCTGTTGTAGTGTTACTTTTCTTTTACGTCTACTTGTGAAGTAGGACATTGGCGATTACATTATGGAGATGGAGAAGTGGAAATAAGGGCATCATTTAATAAAGTTACATACAGATGTTCATAGATGGCGAGGTATATCATGTGTTTGCAGGAAGTATCGGTCTCATCCACCAGGTGCAGAGCTGTAGAGAAGGCAATGTTGCTAACTGAACTCGTAGTCGGTAGATGGCGGGATGTATAAACTGCATTGTTTCTATTCCGGAACCAGTGTTGCCAATTTAGTTGTTTTACAACTAAATCTGGTCTTTTTGAACGACTGCCTAGTTGGAAAATTAATCGTTTAGTTCCTAGTGGGAAATCTAGTTCTTTTAAAAAATAATCTGGTTGAAATCTGACTTTTTTTTTAAAAAATCATGTGGTTTCTTGTACTTATTACGTTTTTAAAAGCGATTTAGTTACCACCTTGGCCGTTGCATGGCCTGATATATCCGATGTATACACAGGAAAAAATATACCATTTGGATTGCATCATCGTAATATGAGCTTGTTGACTTGCTGCGACTATTCACCCTGTTTCTCGTAATAATAAACGTTATGCTGGCTACGTGTTTATGTTTACTGTTTATAACCCGAACACTTGAGACAGCAAATATATGTACTTGAGAGATCTCTCAAGCCAACTTTCTTCACAGTAGCTGCCTATCGGTGTTCGCGGTAATCTAAGTAGGCGCCATGCTATTTTGTAAATTTTATTTATAACTACTCGCTAGTCGCTGCTGTTTATATTGGCAGTTACAATCAGCTCTGCATATGTGTCATATTATTGTCGTCACTAAAAATGGGCAAAGTAAAAAGTATACTCAAAAGTTTCGAGAAGAGTGGTTGAAAGATAAAGTACTTGTAAAATGGTTATCTCGTGCTGTAGGTGATAATACAAAAGCGTTCTGCAAAGTGTATCGTTGTAGCATTAAGAGCTCGGTTAACAGACTTAAAAAATCATGCGGAAACAAAAAAGCACGAATACGCATCTTTTGCGTTTTCCTCCTTCAGAGCTGGTTCACAACCAACGAGAGCGAGAAAGTTGAAATACATGTATTCAAATGGGAATGTTCACAACCGACGGGAAGCCTTCCCGGGCCCCGGGAACGGGAAAGAAGAGTTGCCCAACTTTTAACTTTCTCGTTCCCGGGCACGGCATATTAGATCCCTATTGTGCATATTAGACTCTTCACTCTAGAGGTATTCTAAACGGCCGTGACATGAAACAGCCATTAGTGCTCTCTATAGTCGCAAGCTGGAAACATGAAACTGGAAGGAATTAGTAGTAAATGTGCTTCCTAACGTCATCCCGACACCCGCAAATCTAATTAGCGTTGGTTCCTCTGGTGAAGGGGTCATTTGTAGTTTGTTTATATGCAACTCAAAACTGGCTATTACCTAAAAACAATGGCAAAAGCTACAAAGAACAGCTAAAACCGGTGGAAATGACAAAAGGACAATAAAAACTTTTAATGTATGCCATTAAATAAAGGAATGAAAGTTTGGCATAAGTAGAGGGATCGGAAATGTAATGAATATGCATTTAGATAATGTTTACTCTATCGAATTTTGACGTTGGCTTGGCTAAATTGGAAGTAGGTGGAAAAAATGCCATTGGTCAGTTAAAAACAAATGAAATCCCAATGCGCAAAATCGACTTTCACTTTGTGATCGATATGCATTCCCGTACTCGTTACCGCGCTGTTGTGAATCAAAATTTCTTGCTTCCCATTCTCGTTTCCGTTCTGGTTACCGTTACCGGGTGGTTGTGAACCAGCCTTCAGACAGAAACACATAAGTGTCAAACCAGTGGTGGATTCCTTAGAACGCAACAGTGCCGAAGCATCACTTGCTCTTTTCGTGTCCGCACAATGTGCAAAATGTGTAGAAACACATTCAGAGATAGCGCAGCTGTAAGTCAGATGTTACATCTCACAAAGTGATGATGAATTTGGGTTAAGGGCGCTAAACAGCTAAGGTCATCAGCGCCCTTACAAAGTAAAAAAAGATAAAATCCAAAAACTAAAACACGGGACAGAAACCCGCTTAGCCTAAAACAATAAAAACCAACATATCAAAGTATAAAAACCAGCAGACTAAAAACATGGTAGATAAAACAATAAAAGCTTAAACTACGTGTCAGGAACTGTAGAAGTCAAGGGACTAGAGCGCCATAAGTCCCCAGGGGAGAAAAGACCCCAATTAAAACTGTCAGTATAAAAGAACAAAACTAAAAGACGCTCAGCGCATCAAATGCGCTTACTAAAACCGCTGTCACTGATAAAACGTAAAAGACATTCTGCAGCATGCGCGTCGTCTGCCAAAACGTCGGCTAAATCAACAGGCAGAGACACGCGTACGCGCAATTGAGCTAAAACCTGACACTCTGTTAAAACGTGACGCACCGATAAGGGTGCCGCACATCGCTCACAGAGTGGTGCGGGAGCACCACTAAGCAAGTGTCTATGACTAAAAAGGCAATGTCCGATCGTAAACGAGCTAAAATCACCTCTTCCCGACGAGAAGAACGAGAAGAGGTGCTCCAGATTAACGGGAGAGGTTTAACCTCCCGTAACTTGTTCCCCCGGAGGGCCAAAGCGAGAGGATGCGGTGTCGTAAAATAACACTCAAATCTGACGAGGGAACAACAGAGGTAAATAATCTGGAGGATAAAATCGCCGATTTGGCAGCGGCGTCGGCAGACTCGTTCCCTGAGATGCCCACATCTCACGAAGTGCAGTGCTCTTATTAAGAATGTTCTTGGACCGTATTTTGTAAATGAGTTGAGAAAAGATATTGGTGATTTGATGTACAGTATCAACTGACATTAGCGTCACTAAGCTTCTAGCAATAGCTATTGTGTATCACAGTGATGATGATGATGATGATGATATGCGGCTTAAGGGCGCTAAACTACTGAGGTCATCAGCGCCCTTACAATGTATAAAATATAAAGTCAAAATATAAAAACAGGTAAAAGAACCGCATAATTAAAAACAGGACGTAAACCCGTGATGTCCAAAAGGATAAAAATAACAATAAGATAACAACAACAATGATAACAACAATAAAATCAATAACAACAATAAAATCAATAACAACAATAAAATCTATAACAACAATAAAATCAATAACAACAATAACAATACAAATATCTGAAAAAACCAACACACTAAAAGCAGAGGCAATAAACGATTAAAACGTGTCAAGAACTATGGAATGCGAGGGACATGAGCGCCATATGTCCACTGGGGAATAGAGTCCCCATAAAAACTGACAGATAAAAGTAATAAGCTAAAAGACGCTCAACGCATTAAATGCGCAGATTAAAATCACTGTCATGAATAAAACGTAAAACACATTCCACAGCATGCGTGTCGTCTGCCAAAACGTTGGCTAAGCCAACAGGCAGACCTACACGAGCACGCAATGCAGCTAAAACCTGACACTCTGTTAAAATGTGACGCACCGTTAAGGGCACGTCACACTGCCCACAAAGTGGTGCGGGGTCACCACTGAGCAAATACCTATGACTAAAAACACAATGTCCAATTCGTAAGCGGGCTAAAAGTACCTCCTCCCGACGTGAAGAACGAGAAGAGGTACCCCAGATTAACGGGAGAGGCTTAACCTCCCGCAACTTGTTCCCCCGGAGGGCCGTCCACTCATCGCGCCAGCGCGAGAGGATGCGGCGACGTAAAAGAGCACACGAATCTGACGAGGGAACTACAGAGGTAAAAAATCTGGGTAATAAAATCGCCGATTTCGCAGCGGCGTTGGCAGACTCGTTACCTGAGATGCCCACATGACCTGGAATCCACATGAAGGAGACGCTGATGCCAGAGACACCGAGCGAGTGGAGCAGGTCATGTATGCTCTGTACGAGTGGGTGGTAATTGTACAGCGCATGAATAGCCTGAAGGGCACTCAGAGAGTCCGTACAAATAAAACAGTGCCGTAAGTCGTGCCGCTGAATGAATAAAACAGATTGATAAATGCTAAAACGTTCGGCGGTAAAAATTGAACATTGTTGAGGTAAACGAAAAGTAAAACTCCGTACACCAAAAACAAAGGCACATCCTACTCCAACATCAGTCTTAGACCCATCAGTATATATAAAATGAGTCCCCGAACTGCGCCTGTAGTTCTAAAAAGGCGGATCTAAGAACAGAAGCAGGGGTCGCATTTTTCGGCATCGACGTTAGCCCAAGGTGGATGTGGGCCTCAGCGCGCGACCATGGAGGAAAACGCGTTTCCCCTCGGGTAAGGGCCGGCGCTGGCGTAACGTCCAAATGCCGAAGTAGCAGTCGAAATCGAACCCCTGGGGGGAGCAATGCAGAGGAGCTAACGAAATATTGTCGATCTAGCGAATCCTCGTAAAATACATCGAAGGACGGGTGGTTAGGCAAGCTTGAGAGCCGACAAGCATAGCTACATAAGAGCATCTCACGCCTGAAAGACAGCGGAGGCTCTGCAGCCTCAGCGTAAAGACTGGGCACGGGGCTAGTTGGAAAGATCCCTGTAGCGACTCTAATACCACGATGATGAATGGGATTCAAACGACGTAACACAGATGGACGTGCCGACGAATAAACTATACACCCGTAATCAAGTTTGGATCGGACCAAAGAGCGATAAAGGCGAAGAAGGACGGTCCGATCAGCTCCCCAGGATGTGCCACTTAAAACACGTAAAAGAATAAGAGAACGGTCACACTTTGCTTTTAAAAAGGAAACGTGCGAGGTCCAACACAACTTCCTGTCAAAAATCAACCCCAAAAATTTCGCCTCGTCTGCAAACGGAAGTATCCCTGGCCCAAGATGGAGAGAGGGCGGAGGGAAATACCTCCGGCGCCAGAAGTTGATGCAGACGGATTTCTCGGCGGAGAAATTAAAGCCGTTGGCGTTACTCCAGGCGTAGAGACGGTCGATACAGCTCTGGAGACGGGGTTCGAGTAGACAGGTCCGCCGTGAACTGCAATAAATAGCGAAATCGTCAACAAAAAGGGACGATGAAATGCCAGGTGGAATACAATCAACAATGGGGTTGATAGCAATCGCAAAAAGTGTGACACTGAGTACAGAGCCCTGCGGTACTCCGTTCTCTTGAATAAAACGACGAGATAAAACCGAGCCCACACGTACACGAAAGACGCAGTCCGTCATAAACTCCCGAAGAAATATGGGAAGACGACCGCGGATATTCCAATCGTGAAGTGTACGTAAAATGCCGCCCCTCCAACAAGTGTCATAAGCTTTCTCCAGGTCAAAAAATACAGCCACGGTTTGACACTTTCTCAGAAATCCATTCATAATATGCGTCGACAAGGACACCAGATGGTCGACGGTAGAGCGATAGCGACGAAACCCGCACTGAGCGTTCGCTAGAAGTTTCTGAGACTCAAGCCACCATGTCAACCGCCCGTTGATCATGCGCTCCATCACCTTGCAAATGCAACTGGTGAGAGAGATAGGGCGGTAGCTGGAAGGTAGTTGGCGATCCTTCCCAGGCTTAAGTATAGGGACAATGGTGGCTTCGCGCCAAACGGAAGGAAAAATGCCGTCTTGCCAAATACGGTTATAGACCTGTAAGAGAAATAGTTTACTGTCGGCTGAAAGGTTCTTTAACATCAGGACATGAATGCCGTCCGGCCCGGGAGCGGAGTGCCGAGAGCAATGAAGAGCGTGCTCCAGCTCCCTCATTGTGAATAGTTCGTTATAGCATTCAGCATTAGCAGACCGAAAAGTATATGATGCGGAATCCTGCCGGTCTTTAATAGAGCGAAAGCCGCCGGAATAATGGTCTGAACTGGAAACCGCCTCAAAGGCAGAACCCAGAGTGTTAGCGATGGCAGCCGGATCCACTATGGTGGCATTAGAAACCTGAAGGCCAGAAACAGTACAATGTGACACTGTACCTGAGAAGCGACGAAGTTTATCCCAAACAACGGATGAAGGCGTAAAACGACTAAAAGACTCGACAAAACGAGCCCAAGATGCCTTCTTGCTATCCTGAATAATGCGACGAGCCCTGGCGCGCGATTGTTTAAAAGTCACCAAATTATCAAGTGTAGGGTGGCGCCGAAACACCCTAAGTGCAGTCCTACGGGCACGAACGGCGTCCCGACAATCCTCGTTCCACCACGGAACAGGTGGCCGCCGAGGTTGGGAGGATGAACGGGGTAGTGCACGTTCGGCGGCTGAGAAAATAATAGACGTAAGGTGCTGCACTAGTTGATTAGTGTCGGAGAAGGGCTGGTCGTCAAAATGCACGAGGCTGGAATACAAGCTCCAGTCGGCTTTTGCGAATGTCCAGGTAGGTACTCTGGAATGCTGTACGTGGTGCGACAGAAGAGAAACGATGCAGGGGAAATGGTCGCTGGAGTAGGTGTCAGCGACGACGTTCCACTGAAGACGACGTGCAAGCTGGATTGAGCAAATCGCAAGGTCCAGGTGAGAGAATGTACCAGAAGAATCAGAAATAAAAGTAGGTGCACCTGTATTGAGGATGGAAAGATTGAACTGATAAAAAATGTCGGAAAGAAGAGTTCCCCTCGCACAAGCCCTTGGCGAACCCCATAGTGGGTGATGGGCATTAAAATCTCCCAACAGAAGAAATGGTGTTGGGAGAGCGGACAGGAGAGATCGAATGTCCGCGGGAGCGAGGGGAGACGATGGAGGTGTATACACAGAACAAACAGAAAAGAAAAAACCGGGTAACTGCAGTCTAATGGCAACAGCTTGCAAGTCGGATGTAAGTGTGACAGGTGTAAAATGAACGTCGTTACGCACTAAGAACATGACACCTCCATGAGCAGGAGTACCCTCCTCCGGTTCAAGGTCGTAGCGAACCGGAGTATATCCTCGGAGATCAAAAGGATCGTGAGGGCGAAGCTTAGTCTCCTGCAAACATACGACCATAGGAGAATGGGAACGCAATAAAAGTTGCAGTTCCGCCCTATGCGATCGTACACCACGTACATTCCAGGTCAGGATAGCCATTAAGAATAAGGGAATAAACTTGCTATTTAGAAGGGCGGCTTAAAATTCCCTTTTGTTTAACCTTTGGGCTCGGGCTTTTTGTATGGAGTTGGTCAGACTCCATAGCTTCCTCGGAGGGAGGGCCCACGCGCTCAGTGCCAGAAACCGATTCCAGCGCCGTGAATCGGTTCTGGGTGGCGATGGGTGAAGGGTGCCGCTGAGCGCGGCTTGTCCCAGGACCATCCTGGGACAGCGACCTCCGAGGAGGAGAAGGTGAACTTTTGTTACCGCGCGCACGCGGAGGGTCTTTCAAAAAATCTTCCCTACGAAGTTTCTGCTTGGGCTTCTTTTCAACGGCTTGCGACTTCATTGACTTGGGACCAGGTTTATACGGCTTGGTAACTGTAGCCTTAATAGACGGCCGGATGGTAGTGGCGGTTAATCCAGTCAAGGTCCAGGTCTGAGTTTCGGCATCTACTCGTGGTACTGGCGAGGCAACAACAGAACTAAATGTGCCAGATCGCAGGAGTGAAGGTTGGCGCGCATGGAAACGCCTCCGGGCTTCAGCGAAGGAGAGTTTTTCCTTTACCCGGATCTCCTGGATCGCCTTCTCGTCCAAATACCGCGGACAGTCGGCAAACGAAGCAGAATGTGACCCTTTACAATTAACGCAGACGGGGGCTGTTGAACAGGTACCTTCGTGTGAGGGCTGGCTACATGTTGCACAGATGTTAACGGCACTCTTACAGGAGACTTGCGTATGCCCAAAACGTTGGCATTTAAAACAACGCAGAGGTCTAGGAATATAAGGCGTCACAGAAATCCGTTCGTACCCTGCGGAAATGCTCGTGGGCAGATCGACGCCATCAAATGTAATAAACAGGGTACGAGTGGGTACCAACACGCCGTCGCGTTTGGCCTGCACTCGATGAACCGCTGTCACCCTCTGGTCTGCAAGATATTCCACCAGGTCTTCGTCAGAGATACCATCGAGGCTATGCGTGGTGACAACGCCTCTACAAGAATTCAAGGTGCGGTGCTTCTCAACACGGATAGGATAACCGTGGAGAAGCGTGGCGCTCAACAAGGACTTACTTTGTGCCTCGGATTTGCTTTGAACTAGCAACGAACCATTACGAAGCCGAGTGCAGGAAAGAACCGGACCAGCAATTGAGTCAATGCCCTTCTGGATAATAAAAGGGTTCACCTTCTCGAACGATTGTCCCTCCTCTGTACGGGTAATCACTAAGTAACAACCAGCTGTTGGCGGTGCTACTTCTGTTACTAAAACTTTGCGGCGCTTGTTGTTAACAATGGAGAAAGGGTGCTCCATAGCGAAAAAAATCCTCCACCATTGCAACCGTCTCCGACCTCGGGCTCTGACTTCCCGGGCGTTACCCCGGCTTGGGTGAGTGGCCTATCTATACCTAGCTCACCCCAGGGTCACACCTCCCAGAACATAGACAGAGGGACCCAATCGCCGTCGGAAGCCAGCAGCTCATGCAATGGCCCCCCCGCGGGACTGCAGTTGAACAGCGGATACGAACAACCCTACATGACGACCCCGGGTGGTGGGGATGACGCCATTACCCACTCACCCAGCTGCGCACGCGGTGCGCGGGTATCCGTCAGGCTGTGTCCACGGAGGATTTAAATAAAAAGATAAAAGAAACTAAAACTGTGTGGGCGTTTCGCACGCAAGGTAGGCCGGCGGGGAAGAAAAAGAGAGATATGCGAATGTCGTGGTGCGAAATGGCCGGAAAGTGATAAGGGAAGAAAGAAACGATGGTGAGGTGCGGTATGGATGGAATGCAAAGAACGCACGAGAGCCTACCTTGGGTCCACCGGTCACGAGAAGAACCCACGTCGACCGGATGGGGGTGAGGGGATGAATGTGGCGATGATTGGCTCGGGAACCCCCGGGTGCGCCAAAAACCCACACTCACATAAGGTGAGCCCCTGAGGGGTGTATCACAGTGAAACAACAGACAATGCTAGTATGATGGGGATTAATAATGGAGTATATCAAATACTTAGCTCCCACACTTGATACTTATAAGGTGTGTGTTACACTCTATCCAACTGGCAACCTCTGCAGAATCTCTTCCAAGAAATTTAGATTTTCTAATTAGAGAAACTCACAATGGGTTTTCTCGGTCTTCAACGCGGCAACTCTTTTACTGCCAATTTTTTTCCATTCTAAATGATAGGGATGAACTACTAAAAATGACCTAGGCTTGTGACACGAGGTAGTTATCTATTCAGACTGGAGTATGTAGAATGACTGATCAATGGTTAGAATTAAGGGCTCGTTTTGAAATTGTTAGGCTCAATGAAAAATGTTACTTAGCTGAAATGCTCTACTCTACGTTCAGTGATGAGCTCAATTTAGCATATTTGTTGTTTTTGAAACCTATTGTGTCTGATCTTCAAATAGTCAACAAACGTTATGAGGCAAATGATATAGACCCGAGCAAACTATTAGATGATCCGGTAGTTCTTCAATCTCTTCTTAAAGTAATTGTCATTCCCAACTATCCAGTGCTGAGAAAGTTCTTTGATGGTGATTTCGAGAAACATCCAGATCCAAAGCCGTATCTAGGTTATTTGTTTGAAAGTAAACCTTCAGAAATTAGAAATAAAATAACAGAACAAGAAGACAAAACTGTTAGAGAAAGGTGTGTAAAATTTGTTTCTTTGCTCATCAAGCACCTACAGCAGAGATTGCCTGATAACATTGAAATATTGAGGAAACGGTCTCTTTTTGCTATCTCAAAGGCTCTTGTTGCGATAAAGGAACCGTAAATTCCCTCATTACAAACATCACAATTGGATAGCGAAACAATCGCGAAAGTAGATTTGTAGTGGCAAAAGTTGACTATTATACAACGGAAGAATGTCAATAATTCCATCAATTTTTGGTAGTAGTAGTAGTAGTAGTAGTAGTAGTAGTAGTAGTATTAGTATTAGTATTAGTAGTAGTAGTAGTAGTAGTAGTAGTAGTGGGGTTTTAGGGCGCACGACTGCTATGCTCATTAGCGCCCAGGCAAATTTAAAAGAAGATGCATTAACGCAGGTAAGAACCCCGCGATTTAAAACGAAACAAGTAAAACTTCACTAATATAGTGCCAGCAAGTATGAAATGGAGAGCAAAGAAGTAAAGGAATAAAAGACAAAATGCAGCAGCGGTAAAACTTACGAATAAAACAGAAGGATAAAACTAGGTTATCAAACCCGGCTGCCCATACCGCTACGACGAATAAAACTATATACACGATCCGCCGCACTGGGAGCGTCTGGCAGCACCTCAGAGAGGGTTGCTGGCAAGCCCAAGGACGCACGTAACGGAGCTAAAAAAAGGGCATCGTAGTAAAACATGTCGAACCGACAGCGGCTCAGGACAATGAGCACAGTCCGGTGCAGGGTCTGAGGACAAAAGATGACCATGACTAAAACGACAGTGCCCGATACGCAATCTGGCTAAAATGACTTCATCGCGACGAGAGCACGCGAGGAAGTACTCCAGGTGTCAGGGAGGGGCTTCACCTCCCGAAGTTTGTTGTCCTGAAGACCAGCCCAGGCAGCCCTCCAGCGTGAAAGTATGGTACCACGTAAAAATGAGCTAAAATCATGAGAAGGTACACAAGAGCTAAAACAACTGGGAGATAAAAGGGCGGCCTTTGCAGCAGCATCGGCAGCTTCATTGCCTTGTAGGCCCACGTGACCAGGAATCAATTTTTGGTGTGACGTATTCAAATATCGTGATGCTAGTGGCAAAAATCCTTTCAAAGAACTTGCAGACTTTGCTTTATCTAAGCTGATGTTTCCTAGGTCAAATACCGAAGTTGAAAGGATATTCAACCAATTAAATCTGGTGAAAACGAAAACAAGGAATCGAATGCGCACAAAAACGGCGAATGCTATGTTGGAAATTCGTGCAGGTCTTCGCAGAAATAATAAATGATGCAACAATTATGAACTTTCTGCAGCCGTTCTAAAACAAATAGGGATAGTGGAAGCATATAAATCTATAGCATCAGCATCTACTGCATCTTCACCATCCGCTATAACTTCAACTTCCACAATTTGTCTTTCCCAGGATGAGGAAGATGACATCAATTATTATGATCTTGATGTTCTCAATTTTTAGGTAAGAGATATTATTTTATGTATTTTAATTCAATGCAATGATCTGTGACTTATTATTTTTAAGATATACAATTAATAATAGAAATCTAGTTATTTTGAGGCCATTTTTAGTCCTTTTTATGCCAAATTTGGTTGGAAAAATGTTTTACTCTTGGCAACACTGTCCAGGACCATCACTGCTATGTACCTGTGACTTGAGGGGTATGTAACAACTCACAGTCTGAGTATACTAAATCTGGAAATTCTTCAAGCATTATCTAAGAAAAAAGGCATTAAAAGGACTCAGTTTGGATGTTTCTCATGCTTATGATACAGTAAATTTAAATATTTTAATCCTAAATTTTCAGAAATTAAACTTACCTAAGAAGATCATAACTCTTATATATAGTTTACTAAAAGATAGAAAGATTCAACTTTATCCTAGATTTCATAATGCTTTACAACTCTTAACATCAGAAGGACTCCCACAAGGATCTCCTCTCAGTCCAATTTTATATAATTTATACATGTATCAATTATCTCTTATGAAATCAGCATCAACAAATTTATTATTTTATGCAGATAATATTTTTATATATCAACATAACGATTTTAAGAAACTTAAAAATAATAATGAAGAGTTTGAGAATTTGGTTAACAATTGTATCCTTCAGTTAGAGGAATTGGGACTGAACATGAATCCTCAAAAGAGTAAATGGATAATATTTAAAAAGGGAAGATTTGTACCCAATTTGTATCTGAAAGTACGAAATGAAATACTCCAACCAAATCAATGTGTAAAATGTTTAGGAATTATCTTGGATCATAAATTGAATTGGAAAAACCATTTTAATTATATAGTTAATAAAATAAAAAGTATATCTCATATTTTTCAGTATATTTCTGGCTCTTTTTGGGGAGCTCATCAAGCTATGATAATTTTGTTCAATAACCTCATCAGCTCAGTAATACGATATGGTTGTTTAATAACCCATTATCCATTAAAAAATACTCTTCGAAAACTTAACTCGGCAGGTTATGATGTTGCTAAAATAATGTTAGGTATCAATCCATCTACACATCTCACATTAAAAGAAATTGGATTTATAAATTATCAAGATACTCAACGTATTTGAAATTATAAATTTCTCTCCAAATGATTCAATTGTTCTGAAGATAAACATATCCTTCTGTTGTCTCAAATTGGTACAACAATGATGTGAAGAAATTAGAAAATCACGATCACAATTGGATGTCTGGACAGAATATAATTCATTATCAAACCTGACAATCACTCCTCGTCATCCTCGATACTGTGTCGACTGGAAGATTCTCTTCAACAATTTGGATATTGATACCAGTACTTTCTCCAATATAGAGTCATATCACAATCAATATGTTTTACATTTTCTTCAAAAATTTCCTAAGAAGACATGGAATTTATTCTTCACAGATGGTTCCAAAAAAGTATCAGAAGGACTGGGAGCTGGTGTATATCATTATAATTTAAATGGATTAATTCTGATTAAATTAAATGATAAATGATCCATTTATTCGGCTGAAATGTTACCATCAAGAAAGCTATTCAAATCATCAGAACACATAGATATAAATTTAATATTATATTCACAGATAGCAAATCATCTCGCCTGGAACTCCTAAATTTCTCTATTAAGAAAAATATTAGTCTTTTAGAAGTGGAAATCAAATTTTTGATTTATCAAGCTCTACTTGATAAAATAATAATCAAATTGATATGGATCCCAGGCCATAAAAATATTATCGGTAATGAAAAGCAGACTCCTTGGCAAGAACAGCAAGATATGGGGATTTTTCATCAGAACCACTTCCTTTAAAGGATGCAAAAATCTTTATCCTTAATAAATTGTGTGATAATTATTCTCCTAATTTGGATTCTTCTATGAAATGTTATATTAATAAACCTTGGTTCTGTAATATCAACATCAAGAAAGAAGACCTTAAGTTTATTTCCAAAATAAGATTACAAGTAGCTTATACACCAGATTTTCAATATAAATTAGGCAAAACTGTTAATAATAAATGATCATGTGGCAATCTTGGTAATTTAGAACACATTTTATTTGGATGTTCTTTTAATGAATAACAAAATAATAAATTGTTATTAGAATTGTACAAATTTGGTTTTTCTGGGCCCATTAAAGTCACTAATATAATACAATATGATCCAATTAAGGTTTTTAAAAAAATCATTACCCATATCCGTAAATGTAAGATCAAATTATAAGTTAGGATTACTTAGCCATTTAAGTTTTTGGGAGTAGTCAACTATTATTACGGATAGAGTAATTAGACGTCAAAGAGGATATAGTGTCTTCAGGACATCTCTAAATAAGAAGGAAGAAGAAGAAGACTTGAGGGGTTTGGCGCGAGAAAGGAGTTGTTGGATGACATTCGTGTTTCAGGCTCTATTCATTTAGTGGAGTTTTGTTACTATTAAGAAACTGCTAAGAAGACAGGAGTAAGAGGAAGTTTGGACATTTGGTGACACTGCAAGTTTTAAGTTTTTTAGAATTCCGAAATACACATAATGCATACGTGAAGTGAATGTCTGAATTTCCAGGTGCCCCACCTAGGCGCGGAACTAGTTCTAAATTTCTAACGTCATCAGACAAATGTATTTCGCAAGAGAATAAAGAAAATAAAGCTTGGCGTTATATCCAAGAAAATAAATGCGAAAATTATGAAAATCAAATTACAAGACAGGAATTGTGTGTTAAAGCACTGAATCTAAGCAAGGAGAAAATAATGGAAGTAACAAATGAAGATCAGGATGCATAGAGCATTTCATCCAACCGAAGAGGCGATAAAGAGGTGTACTCAGACGGCGAGGTGTAAGTGTAAAACAAAAAGAAGATGAGAATAAAAATGAACTTGACTGGTTATGCTCCACAAAAAACTGCATGTTTGTCGATGGAAATAACTGGTTGCATGATTTAAATTTTGGTAGAGATGAGGTGCACCTAAACCATAAGGGATCATATAAATTTGGAAAAGGAATCAACGAAGTGATCCATTCCGTAATTAAGCAAACTAAAAAAGTACTACACATAGAACTAATTGTGATATTAGGCTTAATGAATCTATTAAAAATATTTTAAACAGAATAAACCTGACACAAACGTTAACACATTATCTGCTAAAGCAAATTCAGGCATAAACAATTCTATACAAGAGCGAATAAGTAAAAAAAATAACAGCACTGGCTTAACTTCTAGCAACCAAAGGAAAGTTTTTGTTCTAAGGTATCAGAACATCCAGTGCATTAGGAATAAGGTAGCTGAATTGGAGGTACTCTGGCATGGTTGTATAAAAACACTCAAGTTTTATGTATAACCGAGCACTGGCTACATGAAAATGAAGTATCTTCTTTGTGTATACAACACTTTGATTTCTCAAATATTTGCTGTAGATCCTCATCTTTACACCGAGCAGCAATTTTTGTTAAACATGGTTTAAAATCCATCCCAAGAACCCATACAAATAGTCTAAACTTAGAAATACATTTTGAACATGTAGTATCCAAAATCTGCCTGCCAAATTGTAAGTTATTGACTGCAGATGGCTGCTTGGAACTATTTCTAGAAAGTTTTGAAATTCTGCTCAATGCACTAGTGAGAGAAAATAAACTTCTACTGATATGTCGCGCCGCACCGCGAATTTCGTGTTACAATGTTGTTATCTTCCGTGCCTTTTTTTTCCTACGGTTGGCAACGCTCGAACTCCTTAAGCCACGCCCAGGCCGTTGCTAGCAGAAGACAGGCCGCTATTATGCAGTAATAACAAACAGCAGTCAAACGTGCCTCGACCAGATACTAATTAGCGAAAACTACTCCTATTCAACAGAAAACACAAATCTTGCTTTATCAGATCACAACTCCATATCAATACGACTAAAAATCCCAGAGTTAGAGACAAGTTATCCAACACAGCAAATAATAATAAGTTATGACGAAAACACAGACTACTTCAAATATTTAATAACAAATAAAAATTGGTCTGATGTAATAAAAGAAGCAAATTTAAACACCAAAGTAGAAAAGCTTATTGCTACTATTAAGCACCACATGAACATTGCATTTCCTCTAAAAAAAAAAAAAAGCAAATAAAGTAAGAAATGGAATCACAAAAGGAATAATCATCTCATGTAGAAAGAAAAGACTCCTTCGTGATATTAGTAAAAGTTCAAATGATCCACAAATCATTGCCTACTTTAAGAAATATGTAGCAATAGTATAACCAACAATTCTACAAGCAAAGCGATATAATAATAATAATAATAATGATAATAATAATAATAATAGTAATAAGTATCTGCAAACAGAAGTAAAGCAATATGGAATGTACTTAGGGTTGCCAGATTGAACTCGAGACAGGCCTAGAGACCAACCAACGGGAAACGGACATTTGAGTGAATGGGGACAGAAATTGTTAAACAGATTTTTTTGTATTATAACGGTCACAAGTTTTACTAACATAATAAAATTCTACTGCTACTACTACTACTAATCGCCTACTTATGCTACCATTACCACTAATCGAACCTATACAAACTAAACAAAAATAGTAGTAAAAATTACTGTTATAAAAAGCGTACCTTATTATTCATATTTTTGTGAGGATCGTGCTGAATTCAGAAGTGTCTTGTTTTTAAGAACCGTGCTGTAAAAATCTTCACATGTTATTTTCAAATTCATCTGAACACAAATCTCGGCTTTCACAAGTTCCGTCGACATTCTGTTTCTAGCATCCGACCATAATGCATTCATTACACTAAACACTCGTTCAACGTGCGCGTTACTGGCAGCAATTGCGATGACATGCTGCATTATTTTAAACAGATTTGGTGCATCTGCTTTTTCGAAAAACTCACTCCACATTTTACAACAATTATTATCCTTTCTATCAAGATTTGAAACTACGATTTCAAAACAGTAAACTCATGATACAGTTCGTTTTCATAATTTTCAACTTCTTTCCCACTTCGGCATGGTCGTTAAATGAAAATAGTTTTGATTGACATAAACCTAGCACGGACACAATTTTATACACATTGTCATTCCCTGTAAAGTTGTACCATTTATTAAGATATTTAAATAATCTGTCGTAAACAAGCATACACTCTTTTAGTAGAATATTCTTCTCTTCTTCTGTAAGATGTTCTAAAGACATGTTGACTTGAAACCCATAAAACTTATCCTCTTACGACCCTCTATTTGTTTCTTCACTTCCAACATAATCTCGTGAATATCTGTGGAAAATGTGTCCTCTTTTTCCAAAAGTCTAATTGCTTTAGAAACTACGGGTAGAGTTGCATTTAAAAAATACAGAAAACACTGTGATAGTGTTAGTGAATACTCGTTTATTTCATCTTGTTGTGAACTAATAAATGTCCAAATTAGGGGGTGCGTTTTTTCTTCGCCCCGTGCTACATAACACATCTTTAAAACTCGTCACTTCTTAACAAGACGCTCCACAGCTGACTGCAAAGACAACCATCGCCCAATAATGTGTCGCAATATTTCACTATAGCCATGCTGAGCAAACTCGCAAAATGATTTTAGTTCCTCGGAATTTTTTGATGAAGAAAACTGAATAAATTTTAAGAACTAGACTACATCATATTTTAGAAGCTTGAAACCAAATTTAGCACAATTATGTAATATATGGCAACAACAATTGGCTTTGACTAAGTTTGCGTTTTCTTCTTTTAATCTAGTAAAGACAGAATTATGTTTACCAAAATTAACTGAAGCATTGTCGGCTGAATAAGAAACTACGTTGTTTAGTGTTAAACCATTTTCCAATAAAATAGATTTTAGTTTATTTGAAATGGCTTCTGCAGATTCGTTTACATCTTCATAGAAATCAAGAACTTCGTTACATTTTCCTTTATCTTTGGAAAAGTACGTTACAGCTATCGGGTAATGTTTTTTATTGCTCTTATTTGAAGCGTCTGAACCTAATGAAAACGGAACACTTTGCTTTAATTCGCTTAGTACTTTCTCTTTAGCATAAGGCAGAAGCACATTTTTTACTAAGGCCTCGCTTTTAGTTCGGCCGCATCTTACTTTCTTTGCTACGGAAGAGTCTCTGAAAACATGTGGATATAATTTGCCACAATCTTGAGAATTGTAAGAATGGTGGTGTTTCACATCATTATAAGTCAAAGTTAATTCAGTTCCAGTGATTTTGTAATCTTCCGCAGAAAATTGTTTTGGTAAGAATTTAAGAAGAAAATGATTTTGCTTTTGTTTGATAATATTCGCTTTGTGTCTTTCTGATTGTAAATGTTTATTCACGGCCTTCACGCCGTCATATTTAACAGTAAATGAGATGCTGCATATTCTACACTTACACATGCACTTGTCACTATCAACTTTTTGTAACCACTCTTTATAATTTTCGTCCTGCAAACATTCTTCACGGAACGAACTTACATATCGCCTCTTCATTTCACTGTTATTACTCACTATCACAGAACAACAAACTATTCCGAATTATGAAATGTAGTAGTAGTCTTATCAACTAACCATCCGACCGTTCCAATAATTGGCAGTAAACTGCCAACGGACTAGCGAAAAAGAACGTGCGAACACAAAAAATTTACATTTCCGCGGCTTGCCAGTGTTTCTTTAATAATGTGCGCCGAATACTACAGACGCAACAATGAAAAGTTGTCATAATACGAATAGAGACATAGCGTTTTGTTGTAATTAGAAATTAGCATTCGAACTAAAATATTCAAAATGATTAATGAGTAAGGTGACATTCAATCCCGTAGATTAAAGTCATTGGCCCGTATACTCGGAGAATTCATTCCAACCCCGGGCACTCCGGGCGGCGCCCGGAGCCTGGCAACCCTAAATGTAGTAAGAACAGAGTTAGGCTCCACTAAACACAAAGAAAATATTGAACTACAGCAAAATGGGAAAAAAGTAGCAGAACCTATAGAAATAGCCCAAGCATTTAATAAATATTTTACAACTGTAGTAAATAAACTAAATGATATCCCCTCCAATCCTTTAACAGTGTCATTCTGCAGCTATGCCCTTGAGTAGTAAAACAATGTTTCTAGTACCAGTAGACTCTCAGGAAATATTAAATGTAATAAATAGCTTACATTTGTAATCTTTCCATCTCCCCAGGTGTCTACCCAGATGCATTTAAAATGGCAAAGGCAATACCAGTCTTTAAAAAGGGAGATTACAGCAACATCAAAAACTACAGGCCCATATCGCCTCTGCCTGTGCTTTCAAACATTTTTGAAAGAATAATGTACAACAGACATACTTTATTTTTAGAAACAAGCAGTTATTTTTCCCCTTTCCAGTTTGGTTTTAGAAAGAACAAATCTACTAATGAGGCTATATTTGGTTTCATCAAAGTCCTATATGCAAAACATAACAAAAAACACACTCTTGGACTTTTTATAGACCTCACTAAAGCTTTCGACTTAGTAAATCATGACATTTTGCTAAACAAATTAGATTATTTGCGAATCAGAGGAATAGCAAAAGATTGGTTTGATTCCTACCTATAAAATAGAATACAAATTGTAGAAATTGACACAGTTCAATCAGAAACACTAAAAGTAAATCATGGAGTGCCGCAAGGTACAATCCTTGGACCACTATTGTTCTTTATTTTCATAAACGATCTTCCGTTGAACATTCCAAAACTGCATACAATTATGTTTGCAGATGATACAAACCTAGTCTTCTGCAGTGTAAACTGATGATGATGAGATGCGGTTTAAGGACGCTAAACAGCTAAGGTCATCAGCGCCCTTACAAAGTATAAAATGGACAGTCCAAAAATAAAAGTCCGATGAAAAACCGCATAATTAAAAAACGGGACACAAACCCGCGATGTCCAAAAGGTAAAAAGCCAAACACTAAATTCCAAAGTCCAACACACTAAAAGCATGGTCAATAAAAGAGTAAAACAACGTGTCAAGAACTGTAGAATGCCACGGACACGAGCGCCAGATGTCCACTGGGGAGGAGATGCCCCACTAAAAAGACAATACTATATCACAGTCAAAAGACGCTCAGCGCATCAAATGCGTCTGGTAAATCCAATGTCATTGATAAAACGTAAAAGACACTCTACAGCACGCGCGTCGTCTGCCAAACGTTGGCTAGGCCAACAGGCAGACCACCACCAACGCGCAACGGAGCTAAATGATGATGATGATATGCGGTTTAAGGGCGCTAAACTGCTGCGGTCATCAGCGCCCTTACAATGAGTAAAATATAAGGACACAATATAAAAGACAGGTAAAAAACCGCATAATTAAAAAACGGGACACAAACCCGCGATGTCAAAAAAGTTAAAAATAACAATAGAATAACAATAACAATAATAACAATAACAATAATAACAATAACAATAAAAACAATAACAATAATAACAATAACAAGAATAACAATAAATATGTCTAAAAAACCAACACACTAAAATCATGGTCACTAAAAGAATAAAACGTGTCAAGAACTGCAGAATGCAAGGAACATGAGCGCCTTATATCAGGGGAGAAGGGCCCCTTTAAAACTAACAATATAAAATCAAACAGCTAAAAGGCGCTCAGCGCATCAAATGCGACGGCTAAAACCAATGTCAGTGATAAAACGTAAAAGACATTCTACAGCATGCGCGTCGTCTGCCAACACGTTGGCTAGGCCAACAGGCAGACCCACGCGAACGCGCAGTAACGGAGCTAAAACTTGACTCTCTGCTAAAATGTGACGCACCGTTAAGGGTGCATCACACTGCTCACAGAGCGGTGCGGGGTCACAACTGAGCAGATATCTATGGCTAAAAAGACAATGTCCGATTCGTAAGCGAGCTAAACGTACCTCTTCCCGACGACACGAACGAGAAGAGGTACCCCAGATTAACGGGAGAGGCTTAACCTCCCGTAACTTGTTCCCCCGAAGGGCCGCCCACTCGTCCCTCCAAAGCGAGAGGATGCGGCTACGTATAATAACAAACAAATCTGACGAGGGAACAACAGCAGTAAAAACTCTGGGTAATAAAATCGCCGATTTGGCAGCGGCGTCGGCAGACTCGTTCCCTGAGATGCCCACATGACCTGGAATCCACAAGAAGGAGACGCTGATGCCAGAAGCACCAAGCGAGTGGAGCAGGTCATGTATGCGCTATACGAGAGGGTGGGAACTGCAAAGCGCGTTAATACTCCGAAGGGCACTCAGAGAGTCCGTACAAACAACACACTGCCGTAACTCACGCAGCTGAACGTATAAAACATATGGATAAATACTAAAAAGTTCGGCGGTAAAAATCGAACAGTGACCTGGTAAACGAAAAGTAAAACTATGATGATCAGAAACAAAGGCACATCCTACTCCATCATCAGTCTTAGATCCATCAGTAACTATAAAAGGCAAGTCCCAGAATGCGCCTGCAGTTCTAAAAATGCTGATCTAAAGACTGAAGAAGGGGTCTCATTCTTCGGCAGCGCCGATAACCCAAGGGGACAGTGGGCCTCAGCGCGCAACCATTGAGGAAAACGCGTTTCCCCCCTTGGAAGGGAAGGCGTTGGCGCAACGTCCTATGCCGAAGAAGTTGACGAAATCGAACCCCTGGAGGGAGCAATGCAGAGGAGCTAACTAAATATTGCCGATCAAGCGAATACTCGTAAAATATCGCAAAGGACGGGTGGTCAGGCAAGCTGGAGAGTCGACAGGCATAGCTGCACAAAAGCATCTCACGCCGGAAGAACAGCGGAAGCTCTGCAGCTTCTGCGTAAAGACTGGGTACAGGGCTAGTTGGAAAGGCCCCTGTAGCGATTCCTATGCCACGATAGTGAATGGCATTCAATCGACGTAACACAGATGGACGTGCCGAAGAATAAACAATACACCCGTAGTCAACCTTGAATCGGACCAAAGAGCGATAAAGATGTAGAAGGACGGTCCGATCAGCTCCCCAGGATGTGCCACTTAAAACACTTAAAAGATTAAGAGAAAGGTCACACTTTGCTTTTAAAAACGAAATGTGTGAAATCCAGCTCAGCTTCCTATCAAAGACCAACCCCAAAAATTTCGCCTCGTCTGCAAAGGGAAGTATCCCTGGCCCAATATGGAGAGAGGGCGGAGGGAAAGCCTTCCGGCGCCAGAAATTGATGCAGACGGATTTCTCGGCGGAGAAATTAAAGTTGTTGGCGTTACTCCGGCGTAGAGACGGTCGATACAGCTCTGGAGACGGCGTTCGAGTAGACAGGTCCGCCGTGAACTGCAATAAATAGCAAAATCGTGAACAAAAAGGGACGATGAAATGCCAGGTGGAATAAATCAACAATGGGGTTGATAGCAATCGCAAAAAGTGTGACACTGAGTACAGAGCCCTGCGGTACTCCGTTCTCTTGAATAAAACGACTAGATAAAACCGAGCCCACACGTACACGAAAGACGCGATCCGTCATAAACTCCCGAAGAAATATGGGAAGACGACCGCGGATATTCCATGCGTAAAGTGTACGTAAAATGCCGCCCCTCCAACAAGTGTCATAAGCTTTCTCCAGTTCAAAAAATACAGCCACGGTTTGACACTTTCTCAGAAATCCATTCATAATATGCGTCGACAGACACACCAGATGGTGGACGGTAGAGCGATAGCGACGAAACCCACACTGAGCGTTCGCTAGAAGTTTCTGAGACTCAAGCCACCATGTCAACCGCCCGTTGATCATGCGCTCCATCACCTTGGAAATGGAACTGGTGAGGGAGATAGGGCGGTAGCTGGAAGGTAGTTGGCGATCCTTCCCAGGCTTAAGTATAGGGACAATGGTGGCTTCGCGCCATACGGAAGGAAAAAGGCCGCCTTGCCAAATACGGTTATAGACCTGTAAGAGAAAGACTTTACTGTCGGCTGAAAGGTTCTGTAATATCAGGACATGAATGCCGTCCGGCCCAGGAGCGGAGTGCCTAGAGCAATTAAGTGCGTGCTCCAGCTTCTCCATTGTGAAAAGTTCGTTATAACATTCATTATTAGCAGACCGAAAATTATATGTTGCGGAATCCAGCCGGTCTTTAATAAAGCGAAAGTCGGCGGAATAATGGTCTGAACTGGAAACCGCCTCAAAGGCAGCACCCAAAGTGTTAGCACCCTATTCCTAAACCAGGTGAAAGTTTATTTGGGGTTCACACCTATAGACGTATTGGCTTTTATGTGTATTAGGAAAATATTTGAAAAGATTTTGTTCAGAACAATTTTCTTTTATTTGGAGAGATATGGTTTATGACCTAAAAATCAGCATGATTTTCAGAGTGGTACAGTTAACAGTCTAGCAGCCGTTAGCTCAGAAATTCAAATAGTATTTAACAACAATGAGGTTAGTCCAAGGCCTAAGCTTAGATATTTCACATGCTTATGATTCAGTGGTTACCTTGATTATGGATTTAATAAAGTTGAATTTTCCTTCAGATTACATTTGGATTATACATTTATTACTTAAAGATAGAGCCATATCTCTTCATCCCAAATTTAATAACCACTTAGTTAAAAAACCTTGTGATGGCTTACCTCAAGGTGCAACCCTAAGTTCAATTTTATATGTGATTTATACTGCCAAAGAATTTAATATAAAATTGTGTGTGATGGACTTTGTGACAGTGATGTGTCTATAATTTAGTAATTACTGCGGAGATTGTAATACTACACCAATTACTTGTAAAGAAGCTAAAACAGCTTTCCACTGGAGCTTTCCTAGCATACCAACACACATCAAAAACTGGTTGCTAACGACTACAGAAGAAATTCAAGAATACATCACACTATGGATTAAACTGAGAAGCAAGGGACTAAGCTCAAAATTCATTACAGCAATACAGAATATACCGGGTGAGTCAGCTGCCCCTAGGTATTCCTATCTGTGCAAACCGCAGTTTATAGTCTAATGTGAAAGCATTGACTCTTTTACCAAACAAACTGTTATTGTAGCTCTGCCCTTCTATTCGGTACCATACGCAACCACCATTAATGGTTAAAGATTGAATGAGCCATGGAGCTGCAAAAGCTTTAAAAAAAAAAAGACGGTCTTAATGGGTATAATGCTTGCAAGGAGGTAGAGGAATGTTCTCCCGAAGAGCGGAACACAAAATGTGGGTTTTGACTGAGTGGGTTAGCTGACGGAATGTGGTGAAGCAAATGTTAGCTTCAGAGGTTCGAATCTAATGCTTACATCAAATTCGTTGGTTCTTTTTCTTCTTTCTCCGTGTGTTTATTTTCTACATTTTAGTATACTAATTTATTTATTCTTGTTATTGGATCTCCAGCGAGCCAAAGGGACAAGAATTACAATCAGATAATAATTGTGTATCATGTTTACCCTAATAATCTGTAACATATCTGGTGTTGTAAATCGTGTTACGTAGTTAGCTTTCATTCTTTGGGCGCATGTCGACGCTATTAAATCTAGCACTTTTTGTTTCATGTTTAAACCTTATGTTTTACTACGACCACTGAAAAAGGAGTTGTAAATGCGCTAAGCTCACGGGTTAACATAATAAGTTGTTAAGGGCCACGGATTTCATTCAAAGAAGTAAATATTCAAAATCACGACCGGCTTCATCAAGGCATTTGGGTACGTTGGCGGAGAGACTTACTTGAATGTTGTAACATACGCGGTGTAATCTGCCGGCATTCTTTACGTATGAGTGTCCGAGATGATTTGGGCTTATCGGTTCTTGAGTGCAGACACGTTCCTTTAAATGACCCCGCAGAAAGATATCCAGTGGGGTGAGATCAGGTGATCTAGGAGGCTATGTAATCGGGCCCCCTCGGCAAATCCATTTTTGTGAATATGTTCTATGTAAATGATTGCTTACAATCAGTGACCAGTGTGGTGGAGCTCCATCCTGCTGGATCTACTTTCCTGTCCTTTAAAATAGTGGTACATTTTCTAGTAGCAATGGCAATTCTTCTTGTAGAAATTCAAGGTACCGTGGTACTGTGAGGTTGCCTTCAAAGGAAGTGCTGTCCAATTAGCCTAATATTTCACACCGGACATTGATGCTTCACTCTGGAATGCAGCATCTTACATTCAATGAGGATTATTTATACTCCAGTGGTGCATAATATGACGGTTAACAGTTCCGTTATTGTGAATGTCCCCCCAGGGGCTCACCTTATGTGAGTACGGCTGTTGGCGTACCCGGGGGTTCCCGAGCCACTCATCGCCATAATCATCCCTTCATCCCCGTCCGGTCGAGGAGGGTTCGTTCTCGTGACCTGGGGACACAAGGTAGGCTCTCGTGCGTTCTGTGCATTTCCTTCCATGTCGCCCCTCGCCATCGTATCTTTCTTCTCTTCTATTTTATGCACATTTCGCCACACGCCCATTCATTTACACATATGCTTTACTTCTTCGTCGGCCTACCTTGCGTGCGAAATCCCACACGCTTTTCGTTTCTTTTAGCCTTTTATTTTAATCCTCCGTGGACACAGCCTGACGGATACCCGCGCACGAGGTGCGCAGCTGGGTGAGTGGGTAATGGCGTCATTCCCACCATCCGGGGTCGTCATGTAGGGTTTGTGTTCCTATCCGCTGTTCAACTGCAGTCCCGCGGGAGGGGGCATTGCATGAGCTGCTGGCTTCCGACGGCCATTGAGTCCCTCTGTCTATGTTCTGGGAGGTGTGACCCTGGGGTGAGATAGGTACAGATAGGCCACTCACCCAAGCCGGGGTAACGCCCGGGAAGTCAGAGCCCGAGGTCGGAGACGGTTGCAATGGTGGAGGATTTAGTTCGATATGGAGCACCGTTTCTCCATTAATACCAACAAGCGCCGAAAACTTTATGTAACAAAAGTGACACCACCGACAACTGGTTGTTACTTGGTCATTTCACGAACCGAAGAAGGGCAAAGTTTTGAGAAGGTGAACCCTTTCATTATTCAAAAGGGCACTGATGCTATTGCTGGTGCTGTTCAGTCCAGCACTCGTCTACGGAATGGTTCCTTATTAGCCCAAACGAAATCCCATCAGCAAAGTAAGACCTTGTTGCGCGCTACGCTTCTCCACGGCTAACCCATCCGTGTGGAGAAGCACCGCACATTGAATTCCTGTCGAGGCGTCATTACCACCCATAGCCTCGATGGTATGTCGGACGAGGACCTGGTAGAATATCTTGCAGACCAGAAGGTGACAGCGGTCCAAACGCGACGGCGTATTGGTACCCACTCGTACCCTGTTTATTACATTTGATGGCGTCGATCTGCCCACGAGCATTTCCGCAGGGTACGAACGGATTTCTGTGAGGCCTTATATTCCTAGACCTCTGCGTTGTTTTAAATGCCAACGTTTTGGGCATACGCAAGTCTCCTGTAAGAGTGTCGTTAACATCTGTGCAACATGTAGCCAGCCCTCACACGAAGGTACCTGTTCAACAGCCCCCTTCTGCGTTATTTGTAAAGGGTCTCATTCTGCTTCGTTTGCCGACTGTCCGCGGTACTTGGACGAGAAGGCGATCCAGGAGATCCGGGTAAAGGAAAAACTCCTTCGCTGAAGCCCGGAGGCGTTACCATGCGCGCCAACCTTCACTCCTGCGATCTGGCACATTTAGTTCTGTTGTTGCCTCGCAAGTACCACGAGTAGATGCCGAAACTCAGACTTGGACCATGACAGGATTAACCGCCACTACCATCCGGCCGTCCATTAAAGCTACTGTTACCTAGCCCTATAAACCTGGTCCAAAATCAATGAAGTCGCAAGCCGCTGAAAAGAAGCCCAAGCAGAAACTTCGTAGGGAAGATTTTTTGAAAGACCGTCCGCGTGCGCGCGGTAACAATAGTTCACCTTCTCCTCCTCGGAGGTCGCTGTCCCAGGAAGGTCCTGGGACAATCCGCGCTCAGCGGCACCCCGCACCCATCGCCATCCAGAACCGATTCACGGCGCTTGAATCGGTTTCTGGCACTGAGCGCGTGGGCCCTCCCTCCGCAGAAGCTATGGAGTCTGACCAACTCCATACAAAAAGCCCGAGCCCCAAGGTTAAACAAAAGGTAATTTTAAGCCGCCCTTCTAAGTAGACAGTTTATCCCTTTTTTCTTAATGGCTATCCTGACCTGGAATGTACGTGGTGTACGATCGCATAGGGCGGAACTGCAACTTTTATTGCGTTCCCATTCGCCTATGGTCGTGTGTTTGCAGGAGACTAAGCTTCGCCCTCACGATCCTTTTGATCTCCGAGGATATACTCCAGTTCGCTACGACCTTGAACCGGAGGAGGGTACTCCTGCTCATGGAGGTGTCATGTTGTTAGTGCTTAACGACGTTCATTTTAAACCTGTCACACTTCCATCCGACTTGCAAGCTGTTGCCGTTCGCCTTCACTTACCCGGCTTTTTGTTTTCTGTTTGCTCTGTGTATTCACCTCCATCGTCTCCCCTCGCTCCCGCGGACATTCGAGCTCTCCTGTCCGCTCTCCCAACACCATTTCTTCTGTTGGGAGATTTTAATGCCCATCACCCACTGTGGGGTTCGCCAAGGGCTTGTGCGAGAGGAACTCTTCTTTCCGAGATTTTTTATCAGTTTAATCTTTCCATCCTCAATACAGGTGCACCTACTTTTATTTCAGATTCTTCTGGTACATTCTCTCACCTGGACCTTGCCATTTGCTCACTCCAGCTTGGACGTCGTCTTCAGTGGAACGTCGTCGCTGACACCTACTCCAGCGACCATTACCCCTGCATCGTTTCTCTTCTGTCGCACCACGTACAGCATTCCAGAGTACCTACCTGGATATTCGCAAAAGCCGACTGGAGCTTGTACTCCAGCCTCGTGCATTTTGACGACCAGCCCTTCTCCGACATTAACCAACCAGTGCAGCACTTTACGTCTATTATTTTCTCTGCCGCCGAACGCGCAATACCCCGTTCATCCTCCCAACCTCGGCGGTCACCTGTTCCGTGGTGGAACGAGGATTGTCGGGACGCCGTTCGTGCCCGTAGGACTGCACTTAGGGTGTTTCGGCCACACCCTGCACTTGATAATTTGGTGACTTTTAAACAGTCGCGCGCCAGGGCTCGTCGCATTATTCAGGATAGCAAGAAGGCATCTTGGGCTCGTTTTGTCGAGTCTTTTAATCGTTTTACGCCTTCATCCGTTGTTTGGGATAAACTTCGTCGCTTCTCATGTAAAGTGTCACATTGTACTGTTTCTGGCCTTCAGGTTTCTAATGCCACCATAGTGGATCCGGCTGCCATCGCTAACACTCTGGGTGCTGCCTTTGAGGCGGTTTCCAGTTCAGACCATTATTCCGCCGGCTTTCGCTCTATTAAAGCCCGGCTGGATTCCGCATCATATACTTTTCGGTCTGCTAATGATGAATGCTATAACGAACTATTCACAATGAGGGAGCTGGAGCACGCTCTTCATTGCTCTCGGCACTCCGCCCCTGGGCCGGACGGCATTCATGTCCTGATGTTAAAGAACGTTTCAGCCGACAGTAAACTATTTCTCTTACAGGTCTATAACCGTATTTGGCAAGACGGCATTTTTCCTTCCGTTTGGCGCGAAGCCACCATTGTCCCTATACTTAAGCCTCGGAAGGATCGCCAACTACCTTCCAGCTAACGCCCTATCTCCCTTACCAGTTGCATTTGCAAGGTGATGGAGCGCATGATCAACGGGCGGTTGACATGGTGGCTTGAGTCTCAGAAACTTCTAGCGAACGCTCAGTGCGGGTTTCGTCGCTATCCTCTACCGTCGACCATCTGGTGTCCTTGTCGACGCATATTATGAATGGATTTCTGAGAAAGTGTCAAACCGTGGCTGTGTTTTTTGACCTGGAGAAAGCTTATGACACTTGTTGGAGGGGCGGCATTTTACCTACACTTCACGTTGGAATATCCGCGGTCGTCTTCCCATATTTCTTCGGGAGTTTATGACGGACCGCGTCTTTCGTGTACGTGTGGGCTCGGTTTTATCTCGTCGTTTTATTCAAGAGAACGGAGTACCGCAGGGCTCTGTACTCAGTGTCACATTTTTTGCGATTGCTATCAACCCCATTGTTGATTGTATTCCACCTGGCATTTCATCGTCCCTTTTTGTTGACGATTTCGCTATTTATTGCAGTTCACGGCGGACCTGTCTACTCGAACGCCGTCTCCAGAGCTGTATCGACCGTCTCTACGCCTGGAGTAACGCCAACGGCTTTAATTTCTCCGCCGAGAAATCCGTCTGCATCAACTTCTGGCGCCGGAAGTATTTCCCTCCGCCCTCTCTCCATCTTGGGCCAGGGATACTTCCGTTTGCAGATGAGGCGAAGTTTTTGGGGTTGATTTTTGATAGAAAGTTGTGTTGGACCTCGCACGTTTCCTTTTTAAAAGCAAAGTGTGACCGTTCTCTTAATATTTTACGTGTTTTAAGTGGCACATCCTGGGGAGCTGATCGGACCGTCCTTCTTCGCCTTTATCGCTCTTTGGTCCGATCCAAGCTTGATTACGAGTGTATTGTTTATTCGTCGGCACGTCCATCTGTGTTACGTCGATTGAATGCCATTCACCATCGTGGCATAAGAGTCGCTACAGGGGCCTTTCCAACTAGCCCTGTACCCAGTCTGTACGCAGAAGCTGCAGAGCCTCCGCTGTCCTTCCGGCGTGAGATGCTTTTGTGCAGCTATGCTTGTCGGCTCTCAAGCTTGCCTAACCACCCGTCCTTCGATGTATTTTACGAGGATTCGCTTGATCGCCAATATTTCGTTAGCTCCTCTGCATTGCTCCCTCCAGGGGTTCGATTTCGACTGCTACTTCGTCATTTGGACGTTACGCCAGCGCCGGCCCTTACCCGAGGGGAAACGCGTTTTCCTCCATGGTCGCACGCTGAGGCCCACATCCACCTTGGGCTAACGTCGATGCCGAAAAATGCGACCCCTGCTTCTGTTCTTAGATCCGCCTTTTTAGAACTACAGGCGCAGTTCGGGGACTGTCATTTTATATATACTGATGGGTCTAAGACTGATGTTGGAGTAGGATGTGCCTTTGTTTTTGGTGTACAGAGTTTTGCTTTTCGTTTACCTCGACAATGTTCAATTTTTACTGCCGAACTTTTTAGCATTTATCAATCTGTTTTATACATTCAGCGGCACGACTTACGGCACTGTTTTATGTGTACGGACTCTCTGACTGCCCTTCAGACTATTCATGCGCTGTACCATTACCACCCACTCGTACAGCGCATACATGACCTGCTCCACTCGCTTGGTGTCTCTGGCATCAGCGTGTCCTTCGTGTGGATTCCAGGTCATGTGGGCATCTCAGGTAATGAGTCTGCAGACGCCGCTGCGAAATCGGCGATTTCATTACCCAGATTTTTTACTTCTGTTGTTCCCTCGTCAGATTCGTGTGTTATTTTACGTCGCCGCATCCTCTCGCGCTGGCGCGATGAGTGGACGGCCCTCCGGGGGAACAAGTTGTGGGAGGTTAAGGCTTTCCCGTTGATCTGGGGTACCTCTTCTCGTTCTTGTCGTCGGGAAGAGGTAATTTTAGCTCGTCTACGGATTGGACATTGTGCTTTTAGTCATAGGTATTTGCTCAGTGGTGACCCCGCACCACTCTGTGGGCAGTGTGACGTGCCCTTAACGTTGCGTCACATTTTAACAGAGTGTCAGGTTTTAGCTGCATTGCGTGCTCGTGTGGGTCTGCCTGTTGGCCTAGCCAACGTTTTGGCAGACGACACGCGTGCTGTAGAATGTGTTTTACGTTTTATTCATGACAGTGATTTTAATCTGCGCATCTAATGTGTTGGGCGTCTGTTAGCTTAGTACTTTTATTCTGTCTGTTTTTATGGGAACTCTTATCCCCAGTGGACATATGGCGCTCATGTCCCTCGCATTCTACAGTTCCTGGCACGTTTTAATCTTTTATTGCCTATGCTTTAATGTGTTGGTTTTTCAGAACTTTGTATTGTTCTTATTGTTGTTATTGTTATTATTGTTGTTCTTGTTATTATTGTTATTGTTATATTATTGTTAGTTTTAGCTTTTTGAACATCGCGGGGTTGTGTCCCGTTTTTTAAATATGCGGTTCTTTTACCTGTTTTATATTTTGACCCTATCTTTTATACATTGTAAGGGCGCTGATGACCATAGCAGTTTAGCGCCCTTAAACCGCATTACATCATCATCATCATTTCTGATTCTTCCGGTACATTTTCTCACTTGGACCTTGCCGTTTGCTCACTCCAGCTTGCTAGTCGTCTGTAGTGGAACGTCGTCGCTGACAACCACTCCAGCGACCATTACCCCTGCATCGTTTCTCTTCTGTCACACCACGTACAGCATTCCAGAGTACCTACCTGGATATTCACAAAAGCCGACCGGAGCTTGTATTCCAGCCTCGTGCATTTTGTCGACCAGCCCTTCACCGACATTAACCTACTAGTGCAGCACCTTACGCATACGATTTTCTCTATCGCCGAACGCGCAGTTCCCCGTTCATCCTCTCAACCATGGCCAATGACTGTTCCGTGGTGGAACAAGGATAGTCGGGAAGCCATTCGTGCCCGTAGAACTGCACTTAGGGTGTTTCGGCGATACCCTACAATTGATAATTTTGTGACCTTTAAACAATCGCGCGCCAAGGCTCATAGCATTATTCAGGATAGCAAGAAGGCGTCGTGGACTCGTTTGGTCGAGTGTTTTAATTGCTTTACGCCTTCATCTGTTGTTTGGGATAAACTTCGTCGCTTCTCAGGTAAAGTGTCGCCTTAAACTATTTCTGGCCTTCAGGTATCCACTACCACCATAGTGGATCCGGCTACCATCGCTAACACTCTGGGTGCTGCCTTTGAGGTGGTTTCAGTTCCGACCATTATTCCGCCGGCTTTCGCTCTATTAAAGACCGGCTGGATTCCGCATCATATAATTTTCGATCTGCTAATAATGAATGCTACAACGAACTATTTACAATGAGGGAGCTGGAGCACGCTCTTCATTGCTCTCGGCACTCCGCTCCTGGGCCAGACGGCATTCATGTCCTGATGTCAAAGCACCTTTTAACCGACAGTAAGCTCTTTCTCTTACAGGTCTATAACCGTATTTGGCAAGACGGCCTTTTTCCTTCCGTTTGGCGCGAAGCCACCATTGTCCCTATACTTAAGCCTGGGAAGGATCGCCAACTACCTTCCAGCTACCGCCCTATCTCCCTCACCAATTGCGTTTGCAAGGTGATGGAGCGCATGATCAACGGGCGGTTGACATGGTGGCACAAGTCTCAAAAACTTCTGGCGAACGCACAGTGTGGATTTCGTCGCCATCGCTCTACCGTTGACCATCTGGTGTCCCTGTCGACGCATGTTATGAATGGATTTCTGAGAAAGTGTCAAACCGTGGCTGTGTTTTTTGACCTGGAGAAAGCTTATGACACTTGTTGGAGGGGCGGCATTTTACGTACACTCCATGCATGGAATTTCCGCGGTCGTCTTCCCATATTTCCTCGGGAGTTTATGACGGATCGCGTCTTTCGTGTACGTGTGGGCTCGGTTTTATCTAGTCGTTTTATTCACGAGAACGGAGTACCGCAGGGCTCTGTACTCAGTGTCACACTTTTTGCAATTGCTATCAACCCCATTGTTGATTGTATTCCACCTGGCATTTCATCGTCCCTTTTTGTTGACGATTTTGCCATTTATTGCAGATCGCGGCAGATCTGTCTACTCGAACGCCGTCTCCAGAGTTGTATCGACCATCCCTACGCCTGGAGTAACGCTAACGGCTTTAATTTCTCCGCCGAGAAATCCGTATGCATCAACCTCTGGCGCCGGAAATATTTCCCGCCTCCCTCTCTCTATCTTGGGCCAGAGATACTTCCGTTTGCAGACGAGGTGAAAATTTTGGGGTTGATTTTTGAAAGGAAGTTGTGTTGGACTTCGCACATTTCCTTTTTAAAAGTAAAGTGTGACCGTTCTCTTAATCTTTTGTTTGTTTTAGGTGGCACATCCTGGTTAGCTGATCGGAACGTCCTTCTCTAGCTTTATCTCTCTTTTGTCCGATCAAAGCTTGATTACGGGTGCATTGTCTATTCTTCGGCGCGTCCATCTGTATTACGTCAAATGAATGCCACTCACCATCGTGGCACAAGAGTCGCTACAGGCGCCTTTCCAACCAGTCCTGTACCTAGCCTATATGCTGAAGCTGCAGAGCCTCCGCTGTCCTTCAGGTGTGAGATGCTGTTGTGCACCTATGCCTGTCGACTCTCCAGCTTGCCTGACCACCCGTCCTTCGCAATATTTTACGAGGATTCGCCTGATCGGCAATATTTAGTTAGCTCCTCTGCATTGCTCCCTCCAGGGGTTCGATTTCGTCAACTTCTTCGGCATTTGGACGTTACGCCAGCGCCGGCCCTTCGACGGGGAGAAACGCGTTTTCCTCCATGGTCGCGATCTGAGGTCCACTGTAACATTGGGTTAACGTCGATGCTGAAAAATGAGACCCCTGCTTCCGTCCTTAGATCCGCTTTTTAGAACTACAGGCGCAGTTCGGGGACTGTCATTTTATATATACCGATGGGCCTAAGACTGATTTGGAGTAGGATGTGCCTTTGTTTTTGGTGCACAGAGCTTTACTTTTCGTTTACCTGGACAATGTTCCATTTATACCGCCGAACTTTTTAGTATATATCAATGTGTTTTATACATTCAGCGGCACGTCTTACGGTGCTGTGTAGTTTGTACGGACTCTCTGAGTGCCCTTCAGAGTATTCACGCGCTGTACAGTTACCGCCCGCTCGTACAGCGCATTCATGACCTGCTCCACTCGCTTGGTGCTTCTGTCATCAGCGTCTCCTTCGTGTGGATTCCAGGTCATGTGGGCATCTCAGGGAACGAGTCTGCCGACTCCGCTGCCAAATCGGCTATTTTATCACCCAGATGTTTTACCTGTGTTGTTCCTTCCTCAGATTTTTATGTTATTTTACGTTACTGTATCCTCTCGCGCTGGCGCGAGGAGTAGGCGGCTCTTAGTGGGAACAAGTTGCGGGAGGTTAAACCTCTCCCGTTAGTCTGGGATACCTCTTCTCGTTCTTCTCGTCTGGAAGAGGTGCTTTTAGCCTGTCTAGGAATCGGACATTGTCTTTTTAGCCATATATACCTGCTCAGTGGTGACCCCGCACCACTGTGTGAGCAGTGTGATGCGCCCTTAATGGTGCGTCACATTTTAGCAAAGTGTCAAGTTTTAGCTCCGTTGCGCGCTCGTGTTGGTCTGCGTGTTGGCCTGCCAACGTTTTGGCAAACGACGCGCATGCTGTAGAATGTCTTTTACGTTTTATCACTGACATTGGTTTTAGCCGTCGCATTTGATGCGCTGAGCTCCTTTTAGCTGTTTGATTTTACATTATCTTTTAATGGGGGCACTCGTCCCCAGTGGACATCTGGCGCTGGTGCCCCTCGCATTCTACTGTTCTTGACACGTTCTTTTATTCTCTTGTTGACCATGATTTTAGTGTGTAGATCTTAGTATTTGGTCTGTTGTGTTTTTCAGTGTTTTTGAGCAAGCGGTTTGTGTGTGGCTTTTTAATTTTTTGGCTTTTACATTTTATGTTTTACACATAGTAAGGGCGCTAATAACCTTAGCAGTTGAGCGCCCTTAAGCCCCATCTCATCATCATCATTATCATTGTGAATGTGGCTTCATCACTGAAGAGAACATTTGTTAAAAACTGTGCATCCATTTGCGCTCGCTGCTGTAGCCACTGTGCATATATCACTCGCGCTTAAAGTCGCGTCGGTGGAGAGCCTGATGTAGTTGTAGATGGCACGGGTATTATTTATTACGGTGCAATATACGCATTACTGAGGGCCGACCTAGACTCATGTGCAGATCTTGTACTATGGTCCTTGAACTGGTATGTGGATTGTTTTCTATTGCGTTTCACACAGCTTCTTCATTGTTTTCAGAGTTTACTGGAGCATCGCGAACAGGTGGTGTGCTTCCAGATCATTCTGTTTCACGATGGCATCTGTCAACCCTTCGTAAAGTGTCTGCAGTAGGTGCCCGTTCTTCATACAGGTGCTTTGCTGACAGTGCATTACACCTTGTTTCTCCATAAATTAACAGCATTTCAACACATTCGTCGTTTGTATACATTATGACATCAGCCGTGTCTCGTAGAAAGGTTTCAAATACTTTGCATGTGTGAAGTGCTTTAAACTTGATTGAATGTGTCAAGCTTAATACCGAGCACAATAAAATGCCTACTATGAAGTATAAATTATCCACCTGTCAGTGGAAAACATGGCGATTATTCTATCTTGTACATACTTATAATGTTATCAAAACGTTGTTTGTATCATATCAAATTATAGGCCCAAAGAGATGGAACAAAAGTAATAAAAAGTTTGAACTTAGACGAAGGATTTGAACTAGAACTGAAGAGTCACAGTGGTAAAGCAACCATGATTATACAATTCTGCCAATGCTACCTTGCGAGTTGGGGTTCTTATACGAATAAATAGTTGCAGAAGTGAGACCGCCACCTCGAATCTTTACACGCTTTTTGCAGCTTCATGCAGTGTTTGGAGCTTATTTTGGTGGCTTTAACTCAAATAAATAAACTGCATCAGCCATTTCAATTACTGCCTGAACTGAAATATGCCATAGTTTGTGACGCAAGTACAGTCTTGTCAAAAATGCTAAGTATAGGTAGATAATTTCTCTTTTGCAGCGCGCACTCTTCGACTGACAATTGAAAGTGAATACGTGAATACGTCGTGTTTGAACACATGTAGAAGCAAAGTGCAATAATTCCTTGGTTGTCTGACGACTTGTAGCTAAACACACATGGTGAGGAAGCAGAGGAAATTATACTCCTCCCAATTCCTGACATGTCATTTGTGATATTGTCATCTTGCTACAGTGCCGGTCTCTACAGACATAGCAGGTTTGATATTGGACTTTAAATACTTAAGCTACCATGTAAATACTATTGCTGGATAGAAAGTAGTACGAATACCGGTAGCATACCGTGATTGTATAATTGCTAGTCAATGGGATAGATGGATCTGTTGTATCCCAGTTTTATATGTTGTAATGTTTTATGTATATGCAAACTCCACCATCTTCTATATGTTTTCTTACACAGGGTGAAAGGCATTGCTTGAACTGTAATAAAATGGCTAATAGACACAGGCACAAGGAACATAAAACACTGTTTCATTTTTGTAGTTTTAATGACAAAAATTGTATTGGACTGTGCTGTTATGTGTTCGTATTATGTTTTGTAACTGTGTTATAGCTCCAGCCAGTCACTTTACGTTGCTCCTTTGTTTGTCCCCTTGCTTAACTCACTCTTTGGTGTTCTTTTTTTTCTCCTCTCTACTTTGCGTGCGTGGCATGTGCCTTGGCTGTACCGGTGAGTGGTGGATTTCTGTGGCATTGCAGGGTTGGCTCTCTGCCCGGCAACAAGTCATTCTGATTGTGGAAGTTTTTTTGGGATTTGATTTAAGGAACTTCTTTTGTGATATTTTTATGGATCGTCCTTATGTAAAGATAGGCTTTGTGATCAGTTTGTATCTTGGTAATGGTGGGTGAATTTTGGGGCGGAAAACAGAGTTGTAAACTCGCAATGTAGAAAGATTAATCACAACGTTTTCCAGTTCTGCACGGAGGAAAAACAAAACGGTCTAGTTCTTCCTTTGAAAAAGGCAGTGGTTACAGCACTAGGAAAAAGTGAAGCGACAGTAAAAAGGATCGCTAAAGAATTTGAAAAAGCTAGCATTTCGGGTACACGAGTTACTACTCCAGGAAAACGACAGAGTCGGAAAAAGAAGTTTGAAATGGACGATTTTGGTAAGTACGTTATTCACAGAACATTTTTGGAGTATTATGAGGTGCGTAAAGAAATCCCAACAGTGCAGAAGTTGTTCTATGCAGTAAAGGAGAAAATCAATTCGGTGCTGGGCAGAAAACATTCTGGCGAATATTACACGAAATGGGATTTACTTTAAGAAATGCAAGAATATGCGGCAGATTTTAGTGGAACGCCAGGATATAGTTGCTCGCAGAGCAGCCTATTTGAGAGCTCTAAGAAGTAATGAAAAGGGTCCCAGGAAGCCGGTAGTTTATACCGACGAAATTTGGGTACATACCCACTACACTGTGAGAAGTGTTGGTAACATGACGATATTGCTGGAGTTTTGGTGAATAAATCTGCCTTGCAAAGAGCAATAGTAGTGCATGCTGGCGGTGAGATCGGCTTTCGTAACGGAGCAGAATTAATCTACACTCTATGTCTGCAAAAGTTTACCACAGTGAGATGAACAAGATCAACTACGAGAAATGGCTCAGTGAAAGGCTTATACCAAACCTCCCGCCCAGTAGCATTGTTGTACTCGATAATGCGCCTTACCACACCGTGAAGAAAACAAAGCTCCAACGATAGCATCTCGGAAAGAACAGATTGTTTAGTGACTGAAGGATAATGGTATGGACTTCGAAAAATATTTAACGAAGAGGGAGATGTTAGAAATTTCTAAGCAAACAAACCACCTCCAGTGTTTACCGCAGATAAACTTTTGAAAGACCATGGACTTGAAACCCTCAGATTGCCGCCTTATCACTGTGGTCTAAACCCTATTGAACTGGTATGGAATATAATGCAGCAAGAAACACCAGAAAGAAACGTGTCTACATTACTTTAAACGCACTTAAAGGACTAACGAGACAGTGTTTAAATGATATCACTGAAGAGAACTGGAAAAACGCCTGCATTAAATTAAGGTCCATTGAACAAGAATACTGGCATCGAGATACCTTGATGGAAGAAGAAACAGAAAGAATAGTAATCAATGTGGGTTTGGATAGCAGTGATGAAGAGGAAACAAATAGTTTGGTCAGTTTTGTGGATTCCGGAGACGGTAATGGCAGTTCTACAGATACAGCAAGTGATGCACACATAACAGCAGATTTCCACCCTTTAGATGACGGCGCCAGAGGCGGAAGCTATACAGATACAGCACGGGAAACGGATATGCGGGAATCGGAATGTTAACATCAAAATTAAGTAAGTCAATTTTGTGCTGCTCCTTAGAGTAGCATATTTTCTGCCTTCAATGGAGTACATACTCTCCTCCAATTTGCAGGCCAGTCAGACGGTGTAAACAGGTAACAGCGTCTCCACCGCGAGGTATCTTGTTAAATGTCCCGGGCAATAAGGAAATATTCCTATATCCACCTACATACTTGAGATGTATTGTGACCCGTTTACCCATCGACTACCACAATGCTTAAGAACTGTGATGCAAGATTAATTCAATTGGGAAAGGCATTTTGGATGCCTTTGTACTTAAGCAATCAGTGGTTATTTGTGTCACCAAAAGAAGAAAAGTTAACAAGCTAACATTAAAAATGAAGGCAAACTGACACTAAAACCTAATTGCAAAGCCTTTCATCCTATGTCACCTTGGTATTGTCTGTAGCAATCTGCCAAATGATTTCATACCGTGCTCTATAAATGTTTATTGTGGTCTCGGTTTAAGCAACATTATAATTATGGCAAATTGCAACTTGATGTGCCCTTGGTAAATGTACTGTACTCCTCAGATGATTTAAGATTGGCTAGCATCAAGATAGATGAAATGAATGAGCTAACTGAAGAACAAGAAAGTAAAGATTATTCTCAATGGTATGTTCATGTAACTGGCACGTTTTGGTTATGGGATAAGTGTATCCTTAAGCATTGCTGGAAGGAAACCACAGGTCGCCTTTGTGTAAGGATTCACAATTATGGCTTCAATAACTAAGCATTATACTCTAGAGCCAGCAATGACGAGCAAGATTCATTTAAGGAGTCGATTGAACTTTCGCTCCCCATAGTGGAACAACCACAGTCAATTAGATCGCTCCCGTCGGAGGAAAATATCTCTGAGTAAGATAAAACTTCTGTAGCCTATAGGGCTGGAACAAGAATAAGACATTTAGCTAAGGTTCTCACCAATAGGCAAAAACTTCCCTTTAGAGGGAGGTAAAACATGTATGTGTGATTCATGTGCGAATACCACTGTAGATTAGATTAGATTGTATTCTGTGAGTTCACTAGCAGCCATAAAGACTTGTGAACATAGAACATGTCAAGGAAATGTACAAAAATTATATATAAACATAAATATTACATAGAATATGGAACATTTGAAATAAAATACGAATACTATATGCGTGTTAAGGAAATGTACAATAAAGTTACATATATACATAAATATTACATAGTATACAGAACATTTAAAATAAAATAAGGACATATATACAAAATGAAACAAATCAAGTGTAATTTATTACAGAGTTGTATACCTCCTTACTGTTATAAGGTTAACATACGTATAGGCAAGAACAGTTATTTTAACATTCACTAGGATTTTACCTTTGTTAGTCTCATCATTTTGTTCTATTTGATGTGTAATGCATAGCATTTACTGTCAGTTCTTAATATACATACATTTAAATAGCTTCATTAATTCTAGAGCAGATATCAAATATGACTGGCAATTGTCATTAATATTTACTAATACTACTTACAGAGCTATATAAGTATTATCAGTAGGATAATTTGTCATTAAGATAATCTTGTACAGAATAATATGCTTTTGAGCATAGGTACTCTTTAACAGCAGTTTTAAAGACATTGAAGTATGAAATAAAAGTATGTATTGTATGTTACAAATTTGTAATGAAAAGAGATTTTAGTAATTCTGTATAAAATGAACCAGTGTTAAGAAGTCTGGTCTCTTGCGTGAGGAATTGCCATATCAGAGGTCGAGAGTTGAAGCTGTACACGCAGAAGAAGTGTGCGCTATTCTTAGTGAATACTGCCTGGCATTATTCTAGAACATTCTCAAATTTGTAATGAAAAGAGATTTTAGTAATTCTGTATAAAATGAACCAGTGTTAAGAAGTCTGGTCTCTTGCGTGAGGAATTGCCATATCAGAGGTCGAGAGTTGAAGCTGTACACGCAGAAGAAGTGTGCGCTATTCTTAGTGAATACTGCCTGGCATTATTCTAGAACATTCTCAAATGTATGTACATATGTAACTCTCTGTTGCCAAGAGCCAACACCCTCAGCACTTGCCTTCACATTTGTATAAATAGTCCTAAAGATGGTAGGTGCGGGGGAGTAGCATCAAGAGAGGTCTGCACGTCCGTTTGCTTAATAAATCCTCTTCCTTTTTCTTCTTCACTGGACTTAGTCTGAAACGACCCAAGCACCTCCTGCTCTCCTTGAGGACGACCTAGTTCGACTCCTTACCAACGACTATCCTTAACAAACTAAGTCTTAGAGCTATCAATTCCAGTAGCTGAGAATATTTGACACTACTATGTTGTGGACTTAAAATTTTGCTACCTTCATTGATTAGTTCAATTACACAGTTTCAGAGTCATTCTTCTTAGTTTCCTGGTTTATTATTCTCCATAGTGCCTTAGTTTTATTTTTTGCGGTTTGTACGATTTCTTCATTTTCTCGTTTATTCTCTTCCAGAATTACTTTGCGATACATATTTTTGTACATAGTCTATAAAATCATTGTTTATGTTACCCTGTTTCATTTACCTGTGCAAAAGCTTCAGCTTTTTACTCCAACTTTCTTATTGCTTTCGTAATCCACGCATTTTGGGTAAGATTCCTTTTATTTATACGTTTTTGTGGGAAAGCGATGTTAAACCACTAAAGCAATATATTTAAGAAAGTAGTGAATGTTACATTAATATCCGTCTCCTGAAGGATCTTCTGCCAGTTTCCCCCTTTACTTCATTAGTTTTATACTTCCTGGATTAAAGTACCTTTTCAGGCACGTTCCTATTTCCTCGATTTGTATAAATCCTGGTATATTGTCCAAAATGATCGGATAGGGTCATATACTCAACTAATGATTGTTTTTGCAATTTAAATTTGTTGGTGATCATTACATCCAGTAGTGAGTTTGAGTCAGTGTATAACGAGAGCATGTCTTATTTTATTTACCTTATTGCCTTCCTCTGAAATGTCAACGTTCCAATGTCCACAACCTAAGAATGTTATACATTCTGGTTGGACGGGAAAGAACTGCATTCAGCTTAGTTAAAAAACAATATCGAGTTTCGTATTTGGTGGCCTGTAAATGCACATAACTATTTTCAGTTCACAAATCTGAATTAACGATAACTCAAAAGTTGTTATCTTCCTTGAGGTCCTCAAATAGATCTATATTTCTGGTTTTTATGCCTGATCTAACATATATACAGATGGGCCATCAAAAGAAGGCGAGCGATAGGAATGTGTTAGGTACGTAAACATTTTCTACAGTCCTCATAATATTTATGCACGCTACTATGGTCGGTGCCAATCAAGAAAGCGTTTGACAGTTCCTAACCACGTGGTGGAAAGCTTTACATGAATTGGAGAGGATGAATACGTCACAGCAGTCGTCATAGCAACGATTAGAACAATCAATTAAAACTGAGACCTTTCCATAGCAACGATAGACGCATAAACCTTGTTGAGGATACTGTAATACGTGATTAGCAAGACGTGCCTGACTAGCGACAGTTGCAGTAATATGAACTGCAGGTCTTATCTTCTGCTGTCGCTGCAGTTATAAACAGTGCCTTTCTTTAGCCACAGCTTGCAATGTATGTGCATCAGTTTAGAGATTGCCTTGTACTGGCAAGTCATTTTGCATCATCCTATTTGTGCAGTTATTTGCTTTGTGCTTACGTGTGCTTTAGTCCGTGTATCTGTGCGTGTGTTGTGAGCATTTGCAATTGTGTTATCACTTAATGGATATTTAACAATATTCATAAATTGTTGCAATGACAATAAGCTATATGAAAAACTGCGCGTACTCAGTAATCGAATAGAACTTTGTTTACTAAAGGTATCCCAATTAAAGGACAAACGCGGGAAATAATATGCTCTGTGAGAAAATCAGTGGCATTTTCCCATTACAATAAATATCAATATTTGACAGGCATGTCCCTTTTGTTAACGCAGATCTTTACATTGATATATTCTTGCATGTAGATTCATTATTTTATCATTGTCTTCATATACAGAGGGGTCCCTCAGCGCTCTGGCCGGGAATTGCACGGCAGTCTTGTGCGACACGTCTGAATGAACTCAAGGTCACGGGCTCTTCCACTTATCGGACATGTGGCAGCGGGCTTCAGTCAGCTGTTATTGCATCTTGTGTATAGACGTGAGACGCGTGTGTATTGTGTGCATTTGGATTATCGGATTATTACAACCCAGAAATGGTACTCAAATTTTCGCTCGAACAAAGCCTTTTTATGTATGACACGTATGTGAAAACTGAGTCATGTACACAAGTGTGTCGGCAATTTCACAATAAATTTCCTGGTGTTCCAGTTCCGAGTAGAGAAACAGATATCTTGTGAATAAAGTGAGGATAACGGGATTATTTAATGTTGTAAGTTGTAAAAACAAAAGGAAGGCTTCTAACGGAAGAAAAACTTGATGAAATTGGCGAAGCGTTTGAACGGTCTCTGAATAAATGTTTACGTGTAGCACAACAATTCAGTGTTTCAATAAACTCAATATAGAGCCTATAGGAATAATCCTCGCACCATAGATGATGTTAAAACAATATAAGAACAGAAGTTAGGGAAATTACGAAACAAGAACTTATCCGTGTGAATGGTAATTTCATCAGAAGGTGCCAAAAATGTTTATCTGCCGAAAAACTTCACTTTCAACACCGACTGTGAAAAACGTTAGTACTGATAAAATAAAAAGTAATTATGTTTGTTCAATAAGTAATCAATATATCGTAATAATCAACATAACATCGGTAATAATATGGTGTTAATATCATTAATGAGAATAATAAACAGATACACTGAATATAGCGCGCGACACACGCATCGCGACTGCCAGCCAAATGGCTGAGAGACCGCTCTGTACAATACAAATAATATCCACCCTACAATGCAGGCGCAACCCAGTTGCTTTCGTACATGCGCTCTCCACGTGGTCCTGGTAACCGGCCACGTCACTTCTCTCACCCCGCGAAATGTCAATGCCTTTCTTCTTGGCAGCGAGTATAACATAAAATAAACATGTTGACAGATAACTCACCCATGGCTGGAAGTGCAACATGGGTGATTCACACACACATGTATGCACATTTCGTAGTAAACAAATCTACTAGCTCAAGCCCCCCTCGCATTCTTCTGATGCTGAAACAGTACATGATCCCCCACGTTTATAAGTTTTTCTAGTGAATGAGAAAAGACTCATACAGAAGACTCAAACTTATCTACAGAATGGTCAAAGACCGTTTAGAAAGATTGGTAAATTACACATCGAGTGAGTTAAATAAACTCAAGATCGAAATTAGAAGTGCTAATGCAACTAATGAGCAAATTGGGATAATACAGAGAGGAGTAGATGAATGACAACATTCATTCGAAATTTTGTTAGATGTCTTCGTTCATGCAGAGCAGGGAATTCTGAGCCACAATTTATTACAACTGAAAAAGTACAACAGGTCATGAGAACACAATCTCTGCCAGGGGCACTCGACTTCCCTGACATATCTTTTCCTGAACTTCAAAAGATAGTTGTACCCCATGCCTATTCACATCAACAACTTTTGGTATATGTATTAGAAATTCCTCTCGTGTCTCCAACCCTCTATTATCTCTATAAGGTCCTTCCTTCTTAGTAAAGAAAAATGTGAAAACTCATGTTTTTGTAAATCCAAACAAGGAATACATATCTAGTGATGCAGTCAGACACCAGTATGGTAAAATGTCAGCACATGATTTGAGTGGTTGTTTTCAACCAAATGTTTTTAATTTTGTATGTATTACCCGGGACAACCTGCTTGAGCTTTGTTTATGCGTGGCAAAGCGGGAACTACACCGGTCGTGTCGATGGCTATAGGCTGTGAATTAAGTTGTTAGTCTAGCTGTTAACTGCGGTGTGATGCGTGAGTGCCGTAGTGCAGTGTGGTGCGTATGTCAATGTGGGTATCTTTTAAACATGGAAAATCCAACAAAGTCACTGCGGAGAGTTGTAAACTCCCACAGTAGAAAGATTATTCACAAAGTTTTCCAGTTCTGTACGGAGGAAAACAAAACGGTCTAGTTCTTCCTTAGCAAAAGGCAGTGGCTACAGCAGTAGGTAAAAGTAAAAAGGATCGCTAAAGAATTTGAAAAAGCTAGCATTTCAGGTACACGAGTTACTACTCCAGGGAAACCACACAGTCGGAAAAAGAAGTTTGAAATGGACGATTTTGGTAAGTACGTCGTTGGCACAACATATTTGGTGTATTATGAGGTGCGTAAAGAAATCCCAACAGTGAAGAAGTTGTTCTATGCAGTACACGAGAAAATCAATTTCGGTGGGGCAGAAAACATTCTGGCGAATATTACACGAAATGGGATTTACTTTAAAAAATGCAAGAATATGCGGCAGATTTTAGTGGAACGCCAGAATATAGTTGCTCGCAGAGCAGCCTATTTGCGAACTCTAAGAAGTAATGAAAAGGGTCCCAGGAAGCCGGTAGTTTATACCGACGAAACTTGGGTACATACCCACTACACTGTGAAGAAGTGTTGGTAACATGACGATATTCCTGAAGTTTTGGTGAATAAATCTTCTGGGCAAAGAGCAATAGTGGTGCGTGCTGGCGGTGAGATCGGCTTCAGTAAAGGAGCAGAATTAATCTACAACCACAGTCAATTAGATCGCTCCCGTCAGAGGAAACTATCTCTGAAAAAGTTTACCACAGTGAGATGAACAAGACCAACTACGAAAAATGGGACAGTGAAAGGCTTATACCAAACCTCCCGCCCAGTAGCATTGATGTACTCGATAATGCGCCTTACCACACCGTGCAGGAAAACAAAGCTCCAACGATAGCATCTCGGAAAGAACAGATTGTTCAATGGCTGAAGCATAATGGTTTGGACTTCGAAGAATATTTAACGAAGAGGGAGATGTTAGAAATTTCTAAGCAAACAAACCACCTCCAGTGTTTACCGCAGATAAACTTTTGAAAGACCATGGACTTGAAGCCCTCAGATTGCCGCCTTATCACTGTGGTCTTAACCCTATTGAACTGGTATGGAATATAATGCAGCAAGAAATACCAGAAAGAAACGTGTCTCCATAACTTTAATTGCACTTAAAGGACTAACGAGACAGTGTTTAAATAATATCACTGAAGAGAACTGGAAAAACGCCTGCATCCAATTCAGGTCCATTGAACAAGAATGCTGGCATCGAGATGCCTTGATGGAAAAAGAAATAGAAAGAATAGTAATCAATGTGGGTTTGGATAGCAGTGATGAAGAGGAAACAAATAGTTTGGTCAGTTTTCTGGATTCCGGAGACTGTAATGGAAGTTCTACAGATACAGCAAGTGATGCAGACATAACAGCAGATTTCCACCCTTTAGATGACGGCGCCAGAGGCGGAAGCTCTACAGATAAGCACGGGAGACGGAATTTCAGGAGTCGGAATGTTAACTTCAAAACCAAGTAAGTCAATTTTGTGCTGCTCCTTAGCGTAGCATATTTTCTGCCTTCAATGGTGTACATACTCTCCTCCCATTTGCAGGCCAGTCAGACGGTGTAAACAGGTAACAACGCCTCCACCGCGAGGTATCTTGTTAAATGTCCCGGGCAATAAGGAAAATATTCCTATATCCACCTACATACTTGAGATGTATTGTGACCCGTTTACCCATCGACTACCACAATGCTTAAGAACTGTGATGCAAGAGTAATTCAGTTGGGAAAGGCATTTTGGATGACTTTGTACTTAAGCAATCAGTGGTTATTTGTGTCACCAAAGGAAGAAAAGCTAACAAGTTAACATTAAAAATGAAGGCAAACTGACACTAAAACCTAATTGCAAAGCCTTTACATCCTATGTCACCTTGGTATTGTCAGTAGCAATCTGCCAAATGATTTCATACCCAGTGCTCCTATAAATGTTTATTGTGGTCTCGGTTTTAAGCAACATTATAATTATGGCAAATTGCAACTTGATGTGCCCTTGGTAAATGTAATGTACTCCTCAGATGATTTAAGATTGGCTAGCATCAAGATAGATGAAATGAATGAGCCAACTGAAGAACAAGAAAGTAAAGATTATTCTCAATGGTATGTTCATGTAACTGGCACGTTTTGGTTATGGGATAAGTGTATCCTTAAGCATTGCTGGAAGGAAACCACAGGTCGCCTTTGTGTAAGGATTCACAATTATGGCTTCAATAACTAAGCATTATACTCTAGAGCCAGCAATGACGAGCAAGATTCATTTAAGGAGTCGATTGAACTTTCGCTCCCCATAGTGGAACAACCACAGTCAATTAGATCGCTCCCGTCGGAGGAAAATATCTCTGAGAAAGATAAAACTTCTGTAGCCTATAGGGCCAGGAACAAAAATAAGACATTTAGCTAAGGTTCTCACCAATAGGCAAAAACATTTCTTTAGAGGGAGGTAAAACATGTATGTGTGATTCATGTGCCAATACCACTGTAATAAAAGTATGTAATGTATGTTACAAATTTGTAATGAAAAGAGATTTTAGTAATTCTGTATAAAATGAACCAGTGTTAAGAAGTCTGGTCTCTTGCGTGAGGAATTGCCATATCAGAGGTCGAGAGTTGAAGCTGTACACGCAGAAGAAGTGTGCGCTATTCTTAGTGAATACTGCCTGGCATTATTCTAGAACATTCTCAAATGTATGTACATATGTAACTGTCTGTTGCCAAGAGCCAACACCCTCAGCTCTTGCCTTCACATTTGTATAAATAGTCCTAAAATGGTAGGTGCGTGGGAGTAGCATCAAGAGAGGTCTGCACGTCCGTTTGCTTAATAAATCCTCTTCCTTTTTCTTCTTCACTGGATTTAGTCTCTGAAACGACCCAAGCACCTCCTGCTCTCCTTGAGGACGACCTAGTTCGACTCCTTACCAACGACTGTCCTTAACAAACTAAGTCTTAGAGCTATCAATCCCAGTGGCTGAGGATACTTGACACTGCTATGTTGTGGACTTAAAATTTTGCTACCCTCATTGATTAGTTCTATTATACAGTTCCTGAGTCATTCTTCTTAGTTTCTTGGTTTATTATTCACCCTAGTGTCTTAGTTTTATTTTTTTTTGCAGTTTGTACGATTTTTTCATTTTCTCGTTTATTCTCTTCCAGAAGTACTTTGCGATACATATTTGTGTACATAGTCTATAAAATCATTGTTTATGTTACCCTGTTCCTTTTACCTGTGCAAAAGGCTTCAGCTTTTTACTCCAACTTTTTTATTGCTTTCGTAATCCACGCATTTTGGGTAAGATTCCTTTTATTTATACGTTTTTGTGGGAATGAGATATTAAACCAGTAAAGCAATGTATTTAAGAAAGTAGTGAATGTTACATTAATAGCCGTTTCCTGAAGGACCTTCTGCCAACTTTCCCCCTTTAGTTCATTAGTTTTATACTTTCTGGATTAAAGGCCCTTTTCAGGCACGTTCCTATTTTCTCAATTTGTCTAAATCCTGGTACCTCAACTTCTAAAATTTGTCCAAAATGATCGGATAGGGCCATATACCCAACTAATGATTGTTTTTGGAATTTAAATTTGTTGGTGATCATTACATCCAGTAGTGACTTTTTCTGATCTGTTATTCTTGCTGGTACCTCTACTGTTGACTAAGTGTATAAGGAGAGCATGTCTTATTTTATTTACCTTATTACCTTCCTCTGAAATGTCAACATTCCAATCTCAACAAACTATGAGTGTTATACTTTCTGGGTGGATGGGAAAAACTGCATTCAATTTAGTTAAAAAACAATATCGAGTTTGGTATTTGGTGGCCTGTAAATGCACATAACTATTTTCAGTTCACAAATCTCAATTAACGATAACTCAAAAAGTTGTTATCTTCCTGGAGCTCCTCAAATAGATCTACATTTCTGGTTTTTATGCCTGATCTAACATATATACAGATGGGCCATCAAAAGAAGGCGAGCGATAGGAATGTGTTAGGTACGTAAACATTTTCTACAGTCCTCATAATATTTATGCACGCTACTATGGTCGGTGCCAATCAAGAAAGCGTTTGACAGTTCCTAACCACGTGGTGGAAAGCTTTAAATGAATTGGAGAGAATGAATACGCCACAGCAGTCGTCATAGCAACGATTAGAAGAATCAATTAAAACGAAGACATTTCCATAGCAACGATAGACGCATAAACCTTGTTGAGGATACTGTAATACGTGATTAGCAAGACGTGCCTGACTAGCGACAGTTGCAGTAATATGAACTGCAGGTCTTATCTTCTGCTGTCGCTGCAGTTATAAACAGTGCCTTTCTTTAGCCACAGCTTGCAATGTATGTGCATCAGTTTAGAGATTGCCTTGTACTGGCAAGTTATTTTGCATCATCCTATTTGTGCAGTTATTTGCTTTGTGCTTACGTGTGTTTTAGTCCGTGTATCTGTGCGTGTGTTGTGAGCATTTGCAATTGTGTTAACACTTAATGGATATTTAACAATATCCATAAACTGTTGCAATGACAATAAGCTATAGGAAAAACTGAGCGTCCTCAGTAACCGAATAAAACTTTATTTACTAAAGGTATCCCAATTAAAGGATAAACGCGGGAAATAATATGCTCTGTGAGAGAAGCAGTGGAATTTTCCCATTACAATAAGTATCAATATTTGACAGGCATGTCCCTTTTATTAACGCAGATCTTTACATTGATATATTCTTGCATGTAGATTCATTATTTTGTAATTGTCTACATATACAGAGCGGTCCCTCAGCGCTCTGGACGGGAATTGTGCGGCAGTCTTGTGCGACACGTCAGAATGAACTCAAGGGCACGGGCTCTTTTACGTGGTTTTAGGGCAGTTTGTCATGATTCTTCGTTGAGGTAACACGTAGCACTCCTGGTCAGAAAAGGTCTCTAGGTTCCGAAAGTTGCTAAGTGCCGTGCAATTATGCAGTGATGTAGGTAGAACAATTTATATAATGTGCTAACTGTATTCTTCAATATAACCATATTCAAGCTCACAAACGAGTTAATGTTAGTCAAGTGACTATTTCAAGTTCGCGCGAATCTAAGGAACGGTGATAGAGCACCGAGATTAATAACTACTGGGTCAAACTTTAGTGTTCTAAGAGACAATAGTGTTCCCACAGTGCTAAAAAGAATCACGCGTGTTAGAGGATATCAATGAATCTTGCAGGATTTCTAGCAGAGTGAGAAAAGTGAATACGGTGTTTCTTGCAAGACAATATCCAGGTGACATCACTTTTGCAAGCAAACACTAACAACTGTAGGGTATCTGAGGCCTATTTGTCGACAGTTGACCCTGAGATGGACGAGAAGTGCTTCCTGCCTGACATCGGTGATTACGAGTCCTGAAGACTGCAACTACAACGACGAGAACGACTGCGAGGTAAGATTAACACAACAGATACAGATACAGCAAGTGATGCAGACATAACAGCACCTTTCCATCCTTTAGATGACGGCGCCACAGGCGGAAGCTCTACAGATACAGCACGGGAGACGGATATGCAGGAGTCGGAATGTTAAGTAAGTCAATTTTGTCCAGCTCCTTAGCGAAGCATATTTTCTGCCTTCAATGGTGTATATACTGTTCAACTCACCTCCCATTTGCAGGCCAGTCAGACGGTGTACACAGGTAACAGCGCCTCCACCGCGAGGTATCTAGTTAAATGTACCGGGCAATAAGGAAATATCCACCTACATACTTGAGAGGGATTGTGAAGCCACACTACTTCACCCATCGACTACCACAATGCTTAAGAACTGTGATGCAGGAGTAATTCAGTTGGGAAAGGCATTTTGGATGCCTTTGTACTTAAGCAATCAGTGGTTATTTGAGTCACCAAATGAAGAAAAGTTAACACTGAATCCGAACAAGTTAACATTAAAAATGAAGGCAAACTGACACTAAAACCTAATTGCAAAGCCTTTACATCCTATGTCACCTTGGTATTGTCAGTAGCAATCTGCCAAATGATTACATACCCAGTGCTCCTATAAATGTTTATTGTGGTCTCATTTTTAAGCAACATTATAATTATGGCAAATTGCAACTTGATGTGCCCTTGGTAAATGTAATGTACTCCTCAGATGATTTAAGATTGGCTAGCATCAAGATAGATGAAATGAATGAGCTAACTGAAGAACAAGAAAGTAAAGATTATTCTCAATGGTATGTTCATGTAACTGGCACGTTTTGGTTATGGGATAAGTGTATCCTTAAGCATTGCTGGAAGGAAACCACAGGTCGCCTTTGTGTAAGGATTCACAATTATGGCTCCAATAACTAAGCATTATACTCTAGAGCCAGCAATGACGAGCAAGATTCATTTAAGGAGTCGATTGAACTTTCGCTCCCCATAGTGGAACAACCACAGTCAATTAGATCGCTCCCGTCGGAGGAAAATATCTCTGAGAAAGATAAAACTTCTGTAGCCTATAGGGCCAGGAACAAGAATAAGACATTTAGCTAAGGTTCTCACCAATAGGTAAAAACTTCCCTTTAGAGGGAGGTAAAACATGTATGTGTGATTCATGTGCCAATACCACTGTAATAAAAGTATGTAATGTATGTTACAAATTTGTAATGAAAAGAGATTTTAGTAATTCTGTATAAAATGAACCAGTGTTAAGAAGTCTGGTCTCTTGCGTGAGGAATTGCCATATCAGAGGTCGAGAGTTGAAGCTGTACACGCAGAAGAAGTGTGCGCTATTCTTAGTGAATACTGCCTGGCATTATTCTAGAACATTCTCAAATGTATGTACATATGTAACTCTCTGTTGCCAAGAGCCAACACCCTCAGCACTTGCCTTCACATTTGTATAAATAGTCCTAAAGATGGTAGGTGCGTGGGAGTAGCATCAAGAGAGGTCTGCACGTCCGTTTGCTTAATAAATCCTCTTCCTTTTTCTTCTTCACTGGACTTAGTCTCTGAAACAACCCAAGCATCTCCTGCTCTCCTTGAGGACGACCTAGTTCGACTCCTTACCAACGACTATCCTTAACAAACTAAGTCTTAGGGCTATCAATCCCAGTAGCTGAGAATATTTGACACTACTATGTTGTGGACTTAAAATTTTGCTACCCTCATTGATTAGTTCTATTACACAGTTTCTGAGTCATTCTTCTTAGTGTCCTGGTTTATTATTCTCCATAGTGTCTTAGTTTTATTTTTTTGCAGTTTGTAGGATTTTTTCTTTTTCTCGTTTATTCTCTTCCAGAATTACTTTGCGATACACATTTGTGTACATAGTCTATAAAATCATTGTTTATGTTACCCTGTTTCATTTACCTGTGCAAAAGCTTCAGCTTTTTACTCCAACTTTCTTATTGCTTTCGTAATCCACGCATTTTGGTTAAGATTCGTTTTATTTATAGGTTTTTGTGGGTATGCGATGTTAAACCTCTAAGGCAATATATTTAAGAAAGTGGTGAATGTTACATTAATATCCGTCTCCTGAAGGATCTTCTGCCAACTTTCCCCCTTTAGTTCATTAGTTTTATACTTCCTGGATTAAAGTCCCTTTTCAGGCACGTTCCTATTTTCTCGATTTGTCTAAATGCTAGTACATCATCCAAAATGATCGGATAGGGCCATATACTCAACTAATGACTGTTTTTGGAATTTAAATTTGTTGGTGATCATTACATCCATTAGTGACTTTGAGTCAGTGTATAACGAGAGCATGTCTTATTTTATTTACCTTATTGCCTTCCTCTGAAATGTCAACGTTCCAATGTCCACAACCTAAGAGTGTTATACTTTCTGGTTGGACGGGAAAGAACTACATTCAATTTAGTTAAAAAAAAAACATCGAGTTTCGTATTTGGTGGCCCGTAAATGCACATAACTATTTTCAGTTCACATATCTGAATTAACGATAACTCAAAAGTTGTTATCTTCCTTGAGATCCTCAAATAGATCTATATTTCTGGTTTTTATGCCTAATCTAACATATAAACAGATGGGCCATCAAAAGAAGGGGAGCGAGAGGAATGTGTTAGATACGTAAACATTTTCTACAGTCCTCATAGTATTTACAGCAGGAACGATGGATTTGTGCCGGTGAAGAATGGGTGCGCAATTGTTTAGAGCCCAGTTGCCGAGCCTATATTCTCGGTCATGCGCAGTATACTGAAATGGCCAGTATCGTGGAGAGCTTTGACCGTGCAACATCCGTCTTCTACCGCTTCGGTGCCAGCACGTTAAGTTTTACAGGTTTTAGAAAGTGATTGTTAATCGCATTCGTGATTAGTGTTTTGTGTGTATGTGTGTGCGCGTGTATATGTATTTGCTTATTTAGACTAAAATCCCTCCCATTCAAAGCAAACTTGGTGGAAAAACACTGCACAGCCAAACACGTGAAGTTGTTAATAACGTCCATTTCTTCATGAAACGGGAAGCAATTTCTGGCGATATTCTAATTCCATTGAAGAAAGTGCAAGAGTGCAGCAACAAAAGTATCTGAGAGGACAATATGTAAAATAATTAAAGAAGGGGGAACATATGAGGAACAGGGAACCTCCTTTGGGACACCTGGAAAGGTACATCGTGTACCAAAATGGATCACAGACATTGATGACTTTGATAGGTGTGTGATTCGGCAAACAATTTACAATTTTTATATTCAGGAGAAAAGCGTGCCCACTGTCAGAAATCTGCTCCTGAAGCTTAAGAATTCCATTAACTTTAAAGGGGGAAGCACTAGTTTAAATATTATCTCACGTGACGTGGGTTTCACGTGGAAGAAAACAATGAACAATAAGGTCTTGTTACAGGAAAGACATGAGATAAGAGATTGGCGCGTGCCATTAAAAAGTTTAGAGACGAAGGAAGGCCCCTTTATATATGAAGATGAAACATACATGATAGTGAGCTGTCAGGTGTTGAATATTTGCCAGATGATTAGATACCTCACTGATAAAACTGTGTGCGAGTGTGTGCGTGTTGGAAAAAAGAGAAACGAGCTGTACCACAATATTTAAAATGGTTTACGTTAACCTGGTGTTCTGTGAGGAGTGCAATACATTGTTCACCCGCTCGTAGCAGCCGCATTCTAGGAATGAACAACAATACGGTGGGTCACATGATAGTATACTACTTAGTTATTCTTTTGCCGGTTTATTTTCCCGGGTTTTCTGTTTTACTGTTTGTTTACCGTTTCCATACACCACATTTACAGAGAGTTGCCTGGCATTAGACATAGACTCGCTTCAGTGCGCGAGGAAGCAAGGTCACCGGCACAGAACTATCGTTTCTACTGTATGCACGCTACTATGGTCGGTGCCAATCAAGAAAACGTTTGACAGTTCCTAACCACGTGGTGAAAGCTTTAAATGAATTGGAGACGATTAATACGTCACAGCAGTCGTCATAGCAACGATTAGAAGAACCAATTAGAACTAAGACGTTTCCATAGCAACGATAGACGCAAAAACCTTGTTGACGATACTGTATTGCGTGATTAGCAAGACGTGCCTGGCTAGCGACAGTTGCAGTAACATGAACCGCATGTCTTATCTTCTGCTGTCGCTGCAGTTATAAACAGTGCATTTCTTTAGCCACAGCTTGCAATGTATGTGCATTACTTTAGACATTGCCTTGTACTGGCAAGTTATTTTGAATCATCCTATTTGTGCAGAAATTTGCTTTGTGTTTACGTGTGTTTGAGTCCGTGTATCTGTGCGTGTGTTGTGAGCATTTGCAATTGTGTTAACACTTAATGGATATTTAACAATATCCATAAATTGTTGCAATGACAATAAGCTATACAAAAAACTGAGCGTACTCAGTAACCGAATAAAACTTTGTTTACTAAAGATATCCCAATTAAAGGACAAACGCGGGAAATAATATGCTCTGTGAGAAAGTCAGTGGCATTTTCCCATTACAATAAGTATCAATATTTTACAGGCAGGTCCCTTTTGTTAACGCAGATCTTTACATTGATATATTCTTGCATGTAGATTCATTATTTTATAATTGTCTTCATATAAAGAGGGGTCCCTCAGCGCTCTGGATGGGAATTGCACGGCAGTCTTGTGCGATACGTCTGAATGAATTTAAGACCACGGGCTCTTCCACTTATCGGACATGTGGCAGCGGGCTTCAGTCAGCTGTTATTGCATCTTGTGTATAGACGTGAGACGCGTGTGTATTTGTGTGCAATTGGATTATCGGATTATTACAACCCAGAAATGGTACTCAAATTTTCGCTCGAACAAAGACTTTTATATATGACACGTATGTGAAAACTGAGTGATGTACACAAGTGTGTCGGCAATTTCACAATAAATTTCCTGGTGCTCCAGTTCCGAGTAGAGAAACAAATATCTTGTGAATAAAGTGAGGAGAACGGGATTATTTAATGTTGTAAGTTGTAAAAAGAAAGAAAGGCTTCTAACGGAAGAAAAACTTGATGAAATTGGCGAAGCGTTTGAACAGTCTCTGAATAAATCTTTACGACGTGTAGCACAACAATTCAGTGTTTCAATAAACTCAATATAGAGCCTATAGGAATAATCCTCGCACCATAGATGAGGTTAAAAACAATATAAGAACAGAAGTTAGGGAAATTACGAAACAAGAACTTATCCGTGTGCATGGTAATTTCATCAGAAGGTACCAAAAATGTTTATCTGCCGAAAAACTTCACTTTCAACACCGACTGTGAAAAACGTTAGTACTGATAAAATAAAAAGTAACTATGTTTGTTCAATAGGTAATCAATATATCGCAATAATCAACATAACATCGGTAATAATATGGTGTTAATATCAATAATGAGAATAATAAACAGGTACACTGAATATAGCGCGAAACACGCATCGCGACTACCAGCCAAATGGCTGAGAGACCGCTCTGTACAATACAAATAATATCCACCCTACAATGCAGGCGCAACCCAGTTGCTTTCGTACATGCGCTCTCCACGTGGTCCTGGTAAACGGCCACGTCACCTCTCTCACCCCGCGAAATGTCAATGCCTTTCTTCTTGGCAGCGAGTATAACACGTAAAATAAACATGTTGACAGATAACTCATCCATGGCTGGAAGTGCAACATGGGTGATTCACACACACACACACACACACATACACATGTACGCACATTTCGTAGTACACAAATCTACTAGCTCAAGCCCCCCTCGCATTCTACTGATGCTGAAACAGTACATGATCCCCCACGTTTATAAGTTTTTCTAGTGAATGAGAAAAGACTCATACAGAAGACTCATACTTATCTACAGAAAGGTCAAAGACCGTTTAGAAAGATTGGTAAATTACACATCGAGTGAGTTAAATAAACTCAAGATGGAAATTAGAAGTACTAATGCAACTAATGAGCAAACTGGGATAATACAGAGAGGAGTAGATGAATGCCAACATTCATTCGAAGTTTTGTAAGATGTCTTCGTTCATGCAGAGCAGGGAATTCTGCAGCCACAATTTATTACAACTGAAAAAGTACAACAGGTCATGAGAACACAATCTCTGCCAGGCACACTCGACTTCCCTGACATATCTTTTCCTGAACTTCAAAAGATAGTTGTACCCCATGCCTATTCACATCAACAACTTTTGGTTATATGTATTAGAAATTCCTCTCGTGTCTCCAACCCTCTATTATCTCTATAAGGTCCTTCCTTCTTAGTAAAGAAAAATGTGAAAACTCATGTTTTTGTAAATCCAAACAAGGAATACATATCTAGTGATGCAGTCAGACACCAGTATGGTAAAATGTCAGCACATGATTTGAGTGGTTGTTTTCAACCAAATGTTTTTAATTTTGTATGTATTACCCGGGACAAATTGCTTCAGCTTTGTTTATGCTTGGCAAAGCGGGAACTACACGTGTAGTGTCGATGGCTATAGGCTGTGAATTAAATTGCTAGTCTAGTTAACTGCGGTGTGATGCGTGAGCGCCGTAGTGCAGTGTGGTGCGTATCACAATGTGGGTATCTCAGATAAGTTTAAAACATGGAAAATCCAACAAAGTCACTGCGGAGAGTTGTAAACTCCCAAAGTAGAAAGATTATTCACAAAGTTTTCCAGTTCTGTACGGAGGAAAACAAAACGGTCTAGTTCTTCCTTAGCAAAAGGCAGTGGCTACAGTAGTAGGTACAAGTAAAAAGGATCGCTAAAGAATTTGAAAAACTAGCATTTCAGGTACACGAGTTACTACTGCAGGAAAACGACAGAGTCGGAAAAAGAAGTTTGAAATGGACGATTTTGGTAAGTACGTCGTTCACAGAATATTTTTGGGGTATTCTGAGGTGCGTAAAGAAATCCCAACATTGAAGAAGTTGTTCTATGCAGTACACGAGATAATCAATTTCGGTGGTGGGCAGAAAACATTCTGGCGAATATTACAGGAAATGGGATTTAATTTAAAAAATGCAAGAATATGCGGCAGATTTTAGTGGAACGCCAGAATATAGTTGCTCGCAGAGCAGCCTATTTGCGAACAATAAGAAGTAATGAAAAGGGTCCCAGGAAGCCGGTAGTTTATACCGACGAAACTTGGGTACATACCCACTATACTGTGAAGAAGTGTTGGTAACATGACGATATTCCTGCAGTTTTGGTGAATAAATATTCTGGGCAAAGAGCAATAGTGGTACTTGCTGGCGGTGAGATCGGCTTCAGTAAAGGAGGAGAATTAATCTACGACTGTATGTCTGCAAAAGTTTACCACACTGAGATGAACAAGACCAACTACGAAAAATGGGACAGTGAAAGGCTTATACCAGACCTCCCGCCCAGTAGCATTGTTGTACTCGATAATGCGCCTTACCACACCGTGCAGGAAAACAAAGCTCCAACGATAGCATCTCGGAAAGAACACGTTGTTCAGTGGCTGAAGGATAATGGGTTGGACTTCGAAGAATATTTAACGAAGAGGGAGATGTTAGAAATTTCAAAGCAAACAAACCACCTCCAGTGTTTACCGCAGACAAACTTTTGAAAGACCATGGACTTGAAGCCCTCAGATTGCCGCCTTATCACTGTGGTCTAAACCCTATTGAACTGGTATGGAATATAATGCAGCAAGAAATACCAGAAAGAAACGTGTCTACATTACTTTATACGCACTTAAAGGACTAACGAGACAGTGTTTAAATAATATCACTGAAGAGAACTGGAAAAACGCCTGCATTAAATTAAGGTCCATTGAACAAGAATACTGGCATCGAGATGCCTTGATGGAAGAAGAAATAGAAAGAATAGTAATCAATGTGGGTTTGGATAGCAGTGATGAAGAGGAAACAAATAGTTTGGTCAGTTTTGTGGATTCCGGAGACTGTAATGGCAGTTCTACAGATACAGCAAGTGATGCAGACATAACAGCAGATTTTCACCCTTTAGATGACGGCGCCACAGGAGGAAGCTCTACAGATACAGCACGGGAGACGGATTTGCAGGAGTCGGAATGTTAACATCAAAACCAAGTAAGTGAATTTTGTGCTGCTCCTTAGCGTAGCATATTTTCTGCCTTCAATGGTGCACATACTCTCCTCCAATTTGCAGGCCAGTCAGACGGTGTAAACAGGTAACAGCGCCTCCACCGCGAGGTATCTTGTTAAATGTCCCGGGCAATAAGGAATATATTCCTATATCCACCTACATACTTGCGATGTATTGTGACGCCTTCACCCATCGACTACCACAATGCTAAAGAACTGTGATGCAAGAGTAATTCAGTTGGGAAAGGCATTCTGGATGCCTTTGTACTTAAGCAATCAGTGGTTATTTGTGTCACCAAAAGAAGAAAAGTTAATACGTTAACATTAAAAATGAAGGCAAACTGACACTAAAACCTAATTGCAAAGCCTTTACATCCTATGTCACCTTGGTATTGTCAGTAGCAATCTGCCAAATGATTTCATACCCAGTGCTCCTATAAATGTTTATTGTGGTCTCGGTTTTAAGCAACATTATAATTATGGCAAATTGCAACTTGATGTCCCTTTGGTAAATGTAATGTACTTTTCAGATGATTTAAGATTGGCTAGCATCAAGATAGATGAAATGAATGAGCTAATTGAAGAACAAGAAAGTGTGATGATGAGGTGGAGCTTAAGGGCGCTCAACTACAGTGGTTATTAGCGCCCTTACACTGTATCAAATATAAAATTCAAAAGTCAAAAAACTAAAAACCCAGACACAAACAGGCTTGGTCAAAACACTAAAAAACACAACACACCAAAGACTAAAATCTACACACTAAATTCATGGTCACTAAAAGAATAAAACGTGTCAAGAACTGTAGAATGCAAGGAACATGAGCGCCTTATGTCCGGGGAGAAGGGCCCCATTAAAACTAACAATATAAAATCAAACAGCTAAAAGGCGCTGAGCGCATCAAATGCGACGGCTAAAACCAATGTCAGTGATAAAACGTAAAAGACATTCTACAGCATGCGCGTCGTCTGCCAACAGGTTGACTAGGCCAACAGGCAGACCCACGCGAACGCGCAGTGGAGCTAAAACTTGACACTCGGTTAAAATGTGACGGACCGTTAATGGCATAGCACACTGACCACACAGAGGTGCGGGATCACCACTAAGCAGGTATCTATGACTAAAAAGGCAATGTCCGATACGAAGGCGTGTTAAAAGTACCTCTTCCCGACGAGAAGCACGGGAAGAGGTAGCCCAGACTAGCGGAAGAGGTTTAACCTCCCGCAACTTGTTCCCCCGGAGGGCCGTCCACTCATCGCGCCAGCGCGAGAGGATGCGGCGACGTAAAATAACACACGAATCTGACGAGGGAACAACAGGGGTAAAAAATCTGGGTAATAAAATCGCCGATTTCGCAGCGGCGTCGGCCGACTCGTTTCCTGAGATGCCCACATGACCTGGAATCCACATAAAAGAGACGCTGATGCCAGAGGCACCAAGCGAATGGAGCAGGTCATGAATGCGCTGTACGAGGGGGTGGTAAGTGTACAGCGCGTTAATACTCTGAAGTGCACTCAGAGAGTCCGAACAAACAACACAACGCCGTAAGACTTGCCGCTGAATGTATAAAACACATTGATAGATACTAAAAAGTTCGGCGGTATAAATCGAACATTGCCCGGGTAAACGAAAAGTAAAACTATGCGCACCTAAAACAAAGGCACATCCTACTCCAACATCAGTCTTAGACCAATCAGTATAAATAAAACGACAGTCTCCGAATATTGCCTGAAGTTCTAAAAATGCGGATCTAAGGACTGAAGCAGGGGTCTCATTCTTCGGCATCAACGTTAACCCAAGGTGACAGTGGGTCTCAGCGCGCGACCAAAGAGGAAAACGCGTTTCACCCCGAGGAAGAGCCGGCGCTGGCGTAACGTCCAAATGCCGAAGGAGCTGTCGAAATCGAACCCCTGGAGGGAGCAATGCAGACGAGCTAATCAAATAGTGGCGATCAAGCGACTCCTCGAAAAATATCTCGAAAGACGGGTGGTCAGGCAAGCTTGAGAGTCGACAAGCATAGCTGCACAAAAGCATCTCACGCCGGAAGGACAGCGGAGGCTCTGCAGCTTCTGCGTACAGACTGGGTACAGGGCTAGTTGGAAAGGCCCCTGTAGCGACTCTTATGCCACGATGGTGAATGGCATTCAATCGACGTAACACAGATGGACGTGCCGACGAATAAACAATACACCCGTAATCAAGCTTGGATCGGTCCAAAGAGCGATAAAGGCGAAGAAGGACGTTCCGATCAGCTCCCCAGGATGTGCCACTTAAAACACGTAAAAGATTAAGAGAACGGTCACACCTTGCTTTTAAAAAGGAGACGTGCGAGGTCCAACACAACTTCCTATCAAAAATCAACCCCAAAAATTTGGCCTCGTCTGCAAACGGAAGTATCCCTGGCCCAAAATGGAGAGAGGGCGGAGGGAAATACTTCCGGCGCCAGAAATTGATACAGACGGATTTCTCGCCGGAGAAATTAAAGCCGTTGGCGTTACTCCAGGCGTAGAGACGGTCGATACAGCTCTGGAGACGGCGTTCGAGTAGACAAGTCCGCCGTGAACTGCAATAAATAGCGAAATCGTCAACAAAAAGGGACGATGAAATGCCAGGTGGAATACAATCAACAATGGGGTTGATAGCAATCGCAAAAAGTGTGACATTGAGTACAGAGCCCTGCGGTACTCCGTTCTCTTGAAAACGACGAGATAAAACCGAGCCCACACATACACGAAAAACGCGGTCCGTCATGAACTCCCGAAGAAATATGGGAAGACGACCGCGGATATTCCATGCGTAAAGTGTACGTAAAATGCCGCCCCTCCAACAAGTGTCATAAGCTTTCTCCAGGGCAAAAAATACAGCCACGGTTTGACACTTTCTCAGAAATCCATTCATAATATGCGTCGACAAGGACACCAGATGGTCGACGGTAGAGCGATAGCGACGAAACCCGCACTGAGCGTTCGCTAGAAGTTTCTGAGACACAAGCCACCATATCAACCGCCCGTTGATCATGCGCTCCATCACCTTGCAAATGCAACTGGTGAGGGAGATAGGGCGGTAGCTGGAAGGTAGTTGGCGATCCTTCCCAGGCTTAAGTATAGGGACAATGGTGGCTTCGCGCCAAACGGAAGGAAAAATGCCGTCTTGCCAAATACGGTTATAGACCTGTAAGAGAAAGAGTTTACTGTCGGCTGAAAGGTTCTTTAACATCAGGACATGAATGCCGTCCGGCCCAGGAGCGGAGTGCCGAGAGCAATGAAGAGCGTGCTCCAGCTCCCTCATTGTGAAAAGTTCGTTATAACACTCATTATTAGGAGACCGAAAATTAAAGGTGTCGGAATCCAGCCGGTTTTTGATAGAGCGAAAGCCGGCGGAATAATGGTTTGAACTGAATACCGCCTCAAAGGCAGCACCCAGAGTGTTAGCGATAGCAGCCGGATCCACTATAGTGGCATTGGAAACCTGAAGGCCAGAAACAGTACAATGCGACACTTTACCTGAGAAGCGACGAAGTTTATCCCAAACAACAGATGAAGGCGTAAAGCGATTAAAAGACTCGACAAAACGAGCCCACGACGCCTTCTTGCTATCCTGAATAATGCGACGAGCCCTGGCGCGCGATTGTTTAAAAGTCACCAAATTATCAATTGTAGGGTGTCGCCGAAACACCCTAAGCGCAGTTCTACGGGCACGAACGGCGTCCCGACAATCCTCGTTCCACCACGGATCAATTGGCCGACGAAGTTGAGAGGATGAACGGGGTATTGCGCGTTCGGCGGCAGCGAAAATAATAGACGTTAGGTGCTGCACTATTTGGTTAATTTCGTAGAAGGGCTGGTCGTCAAAATGCACGAGGCTGGAATACAAGCTCCAGTCGGCTTTTGCGAATATCCAGGTAGGTACTCTGGAATGCTGTACGTGGTGCGACAAAAGAGAAACGATGCAGGGGTAATGGTCGCTGGAGTAGGTGTCAGCGACGACGTTCCACTGAATACGATGAGCAAGCTGGAGTGAGCAGATGGCAAGGTCCAGGTGAGAGAATGTACCAGAAGAATCAGAAATAAAAGTAGGTGCACCTGTATTGAGGATGGACAGATTGAACTGATAAAAAATGTCGGAAAGAAGAGTTCCCCTCGCACAAGCCCTTTGCGAACCCCATAGTGGGTGATGGGCATTTAAATCTCCCAACAGAAGAAATGGTGTTGGGAGAGCGGACAGGAGAGCTCGAATGTCCGCGGGAGCAAGGGGAGACGATGGAGGTGAATATACAGAGCAAACAGAAAACAAAAAGCCGGGTAAGTGAAGGCGAACGGCAACAGCTTGCAAGTCGGATGTAAGTGTGACAGGTTTAAAATGAACGTCGTTACGCACTAAGAACATGACACCTCCATGAGCAGGAGTACCCTCCTCCGGTTCAAGGTCGTAGCGAACCGGAGTATATCCTCGGAGATCAAAAGGATCGTGAGGGCGAAGCTTAGTCTCCTGCAAATATACGACCATAGGGGAATGGGAACGCAATAAAAGTTGCAGTTCCGCCGTATGCGATCGCACACCACGTACATTCCAGGTCAGGATAGCCATTAAGAAAAAAGGGATAAACTGTCTACTTAGAAGGGCGGCTTAAAATTACCTTTTGTTTAACCTTGGGGCTCGGACTTTTGGTATGGAGTTGGTCAGACTCCATAGCTTCCTCGGAGGGAGGGCCCACGCGCTCACTGCCAGAAACCGATTCAAGCGCCGTGAATCGGTTCTGGGTGGCGATGGGTGAGTGGTGCCGCTGAGCGCGGCTTGTCCCTGGACCTCCCTGGGACAGCGACCTCCGAGGAGAAGGTGAACTTTTGTTACCGCGCGCACGCGGAGGGTCTTTCAAAAAATCTTCCCTACGAAGTTTCTGCTTGGGCTTCTTTTCAACGGCTTGCGACTTCATGGACTTTGGACCAGGTTTATAGGGCTTGGTAACAGTAGCTTTAATGGACGGCCTGATCTTAGTGGCGGTTAATCCAGTCATGGTCCAGGTCTGAGTTTCGGCATCTACTCGTGGTACTGGCGAGGCAACAACAGAACTACCATGGCGCGCATGGTAAAGCCTCCGAGCTTCAGCGAAGGAGAGTTTTTCCTTTACCCGGATCTCCTGGATCGCCTTCTCGTCCAAGTACCGCGGACAGTCGGCAAACGAAGCAGAATGAGACCCTTTACAATTAACGCAGACGGGGGCTGTTGAACAGGTACCTTCGTGTGAGGGCTGGCTACATGTTGCACAGACGTTAACGGCACTCTTACATGAGACTTGCGTATGCCCAAAACGTTGGCATTTAAAACAACGCAGAGGTCTAGGAATATAAGGCCTCACAGAAATCCGTTCGTACCCTGCGGAAATGCTCGTGGGCAGATCGACGCCATCAAATGTAATAAACAGGGTACGAGTGGGTACCAATACGCCGTTGCGTTTGGCCTGCACTCGATGAATCGCTGTCACCCTCTGGTCTGCAAGATATTCGACCAGGTCTTCGTCAGAGATGCCATCGAGGCTATGCGTGGTGACAACGCCTCTACAAGAATTCAAGGTGCGGTGCTTCTCAACACGGATAGGATAACCGTGGAGAAGCGTGGCGCTCAACAAGGACTTACTTTGTGCCTCGGATTTGCTTTGAACTAATAACGAACCATTACGAAGCCGAGTGCAGGAAAGAACCGGACCAGCAATTGAGTCAATGCCCTTCTGGATGATAAAAGGGTTCACCTTCTCGAATGATTGTCCCTCCTTTGTACGGGTAATCACTAAGTAACAACCAGCTGTTGGCGGTGCTACTTCTGTTACTCAAGTTTTTCGGCGCTTGTTGTTTATAATGGAGAAAGGGTGCTCCATAGCGAAAAAAATCCTCCACCATTGCAACCGTCTCCGACCTCGGGCTCTGACTTCCCGGGCGTTACCCCGGCTTGGGTGAGTGGCCTATCTATACCTAGCTCACCCCAGGGTCACACCTCCCAGAACATAGACAGAGGGACCCAATCGCCGTCGGAAGCCAGCAGCTCATGCAATGGCCCCCCCGCGGGACTGCAGTTGAACAGCGGATACGAACTACAACCCTACATGACGACCCCGGGTGGTGGGGATGACGCCATTACCCACTCACCCAGCTGCGCACGCGGTGCGCGGGTATCCGTCAGGCTGTGTCCACGGAGGATTTAAATAAAAAGATAAAAGAAACTAAAACTGTGTGGGCGTTTCGCACGCAAGGTAGGCCGGCGGGGAAGAAAAAGAGATATGCGAATGTCGTGGTACGAAATGGCCGGAAAGTGATTAGGGAAGAAAGAAACGATGGTGAGGTGCGGTATGTATGGAATGCAAAGAACGCACGAGAGCCTACCTTGGGTCCACCGGTCACTTGAAGAACCCACCTCGACCGGATGGGGGTGAGGGGATGAAGGTGGCGATGATTGGCTCGGGAACCCCCGGGTGCGCCAAAAACCCGTACTCACATAAGGTGAGCCCCTGAGGGGGCAGTCAGACGGTGTAAACAGGTAACAACGCCTCCACGGCGAGGTATCTTGTTAAATGTACCGGGCAATAAGGAAAATATTCCTATATCCACCTACATACTTGAGATGTATTCTGACCCGTTTACCCATCGACTACCACAATGCTTAAGAGCTGTGATGCAAGAGTAATTCAGTTGGGAAAGGCATTTTGGATGACTTTGTACTTAAGCAATCAGTGGTTATTTGTGTCACCAAAAGAAGAAAAGTTAACAACTTAACATTAAAAATGAAAGTAAACTGACACTACAACCTAATTGCAAAGCCTTTACATCCTATGTTACCTTGGTATTGTCAGTAGCAATCTGCTAAATGATTTCATACCCAGTGCTCTATAAATGTTTATTGTGGTCTCGGTTTTAAGCAACATTATAATTATGGCAAATTGCAACTTGATGTGCCCTTGGTAAATGTAATGTACTCCTCAGATGATTTAAGATTGGCTAGCATCTAGATAGATGAAATGAATGAGCTAACTGAAGAACAAGAAAGTAAAGATTATTCTCAATGGTATGTTCATGTAACTGGCACGTTTTGGTTATGGGATAAGTGTATCCTTAAGCATTGCCTGAAGGAAACCACAGGTCGCCTTTGTGTAAGGATTCACAATTATGGCTTCAATAACTAAGCATTATACTCTAGAGCCAGCAATGACGAGCAAGATTCATTTAAGGAGTCGATTGAACTTTCGCTCCCCATAGTGGAACAACCACAGTCAATTAGATCACTCCCGTCAGAGGGAAATATCTCTGAGAAAGATAAAACTTCTGTAGCCTATAGGGCTAGGAACAAGAATAAGACATTTAGCTAAGGTTCTCACGAATAGGTAAAAACTTTCCTTTAAAGGGAGGTAAAACATGTATGTGTGATTCATGTCCGAATACCACTGTAACAAAAGTATGTAATGTATGTTACAAATTTGTAATGAAAAGAGATTTTAGTAATTCTGTATAAAATGAACCAGTGTTAAGAAGTCTGGTCTCTTGCGTGAGGAATTGCTATATCAGAGGTCGAGAGTTGAAGCTGTACACGCAGAAGAAGTGTGCGCTATTCTTAGTGAATACTGCCTGGCATTATTCTAGAACATTCTCAAATTTGTAATGAAAAGAGATTTTAGTAATTCTGTATAAAATGAAGCAGTGTAAAGAAGTCTCGTCTCTTGCGTGAGGAATTGCTATATCAGAGGTCGAGAGTTGAAGCTGTACACGCAGAAGAAGTGTGCGCTATTCTTAGTGAATACTGCCTGGCATTATTCTAGAACATTCTCAAATGTATGTACATATGTAACTGTCTGTTGCCAAGAGCCAACACCCTCAGCACTTGCCTTCACATTTGTATAAATAGTCCTAAAATGGTAGGTGCGGGGGAGTAGCATCAAGAGACGTCTGCACGTCCGTTTGCTTAATAAATCCTCTTCCTTTTTCTTCTTCACTGGACTTAGTCTCTGAAACGACCCAAGCACCTCCTGCTTTCCTTGAGGACGACCTAGTTCGACTCCTTACCAACGACTATCCTTAACAAACTAAGTCTTAGAGCTATCAATCCCAATGGCTGAGGATACTTGACACTGCTATGTTGTGGACTTAAAATTTTGCTACCCTCATTGATTAGTTCTATTATACAGTTTCTGAGTAATTCTTCTTAGTTTCTTGGTTTATTATTCTCCATAGTGTCTTAGTTTTATTTTTATTTTTTTGCAGTTTGTACGATTTTTTCATTTTCTCGTTTATTCTCTTCCAGAAGTACTTTGCGATACATATTTGTGTACATAGTCTATAAAATCATTGTTTATGTTACCCTGTTCCTTTTACCTGTGCAAAAGGCTTCAGCTTTTTACTCCAACTTTTTTATTGCTTTCGTAATCCACGCATTTTGGGTAAGATTCCTTTTATTTATACGTTTTTGTGGGAATGAGATATTAAACCAGTAAAGCAATGTATTTAAGAAAGTAGTGAATGTTACATTAATAGCCGTTTCCTGAAGGACCTTCTGCCAACTTTCCCCTTTTAGTTCATTAGTTTTATACTTTCTGGATTAAAGGCCCTTTTCAGGCACGTTCCTATTTTCTCAATTTGTCTAAATCCTGGTACCTCAACTTCTAAAATTTGTCCAAAATGATCGGATAGGGCCATATACCCAACAAATTATTGTTTTTGGAATTTAAATTTGTTGGTGATCATTACATCCAGTAGTGACTTTTTCTGATCTGTTATGCTTGCTGGTACATCTACTGTTGACTAAGTGTATAAGGACAGCATGTCTTATTTTATTTACCTTATTACCTTCCTCTGAAATGTCAACATTCCAATCTCAGCAAACTATGAGTGTTATACTTTCTGGGTGGATGGGAAAGAACTGCATTCAATTTAGTTAAAAAACAATATCGAGTTTGGTATTTGGTGGCCTGTAAATGCACATAACTATTTTCAGTTCACAAATCTCAATTAACGATAACTCAAAAAGTTATCTTCCTTGAGGTCCTCAAATAGATCTACATTTCTAGTTTTTATGCCTGATCTAACATATATACAGATGGGCCATCAAAAGAAGGCGAGCGATAGGAATGTGTTAGGTACGTAAACATTTTCTACAGTCCTCATAATATTTATGCACGCTACTATGGTCGGTGCCAATCAAGAAAGCGTTTGACAGTTCCTAACCACGTGGTGGAAAGCTTTAAATGAATTGGAGAGAATGAATACGCCACAGCAGTCGTCATAGCAACGATTAGAAGAATCAATTAAAACGAAGACCTTTCCATAGCAACGATAGACGCATAAACCTTGTTGAGGATACTGTAATACGTGATTAGCAAGACGTGCCTGACTAGCGACAGTTGCAGTAATATGAACTGCAGGTCTTATCTTCTGCTGTCGCTGCAGTTATAAACAGTGCCTTTCTTTAGCCACAGCTTGCAATGTATGTGCATCAGTTTAGAGATTGCCTTGTACTGGCAAGTTATTTTGCATCATCCTATTTGTGCAGTTATTTGCTTTGTGCTTACGTGTGTTTTAGTCCGTGTATCTGTGCGTGTGTTGTGAGCATTTGCAATTGTGTTAACACTTAATGGATATTTAACAATATCCATAAACTGTTGCAATGATAATAAGCTATAGGAAAAACTGAGCGTCCTCAGTAACCGAATAAAACTTTATTTACTAAAGGTATCCCAATTAAAGGACAAACGCGGGAAATAATATGCTCTGTGAGAGAAGCAGTGGAATTTTCCCATTACAATAAGTATCAATATTTGACAGGAATGTCCCTTTTATTAACGCAGATCTTTACATTGATATATTCTTGCATGTAGATTCATTATTTTGTAATTGTCTACATATACAGAGCGGTCCCTCAGCGCTCTGGACGGGAATTGTGCGGCAGTCTTGTGCGACACGTCAGAATGAACTCAAGGGCACGGGCTCTTCCACGTGGTTTTAGGGCAGTTTGTCATGATTCTTCGTTGAGGTAACACGTAGCACTCCTGGTCAGAAAAGGTCTCTAGGTTCCGAAAGTTGCTAAGTGCCGTGCAATTATGCAGTGATGTAGGTAGAACAATTTATATAATGTGCTAACTGTATTCTTCAATATAACCATATTCAAGCTCACAAACGAGTTAATGTTAGTCAAGTGACTATTTCAAGTTCGCGCGAATCTAAAGAACGGTGATAGAGCACCGAGATTAATAACTACTGGGTCAAACTTTAGTGTTCTAAGAGACAATAGTGTTCCCACAATGCTAAAAAGAATCACGCGTGTTAGAGGATATCAATGAATCTTGCAGGATTTCTAGCAGAGTGAGAAAAGTGAATACGGTGTTTCTTGCAAGACAATATCCTGGTGACATCACTTTTGCAAGCAAACACTAACAACTGTAGGGTATCTGAGGCCTATTTGTCGACAGTTGACCCTGAGATGGACGAGAAGTGCTTCCTGCCTGACATCGGTGATTACGAGTCCTGAAGACTGCACCTACAACGACGAGAACGACTGCGAGGTAAGATTAACAGAACAGATACAGATACAGCAAGTGATGCAGACATAACAGCAGCTTTCCATCCTTTAGATGACGGCGCCACAGGCGGAAGCTCTACAGATACAGCACGGGAGACGGATATGCAGGAGTCGGAATGTTAAGTAAGTCAATTTTGTCCTGCTCCTTAGCGAAGCATATTTTCTGCCTTCAATGGTGTACATACTGTTCAACTCACCTCCCATTTGCAGGCCAGTCAGACGGTGTAAACAGGTAACAGCGCCTCCACCGCGAGGTATCTAGTTAAATGTCCCGGGCAATAAGGAAATATCCACCTACATACTTGAGAGTGAGTGTGAAGTTACACTACTTCACCCATCGACTACCACAATGCTTAAGAACTGTGATGCAGGAGTAATTCAGTTGGGAAAGGCATTTTGGATGCCTTTGTACTTAAGCAATCAGTGGTTATTTGTGTCACCAAAAGAAGAAAAGTTAACAAGCTAACATTAAAAATGAAGGCAAACTGACACTAAAACCTAATTGCAAAGCCTTTACATCCTGTGTCACCTTGGTATCGTCAGTAGCAATCTGCCAAATGATTTCATACCCAGTGCTCCTATAAATGTTTATTGTGGTCTCGGTTTTAAGCAACATTATAATTATGGCAAATTGCAGCTTGATGTGCCCTTGGTAAATGTAATGTACTCCTCAGATGATTTAAGATTGGCTAGCATCAAGATAGATGAAATGAATGAGCTAACTGAAGAACAAGAAAGTAAAGATTATTCTCAATGGTATGTTCATGTAACTGGCACGTTTTGGTTATGGGATAAGTGTATCCTTAAGCATTGCTGGAAGGAAACCACAGGTCGCCTTTGTGTAAGGATTCACAATTATGGCTTCAATAACTAAGCATTATACTCTAGAGCCAGCAATGACGATCAAGATTCCTTTAAGGAGTCGATTGAACTTTCGCTCCCCATAGTGGAACAACCACAGTCAATTAGAATGCTCCCGTCAGAGGAAAATATCTCTGAGAAAGATAAAACTTCTGTAGCCTATAGGGCCAGGAACAAAAATAAGACATTTAGCTAAGGTTCTCACCAATAGGTAAAAACTTCCCTTTGGAGGGAGGTAAAACTTGTATGTGTGATTCATGTGCCAATACCACTGTAACAAAAGTATGTAATGTATGTTACAAATTTGTAATGAAAATAGATTTTAGTAATTCTGTATAAAATGAACCAGTGTTAAGAAGTCTGGTCTCTTGCGTGAGGAATTGCCATATCAGAGGTCGAGAGTTGAAGCTGTACACGCAGAAGAAGTGTGCGCTATTCTTAGTGAATACTGCCTGGCATTATTCTAGAACATTCTCAAATTTGTAATGAAAAGAGATTTTAGTAATTCTGTATAAAATGAACCAGTGTTAAGAAGTCTGGTCTCTTGCGTGAGGAATTGCCATATCAGAGGTCGAGAGTTGAAGCTGTACACGCAGAAGAAGTGTGCGCTATACTTAGTGAATACTGCCTGGCATTATTCTAGAACATTCTCAAATTTGTAATGAAAAGAGATTTTAGTAATTCTGTATAAAATGAACCAGTGTTAAGAAGTCTGGTCTCTTGCGTGAGGAATTGCCATATCAGAGGTCGAGAGTTGAAGCTGTACACGCAGAAGAAGTGTGCGCTATTCTTAGTGAATACTGCCTGGCATTATTCTAGAACATTCTCAAATGTATGTACATATGTAACTGTCTGTTGCCAAGAGCCAACACCCTCAGCACTTGCCTTCACATTTGTATAAATAGTCCTAAATATGGTAGGTGCGTGGGAGTAGCATCAAGAGAGGTCTGCACGTCCGTTTGCTTAATAAATCCTCTTCCTTTTTCTTCTTCACTGGACTTAGTCTCTGAAACAACCCAAGCATCTCCTGCTCTCCTTGAGGACGACCTAGTTCGAATCCTTACCAACGACTATCCTTAACAAACTAAGTCTTAGGGCTATCAATCCCAGTAGCTGAGAATACTTGACACTGCTATGTTGTGGACTTAAAATTTTGCTACCCTCATTGATTAGTTCTATTACACAGTTTCTGAGTCATTCTTCTTAGTTTCCTGGTTTATTATTCTCCATAGTGTCGTAGTTCTATTTTTTTGCAGTTTGTAGGATTTTTTCATTTTCTCGTTTATTCTCTTCCAGAATTACTTTGCGATACACATTTGTGTACATAGTCTATAAAATCATTGTTTATGTTACCCTGTTTCATTTACCTGTGCAAAAGCTTCAGCTTTTTACTCCAACTTTCTTATTGCTTTCGTAATCCACGCATTTTGGTTATGATTCGTTTTATTTATAGGGTTTTGTGGGTATGCGATGTTAAACCTCTAAGGCAATATATTTAAGAAAGTGGTGAATGTTACATTAATATCCGTCTCCTGAAGGATCTTCTGCCAACTTTCCCCCTTTAGTTCATTAGTTTTATACTTTCTGGATTAAAGTCCCTTTTCAGGCACGTTCCTATTTTCTCGATTTGTCTAAATGCTAGTACATCACCCAAAATGATCGGATAGGGCCATATACTCAACTAATGACTGTTTTTGGAATTTAAATTTGTTGGTGATCATTACATCCATTAGTGACTTTGAGTCAGTGTATAAGGAGAGCATGTCTTATTTTATTTACCTTATTGCCTTCCTCTGAAATGTCAACGTTCCAATGTCCACAACCTAAGAATGTTATACTTTCTGGTTGGACGGGAAAGAACTGCGTTCAATTTAGTTAAAAAAAAACATCGAGTTTCGTATTTGGTGGACTGTAAACGCACATAACTATTTTCAGTTCACAAATCTGAATTAACGATAACTCAAAAGTTGTTATCTTCCTTGAGATCCTCAAATAGATCTATATTTCTGGTTTTTATGCCTGATCTAACATATATACAGATGGGCCATCAAAAGAAGGGGAGCGAGAGGAATGTGTTAGGTACGTAAACATTTTCTACAGTCCTCATAATATTTACAGCAGGAACGATGGATTTGTGCCGGTGAAGACTGGGTGCGCAATTGTTTAGAGCCCAGTTGCCGAGCCTATATTCTCGGTCATGCGCAGTATACTGAAATGGCCAGTATCGTGGAGAGCTTTGACCGTGCAACATCCGTCTTCTACCGCTTCGGTGCCAGCACGTTAAGTTTTAGAAAGTGATTGTTAATCGCATTCGTGATTAGTGTTTTGTGTGTATGTGTGCGCGTGTATATGTATTTGCTTATTTAGACTAAACTCCCTCCCATTCAAAGCAAACGTGGTGGAAAAACACTGCACAGCCAAACACGTGAAGTTGTTAATAACGTCCATTTCTTCATGAAACGGGAAGCAGCTTCTGGCGATATTCTAATTCCATTGAAGAAAGTGCAAGAGTGCAGCAACAAAAGTATCTGAGAGGACAATACGTAAAATAATTAAAGGGGGAACATATGAGGAACAGGGAACCTCCTTTGGGACACCTGGAAAGGTACATCGTGTACCAAAATGGATCACAGACATTGATGACTTTGATAGGTGTGTGATTCGGCAAACAATTTACAATTTTTATATTCAGGAGAAAAGCGTGCCCACTGTCAGAAATCTGCTCCTGAAGCTTAAGAATTCCATTAACTTTAAAGGGGGAAGCACTAGTTTAAATATTATCTTACGTGACGTGGGTTTCACGTGGAAGAAAACAATGAACAATAAGGTCTTGTTACAGGAAAGACATGAGATAAGAGATTGGCGCGTGCCATTAAAAAGTTTAGAGACGAAGGAAGGCCCCTTTATATATGAAGATGAAACATACATGATAGTGAGCTGTCAGGTGTTGAATATTCGCCAGATGATTAGATACCTCATTGATAAAACTGTGTACGAGTGTGTGCGTGTTGGAAAAAAGAGAAACAAACTGTACCACAATATTTAAAATGGTTTATGTTAACCTGGTGTTCTGTGAGGAGTGCAATACATTGTTCACCCGCTCGTAGCAGCCGTCATTCTAGGAATGAACAACAATACGGTGGGTCACATGATAGTATACTACTTAATTATTCTTTTGCCGGTTTATTTTCCCGGGTTTTCTGTTTTACTGTTTGTTTACCGTTTCCATACACCACATTTACAGAGAGTTGCCTGGCATTAGACATAGACTCGCTTCAGTGCGCGAGGAAGCAAGGTCACCGGCACAGTAAGTAAGTAAGATATGCGGTTTAAGGGCGCTAAACTGCTACGGTCATCAGCGCCCTTACAATGTATAAAAGATAATGTCAAAATATAAAACAGGTAAAAGAACCGCATAGTTAAAACGGGACACAAACCCGCGACGTTCAAATAGCTAAAACCAACAACAGAACAATAACAAAATAACAATAACAACAATAATAACAATAACAATAATAACAATAACAAGAACAACAATAATAACAAGAATAACAATAACAACAATACAAAGGTCTGAAAAACCAACACACTAAAAGCAAGGGCTATAAAAGATTAAAGCGTGTCAGGAACTGTAGAATGCGAGGGACATGAGCGTCATATGTCCACTGGGGATAAGAGTTCCCATAAAACAGACAGAATAAAAGTACTAAGCCAACAGACGCCCAACGCATTAAATGCGCAGATTAAAATCACTGTCATGAATAAAACGTAAAACACATTCTACAGCACGCGTGTCGTCTGCCAAAACGTTGGCTAGGCCAACAGAAAGACCCACACGAGCACGCAATGCAGCTAAAACCTGACACTCTGTTAAAATGTGACGCACCGTTAAGGGCACGTCACACTGCCCACAGAGTGGCGCGGGGTCACCACTGAGCAAATACCTATGACTAAAAACACAATGTCCAATCCGTAGACGAGCTAAAATTACCTCTTCCCGACGACAAGAACGAGAAGAGGTACCCCAGATTAACGGGAGAGGCTTAACCTCCCGAAACTTGTTCCCCCGGAGGGCCGTCCACTCATCGCGCCAGCGCGAGAGGATGCGGCGACGTAAAATAGCACACGAATCTGACGAGGGAACAACAGAGGTAAAAAATCTGGGTAATAAAATCGCCGATTTCGCAGCGGCGTCGGCAGACTCATTCCCTGAGATGCCCACATGACCTGGAATCCACATGAAGGACACGCTGATGCCAGAGACACCAAGCGAGTGGAGCAGGTCATGTATGCGCTGTACAAGCGGGTGGTAATGGTACAGCGCAGTAACAGTCTGAAGGGCACTCAGAGAGTCCGTACAAATAAAACAGTGCTGTAAGGCGTGCCGCTGAATGTATAAAATAGATTGATAAATGCTAAAAAGTTCGGCGGTAAAAATTGAACATTGTGCAGGTAAACGAAACTTAAAACTACAGTGACCAGAAACAAAGGCACATCCAACTCCAGCTTCAGTCTTAGATCCATCGGTAAAGATAAAATGGAAGTCCCCGAATTGAGCCCGTACTTCTAAAAAAGCCGATCTAAAGACTGAAGCAGGGGTCTCAGCCTTCGGCATTGACGTTAGCCCAAGGTGACAGTGGGCCTCAGCGCGGGACCATGGAGGAAAACGCGTTTCTCCCCGTGGAAGGGCCGGCGCTGGCGTAACGTCCAAATGCCGAAGTAGCAGTCGAAATCGAACCCCTGGAGGGAGCAATGCAGAGGAGCTAACTAAATATTGCCCGTCAAGGGAATCCTCGAAAAATGCCGCGAAAGACGGGTGGTCAGGCAAGCTTGAGAGTCGACAGGCATAGCTGCACAAGAGCATCTCACGCCTGGAGGACAGCGGAGTCTCTGCAGCTTCAGCATAAAGACTGGGCTCGGGGCTAGTTGAAAAGGCCCCTGTAGCGACTCTAAGAGCACGATGATGAATGGGATTCAAACGACGTAACACAGATGGACGTGCCGACGAATAAACAAAACACCCGTAATCAAGCTTGGATCGGACCAAAGAGCGATAAAGGCGAAGAAGGACGGTCCGATCAGCTCCCCAGGATGTGCCACTTAAAACACGTAAAATATTAAGAGAACGGTCACACTTTGCTTTTAAAAAGGAAACGTGCGAGGTCCAACACAACTTCCTGTCAAAAATCAACCCCAAAAATTTCGCCTCGTCTGCAAACGGAAGTATCCCAGGCCCAAGATGGAGTGAGGGTGGAGGGAAATACTTCCGGCGCCAAAAGTTGATGCAGACGGATTTCTCGGCGGAGAAATTAAAGCCGTTGGCGTTACTCCAGGCGTAGAGACGGTCGATACAGCTCTAGAGACGGCGTTCGAGTAGACAGGTCCGCCGTGAACTACAATAAATAGCGAAATCGTCAACAAAAAGGGACGATGAAATGCCAGGTGGAATACAATGAACAATGGGGTTGATAGCAATCGCAAAAAGTGTGACACTGAGTACAGAGCCCTGCGGTACTCCGTTCTCTTGAATAAAACGACGAGATAAAACCGAGCCCACACGTACACGAAAGACGCGGTCCGTCATAAACTCCCGAAGAAATATGGGAAGACGACCGCGGATATTCCAATCGTGAAGTGTACGTAAAATGCCGCCCCTCCAACAAGTGTCATAAGCTTTCTCCAGGTCAAAAAATACAGCCACGGTTTGACACTTTCTCAGAAATCCATTCATAATATGCGTCGACAAGGACACCAGATGGTCGACGGTAGAGCGATAACGACGAAACCCGCACTGAGCGTTCGCTAGAAGTTTCTGAGACTCAAGCCACCATGTCAACCGCCCGTTGATCATGCGCTCCATCACCTTGCAAATGCAACTGGTGAGGGAGATAGGGCGGTAGCTGGAAGGTAGTTGGCGATCCTTCCCAGGATTAAGAATAGGGACAATGGTGGCTTCGCGCCAAACGGAAGGAAAAATGCCGTCTTGCCAAATACGGTTATAGACCTGTAAGAGAAATAGTTTACCGTCGGCTGAAAGGTTCTTTAACATCAGGACATGAACGCCGTCCGGCCCGGGAGCGGAGTGCCGAGAGCAATGAAGAGCGTGCTCCAGCTCCCTCATTGTGAATAGTTCGTTATAGCATTCATCATTAGCAGACCGAAAAGTATATGATGCGGAATCCTGCCTGTCTTTAATAGAGCGAAAGCCGGCGGAATAATGGTCTGAATGGGATACCACCTCAAAGGCAGCACCCAGAGTGTTAGCGATGGCAGCCGGATCCACTATGGTGGCATTAGAAACCTGAAGGCCAGAAACAGTACAATGTGACACTTTACCTGAGAAGCGACGAAGTTTATCCCAAACAACGGATGAAGGCGTAAAACGATTAAAAGACTCGACAAAACGAGCCCAAGATGCCTTCTTGCTATCCTGAATAATGCGACGAGCCCTGGCGCGCGATTGTTTAAAAGTCACCAAATTATCAAGTGTAGGGTGGCGCCGAAACACCCTAAGTGCAGTCCTACGGGCACGAACGGCGTCCCGACAATCCTCGTTCCACCACGGAACAGGTGGCCGCCGAGGTTGGGAGGATGAACGGGGTATTGCGCGTTCGGCGGCAGAGAAAATAACAGACGTAAGGTGCTGCACTAGGTGGTGAATGTCGGAGAAGGGCTGATCGTCAAAATGCACGAGGCTGGAATACAAGCTCCAGTCGGCTTTTGCGAATATCCAGGTAGGTACTCTGGAATGCTGTACGTGGTGCGACAGAAGAGAAACGATGCAGGGGTAATGGTCGCTGGAGTAGGTGTCAGCGACGACGTTCCACTGAAGACGATGTGCAAGCTGGAGTGAGCAAATTGCAAGGTCCAGGTGAGAAAATGTACCAGAAGAATCAGAAATAAAAGTAGGTGCACCTGTATTGAGGATGGAAAGATTGAACTGATAAAAAATGTCGGAAAGAAGAGTTCCCCTCGCACAAGCCCTTGGCGAACCCCATAGTGGGTGATGGGCATTAAAATCTCCCAACAGAAGAAATGGTGTTGGGAGAGCGGACAGGAGAGCTCGAATGTCCGCGGGAGCGAGGGGAGACGATGGAGGTGTATACACAGAACAAACAGAAAAGAAGAAACCGGGTAACTGCAGTCTAATGGCAACAGCTTGCAAGTCGGACGTAAGTGTGATAGGATGAAAATGAACGTCATTACGCACCAACAACATGACACCTCCATGAGCAGGAGCACCCTCCTCCGGTTCAAGATCGTAGCGAACCGGAGTGTACCCTCGGAGATCGAAAGGGTCGTGAGGGCGAAGCTTGGTCTCCTGCAAACACACGACCATAGGTGAATGGGAACGCAATAAAAGTTGCAGTTCCGCCCTATGCGATCGTACACCACGTACATTCCAGCTCAGGATAGCCATGAATAAAAGGGATAAACTGTCTACTTAGAAGGGCGGCTTAAAATTACCTTTTGTTTAACCTTTGGGCTCGGGCTTTTTGTATGGAGTTGGTCAGACTCCATAGCTTCCTCGGAGGGAGGGCCCACGCGCTCAGTGCCAGAAACCGATTCAAGCGCCGTGAATCGGTTCTGGGTGGCGATGGGTGAGGGGTGCCGCTGAGCGCGGCTTGTCCCAGGACCTTCCTGGGACAGCGACCTCCGAGGAGGAGAAGGTGAACTTTTGCTACCGCGCGCACGCGGAGGGTCTTTCAAGAAATCTTCCCTACGTAGTTTCTGCTTGGGCTTCTTTTCAGCGGCTTGCGACTTCATTGACTTTGGACCAGGTTTATAAGGCTTGGTAACAGTAGCTTTAATAGACGGCCGGATGGTAGTGGCGGTTAATCCAGTCAAGGTCCAGGTCTGAGTTTCGGCATCTACTCGTGGTACTGGCGAGGCAACAACAGAACTAAACGTGCCAGATCGCAGGAGTGAAGGTTGGCGCGCATGGTAACGCCTCCGGGCTTCAGCGAAGGAGAGTTTTTCCTTTACCCGGATCTCCTGGATCGCCTTCTCGTCCAAGTACCGCGGACAGTCGGCAAACGAAGCAGAATGAGACCCTTTGCAATTAACGCAGACGGGGGCTGTTGAACAGGTACCTTCGTGTGAGGGCTGGCTACATGTTGCACAGATGTTAACGGCACTCTTACATGAGACTTGCGTATGCCCTAAACGTTGGCATTTAAAACAACGCAGAGGTCTAGGAATATAAGGCCTCACAGAAATCCGTTCGTACCCTGCGGAAATGCTCATGGGCAGATCGACGCCATCAAATGTAATAAACAGGGTACGAGTGGGTACCAATACGCCGTCGCGTTTGGCCTTCACTCGATGGACCGCTGTCACCTTCTGGTCTGCAAGATATTCTACCAGGTCCTCGTCCGATATACCATCGAGGCTATGGGTGGTAATAACGCCTCGACAGGAATTCAATGTGCGGTGCTTCTCGACACGGATAGGATAGCCGTGGAGAAGCGTAGCGCGCAACAAGGTCTTACTTTGCAGATCGGATTTCGTTTGGGCTAATAAGGAACCATTCCGTAGACGAGTGCAGGACTGAACCGCACCAGCAATTGCATCAATGCCCTTTTGAATGATGAAAGGGTTCACCTTCTCAAAGCTTTGTCCTTCTTCGGTTCGTGAAATGACCAAGTAACAACCAGTTGTCGGTGGTGTCACTTCTGTTACATAGACTTTTCGGCGCTTGTTAGTAGTAATGGAGGAAGGGTGCTCCATAGCGAAATAAATCCTCCACCATTGCAACCGTCTCCGACCTCGGGCGTTACCCCGGCTTGGGTGAGTGGCCTATCTATACCAGACTCACCCCAGGGTCACACCTCCCAGAACATAGACAGAGGGACCCAATCGCCGTCAGAAGTCAGCAGCTCATGCAATGGCCCCCCCGCGGGACTGCAGTTGAACAGCGGATACGAACACATACCCTACATGACGACCCCGGGTGGTGGGGATGACGCCATTACCCACTCACCCAGCTGCGCACGCGGTGCGCGGGTATCCGTCAGGCTGTGTCCACGGAGGATTTAAATAAAAAGATAAAAGAAACTAAAACAGTGTGGGCGTTTCGCACGCAAGGTAGGCCGGCGGGGAAGAAAAAGAGATATGCGAATGTCATGGTGCGAAATGGCCGGAAAGTGATAAGGGAAGAAAGAAACGATGGTGAGGTGCGGTATGAATGGAATGTAAAGAACGCACGAGAGCCTACCTTGTGTCCACCGGTCACTTGAAGAACCCACCTCGACCGGATGGGGGTGAGGGGATGAATGTGGCGATGAATGGCTCGGGAACCCCCGGGTGCGCCAAAAACCCGTACTCACAGAAGGTGAGCCCCTGAGGGGTCACCGGCACAGAACTATCGTTTCTACTGTATGCACGCTACTATGGTCGGTGCCAATCAAGAAAACGTTTGACAGTTCCTAACCACGTGGTGAAAGCTTAAAATGAATTGGAGACGATTAATACGTCACAGCAGTCGTCATAGCAACGATTAGAAAAACCAATTAGAACTAAGACGTTTCCATAGCAACGATAGACGCAAAAACCTTGTTGACGATACTGTATTGCGTGATTAGCAAGACGTGCCTGGCTAGCGACAGTTGCAGTAACATGAACCGCATGTCTTATCTTCTGCTGTCGCTGCAGTTATAAACAGTGCATTTCTTTAGCCACAGCTTGCAATGTATGTGCATCACTTTAGACATTGCCTTGTACTGGCAAGTTATTTTGAATCATCCTATTTGTGCAGTAATTTGCTTTGTGTTTACGTGTGTTTGAGTCCGTGTATCTGTGCGTGTGTTGTGAGCATTTGCAATTGTGTTAACACTTAATGGATATTTAACAATATCCATAAATTTTGCAATGACAATAAGCTATACAAAAAACTGAGCTTCTCAGTAACCGAATAAAACTTTGTTTAATAAAGATATCCCAATTAAAGGACAAACGCGGGAAATAATATGCTCTGTGAGAAAATCAGTGGCATTTTCCCATTACAATAAGTATCAATATTTGACACGCATGTCCCTTTTGTTAACGCAGATCTTTACATTGATATATTCTTGCATGTAGATTCATTATTTTATAATTGTCTTCATATAAAGAGGGGTCCCTCAGCGCTCTGGATGGGAATTGCACGGCAGTCTTGTGCGATACGTCTGAATAAATTTAAGACCACGGGCTCTTCCACTTATCGGACATGTGGCAGCGGGCTTCAGTCAGCTGTTATTGCATCTTGTGTATAGACGTGAGACGCGTGTGTATTTGTGTGCAATTGGATTATCGGATTATTACAACCCAGAAATGGTACTCAAATTTTCGCTCGAACAAAGACTTTTATATATGACACGTATGTGAAAACTGAGTGATGTACACAAGTGTGTCGGCAATTTCACAATAAATTTCCTGGTGTTCCAGATCCGAGTAGAGAAACAGATATCTTGTGAATAAAGTGAGGAGAACGGGATTATTTAATGTTGTAAGTTGTAAAAAGAAAGAAAGGCTTCTAACGGAAGAAAAACTTGATGAAATTGGCGAAGCGTTTGAACAGTCTCTGAATAAATCTTTACGACGTGTAGCACAACAATTCAGTGTTTCAATAAACTCAATATAGAGCCTATAGGAATAATCCTCGCACCATAGATGATGTTAAAAACAATATAAGAACAGAAGTTAGGGAAATTACGAAACAAGAACTTATCCGTGTGAATGGTAATTTCATCAGAAGGTACCAAAAATGTTTATCTGCCGAAAAACTTCACTTTCAACACCGACTGTGAAAAACGTTAGTACTGATAAAATAAAAAGTAATTATGTTTGTTCAATAGGTAATCAATATATCGTAATAATCAACATAACATCGGTAATAACATGGTGTTAATATCAATAATGAGAATAATAAACAGATACACTGAATATAGCGCGCGAAACACGCATCGCGACTACCAACCAAATGGCTGAGAGACCGCTCTGTACAATACAAATAATATCCACCCTACAATGCAGGCGGAACCCAGTTGCTTTCGTACATGCGCTCTCCACGTGGTCCTGGTAAACGGCCATGTCACCTCTCTCACCCCGCGAAATGTCAATGCCTTTCTTCTTGGCAGCGAGTATAACATAAAATAAACATCTTGACAGATAACTCACCCATGGCTGGAAGTGCAACATGGGTGATTCACACACACACACACACCCACACATACACATGTACGCACATTTCGTAGTACACAAATCTACTAGCTCAAGCCCCCCTCGCATTCTACTGATGCTGAAACAGTACATGATCCCCCACGTTTATAAGTTTTTCTAGTGAATGAGAAAAGACTCATACAGAAGACTCGTACTTTTCTACACAATGTTCAAAGACCGTTTAGAAAGATTGGTAAATTACACATCGAGTGAGTTAAATAAACTCAAGATGGAAATTAGAAGTACTAATGCAACTAATGAGTAAACTGGGATAATACAGAGAGGAGTAGATGAATGCCAACATTCATTCGAAGTTTTGTAAGATGTCTTCGTTCATGCAGAGCAGGGAATTCTGCAGCCACAATTTATTACAACTGAAAAAGTACAACAGGTCATGAGAACACAATCTCTACCAGGCGCACTCGACTTCCCTGACATATCTTTTCCTGAACTTCAAAAGATAGTTGTACCCCATGCCTATTCACATCAACAACTTTTGGTTATATGTATTAGAAATTCCTCTCGTGTCTCCAACCCTCTATTATCTCTATAAGGTCCTTCCTTCTTAGTAAAGAAAAATGTGAAAACTCATGTTTTTGTAAATCCAAACAAGGAATACACATCTTGTGATGCAGTCAGACACCATTATGGTAAAATGTCAGCACATGATTTGAGTGGTTGTTTTCAACCAAATGTTTTTAATTTTGTATGTATTACCCGGGACAAATTGCTTGAGCTTTGTTTATGCTTGGCAAAGCGGGAACTACACGTGTAGTGTCGATGGCTATAGGCTGTGAATTAAATTGCTAGTCTAGTTAACTGCGGTGTGATGCGTGAGCGCAGTAGTGCAGTGTGGTGCGTATCACAATGTGGGTATCTCAGATAAGTTTAAAACATGGAAAATCCAACAAAGTCACTGCGGAGAGTTGTAAACTCCCAAAGTAGAAAGATTATTCACAAAGTTTTCCAGTTCTGTACGGAGGAAAACAAAACGGTCTAGTTCTTCCTTAGCAAAAGGCAGTGGCTACAGTAGTAGGTACAAGTAAAAAGGATCGCTAAAGAATTTGAAAAACTAGCATTTCAGGTACACGAGTTACTACTCCAGGAAAACGACAGAGTCGGAAAAAGAAGTTTGAAATGGACGATTTTGGTAAGTACGTCGTTCACAGAACATTTTTGGGGTATTCTGAGGTGCGTAAAGAAATCCCAACATTGAAGAAGTTGTTCTATGCAGTACACGAGAAAATCAATTTCGGTGGTGGGCAGAAAACATTCTGGCGAATATTACACGAAATGGGATTTAATTTAAAAAATGCAAGAATATGCGGCAGATTTTAGTGGAACGCCAGAATATAGTTGCTCGCAGAGCAGCCTATTTGCGAACAATAAGAAGTAATGAAAAGGGTCCCAGGAAGCCGGTAGTTTATACCGACGAAACTTGGGTACATACCCACTACACTGTGAAGAAGTGTTGGCAACATGACGATATTCCTGTCTGGGCAAAGAGCAATAGTGGTGCTTGCTGGCGGTGAGATCGGCTTCAGTAAAGGAGGAGAATTAATCTACGACTGTATGTCTGCAAAAGTTTACCACAGTGAGATGAACAAGACCAACTACGAAAAATGGGACAGTGAAAGGCTTATACTAAACCTCCCGCCCAGTAGCATTGTTGTACTCGATAATGCGCCTTACCACACCGTGCAGGAAAACAAAGCTCCAACGATAGCATCTCGGAAAGAACACGTTGTTCAGTAGCTGAAGGATAATGGTTTGGACTTCGAGGAATATTTAACGAAGAGGGAGATGTTAGAAATTTCAAAGCAAACAAACCACCTCCAGTGTTTACCGCAGATAAACTTCTGAAAGACCATGGACTTGAAGCCCTCAGATTGCCGCCTTATCACTGTGGTCTAAACCCTATTGAACTGGTATGGAATATAATACAGCAAGAAATACCATAAAGAAACGTGTCTACATTACTTTAAACGCACTTAAAGGACTAGCGAGACAGTGTTTAAATTATATCACTGAAGAGAACTGGAAAAACGCCTGCATCCAATTAAGGTCCATTGAACAAGAATACTGGCATCGAGATGCCTTGATGGAAGAAGAAATAGAAAGAATAGTAATCAATGTGGGTTTGGATAGCAGTGATGAAGAGGAAACAAATAGTTTGGTCAGTTTTGTGGATTCCGGAGACTGTAATGGCAGTTCTACAGATACAGCAAGTGATGCAGACATAACAGCAGATTTCCATTCTTTAGATGACCGCGCCACAGGCGGAAGCTCTACAGATACAGCACGGGAGACGGATTTGCAGGAATCGGAATTTTAACATCAAAATTAATTAAGTCAATTTTGTGCTGCTCCTTAGCGTAGCATATTTTCTGCCTTCAATGGTGTACATACTCTCCTCCAATTTGCAGGCCAGTCAGACGGTGTAAACAGGTAACAGCGCCTCCACCGCGAGGTATCTTGTTAAATGTCCCGGGCAATAAGGAATATATTCCTATATCCACCTACATACTTGAGATGTATTGTGACGCCTTCACCCATCGACTACCACAATGCTTAAGAACTGTGATGCAAGAGTAATTCAGTTGGGAAAGGCATTTTGGATGCCTTTGTACTTAAGCAATCAGTGGTTATTTGTGTCACCAAAAGAAGAAAAGTTAACAACTTAACATTAAAAATGAAGGCAAACTGACACTAAAACCTAATTGCAAAGCCTTTACATCTTATGTCACCTTGGTATTGTCAGTAGCAATCTGCCAAATGATTTCATACCCAGTGCTCCTATAAATGTTTATTGTGGTCTCGGTTTTAAGCAACATTATAATTATGGCAAATTGCAACTTGATGTGCCTTTGGTAAATGTAATGTATTTTTCAGATGATTTAAGATTGGCTAGCATCAAGATAGATGAAATGAATGAGCTAACTGAAGAACAAGAAAGTGTGATGATGATGAGGTGGAGCTTAAGGGCGCTCAACTACAGTGGTTATTAGCGTTACAATGTATCAAATATAAAATTAAAAAGTCAAAAAACTAAAAACCCAGACACAAACTGGCTTGGTCAAAACACTAAAAAACACAACACACCAAAGACTAAAATCTACACACTAAAATCATGGTCACTAAAAGAATAAAACGTGTCAAGAACTGTTGAATGCAAGGAACATGAGCTCCTTATGTCCGGGGAGAAGGGCCCCATTAAAACTAACAATATAAAATTAAACAGCTAAAAGGCGCTGAGCGCATCAAATGCGACGGCTAAAACCAATGTCAGTGATAAAACGTAAAAGACATTCTACAGCATGCGCGTCGTCTGCCAACACGTTGGCTAGGCCAACAGGCAGACCCACGCGAACGCGCAGTGGAGCTAAAACTTGACACTCGGTTAAAATGTGACGGACCGTTAATGGCATAGCACACTGACCACACAGAGGTGCGGGATCACCACTAAGCAGGTATCTATGACTAAAAAGGCAATGTCCGATACGAAGGCGTGTTAAAAGTACCTCTTCCCGACGAGAAGCACGGGAAGAGGTAGCCCAGACTAGCGGAAGAGGTTTAACCTCCCGCAACTTGTTCCCCCGGAGGGCCGTCCACTCATCGCGCCAGCGCGAGAGGATGCGGCGACGTAAAACAACACACGAATCTGACGAGGGAACAACAGGGGTAAAAAATCTGGGTAATAAAATCGCCGATTTCGCAGCGGCGTCGGCCGACTCGTTTCCTGAGATGCCCACATGACCTGGAATCCACATAAAAGAGACGCTGATGCCAGAGGCACCAAGCGAATGGAGCTGGTCATGAATGCGCTGTACGAGCGGGTGGTAAGTGTACAGCGCGTTGATACTCTGAAGGGCACTCAGAGAGTCCGAACAAACAACACAACGCCGTAAGACTTGCCGCTGAATGTATAAAACACATTGATAGATACAAAAAGTTCGGCGGTATAAATCGAACATTGCCCGGGTAAACGAAAAGTAAAACTATGCGCACCTAAAACAAAGGCACATCCTACTCCAACATCAGTCTTAGACCCATCAGTATAAATAAAATGACAGTCTCCGAATTTTGCCTGAAGTTCTAAAAATGCGGATCTAAGGACTGAAGCAGGGGTCTCATTCTTCGGCATCAACGTTAACCCAAGGTGACAGTGGGTCTCAGCGCCCGACCAAGGAGGAAAACGCGTTTCACCCCGAGGAAGGGCCGGCGCTGGCGTAACGTCCAAATGCCGAAGGAGCTGTCGAAATCGAACCCCTGGAGGGAGCAATGCAGAGGAGCTAATCAAATAGTGGCGATCAAGCGACTCCTCCAAAAAATATCTCGAAAGACGGGTGGTCAGGCAAGCTTGAGAGTCGACAAGCATAGCTGCACAAAAGCATCTCACGCCGGAAGGACAGCGGAGGCTCTGCAGCTTCTGCGTACAGACTGGGTACAGGGCTAGTTGGAAAGGCCCCTGTAGCGACTCTTATGCCACGATGGTGAATGGCATTCAATCGACGTACCACAGATGGACGTGCCGACGAATAAACAATACACCCGTAATCAAGCTTGGATCGGTCCAAAGAGCGATAAAGGCGAAAAAGGACGTTCCGATCAGCTCCCCAGGATGTGCCACTTAAAACACGTAAAAGATTAAGAGAACGGTCACACCTTGCTTTTAAAAAGGAGACGTGCGAGGTCCAACACAACTTCATATCAAAAATCAACCCCAAAAATTTCGCCTCGTCTGCAAACGGAAGTATCCCTGGCCCAAGATGGAGAGAGGGCGGAGGGAAATACTTCCGACGCCAGAAATTGATACAGACGGATTTCTCGGCGGAGAAATTAAAGCCGTTGGCGTTACTCCAGGCGTAGAGACGGTCGATACAGCTCTGGAGACGGCGTTCGAGTAGACAGGTCCGCCGTGAACTGCAATAAATAGCGAAATCGTCAACAAAAAGGGACGATGAAATGCCAGGTGGAATACAATCAACAATGGGGTTGATAGCAATCGCAAAAAGTGTGACACTGAGTACAGAGCCCTGCGGTACTCCGTTCTCTTGAAGAAAACGACGCGATAAAACCGAGCCCACACATACACGAAAGACGCGGTCCGTCATGAACTCCCGAAGAAATATGGGAAGACGACCGCGGATATTCCATGCGTAAAGTGTACGTAAAATGCCGCCCCTCCAACAAGTGTCATAAGCTTTCTCCAGGTCAAAAAATACAGCCACGGTTTGACACTTTCTCAGAAATCCATTCATAATATGCGTCGACAAGGACACCAGATGGTCGACGGTAGAGCGATAGCGACGAAACCCGCACTGAGCGTTCGCTAGAAGTTTCTGAGACTCAAGCCACCATGTCAACCGCCCGTTGATCATGCGCTCCATCACCTTGCAAATGCAACTGGTGAGGGAGATAGGGCGGTAGCTGGAAGGTAGTTGGCGATCCTTCCCAGGCTTAAGTATAGGGACAATGGTGGCTTCGCGCCAAACGGAAGGAAAAATGCCGTCTTGCCAAATACGGTTATAGACCTGTAAGAGAAAGACTTTACTGTCGGCTGAAAGGTGCTTTAACATCAGGACATGAATGCCGTCCGGCCCAGGAGCGGTGTGCCGAGAGCAATGAAGAGCGTGCTCCAGCTCCCTCATTGTGAAAAGTTCATTATAACACTCATTATTAGGAGACCGAAAATTAAAGGTGTCGGAATCCAGCCGGTCTTTGATAGAGCGAAAGCCGGCGGAATAATGGTTTGAACTGGATACCGCCTCAAAGGCAGCACCGAGAGTGTTAGCGATAGCAGCCGGATCCACTATAGTGGCATTGGAAACCTGAAGGCCAGAAACAGTACAATGCGACACTTTACCTGAGAAGCGACGAAGTTTATCCCAAACAACAGATGAAGGCGTAAAGCGATTAAAAGACTCGACAAAACGAGCCCACGACGCCTTCTTGCTATCCTGAATAATGCGACGAGCCCTGGCGCGCGATTGTTTAAAAGTCACCAAATTATCAATTGTAGGGTGTCGCCGAAACACCCTAAGCGCAGTTCTACGGGCACGAACGGCGTCCCGACAATCCTCGTTCCACCACGGAACAATTGGCCGCCGAGGTTGAGAGGATGAACGGGGTATTGCGCGTTCGGCGGCAGCGAAAATAATAGACGTTAGGTGCTGCACTATTTGGTTAATTTCGTAGAAGGGCTGGTCGTCAAAATGCACGAGGCTGGAATACAAGCTCCAGTCGGCTTTTGCGAATATCCAGGTAGGTACTCTGGAATACTGTACGTGGTGCGACAAAAGAGAAACGATGCAGGGTAATGGTCGCTGGAGGTGTCAGCGACGACGTTCCACTGAATACGATGAGCAAGCTGGAGTGAGCAGATGGCAAGGTCCAGGTGAGAGAATGTACCAGAAGAATCAGAAATAAAAGTAGGTGCACCTGTATTGAGGATGGAAAGATTGAACTGATAAAAAATGTCGGAAAGAAGAGTTCCCCTCGCACAAGCCCTTTGCGAACCCCATAGTGGGTGATGGGCATTTAAATCTCCCAACAGAAGAAATGGTGTTGGGAGAGCGGACAGGAGAGCTCGAATGTCCGCGGGAGCGAGGGGAGACGATGGAGGTGAATATACAGAGCAAACAGAAAACAAAAAGCCGGGTAAGTGAAGGCGAACGGCAACAGCTTGCAAGTCGGATGTAAGTGTGACAGGTTTAAAATGAACGTCGTTACGCACTAAGAACATGACACCTCCATGAGCAGGAGTACCCTCCTCCGGTTCAAGGTCGTAGCGAACCGGAGTATATCCTCGGAGATCAAAAGGATCGTGAGGGCGAAGCTTAGTCTCCTGCAAACATACGACCATAGGGGAATGGGAACGCAATAAGAGTTGCTGTTCCGCCCTATGCGATCGCACACCACGTACATTCCAGGTCAGGATAGCCATTAAGAAAAAAGGGATAAACTGTCTACTTAGAAGGGCGGCTTAAAATTACCTTTTGTTTAACCTTGGGGCTCGGGCTTTTTGTATGGAGTTGGTCAGACTCCATAGCTTCCTCGGAGGGAGGGCCCACGCGCTCAGTGCCAGAAACCGATTCAAGCGCCGTGAATTGGTTCTGGGTGGCGATGGGTGAGTGGTGCCGCTGAGCGCGGCTTGTCCCAGGACCTTCCTGGGACAGCGACCTCCGAGGAGGAGAAGGTGAACTTTTGTTACCGCGCGCACGCGGAGGGTCTTTCAAAAAATCTTCCCTACGAAGTTTCTGCTTGGGCTTCTTTTCAACGGCTTGCAACTTCATGGACTTTGGACCAGGTTTATAGGGCTTGGTACCAGTAGCTTTAATGGACGGCCTGATGTTAGTGGCGGTTAATCCAGTCATGGTCCAGGTCTGAGCTTCGGCATCTACTCGTGGTACTAGCGAGGCAACAACAGAACTAAATGTGCCAGATCGCAGCAGTGAAGGTTGGCGCGCATGGTAAAGCCTCCGGGCTTCAGCGAAGGAGAGTTTTTCCTTTACCCGGATCTCCTGGATCGCCTTCTCGTCCAAGTACCGCGGACAGTCGGCAAACGAAGCAGAATGAGACCCTTTACAATTAACGCAAACGGGGGCTGTTGAACAGGTACCTTCGTGTGAGGGCTGGCTACATGTTGCACAGACGTTAACGGCACTCTTACATGAGACTTGCGTATGCCCAAAACGTTGGCATTTAAAACAACGCAGAGGTCTAGGAATATAAGGCCTCACAGAAATCCGTTCGTACCCTGTGGGCAGATCGACGCCATCAAATGTAATAAACAGGGTACGAGTGGGTACCAATACGCCGTCGCGTTTGGCCTGCACTCGATGAACCGCTGTCACCCTCTGGTCTGCAAGATATTCGACCAGGTCTTCGTCAGAGATGCCATCGAGGCTATGCGTGGTGACAACGCCTCTACAAGAATTCAAGGTGCGGTGCTTCTCAACACGGATAGGATAACCGTGGAGAAGCGTGGCGCTCAACAAGGACTTACTTTGTGCCTCGGATTTGCTTTGAACCAATAACGAACCATTACGAAGCCGAGTGCAGGAAAGAACCGGACCAGCAATTGAGTCAATGCCCTCTTGGATGATAAAAGGGTTCACCTTCTCGAATGATTGTCCCTCCTCTGTACGGGTAATCACTAAGTAACAACCAGCTGTTGGCGGTGCTACTTCTGTTACTCAAGTTTTTCGGCGCTTGTTGTTTATAATGGAGAAAGGGTGCTCCATAGCGAAAAAAATCCTCCACCATTGCAACCGTCTCCGACCTCGGGCTCTGACTTCCCGGGCGTTAGCCCGGCTTGGGTGAGTGGCCTATCTAGCTCACCCCAGGGTCACACCTCCCGGAACATAGACTGAGGGACCCAATCGCCGTCGGGAGTCAGCAGCTCATGCAATGGCCCCCCCGCGGGACTGCAGTTGAACAGCGGATACGAACACACACCCTACATGACGACCCTGGGTGGTGGGGATGACGCCATTACCCACTCACCCAGCTGCGCACCCAGTGCGCGGGTATCCGTCAGGCTGTGTCCACGGAGGACTAAAATAAAAGGTTAAAAGAAAATAAAAGTGTGTGGGCGTTTCGCACTCAAGGTAGGCCGGCGAAGAAGTAAAAGAGACGTGTAAATGAATGGGCGTGGGGCGAAATGTGCAGAAATAGAATAGAAGAAAGAAATGATGGTGAGGTGCGGTATGAATGTAATGCAAAGAACGCACGAGAGCCTACCTTGTGTTCCCCGGTCACGAGAAGAACCCACCTCCACCGGATGGGGATGAAAGGGTGAAAATGCCTATGGATGGCTCGGGTACCCCGTGTGCGCCTAAACCCGTACTCACAAAAGGTGAGCCCCTGGGGGGAACAAGAAAGTAAAGATTATTCTCAATGGTATGTTCATGTAACTGGCACGTTTTGGTTATGGGATAAGTGTATCCTTAAGCATTGCCTGAAGGAAACCACAGGTCGCCTTTGTGTAAGGATGCACAATTATGGCTCCAATAACAGCATTATACTCTAGAGCCAGCAATGACGAGCAAGATTCATTTAAGGAGTCGATTGAACTTGCGCTCCCCATAGTGGAACAACCACAGTCAATTAGATCGCTCCCGTCGGAGGAAAATATCTCTGAGAAAGATAAAACTTCTGTAGCCTATAGGGCCAGGAACAAAAATGAGACATTTCACTAAAGTTTTCACCAATTGGCAAAAACATTTCTTTAGAGGGAGGTAAAACATGTATGTGTGATTCATGTGCGCATACCACTGTAATAAAAGTATGTAATGTATGTTACAAATTTGTAATGAAAAGAGATTTTAGTAATTCTGTATAAAATGAACCAGTGTTAAGAAGTCTGGTCTCTTGCGTGAGGAATTGCTATATCAGAGGTCGAGAGTTGAAGCTGTACACGCAGAAGAAGTGTGCGCTATTCTTAGTGAATACTGCCTGGCATTATTCTAGAACATTCTCAAATTTGTAATGAAAAGAGATTTTAGTAATTCTGTATAAAATGAACCAGTGTTAAGAAGTCTGGTCTCTTGCGTGAGGAATTGCCATATCAGAGGTCGAGAGTTGAAGCTGTACACGCAGAAGAAGTGTGCGCTATACTTAGTGAATACTGCCTGGCATTATTCTAGAACATTCTCAAATGTATGTACATATGTAACTGTCTGTTGCCAAGAGCCAACACCATCAGCACTTGCCTTCACATTTGTATAAATAGTCCTAAAGATGGTAGGTGCGTGGGAGTAGCATCAAGAGAGGTCTGCACGTCCGTTTGCTTAATAAATCCTCTTCCTTTTTCTTCTTCACTGGACTTAGTCTGTGAAACAACCCAAGCACCTCCTGCTCTCCTTGAGGACGACCTAGTTCGAATCCCTACCAACGACTATCCTTAACAAACTAAGTCTTAGGGCTATCAATTCCAGTAGGTGAGAATATTTGACACTGCTATGTTGTGGACTTAAAATTTTGCTACCTTCATTGATTAGTTCTATTATACAGTTTCTGAGTCATTCTTAGTTTCCTGGTTTATTATTCTCCATAGTGTCTTAGTTTTATTTATTGCAGTTTGTACGATTTTTTCATTTTCTCGCTTATTCTCTTCCAGAATTACTTTGCGATACATATTTGTGTACATAGTCTATAAAATAATTGTTTATGTTACCCTGTTTCCTTTACCTGTGCAAAAGCTTCAGCTTTTTACTCCAACTTTTTTATTGCTTTCGTAATCCACGCATTTTGGTTAAGATTCCTTTTATTTATACGTCATGTTGAACCACTAAAGCAATATATTTAAGAAAGTAGTGAATGTTACACTAATATCCGTCTCCTGAAGGATCTTCTGCCAACTTTCCCCCTTTAGTTCATTAGTTTTATATTTTTTGGATTAAAGGCCCTTTCAGGCACGTTCCTATTTCCTCCATTTGTCTAAATGCTGGTACATCATCCAAAATGATGGATAGGGCCATATACTCAACTAATGATTGTTTTTGGAATTTAAATTTGTTGGTGATCATTACATCCAGTAGTGACTTTGAGTCAGTGTATAACGAGAGCATGTCTTATTTTATTTACCTTATTGCCTTCCTCTGAAAAGTCAACGTTCCAATCTCCACAAACTAAGAGTGTTATACTTTCTGGTTGCACGGGAAAGAACTGCATTTAATTTAGTTAAAGAACAATATCGAGTTTGGTATTTGGTGGACTGTAAATGCACATAAATATATTCAGTTCACAAATCTGAATTAACGACAACTCAAAAGTTATCTTCCTTGAGGTCCTCAAATAGATCTATATTTCTGGTTTTTATGCCTGATCTAACATATATACAGATGGGCCATCAAAAGAAGGGGAGCGAGAGGAATGTGTAAGGTACGTAAACATTTTCTACAGTCCTCATAATATTTATGCACGCTACTACGGTCGGTGCCAATCAAGAAAGCGTTTGACAGTTCCTAACCACGTGGTGGAAAGCTTTAAATGAATTGGAGAGGATGAATACGTCACAGCAGTCGTCATAGCAACGATTAGAAGAATCAATTAAAACTAAGACCTTTCCAAAGCAACGATAGACGCATAAACCTTGTTGAGGATACTGTAATACGTGATTAGCAAGACGTGCCTGACTAGCGACAGTTGCAGTAATATGAACTGCAGGTCTTATCTTCTGCTGTCGCTGCAGTTATAAACAGTGCCTTTCTTTAGCCACAGCTTGCAATGTATGTGCATCAGTTTAGAGATTGCCTTGTACTGGCAAGTTATTTTGCATCATCCTATTTGTGCAGTTATTTGCTTTGTGCTTACGTGTGTTTTAGTCCGTGTATCTGTGCGTTTTTTGTGAGCATTTGCAATTGTGTTATCACTTAATGGATATTTAACAATATCCATAAACTGTTGCAATGATAATAAGCTATATGAAAAACTGCGCGTACTCAGTAATCGAATAAAACTTTATTTACTAAAGGTATCCCAATTAAAGGACAAACGCGGGAAATAATATGCTCTGTGAGAGAAGCAGTGGAATGTTTCCATTACAATAAGTATCAATATTTGACAGGCATGTCCCTTTTATTAACGCAGATCTTTACACTGTTATATTCTTGCATGTAGATTCATTATTTTATAATTGTCTTCATATACAGAGCGGTCCCTCAGCGCTCTGGCCGGGAATTGCAGGGCAGTCTTGTGCAACACGTCTGAATGAACTCAAGGCCACGGGGTCTTCCACGTGGTTTTAGGGCAGTTTGTCATGATTCTTCGTTGAGGAAACACGTAGCACTCCTGGTCAGAAAAGGTCGCTAGGTTCCGAAAGTTGCTAAGTGCCGTGCAATTATGCAGTGATGTAGGTAGAACAATTTATATAATGTGCTAACTGTATTCCTCAATATAACCATATTCAAGCTCACAAACGAGTTAATGTTAGTCAAGTGACTATTTCAAGTTCGCGCGAATCTAAAGAACGGTGATAGAGCACCGAGATTAAATAACTAGCCGGGGCAAACTTTAGTGTTCTAAGAGACAATAGTGTTCCCACAGTGCTAAAAAGAATCACGCGTGTTAGAGGATATCAATGAATCTTGCAGGATTTCTAACAAACAGAGTGAGAAAGGTGAATACGGTGTTTCTTGCAAGACAATATCCTGGTGACCCCACTTTTGCAAGTCAACATTAACAACAACTGTAGGGCATTTCAGGCCGATTCGTTGACAGTGACCCTGAGATCGACGAGAAGTGTTTGCTGCCTGACATCGGCGATTAGGAGTCCTGAAGACTTCACCTACAACGACGAGAACGACTGCGAGGTAAGATTAACACAACGACCTAGCGCGCAGTCAAAACGGTACAATACTTAACCACGATTTGATCGATTTTATGGAAAACGTAGATTTGGAACGTGAATCACAATTGGCAAGGAGAACAATGAGAGCATTATAGCGATGTGCAGTCTTAAAACCCTACAGATTCGCAAAGAATACTGTAACAGAAGCTATTTTACCATTAGTGCAATTTCAAGAAAACAGGACACAAGAGGCCTACCAGTTCCTCCAATTCATCAAATTCCCTGTGCACCCAGATTTTATGCAACTGGAGGTTTCCAGGTAAATATAAGTATAATTAAAACACTATATTCATGCAGTTATTTCAATTATGTAAGTGTACTTACAACAGTTGTGTTCGTAAAGTTATTTCAGAATAAACATGCATAAAATGGGCATCAATTTGAGCAATGTGATTTTCAGTACCTTTACTATAGGATATACGTAGTAAAATGTGTAGCATATGTCGAGCGTAACGTTAAGTTAGGCTAGCTTGGCTTTCTCCAAATATACCGCTCATTTCCTTTTTTGTGGGGGCAATATATATTGCTCAAGAGCTGTTTAGAAAAAATGCACGCTTCTATCCCAGTCCAGCCGATTTTAGTTTATATATAAAGATATACTCCTAAAACAGTCATGTGAAAGTTTTTCTTTTCTATAAAAGCCTTCTTTCGTGTGGTTTTAATGGGTAGGTATACTTAAGTCTCCCTTTTTCCAAGTGTCACGGGTAATAATAACGGTTACTAATGATTTTAAAACACTATAATGGCTTAACTATTGTTAACCTATACTCGGCGCCAATCAGGAAGGTGATTGACAGTTGACTAACCACGTGCGCAAAGCTTTAAACGAATGGGACGAATACGTCACAGCGGTCGTCATAGCAACCATTAGAAGGACCAATTAGAACTAAGACGTTTCTATAGCAACGATAGACGCAAATGCCTTGTTGCCGATATTGTAACACGTGATTGGCATGACGTGCCGGGCGAGTGACCGTATGGTAAACTTGATCCCATTCTGATCTTCTGCTGTCGCTGCAGTTATAAACAGTGTCCTCCTTTTAGCCCCAGCTTGCTTATGTTTTTGCATCAGTTTAGAGATTGCCTGCGTACTAAAAAGTTCTTTTGCATCATCCTATTTGTATGGTATTTGCCTTGTGCTGCGTGTATTTATGCGTGTGTGTGTGTGTTGTGTGAGCATTTATAATTGTCCTAACAGGTTTAATGGATATTTAACGTTGTCCACCCTGACTTCCTCGGCGTAGGCTCATCCAAGTGGTGAGGGAGTCGGCCAAAACGCCCCCCCCCCACGTGTAGGCCTGAGCCTTGTTTGTTCTGTTTTGCACTTTTCAGGGAGGATGCGCTTTGCCAATACACCGCTTTGGTTTTTGCTTCACCTAAACGGGCGGCTAGGGACTAACCCACCCCTAGTCAATCGGCCGGGACTAGGTTTTGTATTAAACTCCAGGGTGAGTGGGACGGCGTGCCCGCTATATTCCGTGTGTAGCTCTGTCATCCCAGTGGGATGATCCCTTGTTGGACTCCGTGATGGGTGGGGAGCATTGCGTGACGAATCTTTTTAATATCTTTCATTGTTAACACCCCCAATACCATACAACAATCGTGAAGGGAAAGGAAGTAGTCGAGTCCAGTGATCCTCGCTACTTAGCGATTTCGGGAACTAAGGAAAGGCAAAAATTTACTACGGCGAATCCATTTCTAATTCAAAAGGGTCTGGACAGCATTGCTGGTCCTGTTAAATCCGGTGTAAGATCTCGTAATGGCACGCTCCTAGTTGAAGCCCTTTCAGCATGCCAGGCAGCCAAAATTCTTAAAGCGAAACTGTTAGGTAGCTATCCTGTACGTGTTGAGCTGCACCGGAGCTTGAACTCCTCGCGCGGTGTGGTCAAAACCCGTGCATTGGACGGTATATCCGATGAGGAGATTCAGGAAAATCTTTTTGATCAATGGGTTACAGCTGTTTATCGCGTCCAGCGGAAGGACAGGGATGCATTCGTGCCCACACGTACCCTATTCCGTACCTTTGATCGGGTAGACCTCCCTCAGAGAATTAAGGCAGGTCATTGTAGTCCGGCCGTACATCCCAAGTTGCGATGCTACAAATGTCAGCGCTTTGGACACACCGGTGACTTCTGTAATGGTATCTGCTCCTGTGCTAAATGTGGAGACATCTCACACATGGAGAATACACCTCCACTCCGGCGTGTGTTAACTGCAGCGGCGAACATCCTCGAGTTCCCGAGATTTCCCCGATTTGTGGAGGAACGAGCGATCACGGAGCTCCTGAGCATTCGCCAACCCTCTATCCCGCTGTCCGGTACGTATAGCTCCGTTGTAGCTAAACCGGCACCGAGTCGGGAAATCGCCACTCAGACCGGCGATATCCACAGGGCCGCAATTTCAGATCAGATTCTAGTAGCCCGCTCGCTTCCAAAGCCCTCGACATCACCACGTGGTCAACATCTGCAAGGACTGTAACTGCCAGCCTTTCTCCTGTCCGATCCAATATTTAGGCTTTGACTTCCTCAACTAAGTCTGCAAAGGTCATTATCAGCACTACTTCACCGCCAAAGTTCAAAATCCGCTATACCAGTTCCGACTTCCTGAAGGACACTGCCCAGAGTGTATCCGAAACTTCGAATGGAACCAATAGTCAACGCTGCTCTTCCGGTAGATCCTCTTCTGCGGCTTCTTCTTGGACGGACTCCTATCGGCGATCTACATCTTCGCTGGTCTCTACTTCCAATCGGTTCGTGCTCGAACCGAAATTTTCTATTGGAAAAGGGTCCTTCCCGTGGAGGAGATGGAGCAGAAGGATTCTTCCACTACTACCAGGCCGCCTGTGAAGAAGCGGCAGGACAAAACATCCTCTAAAGGTGCTGGCTTGCAACCCAAGAAAAAGGGTAGATTAATTCGTCCACCGCTTTCGTCGTGGTAGCCTCTTACGATTGCGAACTTCTGTTTTACTTAGAATTGCTATGCTAGACTGAAACTTACGTGGTTTTAGATCCCATCGACCAGAACTTGAACTTTTGCTCAACCAGTATGAGCCCCTGATCGTTTGTTTGCAAGGGACTAAACTCCGTCCACAAGACACCTTTAAACTTTGACCGTATCGCTCAGCACGGAAGATGCTATTCCTGTGCACGGGGGCACCAGAGATGACCTTTTCGTGGACTCTGTGTCAATTCAATCTGATATCCAGTCAGTTGCTGTACGGATACATCTCTCCGATTTACCATATGTAATCTTTATCTTCCACCATCTGCCAACATCTCGCGCACTGATTTAGTCGATCTCGTTTCCCAGCTGCCAACTCCTTTTCTGTTGCTGGGAGACGTCAACGCCCATCACACTCTTTGGGGATCACCTCGGGCTTGTGCGTGAGGCACATTAAACATCGACTTTTTTTAACCTTGCTCTTTTGAACACCGGGGAGTCTACCTTTCTTTCAGGCTCCTTCAACAATCTTTCACGTATTGATATCGCAGTTTGTTCACCACAGTTAGCAGCACTCAACCCCGCTCAACTTCTAGGATTGTCAGCACCCTTACAATGTGTAAAACTTAAAAAACAAAATCTAAAACACAGGACACAAACCGGCGTAGTCAAAAACGCTAAAACAAATCACCACATTCTAAACACTACCACACTAAAATAATGGTCAATAAAAGAGTAAAACGACGTGTCAGGAAGCGTAGAGCGTAAGGGACAAGCTCGCCATATCTCTGTCGGGTAGAAGAGTCCCCATAAAAGCATACAGTATAAAGTAACAAAACTAAAAAAACGCTCAGGGCATCAAATGTGTCGGCTAAAACCAATTTCAGTGATAAAACGTAAAAGACATTCTACAGTATGCGCGTCGTCTGCCAAAACGTTGGCTTAACCAACAGGCAGAGACACACGAACGCGATATTGAGCTAAAACCTGACACTCTGTTAAAATGTGACGTACCGTTAACGGCGCATCAAACCGCTTAGAGTGGTGCGGGTGATGATGATGATGATGATGATGAGATGCGGCTTAAGGGCACTCAACAGCTATGGTCATCAGCGCCCTTACAAAGTTTAAAATTGAAAGTCCAAAAATAAAAAAATGTGTAAAAAACCGCATTGACAAAAAACATTATAAATCAAGCCATCGATGTGTAAAATTTAAAATCCAGAAATTAAAATACGGGACAGAAACCCGCGCAGTCCAAACAATAAAATACATAGCAAAGTCTAAAAACAACCACACTAAAAGCTTTGTAAAACAAACAATACAAGAGTAAACTACGTGTCAGGATCTGTAGAAGCCAAGAGCGTCATATGACCCCGGAGAGAACAGCTCCCCATTAAAATGGACAATATAAAATCATTAAACTAAAATACGCTCAACACATTAAATGCGTCGAATAAAACCGCTGTCACGAATAAAACGTGAAAGACTTTCTACAGTATACGCGACGTATGCTAAAACGTTGGCTACACCAACAGACAAAGCTACAGGAACGAGCAATGGTACTAAAACCTGACACTCAGTTAAAATGTGACGCACCGTTAAGGGTGCCGTACACTGAACACAGAGTGGTGCGGGGTCACCACTCAGCAAATACCTATGACTAAAAACGCAATGTCCGATACGAAGGCGTGTTAAAATCACCTCTTCCCGACGAGAAGCACGAGAAGAGGTGGCCCAGACAACCGGAAGAGGTTTAACCTCCCGTAACTTGTTCCCCCTAAGGGCCTCCCACTAATCACGCCAACGCGATGATGATGATGATATGCGGTTTAAGGGCGCTAAACTGCTATGGTCATCAGCGCCCTTACAGTGTATAAAAGATAAGGTCAAAATATAAAACAGGTAAAAAAACCGCATATTTAAAAACGGGACACAAACCCGCGATGTGCAAAAAGCTAAAACTAACAATAATATAACAATACCAAATATAACAATAATAACAATAACAATAACAATGACAACAATAAGAACAAGACAAATAGCTGAAAAACCAACACACTGAAAGCATAGGCAGTAAAGGATTAAAACGTGTCAGGAACTGTAGAATGCGAGGGACATGAGCGCCATATGTCCACTGGGGATAAGAGTTCCCATAAAAACAGACAGGATAAAAGTACGAAGCTAACAGACGCCCAACGCATTAAATGCGCAGATTAAAATCACTGTCATGAATAAAACGTAAAACACATTCCACAGCATGCGTGTCGTCTGCCAAAACGTTAGCTAGGCCAACAGGCAGACCCACACGAGCACGCAATGCAGCTAAAACCTGACACTCTGTTAAAATGTGACGCACCGTTAAGGGCACGTCACACTGCCCACAGAGTGGTGCGGGGTCACCACTGAGCAAATACCTATGACTAAAAACACAATGTCCAATCCGTAGACGAGCTATAATTACCTCTTCCCGACGACAAGAACGAGAAGAGGAACCCCAGATCAACGGGAAAGGCTTAACCTCCCGCAACTTGTTCCCCCGGAGGGCCGTCCACTCATCGCGCCAGCGCGAGAGGATGCGGCGACGCAAAACAACACACGAATCTGACGAGGGAACAACAGAGGTAAAAAGTCTGGGTAATAAAATCGCCGATTTCGCAGCGGCGTCGGCAGACTCATTACCTGAGATGCCCAATTGACCTGGAATCCACATGAAGGACACGCTGATGCCAGAGACACCAAGCGAGTGGAGCAGGTCATGTATGCGCTGTACGAGTGGGTGGTAATTGTACAGCGCATGAATAGCCGTACAAATAAAACAGTGCCGTAAGTCGTGCCGCTGAATGTATAAAACGGATTGATAAATGCTAAAAAGTTCGGCGGTCAAAATATAAATTGAACATTGTCGAGGTAAACGAAAAGTAAAACTCTGTACACCAAAAACAAAGGCACATCCTACTCCACAAACAGTCTTAGACCCATCAGTATATATAAAATGACAGTCCCCGAACTGCGCCTGTAGTTCTAAAAAGGCGGATCTAAGAACAGAAGCAGGGGTCGCATTTTTCGGCATCGACGTTAGCCCAAGGTGGATGTGGGCCTCAGCGCGCGACCATGGAGGAAAACGCGTTTCCCCTCGGGTAAGGGCCGGCGCTGGCGGAACGTCCAAATGCCGAAGTAGCAGTCGAAATCGAACCCCTGGAGGGAGCAAAGCAGAGGAGCTAACTAAATATTGCCGGTCATGTGAATCCACGTAAAATGCCGCGAAGAACGGGTGGTCAGGCAAGGTGGAGAGTCGACAGGCATAGCTACACAAGAGCATCTCACGCCTGAAAGACAGCGGAGGCTCTGCAGCCTCAGCGTAAAGACTGGGCACGGGGTTAGTTGGAAAGGTCCCTGTAGCGACTCTAATACCACAATGATGAATGGGATTCAAACGACGTAACACAGATGGACGTGCCGACGAATAAACAATACACCCGTAATCAAGTTTGGATCGGACCAAAGAGCGATAAAGGCGAAGAAGGACGGTCCGATCAGCTCCCCAGGATGTGCCACTTAAAACACGTAAAAGATTAAGAGAACGGTCACACTTTGCTTTTAAAAAGGAAACGTGCGAGGTCCAACACAACTTTCTATCAAAGATCAACCCCAAAAATTTCGCCTCGTCTGCAAACGGAAGCATCCCTGGCCCTAGATGGAGAGAGGGCGGAGGGAAATACTTCCGGCGCCAGAAGATGATGCAGACGGATTTCTCGGCGGAGAAATTAAAGCCGTTGGCGTTACTCCAGGCGTAGAGACGGCCGATACAGCTCTGGAGACGGCGTTCGAGTAGACAGGTCCGCCGTGAACTGCAATAAATAGCGAAATCGTCAACAAAAAGGGACGATGAAATGCCAGGTGGAATACAATCAACAATGGGGTTGATAGCAATTGCAAAAAGTGTGACACTGAGTACAGAGCCCTGCGGTACTCCGTTCTCTTGAATAAAACGACGAGATAAAACCGAGCCCACACGTACACGAAAGACGCGGTCCGTCATGAACTCCCGAAGAAATATGGGAAGACGACCGCGGATATTCCATGCGTGAAGTGTACGTAAAATGCCGCCCCTCCAACAAGTGTCATAAGCTTTCTCCAGGTCAAAAAACACAGCCACGGTTTGACACTTTCTCAGAAATCCATTCATAACATGCGTCGACAGGGACACCAGATGGTCGACGGTAGAGCGATAGCGACGAAATCCGCACTGAGCGTTCGCAAAAGTTTCTGAGACTCAAGCCACCATGTCAATCGCCCGTTGATCATGCGCTCCATCACCTTGCAAATGCAACTGGTGAGGGAGATAGGGCGGTAGCTGGAAGGTAGTTGGCGATCCTTCCCAGGCTTAAGAATAGGGACAATGGTGGCTTCGCGCCAAACGGAAGGGAAAATGCCGTCTTGCCAAATACGGTTATAGACCTGTAAGAGAAATAGTTTACTGTCGGCTGATAGGTGCTTTAACATCAGGACATGAATGCCGTCCGGCCCAGGAGCGGTGTGCCTAGAGCAATGAAGAGCGTGCTCCAGCTCCCTCATTGTGAAAAGTTCATTATAACACTCATTATTAGGAGACCGAAAATTAAAAGAGTCGGAATCCAGCCGGTCATTGATAGAGCGAAAGCCGGCGGAATAATGGTTTGAACTGGATACCGCCGCAAATGCAGCACCCAGAGTGTTAGCAATGGCAGCCGGATCCACTATAGTGGCATTGGAAACCTGAAGGCCAGAAACAGTACAATGCGACAGTTTACCTGAGAAGCGACGACGTTTATCCCAAACAACAGATGAAGGCGTAAAGCGATTAAAAGACTCGACTAAACGAGTCCACGACGCCTTCTTGCTATCCTGAATAAAGCGACGAGCCCTGGCGCGCGATTGTTTAACAGTCACCAAATTATCAATTGTAGGGTGTCGCCGAAACAACCTAAGCGCAGTTCTACAGGCACGAACGGCGTCCCGACAATGCTCGTTCCACCACGGAACAGGTGGCCGCCTAGGTTGAGAGGATGAACGGGGTATAGCGCGTTCGGCGGCAGCGAAAATAATAGACGTAAGGTGCTGCACTAGGTGGTTAATATCGGAGAAGGGCTGGTCGTCAAAATGCACGAGGCTGGAATACAAGCTCCAGTCGGCTTTTGCGAATATCCAGGTAGGTACTCTGGAATGCTGTACGTGGTGCGACAAAAGAGAGACGATGCAGGGGTAATGGTCGCTGGAGTAGGTGTCAGCGACGATGTTCCACTGAAGACGATGAGCAAGCTGGAGGGAACAAATGGCAAGGTCCAGGTGAGAGAATGTACCAGAAGAATCAGAAATAAAAGTAGGTGCACCGGTATTGAGGATGGAAAGATCGAACTGATAAAACATGTCGGAAAGAAGAGTTCCCCTCGCACAAGCCCTTGGCGAACCCCATAGTGGGTGATGGGCATTAAAATCCCCCAACAGAAGAAAGGGTGTTGGGAGAGCGGACAGGAGAGCTCGAATGTCCGCGGGAGCGATGATGATGATGATGATGATGATATGCGGCTTAAGGGCGCTAAACTGCTGAGGTCATCAGCGCCCTTACAAGGTATAAAATATAGTCAAAAAATAAAAGACAGGTAAAAAACCGCATAATTAAAAAACGGGACACAAACCCGCGATGTCAAAAAGCTAAAACTAACAATAACAAATATAACAATAACAATAATAACAATAACAACAATAACAATAAAAACAATAATAACAATAACAACAATAATAAGAACAAGACAAAGATCTGAAAAACAACACACTAAAAGCATAGGCAGTAAAGGATTAAAACGTGTCAGAACTGTAGAATGCGAGGGACATGAGCGCCATATGTCCACTGGGGATAAGAGTTCCCATAAAAAACCGACAGGATAAAAGTACGAAGCTAACAGACGCTCAACGCATTAAATGCGCAGATTAAAATCACTGTCATGAATAAAACGTAAAACACATTCCACAGCATGCGTGTCGTCTGCCAAAACGTTGGCTAGGCCAACAGGCAGACCCACACGAGCACGCAATGCAGCTAAAACCTGACACTCTGTTAAAATGTGACGCACCATTAAGGGCACGTCACACTGCCCACAGAGTGGCGCGGGGTCACCACTCAGCAAATACTTATGACTAAAAATGCAATGTCCGATACGAAGGCGTGTTAAAATTACCTCTTCCCGACGAGAAGCACGGGAAGAGGTAGCCCAGACTAACGGGAGAGGCTTAACCTCCCGCAACTTGTTCCCCCGGACGGCCGTCCACTCATCGCTCCAAAGCGAGAGGATGCGGCGACGTAAAACAATAAACAAATCTGACGAGGGAACAACAGAGGTAAAACGTCTGGGTGATAAAATCGCCGACTTGGCAGCGACATCGGCAGACTCATTAGCTGAGATGCTCACATGACCTGGAATCCACAAGAAGGAGACGCTGATGCCAGAGACATCAAGCGAGTGGAGCAGGTCATGAATGCGCTGTACGAGCGGGTGGTAACTGTACAGCGAGCTAATACTTTGAAGAGCACTCAGGGAGTCGGAACAAATAAAACAGTGCCGTAAGTCGTGCCGCTGAATATATAAGAGAGACTGATAAATGCTAAAAAGTTCGGCGGTAAAATCGAACATTGCTCTGGTAAACGAAAGGTAAAACTATTTCCACCACAAAAAAAGGCACATCCTACTCCAGCATCAGTCTTAGATCCATCAGTAAAGATAAAAGGCAAGTCCCCGAATTGCGACTGAAGTTCTAAAAACGCTGATCTAAAGACTGAAGAAGGGGTCTCATTCTTCCGCATTGACGATAACCCAAGGTGACAGAGGGCCTCAGCGCGCGACCATGGAGGAAAACGCGTTTCTCCCCTTGGAAGGGCCGGCGCTGGCGTAACGTCCAAATGCCGAAGGAGCAGTCGAAATCGAACCCCTGGAGGGAGCAATGCAGAGGAGCTAACTAAATATTGCCGGTCAAGTGAATCCTCGAAAAATGCCGCGAAAGACGGGTGGTCAGGTAAGCTTGAGAGTCGACAGGCATAGCTGCACAAGAGCATCTCACGCCTGGAGGACAGCGGAGGCTCTGCAGCTTCAGCATAAAGACTGGGCACGGGGCTAGTTGGAAAGGCCCCTGTAGCGACTCTAAGACCACGATGATGAATGGGATTCAAACGACGTAACACAGATGGACGTGCCGACGAATAAACAAAACACCCGTAATCAAGTTTGGATCGGACCAAAGAGCGATAAAGGCGAAGAAGGACGGTCCGATCAGCTCCCCAGGATGTGCCACTTAAAACACGTAAAAGATTAAGAGAACGGTCACACTTTGCTTTTAAAAAGGAAACGTGCGAGGTCCAACACAACTTCCTATCAAAAATCAACCCCAAAAATTTCGCCTCGTCTGCAAACGGAAGTATCCCTGGCCCAAGATGGAGAGAGGGTGGAGGGAAATACTTCCGGCGCCAGAAGTTGATGCAGACGGATTTCTCGGCGGAGAAATTAAAGCCGTTGGCGTTACTCCAGGCGTAGAGACGGTCGATACAGCTCTGGAGACGGCGTTCGAGTAGACAGGTCCGCCGTGAACTGCAATAAATAGCGAAATCGTCAACAAAAAGGGACGATGAAATGCCAGGTGGAATACAATCAACAATGGGGTTGATAGCAATCGCAAAAAGTGTGACACTGAGTACAGAGCCCTGCGGTACTCCGTTCTCTTGAATAAAACGACGAGATAAAACCGAGCCCACACGTACACGAAAGACGCGGTCCGTTATAAACTCCCGAAGAAATATGGGAAGACGACCGCGGATATTCCAATCGTGAAGTGTACGTAAAATGCCGCCCCTCCAACAAGTGTCATAAGCTTTCTCCAGGTCAAAAAATACAGCCACGGTTTGACACTTTCTCAGAAATCCATTCATAATATGCGTCGACAAGGACACCAGATGGTCGACGGTAGAGCGATAGCGACGAAACCCGCACTGAGCGTTCGCTAGAAGTTTCTGAGACTCAAGCCACCATGTCAACCGCCCGTTGATCATGCGCTCCATCACCTTACAAATGCAACTGGTGAGGGAGATAGGGCGGTAGCTGGAAGGTAGTTGGCGATCCTTCCCAGGCTTAAGTATAGGGACAATGGTGGCTTCGCGCCAAACGGAAGGAAAAATGCCGTCTTGCCAAATACGGTTATAGACCTGTAAGAGAAATAGTTTACTGTCGGCTGAAAGGTTCTTTAACATCAGGACATGAATGCCGTCCGGCCCGGGAGCGGAGTGCCGAGAGCAATGAAGAGCGTGCTCCAGCTCCCTCATTGTGAATAGTTCGTTATAGCATTCATCATTAGCAGACCGAAAAGTATATGATGCGGAATCCTGCCGGTCTTTAATTGAGCGAAAGCCGGCGGAATAATGGTCTGAACTGGAAACCGCCTCAAAGGCAGAACCCAGAGTGTTAGCGATGGCAGCCGGATCCACTATGGTGGCATTATAAACCTGAAGGCCAGAAACAGTACAATGTGACACTTTACCTGAGAAGCGACGAAGTTTATCCCAAACAACGGATGAAGGCGTAAAACGATTAAAAGACTCGACAAAACGAGCCCAAGATGCCTTCTTGCTATCCTGAATAATGCGACGAGCCCTGGCGCGCGATTGTTTAAAAGTCACCAAATTATCAAGTGTAGGGTGGCGCCGAAACACCCTAAGTGCAGTCCTACGGGCACGAACGGCGTCCCGACAATCCTCGTTCCACCACGGAACAGGTGGCCGCCGAGGTTGGGAGGATGAACGGGGTATTGCACGTTCGGCGGCTGAGAAAATAATAGACGTAAGGTGCTGCACTAGTTGATTAATGTCGGAGAAGGGCTGGTCGTCAAAATGCACGAGGCTGGAATACAAGCTCCAGTCGGCTTTTGCGAATATCCAGGTAGGTACTCTGGAATGCTGTACGTGGTGCGACAGAAGAGAAACGATGCAGGGGTAATGGTCGCTGGAGTAGGTGTCAGCGACGATGTTCCACTGAAGACGACGTGCAAGCTGGAGTGAGCAAATGGCAAGGTCCAGGTGAGAAAATGTACCAGAAGAATCAGAAATAAAAGTAGGTTCACCTGTATTGAGGATGGAAAGATTGAACTGATAAAAAATGTCGGAAAGAAGAGTTCCCATCGCACAAGCCCTTGGCGAACCCCATAGTGGGTGATGGGCATTAAAATCTCCCAACAGAAGAAATGGTGTTGGGAGAGCGGACAGGAGAGATCGAATGTCCGCGGAAGCGAGGGGAGACGATGGAGGTGTATACACAGAACAAACAGAAAAGAAAAAACCGGGTAACTGCAGTCTGATGGCAACAGCTTGCAAGTCGGACGTAAGTGTGATAGTTTGAAAATGAACGTCAGTACGCACCAAAATCATGACACCACCATGAGCAGGAGTACCCTCCTCCGGTTCAAGGTCGTAGCGAACCGGAGTATATCCTCGGAGATCAAAAGGATCGTGAGGGCGAAGCTTAGTCTCCTGCAAACATACGACCATAGGCGAATGGGAACGCAATAAAAGTTGCAGTTCCGCCCTATGCGATCGTACACCACGTACATTCCAGGTCAGGATAGCCATTAAGAATAAGGGGATAAACTGTCTATTTAGAAGGGCGGCTTAAAATTACCTTTTGTTTAACCTTTGGGCTCGGGCTTTTTGTATGGAGTTGGTCAGACTCCATAGCTTCCTCGGAGGGAGGGCCCACGCGCTCAGTGCCAGAAACCGATTCCAGCGCCGTGAATCGGTTCTGGGTGGCGATGGGTGAAGTGTGCCGCTGAGCGCGGCTTGTCCCAGGACCATCCTGGGACAGCGACCTCCGAGGAGGAGAAGGTGAACTTTTGTTACCGCCCGCACGCGGAGGGTCTTTCAAAAAATCTTCCCTACGAAGTTTCTGCTTGGGCTTCTTTTCAACGGCTTGCGACTTCATTGACTTGGGACCAGGTTTATACGGCTTGGTAACTGTAGCCTTAATAGACGGCCGGATGGTAGTGGCGGTTAATCCAGTCAAGGTCCAGGTCTGAGTTTCGGCATCTACTCGTGGTACTGGCGAGGCAACAACAGAACTAAATGTGCCAGATCGCAGGAGTGAAGGTTGGCGCGCATGGTAACGCCTCCGGGCTTCAGCGAAGGAGAGTTTTTCCTTTACCCGGATCTCCTGGATCGCCTTCTCGTCCAAGTACCGCGGACAGTCGGCAAACGAAGCAGAATGAGACCCTTTACAATTAACGCAGACGGGGGCTGTTGAACAGGTACCTTCGTGTGAGGGCTGGCTACAGGTTGCACAGATGTTAACGGCACTCTTACATGAGACTTGCGTATGCCCAAAACGTTGGCATTTAAAACAACGCAGAGGTCTAGGAATATAAGACCTCACAGAAATACGTTCGTACCCTGCGGAAATGCTCGTGGGCAGATCGACGCCATCAAATGTAATAAACAGGGTACGAGTGGGTACCAATACGCCGTCGCGTTTGGCCTGCACTCGATGAACCGCTGTCACCCTCTGGTCTGCAAGATATTCCACCAGGTCTTCGTCAGAGATACCGTCGAGGCTATGCGTGGTGACAACGCCTCTACAAGAATTCAAGGTGCGGTGCTTCTCAACAGGGATAGGATAACCGTGGAGAAGCGTGGCGCTCAACAAGGACTTACTTTGTGCCTCGGATTTGCTTTGAACTAGCAACGAACCATTACGAAGCCGAGTGCAGGAAAGAACTGGACCAGCAATTGAGTCAATGCCCTTCTGGATAATAAAAGGGTTCACCTTCTCGAATGATTGTCAATCCTCTGTACGGGTAATCACTAAGTAACAACCAGCTGTTGGCGGTGCTACTTCTGTTACTAACGTTTTACGGCGCTTGTTGTCTACAATGGAGAAAGGGTGCTCCATAGCGAAAAAAATCCTCCACCATTGCAACCGTCTCCGACCTCGGGCTCTGACTTCTCGGGCGTTACCCCGGCTTGGGTGAGTGGCCTATCTATACCAGACTCACCCCAGGGTCACACCTCCCAGAACATAGACAGAGGGACCCAATCTCCGTCAGAAGTCAGCAGCTCATGCAATGGCCCCCCCGCGGGACTGCAGTTGAACAGCGGATACGAACACATACCCTACATGACGACCCCGGGTGGTGGGGATGACGCCATTACCCACTCACCCAGCTGCGCACCAGTGCGCGGGTATCCGTCAGGCTGTGTCCACGGAGGACTTAAATAAAAAGTTAAAAGAAACTAAAACTGTGTGGGCGTTTCGCACGCAAGGTAGGCCGGCGGGGAAGAAAAAGAGATATGCGAATGTCGTGGTACGAAATGGCCGGAAAGTGATTAGGGAAGAAAGAAACGATGGTGAGGTGCGGTATGTATGGAATGCAAAGAACGCACGAGAGCCTACCTTGGGTCCACCGGTCACTTGAAGAACCCACCTCGACCGGATGGGGGTGAGGGGATGAAGGTGGCGATGATTGGCTCGGGAACCCCCGGGTGCGCCAAAAACCCGTACTCACATAAGGTGAGCCCCTGAGGGGTCGCGGGAGCGAGGGGAGACGATGGAGGTGAATACACAGAGCAAACAGAAAACAAAAAGCCGAGTAAGTGAAGGCGAACGGCAACAGCTTGCAAGTCAGATGTAAGTGTGACAGGTTTAAAATGAACGTCGTTACGCACTAACAACATGACACCTCCATGAGCAGGAGTATCCTCCTCCGGTTCAAGGTCGTAGCGAACCGGAGTATATCCTCGGAGATCAAAAGGATCGTGAGGGTGAAGCTTAGTCTCCTGCAAACACACGACCCTAGGCGAATGGGAACGCAATAAAAGTTGCAGTTCCGCCCTATGCGATCGTACACCACGTACATTTCAGGTCAGGATAGCCGTTAAGAAAAAAGGGGATAAACAGTCTATTTAGAAGGGCGGCTTAAAATTACCTTTTGTTTAACCTTTGGGCTCGGGCTTTTTGTATGGAGTTGGTCAGACTCCATAGCTTCCTCGGAGGGAGGGCCCACGCGCTTTCAAAAAATCTTCCCTACGAAGTTTCTGCTTGGGCTTCTTTTCAGCGGCTTGCGATTTCATTGATTTTGGACCAGGTTTATAGGGCTTGGTAACAGTAGGTTTAATGGACGGCCGGATGGTAGTGGCGGTTAATCCTGTCATGGTCCAAGTCTGAGTTTCGGCATCTACTCGTGGTACTGGCGAGGCAACAACAGAACTAAATGTGCCAGATCGCAGGAGTGAAGGTTGGCGCGCGTTACGCCTCCGGGCTTCAGCGAAGGAGAGTTTTTCCTTAACCCGGATCTCCTGGATCGCCTTCTCGTCCAAGTACCGCGGACAGTCAGCAAACGAAGCAGAATGAGACCCTTTACAATTAACGCAGACGAGGGCTGTTGAACAGGTACCTTCGTGTGAGGGCTGGCTACATGTCGCACAGATGTTAACGGCACTCTTACATGAGACATGCGTATGCCCAAAACGTTGGCATTTAAAACAACGCAAGAGGTCTAGGAATATAAGGCCTCACAGAAATCCGTTCGTACCCTGCGGAAATGCTCGTGGGCAGATCGACGCCATCAAATGTAATAAACAGGGTACGAGTGGGTACCAATACGCCGTCGCGTTTGGCCTGCACTCGATGCACTGCAGTCACCTTTTGATCGGATAGATATTCTACGAGATCCTCGTCCGATATACCATCGAGGCTATGGGTGGTAACGACGCCCCGACAGTTCAATGTGCGGTGCTTCTCAATACGGATGGGGTAACCGTGGAGAAGCGTAGCGCGCAACAAGGTCTTACTTTGCTGATCGGACTTAGTTTGTGCCAATAAGGAACCATTCCGTAGACGAGTGCAGGATTGAACCGCACCAGCAATAGCATCTATGCTTTTCTGAATTATAAAAGGGTTCACCTTCTCAAAGGTTTGTCCTTCTGTTCTCGAAATGACCAAGTAATAACCAGATGACGGCGGTGCTACTTCTGTTACAATGACTTTTCGGCGCTTGTTTGTATTAATGGAGGAAGGGTGCTCCATAACGAGATAAATCCTCCACCATTGCAACCGTCTCCGACCTCGGGCTCTGACTTCTCGGGCGTTACCCCGGCTTGGGTGAGTGGCCTATCTATACCAGACTCACCCCAGGGTCACACCTCCCAGAACATAGACAGGGGGACCCAATCGCCGTCAGAAGTCAGCAGCATATGCAATGGCCCCCCGCGGGACTGCAGTTGAACAGTGGATACGAACACAAACCCTACATGACGACCCCGGGTGGTGGGGATGACGCCATTACCCACTCACCCAGCTGCGCACGCGGTGCGCGGGTATCCGTCAGGCTGTGTCCACGGAGGATTTAAATAAAAAGATAAAAGAAACTAAAACTGTGTGGGCGTTTCGCACGCAAGGTAGACCGGCGGGAAAGAAAAAGAGATATGCGAATGTCGTGGTGCAAAATGGCCGGAAAGTGATAAGGGAAGAAAGAAACGATGGTGAGGTGCGGTATGGATGAAATGCAAAGAACGCACGAGAGCCTATCTTGGGTCCACCGGTCACTTGAAGAACCCACCTCGACCGGATGGGGGTGAGGGGATGAATGTGGCGATGATTGGCTCGGGAACCCCCGGGTGCGCCAAAAACCCGTACTCACATAAGGTGAGCCCCTGAGGGAGGGCTTCAGCGAAGGAGAGTTTTTCCTTTACCCGGATCTCCTGGAGCGCCTTCTCGCCCAAATACCGCGGACAGTCGGCAAACGAAGCAGAATGAGACCCTTTACAATTAACGCAGACGGGGGCTGTTGAACAGGTACCTTCGTGTGAGGGCTGGCTACATGTTGCACAGATGTTAACGGCACTCTTACAGGAGACTTGCGTATTGCCAAAACGTTGGCATTTAAAACAACGCAGAGGTCGAGGAATATAAGCCCTCACAGAAATCCGTTCGTACGCTGCGGAAATGCTCGTGGGCAGATCGACGCCATCAAATGTAATAAACAGCGTACGAGTGGGTACCAATACGCCGTCGCGTTTGGCCTGCACTCGATGGACCGCTGTCACCTTCTGGTCTGCAAGATATTCTACCAGGTCCTCGTCCGATATACCATCGAGGCTATGGGTGGTAATGACGCCTCGACAGGAATTCAATGTGCGGTGCTTCTCCACACGGATGGGATAGCCGTGGAGAAGCGTAGCGCGCAACAAGGTCTTACTTTGCTGATCGGATTTCGTTTGGGCTAATAAGGAACCATTCCGTAGACGAGTGCAGGACTGAACCGCACCAGCAATAGCATCAATGCCCTTTTGAATGATGAAAGGGTTCACCTCAAAACTTTGTCGTTCTTCGGTTCGTGAAATGACCAAGTAACAACCAGTTGTCGGTGGTGTCACTTCTGTTACATAAACTTTTCGGCGCTTGTTAGTATTAATGGAGGAAGGGTGCTCCATAGCAAAATAACTCCTCCACCATTGCAACCGTCTCCGACCTCGGGCTCTGACTTCTCGGGCGTTACCCCGGCTTGGGTGAGTGGCCTATCTATACCAGACTGACCCCAGGGTCACACCTCCCAGAACATAGACAGAGGGACCCAATCGCCGTCAGAAGTCAGCAGCTCATGCAATGGCCCCCTCCCCCGCGGGACTGCAGTTGAACAGCGGATACGAACACAAACCCTACATGACGACCCCGGGTGGTGGGGATGACGCCATTACCCACTCACCCAGCTGCGCACCTGGTGCGCGGGTATCCGTCAGGCTGTGTCCACGGAGGATTAAAAGAAAGATAAAAGAAACTAAAACTGTGTGGGCGTTTCGGATGCAAGGTAGGCCGGCGAGGAAGAAAAAGAGATGCGTAAATGAATGGACGTGGTGCGAAATGTGCAGAAGTAAAAGCGAAGAAAGAAACGATGGCGAGGGGCGACATGATATGAAATGCACAGAACGCACGAGAGCCTACCTTGATTCCCCCGGTCACGAGAACGAACCCACCTCGACCGGACGGGGGTGGAAGGATGATGATGGCGATGATTGGCTCGGGTACCCCTAACCCGTACTCACAAAAGGTGAGCCCCTGGGGGGATATATGCAAACGGAAGGACCTCCGGCCCAAGATGGAGAGAGGGCGTAGGGAAAGCCTCCTGGCGCCAGAAATTAATACAGACGGATTTCTCGGCGGAGAAATTAAACGTAGTGCAGAGTTTGGAAGCCTTTCAACAAACTCCCTGTGCACACGTCTCAAAAGATTCGTGTGTAAAGTAAACTTTGCAAATAAACCACGTTCTTACACAGATAAGAGACGCACCATGTTCTCCAGAGAAGTACCTGACACACAGTGAGACACGGTTCCAATGCACCTTGGAGCGCAAATTGCGAATTGTTATCCATAGGCGTTCAGAAAATTTGAGAAAATATTCAATAACTTTGGCATATGATTAGCTCCTCAAAACAGACATAGCCTGAACAATTTGCTGAACCAACCACTCAAAAACACAATCGTGGATACACTCAAATCAGGTATCTACCAGATCAATTGTGAAGATTGTGAAAAATTCTACATAGGCAAAACCAAGAGAAATTTGAGCATCAGATTGAAAGAACACCAGAGAAATATAAAACAGAAAGAAACAGACAAATCTGCTGTATCATATTCGTCTGCGAACACAACATTGGTCAAAACCAGTTTCCTCATCACTAGAACTGACCATTTGGGAGAATATAATCATTGTCAAGAATGAAGAAAGTATTACGAATTTTGAAATCTTGACAATGCGTAGGTTGCTATACCTTTGTCGTTCTACCAGTAGATGGCAGCAAGATCCAACCTAGCCAGGAGAGGAAGGAAACAAGAACATGCTTCAGTCACCAAACTGCTGATGATAAGGACAAATTCCCTCGAAAACAGTCCAGTTTTATTAACTTATAAATGAAGATTTAGTGTAAAAATAGTGTGACACATTCCTAATTCAACAAATAATCTGCTAACATTTGTTAATCCAGAATTACCTCACACTTCTATTCTGTGTTGTATGTCTGGGTAAATAGACCATAGCATGTCATTTTTAAGTGATATGTATTTAAATACTTATGGATTTATTGAGAAATATAACCAAGTGCTGAATTTGTTACATAAATGTTTTATGTGCAACTTATATGTTAAACTCTCATCAATTGTTACATACAAAAATTTAATATTTACCAATTCCTCAATATTTTCATAATTTTATGTTCACTTTAATGGTACATTTTTTGACGATTTCTTTTGGTGTGTGATTGTAATCACTTTTGTCTCTTGATAATTTACTTTTAGATTATTATAATTTAAATATTACAGGTATCCTACACTTTAGTGGTTATTAACTCTTTTAGTGCATTTATATCTGTGTTCGCAACACACTATAACAGACAAAATTAAGGAAAGAAATTGTAAGGTATGGTCATGTGAGAAGGAGGGGAGGAGAGATTAGTAAAGAGGATCTTCAGATGGAATGCTGCACAGAAAGAAGAGAGGCAGACCCAAGAAGGCATGAAGGAGAAACATTCCTGAGAACCTGTGAGAGGATAGCGAAGCTTGGAGATTGAGAATATAGAAGACGCACACGCACACACACACACACACACACACACACACACACACACACACACACACACACACACACACACACACACACATAAAACTGCAATGATGATGATGATGATGATGATGATGATGATGATGATGATGATGATGATGAAACCAATAGTTCCAGATGCATAACAAGCACAAGGAAGGGACTCAAGTTTGTGTAATGTTAAATCTTTGATTTATGTTTCAATATTTCTTAAACTTCACAGAAAAACAGTTTAATTACTGGTTTTTAAAAACATAGGAGAAAAGGAAGGGGAAGAGAGAGTAGAATGTTGTGGGCAGAGCTGCCAGTACATTTAAATAAAACAGCAAATAATGTAACAACATTTGTACTTTTACTGAACATTTCTCATTTTATACATATAAAAATATTAACAACAATATATGAAACAACCGCAAGTAAACTAATGTGAAGGATATTTCTAATACAATATTATGATATAAAAGCTGATACAGTTAAAGCTATATACCGACCTTAAATGGGAAACAATTGCAGAAGTGCTGTGTCATTTTTTAACACCTGAATATGTTAATACTGTATTGTTAAACAAATGCATATTATCAAGCACAAATGTATTATAACTCTTACCAGAAGTAAGCTTAATATTACTTAAGTTAATATTTCACTCCCCTTGAAACAAGTTGCATAATTTATTTCAAAATACATGTCAGAACTTTCAGATTCTATACAAACCAGAAAGAGAGAGAGTGAAAGCATATGTGTGTTTAAGGAATCCCTGACCCTCATCGTTGTAGTAATAGTCTTATATCAATGCTGGTTCACAGTAACTGAGAACAGAAACAACAATGGGAAGTCAAATAGCATACAACATTGTCACAGCACACCGGTGCCAACATGCATGTACCATGAACACCCACAGGGGGAGACTTGTGGGTCTGGCATCTCAAGCCTTCAACTACTCGCTATGTGCACACCCACTCCTAACTTAGGGTGATTTGCCTGACTAGGGAAATCAGGATGGGCAAATGTGCTCAAGCATGCGAGAAGAGGGTGCAGATATAACCAGGATAACACCAAATACTAGCATAATAAACCTGATTAAGTTAACCCAAGTTAATTAGCATGGGAGAGCTCTATTATTGACCAGAGATACAAATAATTACATTGTTGAAAAGCTTCCTGGGCAGTAGATAATGTTGAGCATTGCATGGCGAGTTGCTTTACAATATTACTTTGGCACAAGGATTTTCAGAGAGGCGACCGAGAAGGGTTCTGGTAGCCAACAAATTGACCATAAGTACTAAAACTCGGACTATCTCTGGTCAACCTCAGCAGAACATCACAGCCAAGGAATTTACCTGATGGCAATCAGCAAAATGGCAGGCCCTAACCAGGGGGAAATGTTCTCTGACCAGCAACTTCTACGTAGGTAAGCTAGGTTCCTGAACATGTGAAATCCTTGCTATTTCACCTTTTACGGAACCTTATAAACATTCTGTGAATAACAAAAAGTAATAGCCAATGCACCATGACAATATTTTCATTCAGAATACCTACGGAACGAGAACAGGAAAGAGGAAAGCCAATTTCGTGCAAGTGGATGTCATTGGTTTGTAAGTGATCAACAATTACTGCATCACCTGCTTCCAAATCAGACAACGTAATGCAGGTTAGCCAACTTTGATAAGAGTAAACACTTTCCATATGCAGATCCATTACTATTTTCAATTCCTCTCGTATCAAGCTGCATTTGTTTATTAATAGCATATACTAAAGTTATTTGTTGTTCTTTATTCTACTTTGTTATTTTCTATCAGGTTCTGCTATTGTTTTTTTGAGGCAAAAACCAGTTCTGAGTTGCATATAAACAACTTAGATGATGCTTTCGCTAGAAGAACCAATGACCAATGGATCAGAAGGAGTCGGATGCACATTTGCTGGAATTTCTTCTTGTTTCATTTTCTCAGCCTGAGACTAGAGAGAGCTTTAACAGTGTTGCATGTCAGACTGCCTAGAATAATTTCAACAGTGAAGAGTCTAATATAAGCAATATGGATCTAGTATGCTATTCCCAGAAATGAGAACGTTAAAATTTCACCAAGTCTCCTTCTGGTCCAGGGAACTGGAAAAGCTTCCAACTAATTTTTAACGGTCACATTATAATGCATGTATTTTAACTTATCGCTCTTGTTCTGGTTTCCGTTCTCAGTTATTGTGAACATCTTCAGTTTCAAAGACACTAGGAATTACGTGTTCCAAAATGGCATCTTAAATCCTATTATTTGGAAGATTTATAATGAGGGAATTCATCCTGAATATTTGATTAATTGTCACGAGGCAAATCTCAATGATGATCCTGGTAAGAAAAAGGTTATTGAGACGAGGTTGCCACCATCCAGAAAAATTAGCTGACACTACAAAATCAAGTATATCTGTAATGTTCGCTGCTACAACTCATGGGGACTTATTGCCTCCACATGTGTATCGTGCTGAACATTTGTACGATTCCTGGATAGAAGGGGGACCTGAAGGAGCAAAATACAACTACTCCAAAAATTCCTGGCTTAATATGCCACTTTTTGAAAATTGGTTTGAATCCATTGTTTTGCCATATTTCTGAAAATGTTATGATGCAACTCCAATAACCCTGATTGAGGACAACTTAAGAAATTACATTTCTGTTAAGGCCACTGCAACATGCCAGAGAAAAAAATTGTTTTCACTCCACTTAATAGCACATACCTGTGCCAACCACTGGATGGTGCATACTACAAACCTCTTAAGTCAAAATGGAAATATGTGCTCTCTAATTGGAAAGACCACCGTAGAGGCACCATCCAAAGGATAAATTTATTTGTATTTATTTATTGTCTATAAAGGTTATAAAAACCTATTAGACACTGTCAATGAGGTATGAATCTTTATAACATAGTTTCATCAAACATTTGAAATCAAATAATAACACTGTTAGAAGTAAATGAAAGCACAAAATAACAGTATATATATAAACATTTAAAAAGTAACGTGGAATACAGTAATCTTGTTTCTTCTTTTAGCATATTTCAATTTCAATCATTAAGCAGTTACTTTAAAGTTAATGACAAAAAGTACCACATAAAAGTTGATCATCCATGTTAGAGTATTGCTCCAAACAAATAACAGTAGGTTTTAGTCTTATTTTTCTAAATTCCCTAATATCATAGAATTTGTATGTTGACAACAATTTTTGTACCTTGGACTTGAACATTTTTTCGATAACATTCTAAATGATAATTTCTTGTACAAAGTAACTCTTTTGTGCAATACGCTCTTAATGCTCTGGGAGAGTCTGTGATGTTTCAGAGGTAATGAGTTGACTGTTCTGGTGTTGTATAAATGATAGTCCTTGTTTTGCATGAAACAATGTCTGTTATTATGAATGAAAGAGACTGTTTCTAAAATATATATGCATGACAAAGGTAATGCATTAAACACTTTAAAAATTAGTTTACCTGGAATCTTATTTGGAATCTGTTTTATTAGTCTCAGTATTTTGTTTTGGAGTTCAAAAACCATAGAAGATAGATTTGTACTCCCCCAGAAGAGTACTCTATATGAAATTGTTGAGTAAATATATCCAAAATATAGAGTTCTTAACATTTGTTTGCTACCCACTTGAACTTTAGAATTCTTAATGCATAAGTTAAGCTACTTAGTTTGTCACATTGTCCTGAAATATGCTCTGTCCATGACAATGAAGCATCGTCTACAGCGTTGTACTTTTGAGCTTACTTACTACAAGTTTTTGATCAATAATTTAATGTGATGAACTGAGTTAGTATATGGATTAAAATTTAAATAATCTGCTTAGTTAATATTTAAAATTAATGTATTGTACTTTATCCAATTTACAAGGTTAATCCCTAAGGCATCAGTAACCAATTGTAGTGAAGTTTTGTCAGACTCACTTATGATAAAATTTGCATCATCAACAAATAAGACACCTTTTGTAGGTGTCATAAGATGGGAGGCCATTTATATAAATTAGAAAGAGAGTTGGTCCTAAAATTGAACGTTATGTTTCTTTAATAGAATATTTGCACTAGTGAATCAAACACTTTTGAAAGATTGATAAATAAGCGTAAAGCATGTTCATTTCTGTCTTTAGCATTTCTTCTCCAGGAAAGAAAAAATTTGGGACAAAATCCGAATTGAATATTTGATATTACATTAGTCTGTTGTACATAATCTTCTGAATTATTTTACACAATACAGAGAGCAATGCTATAGGTGTGTAGTTTTCGACATATATGCTGTCTCTTTTCTTATATGCACGTTTAATTTCCTAGTTCTCAAAGAAATGAATAAAAATGTGTTGAAGCAATTCCCTAGGAAAATGTCAGGTGATTCATATTTAACAGACATGCGAATGTAACATTTTCTCAAAGAAAACTGAATGCCACAAACTGCTCCACTCATGCAAAAAAGGAAGAAGATATATATACCAGCTGGTAAAACCATTGGGGGATTGGAATTTTTTCAGCAAGAAAATGCAAAGCATTCCAAATGTGAACAAACAGGGAGCTTCACATCAAGATAGTAGTTGCAAGAAGAGAAACATGAATGCTGGTATCATCAGATTCAAGCAGTCCCTATTCTCTTCACGATTCTGATTCAAATTTGGACTTGGAAAGTTCCATTTCTGCTGAAAAACTGGAAGTTGGAATGCAGAAACATTCAAAGGAGATAGAGTCTGTAAATAAATATCTGCTGGAAGAGTCGCAGCTTATAGAAGGCAGCTTTGCTGTTATAAGATTAACCTATGATAAAAACATCAAAAAGGAATTGCAGAAAAATTTCATTGGCCAAGTGGTAGAGAATCTAGGAAATGGAACAATATCTGTCAAGTTTTTACATCATTTTTCTAAACATAGATGATGTTGATGAGGTTGATGTATGCCAAGTGACCACAATTTTCCACCCACTGGACCTAAGAGGAGGAAGGTAAATCTTCCCATTTGAACTAAACCCATAAAAAGGTAAATATATTCATAAAATAGGTGTCCTCTTAATAAAAATGCAAAATGTTAAAAAATAATGTAGTAATCCCAGGCATATTCTGTATACCTTGTAGATTTGCCTTTATCCTCACTTAATTTGTGTCTGAAATTACTACATCAGCTTTTAATTACCTTAGAACATAAGAAAAACACGTGTGTCCCAAGTTATCTATCCTGGAGTATAAAATGGAACACACCAGTGCAGAAAAATTAAGAGTAATCCTAAACAAGATTAGTGCACATCCGTATTTTAAGCTGGATAAAACCTGAAATATATAAACATTTTTAGTTGCAACAATTTACAGCTTAAATCTGTACCAAGTTACCTGTTTGACGGTACCGTATATTTAAGATATTTACATGGCAAATAAAATGTGTATCTAGAAATTTCCACGAGGTCCTCTTCATTTCGAAGAAATTTTGTATAGTTTTAAATAACTTGTAAACATAACAGACAAAACTATGGATCTCTTTGAAGCATACAATTTACTTAAAATTATTTTTATGTGCCATCAGCCATTTCCGAGATATCCATTAGTATTTGTTAGATTTTTTTCAATACTTTCACTTTTTTAAAACACTATTGTTATTCAGCTGTTTCCCGCGATGTCATGGAAAGAGCATGGAAGATGTTACAGCAACCAAATTTTAAAATCTATCACTTCAGTGTCCTATATCCCCCCTCATATCTACGACAAAATGTGTAATGAAACTGTTTGTTTGAATGTTTATCTCGCTAAGCATGAAGTAGATAGAAACATAAGCATTTGTAACACAAAACATTTTTTCTTTATAGCAACTAACAACACATTTATTATTTGTATATTTATAATTTAAACATAAAAAAAGCCTCTAACTAATTAGTTACCTTCCCTAAAGAAATACTGAAGTTCAGTGCTTCAGATAATAAATTCTTTATTACATTTACTGTTAGTTAAACTTGCTAGAACAGCTATTAATTTCGTTAGTTAATATGTCAAGAAGTCAATGTAAACAAACTAACAAACATATTAAAAGCTTTGGCCCTTATAATGAAGATTATAATACTGTTATTTCTAAAATTTATTTTGGCACAGAAAGATTTTTATAGCTACATTCTTAGAATGAGATGCCATTCACAAAGAAAATTAAGGATTAACATGACATAAAACTTAAACGTAAACGTAATGCAATATGTTGTCATTCACAACCGCAAACGGAAACATAAACAGCAGCCAATTGAAAGAGAGTGAAGCAGCTGAGATAATATGGCAGCTTGTGAATGCACACACGACAAAAGAGGTTATGTACATGTATCAAATGAATAAGAGCTAGCTACCCAGTTAAAGGACTGAGTGGGATGGCCCAGGCAGCAATGTCTGTGGCCATATTCAGGAAGTTCTGGCTTTAATCATCAGAAACCACCTACTCTGGCCCATGGGTTTTTCATGGTTTCCTCAGGCGAATGGTGAGGTGGTTTATCTTCTACCACAACTCTATTCTCTCTCATTTCCTGTACCCATAATCTTCCTTGTCATCTATTTCAGGTTGTAGAACCAGGCAACGGTTGCAGCATGGGCAGTGCTGTGCGTTCCGTAGAGGTTTCTTCCCTGGCATCACTGTGGGGTCTGCTCAGTTAAGTCTCTCCTCCAAGTAGGCTCCACCCTGAAGGGACTACTGGAGATTGAGGGCAGGATTGGGCCACATTGGAGGCAGCAAATCTAGAAACATTACGGATGCCATCTATGCTCACACCTGTCGTCATCTGAATCTGGTCGCTCTTCGGGTCTTTCCATTTATCCCTACCTCCCAGGGGTCAGAAGCACGAAGGGCCAAGTGGCCTGTGTGTGGTGCTTTGCTTCAATCCATTTGTACCTTTACCTTTACCCAGTTAAAGGAGGTTAAACTCTCAAAAACAGCACCATCAACCATCACAATTTGTTTTGCTGCAATTTTTAGATAGCCCTGTAATTCCTGGTCTGTGATCTTACACAAAAAGACAGTTAGTAGCTCAACACATGGCGAGGGAGATGGCAGAATGATCACTTGATGTGAAATGCTCTCGGATTGGCTAGTTTATGTTTGACGTACATATGAACATGAAACTTTGCAAATTTGTACATTTATGGTCATGTTGTGTCATATCAGCCAATGATAATGCTTGTATTAAGATAACATGAAACAACCTTCTATGTTTATGTTAAGCCTATGTCTAAGTTTTATTGTGAATGGCCTCTACCTCTTTCAGAATCACAAGAATGCATATTAAAAATGTAACTATAGTAGGAAATTATCTCCTTTTTGTTTTGTGGTTCTCCCAACATTCATGTACATTCAGTAGTACTTAAACAGTAGAGCAACTATAACTTCCTAAAATAGTTGGTCAAGGCTCAAATTTTAAACAATCCAATGAAAATATATACTGTGTACAAGTTACTACCACAACTATTTGGTAATTTTGGTAAAGTATTTAAAGAGAGAGTTGGTTTTTCTTTCTTTCTTATTTTCTCTGCCATTTACTTACTAGTAACGAGAGGAAGGCTTGTATTCCAACCAAAAATTTGATATTGAAGTTTCACCACAAATACGTACTCTGAACAAAAACCATTTTTAGAAAAACGGCTGTGAGTGTGTCTGCAAACTGTATAATTAAAAAATGAAAGTACTGATAAAAGCCTAAGTTGGCATTTAAGTTCAACAGCTTCCAAAGGAAGATTTTAAAAAAAAAAATTCCAACAATTTTGCAAGAAACTCCTACCACCCTTTAATTACCCTTTACATAGAAAATTGTTTGTTGTTTTTCATTTTGTCAAAAATGGCTGAGTTATACTCTTCACAGACAGACTGACACACACAGAGCTTTTTCTATTATTTTTTTTTCTTCTTATTCAGGTGACCTAAAAATGTATATTTCCAGTGAAATCTCCGTTACAAAGTTTTGGGTGCAATACAACACACAAAGTTTATTTTGATATCAAGAGAGATTCTCACAAGGCTTCATGAAGTTAATTCCAGGAAAATATAAAGGTTGACACATGAAGGATTTCAGTTATTTTAAAGAATGAAAATGTATATAGGTATGTGGAATTAACAAAAGCCATAATATTTCTGCTTTTCAGTCAAAAGGTATATCTGCTTGTATATCACAGTCATAAATACCTGTGGACCTGATCTCCTTTGCAATTAAGTGCAGTGCAGTTGAAAGTTTCAAACGTCTGAATTTCATTGTTTTGTTGTTTGACAGACATTAAAAGTGGTGGAGGCTTATATATCATGGTTACTGCATTTCTAAAAGGAAATAATGTAACTGATAGGACATTCATGTGCACACAGTTGGACAATTTAGGTTTGAGGGATCACATGAATTACTTTGATGACTGAAGTAAAGAGAAAATAAAAAATAATATAAATTTTTCCATGTAAAGTGCAGTTTGGAGTGCGGGGGGGATTTTCATTGAAAATTTTCATGTTGAATCTTTGAGAGCTGCTGAAGTTAAAAACTAAGGTTAGTTTAACTAACATATTGAAATTGTTAGCGGATTGATGACACTTCAGTTCTCACTCAGAGCATGTTTCAAGGACATTCTTCTCCTTCATCAGCTGTATGTCCACGGGTGTTTGGAAGGGGATCCCCCCAATTAATGTTGATTGTACTGCCATTTAGCTGTCTAGTGGAGAGCTTCACTGTGTCATCTACTGATGAAATTTCAAAAGTCATTACTCTGTATGCATTTTTGGTGATGCAGATTTTTTCCCATATTGTGAGTTCTGCTGGGTTTTGTCATGTTTTAAAACCTTTATTTTCTGTTTAGTGTTCTATTGACTGAAAATGATGAGTTACTGCAGATACTGCAGTTACTTTTAAATATCTTTAGTGTTCCCTTGTTCTGGTCTGCAGATTTCTCTTGGATTTTCCTACGTATATTTCATGGCCATCTTCACAACCATCTGGTAAATCCCTGATCTGTTATTGTTTAGTACATAACCTTTAGGTCTGGCTTTACAGTTTAAGCTTAAGCTACAATATACAGAATGTCCGGGTTAAACATATAATAATATAAAATGTGATAACTTGAGATATTTATTGGCGGTTTGTTTCTACAACTATGGTAACTCAAAAGGTTTTCTGTGTTTGCTGGTGGAAGTTGGTACCACATGCGTGTAACTGCCTTGTTCACAAAAACGCGTGTCAGTAGCCATGTGGACACTCCACAGCAGAAGGTGTTGTGTATGCTTTCTCTCGTGGAGCTAAAATCTGCTACGCTGGTATGTCATTTTTGGCGAGAGTATCGACTGCGATCAACTGATGATGTTCCCACTTACATAACAATCAAGAAATGGGACAGGTGCCTTAGGGGAGCTGGGAGTTTGCTTTCGATGTTGGGTCACCATGCCAAGCACACAGTTCCAGAGGCTACTGTTGAATTAATCCGTATGTCCTCTCAGTGGAGCCCTTGTAAGTCAATCCAACAAGCAAGTAGGCTGTTACAGTTACCTCATTCGACAGTACATGATATCGTCCATAAAAGGTTGTGCCCATGGGCATACAAACTGCAGCTTCGTACAAAATCAAACCTGAGGACAGGCATGACAGAAGGCATTTGCAGAGATAATTCTGGCAAAAATTGTTAAACGAGGCATTCCTCGATTTGGTCTGTTTCTTGGATGAGGCGAGATTCCACGCACAAGCACAACTGTCACATATGGAGAAATTAACACCCCACGTAGTGATAGACCCATGTGATGTCATCCCCATGTGACGCTCGAAAGTGAATGTGTAGTGTGGATTGTTAAAGGACAGAGTTATAGGCCCATTCTTCTTCACGGAGCCTGCAGTTAATCCAACAAGGTACCTAGAAATGCTGGAGCTGTATGATGTGCCACAACTTCCTCATGATGTGATCTTTCAACAAGATGGCGTACCATGCCATTATGTGGAAATTGTGAGGGATTTCTTGGATCATGAGTTCCCAGATCAAATGGATTGGGAGAGGTAGTTTATCGATTGCTTGGCTCCCTACAACCCCAGAGATTATGCCAGTTGATTTTTTTCTGTGGGGGTTTATCAAGAATCCTACTGTACCAGACACCAATTCATGATCTACCAGATCTATGCCATCACATTCATGCAGCTATTCCAAATGTTATGCCTGCAATGGTGCAAAACACTTGGAGAGAAATGGAATTGGATGTCTGTCATACCACTATGGTGCACATATTGAGGTGTATTAGGTGTGTACAAAAACATTTTGAGTAGAAACAATAAATATCTCAATTACTTCTCAAGTTACTAAGTTCTATATTATTATATGTTTTACCCAGACATCCTGTATTTTACAATGTGCAGTTCAAGTGATAAACTGAGCGAGGAAATACAAATTATTTTAACCCATATGCACAACAAAAGACAATCTACAATGCTTAGAGTGTGTCCGAACCATTTTTACTTTCTCTACTACGTATAGTAAGTAGGGGAAGTATTGTATTCCACCCAAAAATTCGATACCGAGATTTCACCGGAAATACATGTTTTGAGACTCCCTGAATCAAAAAAAAGCATTTTTGGAAACATGTCCGTGTGTATGTGTGTGTGTGTGTGTGTCTGTGAACAGCATAACTCAGAAACGAACAGTCGGATAAACACCAAACTTGGTATTTAGGTTCAGTGTCTTCCAGAGATGCGACACGAAGGTTTTCAAGACAATCCCCCCACCCCAGACTACCCTTTACATGGAACATTTTTCGAAAATTTTAATTTTCTCAAAAATGGCTCTAACGATTTTGATTAAAATATCATATGTTTAAGGTATTTTCATGACAAATGAAATGTTTATCTCGAATTTTCTGGGAATGTCTCCAAAAGTGTTCTTCATTCTGAACGACTTTTGCATAACTGGTAAACCATAAGAGATAGACAAAATTTTACTGCACAAAAAATGTAGATCGCGTTAAAATACAGAACTTATATCATATATATTTTTTTTGTTGAGTGAACCGTTTTCGAGATATTGCTTGTTATTTCCTTAAATTTTCCAATACTTATACTTTTTCTCAAATTCTTTATTCATTTTTTTATGTCCTGGACATGCAAAGAGAATGGAATGCGCCACATAGCAACCAGCGATAAAATATTTGACTATCGCTTAAAAGCTACCATATTCCCCTTGCATCTACAAGAAAATTACAAATAAGATTGACATCTCGATATCTCGATTAATATGAAGCATATGGAGAATAGGCGTTTGTAAAAATAGATTGTACAAGAGTAGAGAAAGTCATGTGAGTGTAACACATCAGATTTTTATGTATGCAATGACAGAGAATTCTACAAGAGACTTTGATTTTAAGTACACAGCCGGCAATGATGATACCAGAGGTTATTGCTGATACAATTAAACATAAGACCAACTGGTAAGAAACAAAACTTAATTTAGCATGCCCTTAATTTTAAATTTATAGTTCATACTTTTAATGTAAACTTTGTCGCAATCATTGCTGTCTCTTCTACATTTAACATACTGCTTTATATTTCAGTAACAAAGCCCTCTTATCATAAACAATACTTCTCTTAACATTGAGGTTATATGCAAATGGAAGCTTGCTAATTGCAGCTGGACATTTTTCCAGGTGTCTCAAAGCTTACAGTATTGCAGGGCGGTCAAAATTGTTTCACAGCAGCTTATGCTGCTTCATAACTTCCAGGAGAATGCTCACTTCTTAAGACATTGATTTTTTGGTAATTTTAACTTCGTTGCTGAATAACCTACAAAAGCTTATTTTACAAACAATATCACCATAAACAAACAAGGGGAATACAGTTGATACACATGCCAAAGTTTACTGTTCCATGGAACTGTGCCCAGTAAAGCAAACCTGGTTACCTTACTGACAAACCTGCAAAGCTTAAGGCTTGCTTAAGCAGCATCTCTAGCTTAGTAAAGCTTTGGCTTAAGTTTAAACTGTGAAACTGGCCCTTAGCGGATGATGAAGTAAGTTTGTGAGGTTGTGTTTATTTTATGGAGCCAAGTTTGTTCCTGATTCTAGAAACAGTTTATTGGATTTGTGATGAAACTCAACAAGTGAAAATAAAGCGTTACCAATCCGCATACAATTTTAGTAAAACAGTAAAAGCTTCACTATTTATAATCACTTTTAATAACTTGGCCAAGTTTGGTATTTATATAACTTTTCATTTTTTAGTTATACTATTTAAAGACATTTTTCTAAAATTATTTTTCTGGTGGGAGGGGGGGCCATACAAAATATGAAGGTAAAATCTTGATATCAATTATTTTGATGCAATATTTCCTCTACATACTACAGATAAGTGGTACACAAACTAAAAGCATCAATTAAAGACACTCCTGAAATTATTATAAGCAGTTATGTGGTAATGCATTCAGATTCCCAAAGAGCTACATTTCCCGTCATTTTCAAGTTGTCAGAACTGCAAGGAATTGTGCTGCATCCATTGGTATTCATTCCATTTCCTTTGTGATCTATTTTGCAAAGAATTTTGATCAGTTGAGCATACATATGTAGTCATGTTCCCCAATGGTTTAGGGAACGACCTGCAGCAAGGGAAGGATGTGTCACTTTGGTATGCATGGCTCAAGGGACAGCTGGACGTTAACGCTGTTGGGTGTAATTTCATCTAACACATCCTCTAGAATCATGTCTTTGTTGCAGTACTGCCAGCTGAAAAAAACAGGCAAAAATGCAATTAATGTCAAAAACCTCTTCAAAGTTTGAGATATGATTAATTGTCTCAAACTAACCAAGAAGGTTTCAACATGCGGAAACAGCATTCAAATATTTATTCATGCCAAGTTGTTGCAATGAAAAAAAAACACTGTTTTGATACATTCACATGACTCTCTACCCTTTACCATTTATAGTAGGTATACAAACTATTCTTGCTAAAGCCTATTTTCCCTATCTATTTCATTTTAATCCAAATAAACCTTTCAAGAAATAGTTACATTACACATTTTGTTACAGAAACAAAGGGAACAGCGATAGTCAAATGTTTAAGAACTGGACTCTATATGTTACGCTTAAAATTTTATACTGTTTGCATGCAATTGCAAGAAAACAGTAAATGTTGACAGGACATATCTACATTTTTGTGTAGTGTGTTTTCATCTATTGCATGTTTACCAGCTATACAAGATTATACAAAATTCCTTCTGAATGAAAAGGACTTCACAGGCTATTCCCAGAAAATTCAAGATATATTTTATTTGTTATGTAAATATCTTTAACATATGGTATTTTAATCAAAATCATAAGGCTATTTTTTAGAAATGTTCCATGTAAAGGGTAGTTAGGGGTGGGAGGATTTTCTTGAAAATATTTGTATTGCATCTTTGGAAAATACTGAACTTCAATACCAAGTGTGGTATTTTATCTGACTTTTCGTTTTTGAGTTATGCAGTTCACAGACACACAAAAAGAGACTTTTTTCTAAAAATGCTTTTATTGACCTCAGGGGGGCTCAAAACATATATTTCTAGTGAAATCTCTACACATGTTTGCATGGAATTCAATACTTCCCCTCACACTATACTAGTAGAGAAAGGGATGAAAAAACAAAAATTGCAAACTTTCAAATGTGTCCATTAGGTGACACTTAGGAAAGGTCTAAACTTGCAACATAAAATACTTTGAAAACTGCTTATGCCATGATGATAATGATGATGATGATGATGATGCGGTTTAAGGGCGCTAAACAGCTAAGGTCACCAGCGCCCTTACAAAGTATAAAAGTGACAGTCCAAAAATACAATTCCGATAAAAAAAAACCCATAATTAAAAAATGGGACACAAACCCGCGATGTCCAAAGAGTAAAAAACAAAACACCAAATACGAACACAATAAAAGCATGGTCAATAAAAGCGTAAAACAACGTGTCAAGAGCTGCAGAACGTATGGTACATGAGCGCTATATGTCCACTGGGGAGACGACCGCGTATATTCCATTCGTGAAGTGTACGTAAAATGCCGCCCCCTCCAACAAGTGTCATAAGCTTTCTCCAGGTCAAAAAACACAGCCACGGTTTGACACTTTCTCAGAAATCCATTCATAATATGCGTCGACAAGGACACCAGATGGTCGACGGTAGAGCGATATCGACGAAACCCGCACTGAGCGTTCGCTAGTAGTTTCTGAGACTCAAGCCACCATGTCAACCGCCCGTTGATCATGCGCTCCATCACCTTGCAAACGCAACTGGTGAGGGAGATAGGGCGGTAGCTGGAAGTTGGCGATCCTTCCCAGGCTTAAGTATAGGGACAATGGTGGCTTCGCGCCAAACGGAAGGAAAAAGGCCGTCTTGGCAAATACGATTATAGACCTGTAAGAGAAAGAGTTTACTGTCGGCTGAAAGGTTCTTTAACATCAGGACATGAATGCCGTCCGGACCAGCAGCGGAGTGCCTAGAGCAATGAAGAGCGTGCTCCAGCTCCCTCATTGTGAAAAGTTCATTATAACACTCATTATTAGCAGACCGAAAATTAAAGGTGTCGGAATCCAGCCGGTCTTTGATAGAGCGAAAGCCGGCGGAATAATGGTCTGAACTGGAAACAGCTTCAAAGGCAGATCCCAGAGTGTTAGCGATGGCAGCCGGATCTACTAAGATGGCATTGGGAACCTGAAGGCCAGAAACAGTACAATTTGACACTTTACCTGAGAAGCGACGAAGTTTATCCCAAACAACAGATAAAGGCGTAAAGCGATTAAAAGACTCGACAAAACGAGCCCACGACGTCTTCTTGCTATCCTGAATAATGCGACGAGCCCTGGCGCGCGATTGTTTAAAAGTCACCAAATTAATAAGTGTAGGGTGGCGCCGAAACACCCTAAGTGCAGTTCTACGGGCACGAACGGCGTCCCGACAATCCTCGTTCCACCACGGAACCGGCATACGCCGAGGTTGAGAGGATGAACGGGGTATTGCGCGTTCGGCGGCAGAGAAAATAGTAGACGTAAGGTGCTGCACTAGTTGGTTAATATCGGTGAAGGGCTGGTCGTCAAAATGCACGAGGCTGGAATACAAGCTCCAGTCGGCTTTTGGGAATATCCAGGTAGGTACTCTGGAATGCTGTACGTGGTGTGACAGAAGAGAAACGATGCAGAGGTAATGGTCGCTGGAGCAGGTGTCAGCGACGACGTTCCACTGAAGACGATGAGCAAGCTGGAGTGAGCTAACGGCAAGGTCTAAATGAGAAAAGTACCGGAAGAATCATAAAGAAACGTAGGCTCGCCTGTATTGAGAATAGAGATTGAACTGGTCAAAAATGTCAGAAAGAGGAGTTCCCCTCGCACAAGCCCTTGGCGAACCCCACAGGGGGTGATGGGCGTTAAAATCTCCCAACAGAAGAAATGGTGTTGGGAGAGCGGACAGGAGAGCTCGAAGGTCCGCGGGAGCGAGGGGAGACGACGGAGGTGAATACACAGAGCAAACAGAAAAGAAAAAACCGGGTAACTGCAATCTAATGGCAACAGCTTGCAAGTCAGACGTAAGAGCAAGAGGTTGGAAATGAACGTCGTTACGCACTAACAGCATGACACCTCCATGAGCAGGAGCACCCACCTCCGGTTCAAGATCGTAGCGAAACGGAGTGTACCCTCGGAGATCGAAAGGGTCGTGAGGGCGAAGCTTAGTCTCCTGCAAACACACGACCATAGGGGAATGGGAACGCAATAAAAGTTGCAGTTCCGCCCTATGCGATCGAACACCACGTAAATTCCAGCTCAGGATAGCCATGAATAAAGGGGATAAACTGTCTACTTAGAAGGGCGGCTTAAAATAATCTTTTGCTTAACCTTTGGGCTCGGGCTTTTTGTATGGAGTTGGTCAGACTCCATAGCCTCCTCGAGGGGAGGGCCCACGCGCTCAGAGCCAGAAACCGATTCCAGCGCCGAGAATCGGTTCTGGGTGGCAACGGGTGAAGGGGGCCGCTGAGCGCGGCTTGTCCCAGGAGCATCCTGGGACAGCGACCTCCGAGGAGGAGGAGGAGGGGGAGGAGGAGGAGGAGAAGAAGGTGAACTCGTCTTGCCGCGCGCACGCGAAGGGTCTTTCAAAAAATCTTCCCTACGAAATTTCTGCTTCGATTTCTTCTCAGGGGCTTGTGACTTCATAGACTTCGGACCAGGTTTATAGGGCTTGGTTACAGTAGCAGACCCCCGGGTGCGCCAAAACCCGTACTCACATAAGGTGAGCTCCTTGGGGGGGGGCAAACACTGAAGCCATTCGTAATCTTATTTAATGTGATCGACATTTGATGGTCGCTGAAATCTCATATTGGGTTGGAATGAGCTATGGGAGCTGTCAAGGCATCATTACAAACATCTTAGGTTTTCGTAAAACATATGCCCGTTGGGTCGCTCGCCTCTTGACTGAACAACATAAGGTGGCACGTCTGCAGGTCTGAGAGAGGCACTCAGCAATGTTTGTAGAGAAAGGCAGAGCAGTTTTGAACCGCAGCGTCACCTGTGAGGAAACTTGGGTTCACCACTACACGAAACAAGCCAGTAAAGAGTGACGAAGGAAGAACGAGGCAACTCCAGTGAAAGCCATGTCCCGACTGTCAGCTGGCAAGGTGCTTGCGGCTGTTTTTTTACCGCTATGGCATTTTGTTTATTGATGTTTTACACGAGCTTCGCACCATCAGTGCAGTACTATGACCTTTTGAGTGAGGGTAGACTTGTTTATCGCAACAAACTACGTGGCCAGCCAATAAGAAAAGTCATTTTTCTCCAAGACAACGCCCGACCCCACACTGCCGAGCTAACTCGCCGTAAATTGGAAGAAATGAGATGGACACCATTTGATCACCCTCCTTAAAGTCCAGACTTATTGCCTTGCGATTTTCATCTCTTTGGGCTACTCAAAGAGAAACTGGAAGACCAAAGATTTGATGATGACGGTGACATGGAAGGCCTCGTGCGCAACTGGCTGATGACACAACCCCGCTCCTTTAATGCTACGGCATCAAGAAGAGCTGCCAATACGCCTGGGCTATGCGCATTTGCAAAGCAGGAGGCTATAGAAAACTGATGTGCACTTTGTAAATGTTTTACATAAAATAAAATAGTTTGGGAGCAAAAGTCGCATTTATATTTGATTTACCCTCTTAATCTAATTTTTCCATGTAAACGTTTGTCCCATTCATATAGTATCTTAAACTTAAATTTGGTATTAATTGACTTTTTAGGAAAATATACATGGATCTTTTGTGAAAATGCTTTGCTTTTTATTTATTCATGAATCCTCAAGACACGTAGTCACATTTAAATACCAAATTTCTAGGTGCAATACAATACTTCCTCTTATCGACTACAAGTAGATGGTAGAAAAGTAATAAAGGTTGGGTGTTTAATTTCTCCCAACGTTTTCAGAATTTGTTTCCTAGTTTCAGAAATACACATTTGTTTGCGAGTTGTTTCATATGTACAGACAGACAAAGCAATGCTAAGAGGTGCTCTACATGCTCACCTGTTTCCGAGATGATCTGAGACAGAGACCTTGTTAATGTATATATCTTGTGGTCCAGATAATCTTCTCATTCCACGAGATGGTGTGAACGCTAATGTTGCATTGAGTACAGGAGTATGTTCCACGCTAACACTGCCAGGTAGAGCTGCAGCAACTTCACCCATTTCATGGCCACCTTCAACAGTTTCCATCAACCTGTTAATGAAACACAACACAGAAGCTTGGTGTAGACTGTTGATGAAGGTCATAGTCACTTACATTTCAGCTGAGGCAAAACCTGATGTGCAACACGGGATTTGTGTGCATAATCAAATAGAATGGCTTACATGAAAATGTGCACAAAAATGTGGTGATGATGATGAGATGGGGTTTAAGGGCGCTCAACATATGTTATCAGCGCCCTTACAATGTATAAAATATAAAATTTAAAAGCCCAAAACTAAAATACACACTTAAACCCGCTTGGTCAAAAACACTAAAAAGCAAAGGACCAAATTCTAAAAACTACCACAATAAAATAATACCCAATAAAAGGGTAAAACGACGTGTCAAGAACTGTAGAATGCAAGGGACATGAGCGCCACATGTCCGCCGGGGAGAAGAGCTCCATTAAAACAGACAATATAAAATCACAAAGGTAAAAAAAAGACGCTCAGTGCATCAAATGCGCGATTAAAACCGCGGTGACTCATAAAACGTAAAAGACATTTTACAGCATGCGCGTCGTCTGCCAAAACGTCGGCTATGCCAACAGGAAGACCCACACGAACGCGCAACGGAGCTAAAACTTGACACTCTGTTAAAATGTGACGCACCGTTAAGGGCGCATCACACTGTGCACACAGTGGTGCGGGGTCACCACTTAGCAGGTATCTATGACTGAAAACCAATGTCCGATTCGTAAACGAGCTAAAAGTATCTATTACCGACGAGAAGAACGAGAAGAGGTACCCCAGACTAACGGAAGAGGTTTAACCTCCCGCAACTTATTCCTCCGGGGGGCCGTCCACTCATCCCGCCAAAGCGAGAGGATGCGGCTACTTAAATAACAAAAAAGCTGTGGAGGGAACACCAGAGGTAAAAAATCTGGGGGATAAAATCGCCGATTTGAAAGCGTGGTCGGCAGACTCGTTCCCTAAGACACCCACATGACCTGGAATCCACACGAAGGACACGCTGAACAAAAATGTGAAAAATGTGCATCTCAATATGCTAAATGAAATCAACAAAAATCAAAGAATTAACATAAAAAGCTTTAGAGAACTGATTGAGAAGACAAGAACATAAGATTGTCATCAGATGACAGAGTAGTATCTTTCGATGTCAACTCATTATTCCCAAGCATCCCGGAAGAAAAGCTAACAAAAATTTATCTTTTAATGTAATCTATTTAGTTATTCATGTAGTAATTACATTAATTATAATGGACATTGTCAAGATAACAAAAATGGAAAACAGATTATAAATACACAAAATACTTATACAAATAAAAGGTAACATTTTACTCTTATCCTGTTCATAAAATTCTTGTAAACAATAAAAAGGACTTTCTACTAACGATTTACTCGTATATAATCTGCTTTTAAATATTTGAATTTTCAAGTTCATTATTTCTTGAGGAAGTGCATTAAAAAGCTTTATTCACGTTACTTTATAATGACATATCAATTCTATTCACACCGTATGGTGTTCATACATTACAATATCGTTTTTGGAATTACATTTCTAGTTTTATAATGCCCGCGGTCTATGGATGCTTATTTAGACCTGCCCAGCCGCCTGGCTCTGTCTTTATTTCTCTCTCTCTCTCTCTCTCTCTCTCACACTGACTGACAGAAAGCAGCTGTCGTTTCTTTGTGACGTACTCCAATCCCTTCAAACTCCAGGAGCGCTGCCTTGGCACTTCTCACTTAATCTGGCTGTTAGGCAGTCATTCAGCATCGTGGAGCCTAGGAATGACCATCGTCTTCTGGGACTTCCTCTTCGGTCTTCTTGGGCAATACAGCACCATCCTGGGCGAGGTCAGCGCCTTCAACCGCTGCAGCTTGAGATACCTCAGCGGCACCTAGCAGCAACTCCTGCAAGTTGCCTTTCCACCGGCAGCCCTCACCATAGCGACAAGCAGTGGGCACAGCACCCCCTTCTAGCTTGCCGCTCGGCCGCCTTCACCACCTCCCACTGGCAGGAAATGGACAGTGCTTCCTCTGTTAGCCCGCCAGAAAAAAGCCCACCTGGACACAGGTGTAACTTGGCGCCATGAGCATGCAAAAGAGCAGGGTAATTTTCTTACTCCTCTTCTACTGTCTCCTTTCTTTCCTGTACTCGCGACAGACTGACTGACAGACAACTCCACAGTGGGTTCGTACGACCACAGCCAAAGGTGAGGACCCCGTGTCCGAAACCTAGGACCGATATGGCCCCTACAGGCGCCCCCTCTAAGGGGGTCCGGTCCTCTACGGACAGCCGGATGTCAACCGCGCCGACTAATAACCATGATGACGGGCAAAGACCCACTACAAGCACCTCTCTCTCTTCCCCAAAGTGGCAGAACCTGCGCAGAAGCGCAAAAGCACAGTCCCTCGCCGCCACCAGGCGGTCGAAGCTAAACCAGTCGCTCCATCTCTGACCCCTCTGCCGGAGTCAGACGTGAGCGACGCTGAACCTGACGGCTTCACTGTCGTCCAGGGAAAAAGGGACAGGACAAAACTGGGTTCCCCTAACCTGCAGCCACACCTACAGGGTACTACTCAACCCGCAACCAGAAGCGGGGCAACACTTCCACCAATTATTGCTGACACCTTTCCCAATCATGTCAGTGTCATGCGCAGATTGGCTTCAAACCTGAAAGGCTCCTTCGAGGCTAAGAGGAAGTCTCACAAGGTGCACCTCCAGACCTCCACGGTCGGGGACTTTGAAGCGGCGAAGGCTGTACTGTGGGAGTTAAAGATCCCGTTTTACAACTACTCGCCGCAACGGCCCCATGTGGAGAGAAGGGTGATAAGGGGTGTCGACTCCGAATGCACTCCTGATGAGTCAGGTCGGCGCTCAGGGAAGAAATAGCATCGAAGCCCTGTCGGTGGCACAGTTAAAAAAGACTCACCACCCAAGATGGCCCAACTAAAGTGCCAATGCCACTCTTCTTAGTCCTTGTAGACAAAGTACGTGGCCAGGCAGTACAGCCCATCGATGGTGTCCGCAGGCTGATCTGCACCGTAGTGAAAGTCGAGCGCTACCACGGTAAAGAGGGCCCAGTGCAGTGCCATAGGTGTATGGAGTTTCATCACTCCAGCATGGTGTGTGAGCGCAAGCTTACATGCCTGCGGTGTGCGGGCCCCCATATGGTGAAGGACTGCACCAAGGCACCAGAGCGCCAGTGCGCTAACTGCAAAGAGGCGCACGTTAGTGTTTACAGGGGCTGCGGAGCGAGGCAGTGCATAACTGAGAGCCGCCGCCAAGGACGCCAGGATACGGCCACTGTCCGCCCGGGTGTTTCCTTTGCGATTGCCCTCAGAAGAGAGAAGCCACTTTACAGTACGCGGAGACTGTCACGAAAGCTCCAACTGTAGAAGAAACTGTGCCGCCCCCTCCAGATTCATCGACGACGGAGGCCGCCCAACCAGAACCAAAGCACAGACGTAGAAAAAATGCACAACGCAGGATAGACCTCCAGCTAGCATTCCTCAGCCGGACCAATTAGAGGCCTCGGTCTCTGAGCGGCCGGTAGCCACGCCCACAGAGGCGCAACAAAACAAGACGACACAGCCAACCTCAGCCAGTCTGCCGGCAGCGCCTGCCAGCACATCTGCTCTCTCAATGGCCTCAGCTTTCGCGGGCACGATCTCGCAGGCGCACCTAGAGGAATTTCAAGGCCTCTCCCTGTGGTTTGGTGACCTCATAAAACGCCCCCTCCAGCACTACGAAACTGTAACCTGCAGGTTGACAACCCTCCGCTAAGCCACATGCAGAAAAACAGCATACCTCTTCGAACGCTGGAGCAGCTGTTCCCAGGTTCCGCTGCGTGATGGCCTCCAAACTTGTCCGGAGACCATTACGTGCTGCGTTGTGGAACGCAAACGGTATCCGGGGCCTCTACCCCAGTGTTCTTGAGTTTGTACAATCCTTTGGAATTGACATTCTAATGGTCTCTGAGATCCACTTGAATGCTGTTACTAACTTTTCGCTGCCTAGTTACGCCACCCATAGGTCAGATCGGATCGGCCAACAGAGGGGCTGTACAGCTATCTTCATCAAAAATCACATCACACATACACCTTCCCCCTTCCGCCGCTGCAGTACGTGGAGGCCTGCGCCATTTGGCTTGCCATTGGGGGGGCTCGACACGCTGCTGATAGCGGCATACGATCCTCCCGACCATCGCTTCTACGAAGCAGATTACACAACCTTGCTGAACCTACACCCAGTTGTATGCATTGCAGGAGATCCCAACGCGAAGCATGCCCTTTGGCATGGTCGCACTAGCAACGTAAAAGGCCGCGGGCTCTACCGCCTCATCAGCGGCAACCCAAGCCTTATAGCGCACGGCCCAGAGGGCCTACGTTCCACCCGGCACTCCCGATTTGCTCGACGTCATGATCACCAAAAGGCGTGTAGCACGATGAGAAGCACGGGAAGAGGTAGCCCAGACTAACGGGAGAGGTTTAACCTCCCGCAACTTGTTCCCCCGGAGGGCCGTCCACTCATCGCGCCAAAGCGAGAGGACGCGGCGACGTAAAATAACACACGAATCTGACAAGGGAACAGAGGTAAAAAATCTGGGTAATAAAATCGCCGATTTGGCAGCGGCGTCGGCAGCCTCGTTCCCTGAGACGCCCACATGACCTGGAATCCACATGAAGGAGACGCGGATGCCAGAGGCACCAAGCGAGTGGACCAGGTCATGTATGCACTGTACGAGGGGTTGGTAATTGTACAGTGCGCGAATACTTTGAAGAGCACTCAGGGAGTCTGAACAAATAAAACAGTGCCGTAAGTCGTACCGCTGGACGTATAAAAGTGACTGATAATTACTAAAACTTTCGGCGGTAAAAATCGAACATTGCCCGGGTAAACGAAATGTAAAACTACGATTACCATCAACAAAGGCACATCCTACTCCAACGTCAGTCTTAGACCCATCAGTATATATAAAACGAAAGTCTCCGAACTGCGCCTGAAGTTCTAAAAAGGCCGATCTAAGAACTGAAGAAGGGGTCTCATTCTTCGACATTGACGTAAACCAAAGGTGACACTGGGCCTCAGCGCGCAACCATGGAGGAAAGCGCGTTTCCCCCCTAGGAAGGGCCGGCGCTGGCGTAAAGTCTAAATGCCGAAGAAGCTTTCGAAATCGAACCCCTGGAGGGAGCAAGGCAGAGGAGCTAAGGAAATATTGCCGATCAAGCGAATCTTCGTAAAATATCTTGAAAGACGGTTGGTCAGGCAGTTGAGGCGGAGAAGGATCCCTTGGGTCCGCTCCGCCAAGTACCTTCGGATTCTGCTCGACCGCGGCCTCACATTTACTCCCCATGTCAAGGCTAAGGCCAGCCTAGGTCACGCTACCCTTCGGCAGTTGTATCCCGTATTCCACTCTACCATGCCTGCCTACCTACCTCAAACTGCGCCACTGATCATACCGCGATCATACCGCCACTGATTCTATACGGCTGCGAGGTCTGGGGCTCGGTTTCTCCGTCTACTATCCGCAGCCTCCAAGTCGTGCAGAACAGGGGACTAAGGATGATCTACGGCACAGACCACAAATTTCTTTCACACATACTCCACACCCAATCAGGTCTCCCTTACATAGTGGATGTTGTACGAGAGAGAGCTGTACCATCTACACTAAGCTTGCACCCCAACCCAACAACTGGTTAATGTTCTTGGTCAATACGATCATCGCCAACCGCCCCTCAGGGGCTCAGCTTATGTGAGTACGGGTTTTTGGCGCACCCGGCGGTTCCCGAGCCAATCATCGCCACATTCATCCCCTCACCCCCATCCGGTCGAGGTGGGTTCTTCTCGTAACCGGTGGACACAAGGTAGGCTCTCGTGCTATCCTTGCATCACATTCATACCGCACCTCACTATCGTTTCTTTCTTCTCCTCTATTTCTGCGCATTTCGCCCCACGTCATTAATTTACGCCTCTATTTTACTTCTTCGCCGGCCTACCTTGCGTGCGAAACGCCCACACAGTTTTAGTTTCTTTTATCTTTCTTTTAATCCTCCGTGGACACAGCTGACGGATACCCGCGCACTGGGTGCGCAGCTGGGTGAGTGGGCAATGGCGTCATCCCCACCACCCGGGGTCGTCATGTAGGGTTTGTGTTCGTATCCGCTGTTCAACTGCAGTCCCACGGGGGGCCATTGCATGAGCTGCTGACTTCCGACGGCGATTGGGTCCCTCTGTCTATGTTCTGGGAGGTGTGACCCTGGGGTGAGCTAGGTATAGATAGGCCACTCACCCAAGCCGGGGTAACGCCCGGAAGGTCAGAGCCCGAGGTCGGAGACGGTTGCAATGGTGGAGGATTTTTTTCGCTATGGAGCACCCTTTCTCCATTATAAACAACAAGCGCCGAAAAACTTTAGTAACAGAAGTAGCACCGCCAACAGCTGGTTGTTACTTAGTGATTACCCGTTCAGAGGAAGGACAATCATTTGAGAAGGTGAACCCTTTTATCATCCAGAAGGGCATTGATGCTATTGCTGGTGCGGTTCAGTCCTGCACTCGTCTACGGAATGGTTCCTTATTAGCCCAAACGAAATCCGATCAGCAAAGTAAGACCTTGTTGCGCTACGCTTCTCCACGGCTATCCCATCCGTGTGGAGAAGCACCGCACATTGAATTCCTGTCGGGGCGTCATTACCACCCATAGCCTCGATGGTATATCGGACGAGGACCTGGTAGAATATCTTGCAGACCAGAAGGTGACAGCGGTCCATCGAGTGCAGACCAAACGCGACGGCGTATTGGTACCCACTCGTACCCTGTTTATTACATTTCATGGCGTCGATGTGCCCACGAGCATTGACGCAGGGTACGAACGGATTTCTGTGAGGCCTTATATTCCTAGACCTCTGCGTTGTTTTAATGCCAACGTTTCGGGCATACGCAAGTCTCATGTAAGAGTGCCGTTAACATCTGTGCAACATGTAGCCAGCCCTCACACGAAGGTACCTGTTCAACAGCCCCCGTCTGCGTTAATTGTAAAGGGTCACATTCTGCTTCGTTTGCCGACTGTCCGCGGTACTTGGACGAGAAGGCGATCCAGGAGATCCGGGTAAAGGAAAAACTCTCCTTCGCTGAAGCCCGGAGGCGTTACCATGCGCGCCAACCTTCACTCCTGCGATCTGGCACATTTAGTTCTGTTGTTGCCTCGCCAGTACCACGAGTAGATGCCGAAACTCAGACCTGGACCATGACTGGATTAACCGCCACTACCATCCGGCCGTCCATTAAGGCTACAGTCACCAAGCCGTATAAACCTGGTCCCAAGTCAATGAAGTCGCAAGCCGCTGAAAAGAAACCCAAGCAGAAACTCCGCAGGGAAGATTTTCTAAAGGACCCTCCGCGTGCGCGCGGTAACAAAAGTTCACCTTCTCTTCCTCGGAGGTCGCTGTCCCAGGAAGGTCCTGGGACAAGCCGCGCTCAGCGGCACCCCTCACCCATCGCCACCCAGAACCGATTCACGGCGCTTGAATCGGATTCTGGCACTGAGCGCGTGGGCCCTCCCTCCAAGGAAGCTATGGAGTCTGACCAACTCCATACAAAAAGCCCGAGCCCAAAGGTTAAGCAAAAGATTCTTTTAAGCCGCCCTTCTAAGTAGACAGTTTATCCCTTTTATTCATGGCTATCCTGACCTGGAATGTACGTGGTGTACGATCGCATTGGGCGGAACTGCAACTTTTATTGCGATCCCATTCGCCTATGGTCGTATGTTTGCAGGAGACTAAGCTTCGCCCTCACGATCCTTTTGATCTCCGAGGATATACTCCGGTTCGCAACGACCTTGAACCGGAGGAGGGTACTCCTGCTCATGGAGGTGTCATGTTGTTAGTGCGTAACGACGTTCATTTTAAACCTGTCACACTTACATCCGACTTGCAAGCTGTTGCCGCTCGCCTTCACTTACCCGGCTTTTTGTTTTCTGTTTGCTCTGTGTATTCACCTCCATCGTCTCCCCTCGCTTCCGCGGACATTCGAGCTCTCCTGTCCGCTCTCCCAACACCATTTCTTCTGTTGGGAGATTTTAATGCCCATCACCCACTATGGAGTTCGCCAAGGGCTTGTGCGAGGGGAACTCTTCTTTCCGAAATTTTTTATCAGTTCAATCTTTCCATCCTCAATACAGGTGCACCTACTTTTATTTCTGATTCTTCTGGTACATTCTCTCACCTGGACCTTGCCATTTGCTCCCTCCAGCTTGCTCATCGTCTTCAGTGGAACGTCGTCGCTGACACCTACTCCAGAGACCATTACCCCTGCATCGTCTCTCTTCTGTCGCACCACGTACAGCATTCCAGAGTACCTACCTGGATATTCCCAAAAGCCGACTGGAGCTTGTATTCCAGCCTCGTGCATTTTTACGATCAGCCCTTCGCCGACATTAACCAACTAGTGCAGCACCTTACGTCTACAATTTTCTCTGCCGCCAAACGCGCAATTCCCCGTTCATCCTCTCAAACTCGGCGGCCACCTGTTCCGTGGTGGAACGAGGATTGTCGGGACGCCGTTCGTGACCGTAGGACTGCACTTAGGGTGTTTCGGCGACACCCTACTCATGATAATTTGGTGACTTTTAAACAATCGCGCGCCAGGGCTCGTCGCATTATTCAGGATAGCAAGAAGGCGTCGTGGACTCGTTTTGTCGAGTCTTTTAATCGCTTTACGCCTTCATCCGTTGTTTGGGATAAACTTCGTCGCTTCTCAGGTAAAGTGTTGCATTGTACTGTTTCTGGCCTTCAGGTTCCCAATGCCATCTTAGTAGATCCGGCTGCCATCGCTAACACCCTAGGATCTGCCTTTGAGGCGGTTTCCAGTTCAGACCATTATTCCGCCGGCTTTCGCTCTATTAAGGACCGGCTGGATTCCGCACCATATACTTTTCGGTCTGCTAACACTGAATGTTATAACGAACTTTTTACAATGAGGGAGCTGGAGCACGCTCTTGATTGCTCTAGACATTCCGCTCCTGGGCCGGACGGCATTCATGTCCTGATGTTAAAGAACCTTTCATCCGAAAGTAAACTCTTTTTCTTACAGGTCTATAACCGTATTTGGCAAGACGGCCTTTTTCCTTCCGTTTGTCGCGAAGCCACCATTGTCCCTATACTCAAGCCTGGGAAGGATCGCCAACTGCCTTCCAGCACCCGCCCTATCTCCCTCATCAGTTGCATTTGCAAGGTGATGGAGCGCATGATCAACGGGCGGTTGACATGGTGGCTTGAGTCTCAGAAACTTCTAGCAAACGCTCAGTGCGGATTTCGTCGCTATCGTTCTACCGTCGACCATCTGGTGTCCCTGTCGACGCATGTAATGAATGGATTTCTGAGAAAGTGTCACACCGTGCCTGTGTTTTTTGACCTGGAGAAAGCTTATGACACTTGTTGGAGGGGCGGCATTTTACGTACACTTCACGCATGGAATATCCGCGGTGCTCTTCCCATATTTCTTCGGGAGTTCATGACGGACCGCGTTTTTCGTGTACATGTGGGCCCGGTTTTATCTCGTGATTTTATTCAAGAGAACGGAGTACCGCAGGGCTCTGTACTCAGTGTCACACTTTTTGCGATTGCTATCAACCCCATTGTTCTTTGTATTCCACCTGGAATGTCATCGTCCCTTTTTGTTGACGATTTTGCTATTTATTGCAGTTCACGGCGGACCTGTCTACTCGAACGCCGTCTCCAGAGCGGTATCGACCGTCTCTACGCCTGGAGTAACGCCAACGGCTTTAATTTCTCGCCGAGAAATCCGTCTGCATCAACCTCTGGCACAGGAAGTATTTCCCTCCGCCCTCTCTCCATCTTGGGCCAGGGATACTTCCGTTTGCAGACGAGGCGAAATTTTTGGGGTTGATTTTTGATAGGAAGTTGTGTTGGACCTCGCACGTTTCCTTTTTAAAAGCAAAGTGTGACCGTTCTCTTAATCTTTTACGTGTTTTAAGTGGCAATTCCTGGGGAGCTGATCGGACCATCCTTCTTCGCCTTTATCGCTCTTTGGTCCGATCCAAGCTTGATTACGGGTGTATTGTTTATTCGTCGGCACGTCCATCTGTGTTACATCGATTGAATGCCATTCACCATCGTGGCATAAGAGTCGCTACAGGGGCCTATCCAACCAGCCCTGTTTTTAGCCTGTATACTGAAGCTGCAGAGCCTCCGCTGTCCTTCAGGCGTGAGATGCTCTTGTGCAGCTATGCCTGTCGACTCTCAAGCTTGCCTGACCACTCGTCCTTCGAGTTATTTTTCGAGGAGTCACTTGATCGTCACTATTTCATTAGCTCCTCTGCTTTGCTCCCACCAGGGGTTCGCTTTCGACAGCTCCTGCTGCATTTAGACGTTCCGCCAGCGCCGGCCCTTCCACGGGGGGAAACGCGTTTTCCTCCGTGGTCGCGCGCTAAGGCCCGCTGTCACCTTGGGCTAACGTCGATGCCGAAGACTGAGACCCCTGCTTCAGTCTTTAGATCGGCTTTTTTAGAAGTACGGGCTCAATTCGGGGACTTCCATTTTATCTTTACCGATGGATCTAAGACTGAAGCTGGAGTTGGATGTGCCTTTGTTTTTGGTCACTGTAGTTTTAAGTTTCGTTTACCTGGACAATGTTCAATTTTTACCGCCAAACTTTTTAGCATTTATCAATGTGTTTTATACATTCAGCGGCACGACTTACGGCACTGTTTTATTTGTACGGACTCTCTGAGTGCCCTTCAGACTATTCATTCGCTGTACCATTACCACCCACTCGTACAGCGCATAAATGACCTGCTCCACTCGCTTGGCGTCTCTGGCATCAGCGTGTCCTTCATGTGGATTCCAGGTCATGTGTGCATCTCAGGTAATGAGTCTGTCGACGCCGCTGCGAAATCGGCGATTTTATTACCCAGATTTTTTACTTCTGTTGTTCCCTCGTCAGATTCGTGTGTTCTTTTACGTCGCCGCATCCTCTCGCGCTGGCGCGATGAGTGGACGGACCTCCGGGGGAACAAGTTGCGGGAGGTTAAGCCTTTCCCGTTGATCTGGGGTACCTCTTCTCGTTCGTGTCGTCGGGAAGCGGTAATTTTAGCTCGTTTACGGATTGGACATTGTGGTTTTAGTCATAGGTATTTGCTCAGTGGTGACCCCGCACCACTCTGTGGGCAGTGTGACGTGCCCTTAACGGTGCGTCACATTTTAACAGAGTGTCAGGTTTTAGCTGCCTTGCGTGCTCGTGTGGGTCTGCCTGTTGGCCTAGCGAACGTTTTGGCAGACGACACGCGTGCTGTAGAGTGTGTTTTACGTTTTATTCATGACAGTGATTTTAATCTGCGCATTTAATGCGTTGAGCGTCTTTTAGCTTAGTAATTTTATTGTCTGTTTTTATGGTGACTCTAATCCCCGGTGGACATATGGCGCTCATGTCCCTCGGATTCTACAGTTCTTGACACGTTTTAATTTTTTATTGCCTATGCTTTTAGTGTGTTGGTTTTTCAGATATTTGTATTGTTATTATTGTTGTTCTTGTTATTATTGTTGATATTTTATTATTGTTATTGTTATATTATTGTTATTTTTAGCTTTTTGACATCGCTGGTTTGTGTCCCGTTTTTTTAATTATGCGGTTCTTTTACCTGTCTTTTATATTTTGACCTTATATTTTATACATTGTAAGGGAGCTGATGACCTTAGCAGTTTAGCGCCCTTATACCGCATATCATCATCATCATCATCGCCAACCGAGACAATGGAAAAGCTACGGCCTTCCCAAGGATGCCCTTGGTTGGTAACTGTCACTTCATTATTTCTACCACTCGCTCCCCAAGTTAAACAGTATTGAGACGGGTCACTGCTGGTTGGGTGACCACTCAGCCGTACCCCCCAACTGCTTTCCTTGGTACTTACTCGCCACAATACCCATTCCTACCGTCTCCCCGCTAGATTGCACTGCTTTACTTGATGGTCCAGCAAGCGGCCGGCCAAGGTAAGCAGCATCGAGCTCGGTCACGGCCTAGTCGCTTGTCCGCCCAGGCGGTATCACCGGCCCGCGCCAATAGCAACACCAGGGTCCAACAACCGCCATCAGCATGTTAACATCGACACAAACGCTTGCTAATAGACTAAATCTATGTTATCGCACGGGTAAATCCGTAAATAAACGGATAGGTACCGTGGCGATCAACCTTCCGCCCGAGTAAACTCGGGCGACCTGTTCTTGCTCCTGGCTCCTCCTGAGACAGTGCAGTTGGCAATGGAGCACTCTAAGGGAGGCGCCCTCTCCATACATGAACTTTTTCTAAATAAAAATACGAATGGAAAAATAACATCAAATGTCATTGCAATATACATTTCTGCACTCCCCTATTTGCTTTATACATTTTATTTATTGGTTTGAAATGTTTTTTCAACACTTATACAGTGATCAGCGTGAATGTTTTTGGTACAGAGTATTTTGGACTACATCTAGTCTGTCTGAGAATGCACGCATTTGTATGGAGGGGAGCACTAACTGTGGGCGAGGGGTGGAAAGAGGTGATAAGAATTTGGCTGAGTCCAAATTGCTTTGCTATTGGTTCTTTCTCCATGTGGTCTTTTCTGTATGGATTCATTCAATTTTACTGCTGCCACCATAGGACAAAAAAGTACTCTGTCCTATCTAAAATTTAATCCTGTTGTATGAACTGATTTTAAATTAAATCTTATTCTTAAGTTTCAGTGATTTTAAAGTATAGCACTGTATAGCTATTGGTAACTTTTGTTTGCACGTCACAGTACTCTGATTCACACATGTACATGTTAGTTACGTACTGGTACAGTTTGAAAGCATATGTTGTGCAAAATATCTATCTTAACCAGAAAATTCAGTGTAAGTGGTGTGGAGAGTGTAAAATAACTGCAAGTGTGCATTTGTAGTAAAATTAATTAGTTAAGGAATTTTAATACACAGTATAAATAGCAATGCATCATTTGCACAATTTCCATGACCACATCAGAGAGTGAACAGTGTTTTCAACTCTCAAGAGGATAAAGGAGTTGCAATGAATGAAGACAGGCTTAGTGATTAAGCCACATGTTCTATTGAGAAGGTCCTTCTCTCCCCACCTGGTTTCATCCACTTTGTTGAACAAAAGGAGAGGAGAATGTACTTTATCTACAGAATATTAATTAGTCAGTTTAGATGCAGTCAACTTATTTTTTTTAGTAGCATACAGATACATAGAATTTCCTGCAGTTTGTTTTACACTCTTGAACATCTTCACATACACATTTAAATAAGAGATAAGTTTGGACAAAAGCAAAAATAAAGTATGTGTCTCCACTTAGGAAATTTGGTTCTTAGTCTGATGTCTGAATAAATATTATTATAGAAGGTAGAAACTAACAGAAGAATCATGTTCACAAAACATAGACTTATTGATGTGTAAGTAGGTATGTGTGATTAGATGTGTACATAACCTATTTCATGAAAACAAAGCACAGAATATCCATTTGTTATAAAAGCGTGTGTTCTCAGCTGAAATTTTAACAGATTTGAGGCTGTATTTTTATCAATTAAATAATATCAGTCTAAATATATAATATAAAATATAATAACAGCGCGCCTTAAAGCAATATGTGTATAAATAATATATAAAGTGTATGTAACAGCCTTTGTATTAATGTTTATATTATTATACACATGTATAATAATGTTATGTGAATGTATTAAGTAATTTAACACTGTAGGAGCTGTGAGAATAGAATCCGAAAGTTGCTAACAATGAGGTAACCTTGAGTTACAGTCTTGGCAGATGTCGACGCAGGTGGCGAAGTCGAGGGCTTTGGAAAGAGCGGGCGACAAGTATCTTATCTGAAATGGTGGCCCCGTTTAAATCGCTGGTCTGTGTGGCGATTTCCCGACTCGGTGCCGGTTTAGCTGCAACGGAGCTATACGTACCGGACCGCGGGACAGACGGTTGGCGGAAGCGCAGGAGTTTCCGGGCTTCCGAGAAGGACACCTTCTCCCTAACCCGGATCTCCTGGATCTCGCGTTCCTCTACAAAACGGGGACAATCGCGGGAACTCGATGGATGTTCACCGCTGCAGTTAACACGTGTCGGAGTGGATGTGCATTCCCCATCATGGGAGATGTCACCACAGTTAACGCAGGTAGAGTTGCCATTACAAAAGTCGCTGGTGTGTCCAAAGCGCTGACACTTGTAGCATCGCAGCGGGTTAGGGATATACGGCCTGACTACAATGACCTCATACCCTGCCTCGATTCTTTGAGGGAGATCTACCCGATCAAAGGTAAGGAACAGGGTACGAGTCGGCACGAATTCACCTCTGTCCTTCCGCTGAACGCGATATACCGCCGTAACACCTTGATCAGAGAGGTTGTCCAGAATCTCCTCATTAGACATGCCGTCCAATGCACGGGTGTTCACCACGCCGCGCGAGGAGTTTAGGGTTCTGTGCAGCTCAACACGTACAGGATAGCTGGCTAGTAGTTTGGCACTAACTGAAAGTGCTTCAATCAGGAGCGTGCCATTACGAGATCGTACACAGGATTTAACAGGACCAGCAATGCTGTCCAGACCCTTTTGAATTAGAAATGGATTCACCGTAGTACATTTTTGCCCTTCCTCACTTCCCGAAATCACTAAGTAGCAAGGACCACTAGACTCGACTACTTCTTTTCTCTTCACAGGTTGCTTTAAGGTATTGGGTGTGTGTACCATGAACTTTCCTCCCGCAGTGCTCCCCACCCACCACGGAGCCCAACAAGGGGTCATCCCACTGGGATGACAGGGCTACACACGGGATATAGCGGGCACGCCGTCCCACTCACCCTGGAGTTCAGTACAAAACCTAGTCCCGGCCGATTGGCTAGGGGTGGGTTAGTCCCTAGCCGCCCGTTTAGGTGAAGCAAAAACCAAAGTGGTGTATTGGGAATGTGCATCCTCCCTGAAAACTGTAAAACACAACCAAACACGCTCAGATACGCTTCCCTCAACCACCAGGATATTTCTTTCCACCGACACGGATCTCCACGTACGGCCTACACGTGGGTGGGCGCTTTGGCTGACTCCCTCGCCACTTGGAGGAGCCCACACCGAGGAAGTCAGGGTGGTTCAGGACCCCGGGTGCGCCAAAACCCGTACCTGCAAAGCAGGCCCCTGGGGGGCCAACGGGGGGAAGAGCCCCATTAAAACAGACAATGTAAAATCACACAGCTAAAAGACGCTCAGCGCATCAAATGCGCCGATTAAAAGTACTGTGACTTATAAAACGTAAAACACATTCTACAGCACGCGCGTCGTCTGCCAAAACGTTGGCTACGCCAACAGGCAGACCCACACGAACGCGCAATGGAGCTAAAACTTGACACTCTGTTAAAATGTGACGCACCGTTAAGGGCGAATCACACTGCACACAGAGTTGTGTGGGATCACCACTAAAAACGCAATGTCCGATTCGTAAACGAGTTAAAAGTACCTCTTCCCGACGAGAAGAACGAGAAGAGGTACCCCAGACTAACGGAAGAGGTTTAACCTCCTGCAACTTGTTCCCCCGGAGGGCCGTCCACACATCCCGCCAAAGCGAGAGGATGCGGCTACGTAAAATAGCATACAAATCTGTGGAGGGCAGAACAGAAGTAAAATATGTGGGCGATAAAATTGCTGATTTGGCAGCGGCGTCGGCAGATGCATTATCTGCGATGCCCACATGACCTGGAATCCACATGGAGACGCTGATGTCAGAGGCATCAAGCGAGTGGAGCAGGTCATGTATGCGCTGTACGAGGGGGATTGGGCATGGAAAAAATCTGCTTGAAGGCAATGTGTGACGTCACACAGATTATGAATAGTACAGCATTTTGGTGCCAGTTGCGTTGAGTTTCGCCGTTTACAGTACAACCACCAGTAGATCGTTGTTGATAATAGATTGAAATCACATGTATAAACTCATGTGATATCACTTTTCTTATGAAGAATAGAATACATTGTTTCAGTTCATTAGCCTCAATATATTTGGCTGGTTCCTCTCTATTTTGATTTTACTTCTGGCTGAAACTACACGTGTCTCTAATGTTACACATTAATGGTACAGTGTTCTGCTTTACTCCTGTAATGGTCAGGCCAAAGAAAGATTTCTTGGAAATTGCACAACACAAGAGATTTCTGAGATAATAAGGGCACATCTCACAGAGTTTAACTGTAACCAGAAGCTTGTTATCCAGTCTTATAATGAAGCTGCAACTATGGCAGGAAATATCAATGGAGTACAAAAATTAATTAAAGACATACATCCTCACACTGTATTTATACATTGCTATGCTCACTGCCTCAATTTGCCCTTTTCAAATTCTGTTGATAAAATTCGGGAGTGTAAGTTATTTTTCAGTACTCTCAACGGTTTTACTGCATTCTTTTCAAGATCACCAAAAGAAGCTAAATTTCTTGACGAATTTTTAAATCAGAGAACGCTAAGTGTTCCGTTGACAAGATGGAATTATAACAGTAGACTGGTGAACACTATTTATGTCAAAAGAAATGAATGACCTCTGCAAAGTTTTCGAGGCAATGCCTTGCATGTTCCAGCACGAAAAACAGGAAATCCTTGCAAGTAAGTTTGGTTATAATATAAACCTATTACTAAGTTTTTTTCCCCCTATGATGTTTTGAATTTCTCATAATACATTGACTAATGTTCATGGCAATATACAGTCGTATGATATATCGTCGCTTTTTCATTTTATAGTTGTTAATATAAATGCTACGAAGCTGTGAAGGTGTGAAATGACACTTGCTGGCAACATATCCTACTTAGGCAGCATTGAATCCAAAAATGCTCAAAATTTATACCTTCAAAGCTTCATTGAATGCCTACCAGTGGAACAGTAATGCATTCGAAAATGAGGTAACCCAAGATCATGCTTAATGGTAAATGCAAACAGGTATGTAAGCAGCATTTATAAATTTACATAAGGTGACAAAGATATATACTGAGCTATGCAGGCTGCAAGAGGCAACAATATCTCTTGTGTACAAGACAGTGAAAACTGGGAAAATGTTCGTGCTGCACCCTCCTTTCCTTCAAAAGTAGCACATTATGGAGGTAAAGATATTGCCTATCAAGATACCAGAGCTTCTATTAAGATAAGGCACCTTCTCTTTAAAAAGTAGCACCAGACTCCAAAATAATTTACAAATTCTATGCTAAATATTTTCATGATAATTTTTCGTATCGTTTTGCGAGACCACAGATAGATATATGCTGTGTCTGTGAGGAGATAGGTGTGAAAATAAAAAAACCCTCATCTAATGATGTGGCTAAACGTGTTGCTGTGACACAAACATTAAACAGAGGTACATTGAAGAAAAGATAATTATCCTTGGGGACAGTTATGCAAGAGGTATTTCTGAGAATTTACAGAAGAATGGCACAAGTGGAGAAATATCAACTATGGCATTTGTGAAACCTGGTGCACCAACTGCAGAACTCTGTAGAAGGATCAAAGGAGACGTTATCCAAGATTGGAAGGATAAGGATAGTGTAGTGTTAATAAGTGGCACCAATGATGTTGCCAGGGATAGAACACTAAGAGTTAAAACAGTTGTTAGCTAGGTTAACACATACAAATATTGTAATACTGAATGTACCATATAGGTATGATTTGACTGCTTTTTCATGTGTAAACAATGAGGGAACAGTAGCCAATCAACTGATTAATGGGATATGTTTAAGATTTAGGAATGTACGAGTTGTAGATATGAGTAAAATGAGTAGAGAAACCTTCACAAGGCATGGAATGCATTTGCATGCATCAGGTAAAAACATTATTGGCTATAAAAATCAGTGAAGAAATTGCAAAATCAAAGAAACAGAAATCAAGTATCATGCTTCCAAATAGGGGTCAGGGAAACTAGGAAAATATACTGTGAGAAGTAGTCAGATATACTGCAGCAAAGAAAGGTGTGATGTTTCTAGGCAAAGCAGTAAATTGTAAGGGCATGATGTAAATATTTTATACATAAGTATACAGTGCCTGAGAACAAAATCAGAAGAATATGCATGTACCTTAAAGACCTAAATTGTCAAGTACTCTGTTTGAATGAACACTGGTTAGAAGAAGAGAGATAGGTTATATAAATATAGAACATTTCCAACTAGTACATTGTTTATGTCAGAATAAGTATAAAAATGGTGGTGTGGCAGTATACACACATAGTTTATTGGAAGCTAAAAAGTTAGAATTGAGGCATTTATGTAAAGAAACCAGGTGTAATTATAGACCATTGCAGAATAATAATAGAAGCAGGTCACCATCACGAGATCCAGACTTGTTCTTAGAAGGAATAAAAAAGCTGTTTATATATCTATTTCATTTTAGACTTGATGTAGTTATCTGTGGGGATGTTAATGCACATTTTGACGTCACAGAAAAATCATAAATCAATAGACAATCTTAAGAATTTATTAAGCCAATTAGGTTATCATTGTGCAAATAGGTTACCCACTAGAGAATCTGCATATCTGGACAACTGTGCGACTAATCTGAATAAAGAGTTATTCATTAAATGCACTAACTTAAAGTTATTGGATTATCAGCCATTATTTTTTCAGATATTGATACAAAAACAGGTTTTAAGAAAGATAAAAAATTTAATATAAGAGAAATAAGCGACCTTAGTGTACAGAGCAGAAATCAATTTAAAAATAGTTTAGTATCAATTAATTGGCAAGAAAGATTGTATATAAAAGAGGTTTAGACAGAAGCATTATTTAATATATTTTTTACAATCCTTATGGATACTTTTGATAATTCGTGTAGAAACATGAAACTTGGATCCATTACTATCAACCTGAAACCATACATCAAAGCAGTGGATTTCCTTCAGCGAACCTGCTCCAAAGAAAGCGAAAACCATTCCGTCGGCAGGAAAAATCATGGCAGCTATCTTTTGGGATTCACAAGGGGTGTTAGATATCCACTACCTGGAAAAGGGTAAAACGATCACAGGTTCATATTATGCCGCAATGCTGGATCAGTTTCCCAAGGAATTGTTATAAAAAGACTACATTTAGTAAAGAAAAAAGTTCTCTTTTACCAAGATAATGCACCCTCACACAAATCAGCCATTGCCATCGCAAAATTGTGGAATTGGGCTACAAACTGTTACCTCACCCACCATATTCTCCATATTTAGCTCCGAGCGACTTCTTCCTCTTCGCAAACCTGAAAAATTGGCTCGCTGGGAAGAAAATCACGCCCAGTGAGCAATCATGACAGAAAACTCATATTTTGCAAACTTCGAAAAATCATATCTTGTTTGGAAGGGTGAAACAAATTGGAAAAACGTGAATTGAATTGAAAGGAGACTATGTTGAGAAATAAAATTGATTTTTTGGAAAAAAGTGCTATTTTCTTTAAAAAGTCACTGACTTATCAATCCGCCCTCGTAAATACATAGTGGTCAAGTACCAGTAAATAGAAAAAAAAATTGGAAGACACCAGAAAAATGATAAAATACATTCCTTTTGAATATTTGGGTTTCTATGAAGAAATAATGGCATGGCCAGCCACTGAAGGAGGGGAAGAAAGCAATGAGTGAATAGAAAATATGAAACAATTTTGTATTTTCATAATATATTGTTTTTGAACCTGAGGAGCAGTTCCTGGATTATACTGACAGATGGCTGCCGTGTTGTTGAGACGCTTTTTAATTATAGAAGAATTTTTGTGTTAGTGAAAGTATTTCAAAATAATTATTTCTGATAAGTGTGCATTATATATTATTAGGAAATGAAGGCAATGAGAACAGCAAACTCAGTGTTAGAAAAACCACATACAGTTATATGACCGTCAGAATTTTTCGGACAGGATGGTCTGTATGTGTAATATACCTGTTATTAAAGAACACGCGGATAATAAATTTCAAATTGCTAAACTCTGAATTGTTTGCACTTCATAGGTACTGTAAAAATGCAATTGCGATTTGTAGATCATTTTAGACCTGTTTTATGCTTGAGATACGAAAATGTGCCCATCAATATTTTTCGGACAGATGTTTAGCAACCCAAGGCATGGTTTGCGCTTTTTATGCGCCATGTGGATGTGGTGGTGGTGTGGAGTTTAAGGGCCCGTCGACAGCTAGGTCATTTGGGCCCAAAGAAAAACAGAAAGACAGTTAGAACTGAAAATGGTCGATCAAAAAAACGCATTAGAAGAGACTAAAAACGAGATAGCCGTAAGATCATAAATTGGGTTAAAAGAGAATAAAATCCAGGACTAAAAGTATCGGTAAAATGGAATAAAATCTAGGCTAAAAACACAAAACTAAAAGGCAAGTTATACCTGTGGAAAAAACCCGATTTTGGTGACGAACCGCAGGGTCTGCCTTACTGCCACTGGGTCATCACATAAAACTGAGGGCAGCGTAAAACCCAGGGCATAAAACTGACGATCAGGGGCGTATTTCGGACAATCAAACAGTACATGGGGCACGGTAAGCGGCACAGCACACGTCGAACAGACAGGGGCCGGGGCACCACGCAGGAGATGACCGTGTGTGGCGCGCGTATGCCCGATTCTTAGGCGGGTCAGAACTACTTCCGACCGCCGTGATCCCCAACAGGAAGTGGACCAGGGTTGTACGGTGTCCTTGATTGTCCGGAGTTGAGTACCAGCCAGAGACTCCCATGATAGCTGCCAAGCTAAAAACAGAGGACGGTGGAAGTACCCCCGAACATCCGTAGAAGGCACAGTTAAGGTGGAAAACCCCGGCAAATGGCATGCGACCTTAGCAGCTGCATCCGCCTCCTCATTGCCAGGAATTCCCACATGGCCTGGAGCCCATGTAAAAACAAACTGGTATCCGCGACAGATCAACTGAGATAAAAGGGTTTGGATTTTTAATATCAAGGTGGAGGAGCCGATAAACTGTTGCAGGCTATGGAGGGCGCTCAGAGAGTCGGAGCAAATAATAAAACGGCCAGGGACAAACGTGGAGATAAAAAGTAAGAAAGAGAAGATGGCAAACAGCTCGGCCGTAAAAACTGAACTGGCGTCTGGAAGGCGAAATTTGTGAGCCCACCGTCATAGATAAAACCGCACCCTGTGCTACCATTCACACAGGAACCGTCAGTAAATACCGGGGAATAGTCCCGGTAACGGTCTAGAATCGCGGAGAAGAGCTGGCGAAACACTGGCTGCGGGGTAGCGACTTTGGCATTACCCGAAAGTTCAAGATCAAACCGGGCACGTTGGAGCTGCCACGGGGGAAGGCGACTAAGACAGGATCGCACCACAGGAGGCAGTCGGAGGTCATGTGCGCAAAGAGGTTCCCGAAACCGAACACCACATGGGCGGGAGATGGGAGCATTGCGCACATAACGGTGGGCGAGTTCCGGATGGAATACACAGTGGAACGAAGGGTGACTAGGATGAGCCGCCAGCTTTGCAACATAAGAAAAGAATAAAAACTTGCGTCGAAGAGACAGAGGTGGTTCGCCAGAATCTGCATACAAACACTCGACACGACTAGTGCGGAAGGCCCCAGTAGCAAGACGGATACCAGTATGATGAACAGTGTCTAAAAGGCGAAGTTTAGAGGCGGACGCCGCGCCATAGATAAAACTCCCGTAGTCAAGTTTTGACCTAACCAACGAGCGGTACAACCGGAGCATAACGGTGCGATCGCCGCCCCAAGAGGCGCCAGATAAAACCCTTAATACTCGAAGGGAACGATCGCATGATGCACGAAGGTAGCGAATATGGTGCTCCCAGGTGAGTCTATGGTCGAGGTAAAGGCCCAAAAACTGGGCGTGCGCAACAAACGGGAGGGGTGTGCCATGCAAATGAAGATCAGGAGAAGGATGTACACTACGAAGGCGATGAAAATGAACACACTGAGTCTTAGCAGGAGAGAACCGAAAGCCGTTGTGAAGTGCCCAGTTGGCGAGTGAGGTAATGGCCATCTGCAGTTGGCGTTCGATGTGCTCAAGGCTATAAGAGCGATAGTATAGCGCAAAGTCATCGACATATAGGGGCATCGGTATTCCGCTGCGAACTACAGTAGCGATGCCGTTGATGGCGACGGCAAAAAGTGGTACACTGAGGATCGACCCCTGGGGTACACCGTTCTCCTGGATCCTCGCCTGAGATAACGTGTCTCCAACACGGACACGAAAACGGCGAAGTTTTAAAAAGTTACAAATAAAAACAGCTAAATGACCGCGTAAACCGTAAGCATGAGATTTCGGAGGATACCATAGCGCCATGTGGTATCATAGGCCTTCTGCAAATCAAAGAAAACACCCACCACATGCTGCTTCAGAAGAAAGGCACTCTGGACATAGGCCTCAAGACGGGCGAGGTGGTCAACACTGGAGCGATGGCGACGAAAACCACACTGAACATTACAGAGCAAAGCATTCGACTCTAGCCACCTCACCAACCGAGCGGTAATCATACGTTCAAAGATCTTACAAACGACACTCGTCAAACAGATAGGGCGGTAGCTAGAGGAAAGGTGCCGGTCTTTTCCAGGTCGAGGGATGGGGATGACAATACCCTCTCGCCAGGAAGACGGGAAAACCTGCTCACACCAGATACGGTTGTAAATGTCCAGCAGGAAGGAAAGCGCCTCACGCGGAAGATGTAGCAGCATTTGGCGGTGGATGTCATCGGGGCCAGGAGAGGTATCCTTTGCTAAGGATAAAGAATGGTCCAGCACGGCGACGGTAAAAGCTTCGTTGTACGTTTCACTACGGTCACTATTAAAATCGAGGACAACCCGCTCCGCAGCGTCTTTGATAGGCAGAAAAGATCTATCATAACTATCCGTTTGGTTAGCAGCAGCGAAGGAGGTGGCAAGGGCTTCGGCTACATCCCGCTCGCTTGTGAAAATGGAGCCACTAACACCAAGACCAGGAATGATCGTCCGGCGACACTGGCCATAAATACGCCGAACAGCAGACCACACCTGCTGCGCAGAGGTACGACGGGAAAGGGAAGACACGTAAGATTCCCAAGATTTCCGCTTTGCACTCCGAAGTACATAGCGCGCCTTAGCCCGAGAACGTTTAAATGCCACAAAGTTCTCCTCCGTAGGATGTAGCGGAAAAATACGCAGGGCGCGTGTGCGCGTTCTAATGGACAAGCGGCATTCCTCGCTCCACCAAGGTACAGGAACGTGACGCGGTGTAGATGAACCTCGAGGAAGGCTGGAATCTGCTGCAAGCAAGACAGTACACGTAAAATAGTCCACCATTTCATCCATGGTTGCGAAACCATCGTCCGGGAGAGCAATGAGGGAGCGGAACTTCCTCCAGTCAGCCTTGGAAAGAATCCAGTGGGGATGTCGAGAAGGCAAAGGATGGTGTCCTGTGAGGTGAATGTTAATGGGAAAATGATCACTCCCATACAGATCCGAAAGCACCGACCAATCAAAGAGAGGAACTAATGTCGGGCTGCAATAAGCAACGTCTAAGGCTGACGGTGTGCCATAGGTAGATGACAAAAAGGTAGGGACACCAGTGTTCAACAAAAGCAAGCCGGACAGATCACAAACGTCTGCTACAAGGCATCCACGAGCATCATCAGTGTCGGAGCCCCACACAGCATTTTTCGCATTCAGATCACCAAGGAAGAGGAGCGGTGTGGGAATCTGCGCCAAAAGCGCCCGAAGATCCATCTCTTGTACGACACCGACCGGCGGCAGATAGACATTACAGACAGAGAAACAAATGAAACTGAGTTGGACACGCACCGCCACAGCTTGTAACGGCGTAGTAAGCGGTATGTGGGCGGCAGATATGTTAGGCGCCACCAAGATAGCAACGCCACAGCTCGCAGTTGTCCAGCAGCAGAGTCATGCCTAAACGCCGTAAAGTCACGAAGGTGTAAAGTGTGATGAGGCTGTAGATGGGTTTCTTGTAAACAGACCAGTGAAGGGGAGCGTTGTGACACTAAATAGTGTATGTCCGGAGCACGAGCCCGGAACCCATTAACATTCCACTGGATTATTTCCATAGGAAGAAACGGATTAATGGACCGTCTTAATCTTCTTTCTCACCTTGGCTGACTTCGGACCAACGATTTGAAAAGACTCCTCTGGCGACTCCTCCGAGGTTCGGGAGTCCGAAGATCCCCTGCGGCTCGTAGATCGAGACCAGGACTGCACAGAGGAAGCACGGCTATTGGTGCGACGGGAAGACCTGGAACGACTGCGGGCATTAGAAGACTTAGACTTGTTAGCGCCGCTAGACGCTTTGGAAGATGATGGTTGCACGGCGGAAGATGGAGACCGTGGTGCAGGTATGGCACGAGACAAAGAACTACTTACGGGTAAGTCGGTCTGTGTGGAAGCATTTACAACGGGAGCAGTTTGTAGGCCAACAGAGGTAACAGGAGTGCGTCGGGCCGCAACCGAATAACCCGTAAGGACACAAGGGTTCAGCTGCTCAAAACGGCGACGTGCCTCGGTAAAAGTCAAACGTTCCTTGACACGCAACTCCTGTATACATTTCTCATCGAGGAACTTCGGACACTGTCGGGAGCTAGATGAATGGCTCCCGCCACAGTTCACACAGCAAAGTGCGAGTACAGGCCGAGTCCTCATAGCCACAGAAAATATAGTCAGGTAAAACAGTGCCCTTAAAGGTTAGAAATACCGTACGTAATGGTTGTTTTACGCCATCCTGTTTCCGGGTTAGGCGGTACGCTTGAGAAACGCGTTGATCGGAAAGGCAGGTGACGATGTCCTCGTTTGTTAGACCGTCCAGACTGGAGGTGGTAACAACTCCCCGACAGGAATTCAACGATTTGTGTGGGGCTACACGGATGGGGTAGGATCCCAACAAAGTTGCCTTCAACAATTTCTCGGATTGGTCGGCCGTATTGGTTTCTATCAAAAGCGTACCGTCCCTTAGTCGTGTTGCATTTTTAACTGGGCCACAGATACGGTCAACCTCGCGTTTGATATAAAATGGGCTAACGTCATGCATGGTTTTTCCTTCACTCGCCAGTTGCAAAATTAAAAATGTGTCAAACAAAGTAGGGGTTTTGCGCGGATGCATATTGATAAGGACCCCCTTCCGGAACCGTCGGCGTCAGCCTGCCATCCGGGGGTTAAAGAAGAAAAGACACCAGATCTTCACAGTCTGTGCCGTCATGGAGACCCCTCCTATGACTGATCGCAAAGCGTACCTCAGAAGGGTTACCCTCCAATCTCTACTGCTTGTCTACATGTGTAAACCGTTCACCACGCACACCCCGGCTTTAAGCCCCTACCACAGGTATAACCGCCTGTGGCTCCCCACTTTAGGCCGCGCTGCCGTCAAACACAGACACGGATTCAGGGGACTTGTGGTTGATTACACCGGGGTTCCGTCAGCGGTAACACGTCCGGCCCGTGACACTAACCCGACGGCTCAAGGCCGTCGGGACATTAACACAGGCCGGGCCCTTAGAGAGCTACGTGGGTGTACATGACGGTGTGGACGGGCTCCGCACCTAAGGCTACACATGGGGGCAGTGCGAAGGTTCCACCCAACCTTCGCGCCTGAGACCCCCGTAGGGCACACACGTCGGAAGCCGCGCTGAAACCGTAGGAAAGGACCACGGAGATAGAAAAGATCCCTGCTGGTGAGACAGGAGTTAATAAGCCTAAGACAGTACCAACTAAGAATCAGAATAAACCTAGAAGAGGAAGAGTGAGAAGAAATAAAGTAACGTGGCACAGTTGATGCGGGTGGAGGGGGTGAAATGGAGGCGAGTGGCTCGGGACCCCGGGCGCACTTAACCCGTACTCACACGAAGTGAGCCCCTGGGGGGGAGCCATGTGGAGAGGTATCAGTTAGTGCCTTTTGCAGACGCAAGCATTCATGAGCAAAATGGGACGCAGAGGAAAGAACAGTACATTTGAGCCTTAGCGGGAAATCGCTGGTCAGTAGCATCTGGTTGACGCTATCTGCTACAGTGTTCTTGTCCTCGGCTATGGATGCTCGTCGGCTGCTGTGTTTTCCATTCCTAATCTTTACCTATATAGCTAATTCTTGTGTCTCAGGGTTATCGTGGGTGAGGCAAATTAAAAATATACTGCATTTCCCTTAATAAATGTGGTTTATTAAGAATTTAAATATTTATGGGCGGCTAGCATTTCCCATTATACCAATCCCACCATTTGGAGCCTAAACTAACTGCACACGTGTTCCCACCCACACACGCGCATCTGTCGTCAAGAGCGTAGCACTTTGTGTCGAAGAAATTCTAGAAGAGAGTGAAAATCTGGGGCCTTGTTCCCTCTTATATACCGGAGCCTAGTGACGCTTACGTCTGCGCTTCAAAATGTAACGACAGTTCTAATTGGTCCTCAGACCACGTTACCTTAACATGTATGAGAATATTCTGCGCTTACGCGTCACCATAACGCTTTGGGAAGCGGGTTCAATATCACCGTCTCTTTCTTTTCTCTATCTGTCTCTTTCTATTTCTCCTTACCGCTACCGGCCCCCTGTTCATTAGCTTGGTGAAAGGTGGGCTCTACATAGAATTATCTTTTACCTGGAATTTGCTAGCTCGCCCGTTTCTTAAAATCTGCTTCGTACAATTCTTGGTTGCTGAATATTTTAACATGTTTCTTGTTGAATTATATTATTACTATGTACAATACTTATATATGTATGCTTTATCCCCTTTCAGAGCAAAGGCAATTAATGATATTTTACAATGAAAAAGGAAAAACATGCCGAAAAATAGCAGATTTGCTGAACATGAAGAAAAGTACTGTTAACTACATTATTTGCCAATACAAATATCAAGATAGAATTGAGAACTTGCCACAGACAGGTGCTTACTAGGAGAGAAGAGAGGGCAGTAACAAGAAAGCTAAACAAAAATCCTCGTCTTACTGCAATAGCTATTGTGGCTGAGGCTTACAGCGAGTTTGAAAAGATCAGTGCAAGTATAATCCGGAGGGTGTTATATAGGGATGAATTTCACGGGCGAAATGAAAGAAGAAAGCCCTATAGGAATAAAAGAAACAGGATCAAAAGAGGATCTCAGCAAAGACATTGACTGGTGGAAGACGGTAATTTTCTGCGATGAATCAAAATTCAGATTGGTGCATCATAGTTTGGAGACAGGCCAATAAAGAGTTTGAGGAAAGAAATATGCAGGCAACAGTAAAACATGGAGGTGGACATGTTATGGTTTGGGCCTGTATGTAGACTCAAGGAGCAGGTGAGCTCACTTTTATAGACCACCGCCAGTATCTTCAGATTTTAAGTAACAACCTGAAGAAAAGTGCAGAAAATATGAGTATAGGAGACTGCTTTAAATTTTATCAGCAGGACTCCAAACATACGGCTATGGTTGCTGCACAACTGCCCTACAGATTGTCCCATTCTACCACAAGAAAACTCGTGGACAGCATGCGGAGACGCCTGACTGAAGTGCTTCTTAGGAAGGGAAGAATCACGAAATACTATTATTCCTAAATAGACCCCATTTTTCTATTTTTTTGTAATGTTTTGTCCGAATATTTCTGAACAGGCAGTTTTGTATTATTGTAATTACATTCATAAACTTTATCTTTAGTTTATCATGAACCCCTCAGGGACTCACCTTTTGTGAGTACGGGTGTTGGCGTACCCGGGGGTTCCCGAGCCAATCATTGCCATCATCATCCTTCCACCCCCGTCCGGTCGAGGTGGGTTCGTTCTCGTGACCGGGGGACTCAAGGTAGGCTCTCGTGCGTTCTGTGCATTTCATTCCATGTCGCCACTCGCCATCGTTTCTTTCTTCTCTTTTACTTCTGCACATTTCGCACCACGTCCATTTATTTACGCCTCTCTTTCTCTTCCTCGCCGGCCTACCTTGCATCCGAAACGCCCACACAGTTTTATTTCTTTTATCTTTTCTTTTAATCCTCCGTGGACAGCCTGACGGATACCCGCGCACTGGGTGCGCAGCCGGGTGAGTGGGTAATGGCGTCATCCCCACCACCCGGGGTCGTCATGTAGGGTGTGTGTTCGTATCCGCAGTTCAACTGCAGTCCCGCGGGGGGGCCATTGCATGAGCTGCTGACTTCCGACGGCGATTGGGTCCCTCTGTCTATGTTCCGGGAGGTGTGACCCTGGGGTGAGCTAGGTATAGATAGGCCACTCACCCAAGCCGGGGTAACGCCCGGGAAGTCAGAGCCCGAGGTCGGAGACGGTTGCAATGGTGGAGGATTTTTTTCGCTATGGACCACCCTTTCTCCATTATAAACAACAAGCGCCGAAAAACTTTAGTAACAGAAGTAGCACCGCCAAACAGCTGGTTGTTACTTAGTGATTACCCGTACAGAGGAGGGACAATCATTCGAGAAGGTGAACCCTTTTATCATCCAGAAGGGCATTGACTCAATTGCTGGTCCGGTTCTTTCCTGCACTCGGCTTCGTAATGGTTCGTTATTAGTTCAAAGCAAATCCGAGGCACAAAGTAAGTCCTCGTTGAGCGCCACGCTTCTCCACGGTTATCCTATCCGTGTTGAGAAGCACCGCACCTTGAATTCTTGTAGAGGCGTTGTCACGACGCATAGCCTCGATGGCATCTCTGACGAAGACCTGGTCGAATATCTTGCAGACCAGAGGGTGACAGCGGTTCATCGAGTGCAGGCCAAACGCGACGGCGTATTGGTACCCACTCGTACCCTGTTTATTACATTTCATGGCGTCGATCTGCCCACGAGCATTTCCGCAGGGTACGAACGGATTTCTGTGAGGCCTTATATTCCTAGACGTCTGCGTTGTTTTAAATGCCAACGTTTTGGGCATACGCAAGTCTCATGTCAATGTTCAATTTTTACCGCCGAACTTTTTAGCATTTATCAATGTGTTTTATACATTCAGCGGCACGACTTACGGCACTGTTTTATTTGTACGGACTCTCTGAGTGCGCTTCAGACTATTCATGCGCTGTACCATTACCACCCACTCGTACAGCGTATACATGACCTGCTCCACTCGCTTGGTGTCTCTGGCATCAGCGTGTCCTTCATGTGGATTCCAGGTCATGTGGGCATCTCAGGTAATGAGTGTGCCGACTCTGCTGCGAAATCGGCGATTTTATTACCCAGATTTTTTACTTCTGTTGTTCCCTCGTCAGATTCGTGTGTTCTTTTACGTCGCCGCATCCTCTCGCGCTGGCGCGATGAGTGGACGGCCCTCCGGGGGAACAAATTCGGGAGGTTAAGCTTTTCCCGTTGATCTGGGGTACCTCTTCTCGTTCGTGTCGTCGGGAAGAGGTAATTTTAGCTCGTTTAGGGATTGGACATTGTGGTTTTAGTCATAGGTATTTGCTCAGTGGTGACTCCGCACCACTCTGTGGGCAGTTTGACGTGCCCTTAACGGTGCGTCACATTTTAACAGAGTGTCAGGTTTTAGCTGCATTGCGTGCTCGTGTGGGTCTGCCTGTTGGCCTAGCCAACGTTTTGGCAGACGACACGTGTGCTGTAGAATGTGTTTTACGTTTTATTCATGATAGTGATTTTAATCTGCGCATTAAATGCGTTGAGCGTCTTTTAGCTTAGTAATTTTATTCTGTCTGTTTTTATGGGGACTCTAACCCCCAGTGGACAACAGGCGCTCATGTCCCTCGCATTCTACAGTCCTTGACACGTTTTAATCTTTTGTTGCCTATGCTTTTAGTGTGTTAGTTTTTGGCATTGTGGTATTATTGTTGTTTTAAATTTTTGGACATCGCGGGGTTGTGTCCCGTTTTTTTATTATGCGGTTCTTTTATATTTTTGACTTTATATTTTATACATTGTAAGGGCGCTGATGATCTTAGCAGTTTAGCGCCCTTAAACCGCATCTCATCATCATTTATCATGAAATGAAGTGCATGTATTTTTTGTATCTGTATGAGAATCTGTTCATTCGGGAGTAAGTAAAATGAAACAATATATATTATTATTCTTATGTTAAATATAAGGTAGCTATACCTGTCCGAAAAACTTTGCCAGTCACTGTATATGCAATCAGCTGGTAAAAATATGACGTCGAACTATTTGATGGCTTATCTCGAGTCGGAGTCGATAAAATCATTACAAATGAGCATAGAAATGTTGACCAGAGAATTACAATATGTCCGGGCAGAAAATGCAAATCTCAAAGAAGAAAATATGTGACTGAAACAAACTCTTGAAAAGGAACATAAACAAGAGAAATGGCGATCAATTTCGCAAGCAAAAATGCAAATGAACGAAAATCTGCTATCAGTCAGTTTTGAAGCACCAAATAAATTTGCTGTTTTAAGAGAGGCAAAGGAAGATGAAGAAGAAGAAGACAAGGCTTCTATATGTGTTAAAATGCAAGATGATGCAAGCGTTAAAAATACGGTAAATCAGACAGTATATGTATGTTAAAAAGACGTAGTGGAAACATTAAACAGAGGTACATTGAAGAAAAGATAATTATCCTTGGGGACAGTTATGCAAGAGATATTTCTGAGAATTTACAGAAGAATGGAACAAGTGGAGAAATGTCAACTATGGCATTTGTGAAACCTGGTGCACCAACTGCAGAAGTCTGTAGAACGATCCAAGGAGAACTTATCCAAGATTGGAAGGATAAGGATAGTGCAGTGTTAGTAAGTGGCACCAATGATGTTGCCAGGAATAGAACACAAGTATAATTTTAGAGTTAAAAAACTGTTAGCTAAGTTTACACATACGAATGATGTAATAGTGAATGTTACACTATGTGATAAAAAGTATCCGGACACCCCCACAAACACACGTTTTTCATCTTAGGTGCATTGTGCTGCCACCTACTGCCTGGTACTCATTATCCGCGATCTCACTAGTCATTAGAAATCGTGAAACAGCAGAATGCGACGCTCCATGGAACTCACGGACTTCGAACGTGGTCAGGTGATTGGGTGTCACTTGTGTCAGAAGTCTGTACGCGAGATTTCCACACTCGTAAACATCCATCCCTAGGTCCACTGTTTCTGATGTGATAGTGAAGTGGAAACGTGAAGGGGCATGTACAGCACAAAAGCGTACAGGCCGACATCGTCTGTTGACTGACAGAGACCGCCATTTGATGAGGGTCGTAAATAGTAATAGCCAAACATCTATCGAGACCATCGCAGAGGAATTCCAAACTGCATCAGGATCCACTCCAAGTACTATGACAGTTAGGCGTGAGGTGAGAAACCTTGGATTCCATGGTCGAGCGGCTGCTCATAAGCCACACATCATGCAGGAAAATGCCAATCTACGGCTCGCTTGGTGTAAAAAGCCTAAACATTACACGATTGAACAGTGACAAAACGTTGTGTGGAGTGACGAATCACGGTACACAATGTGGCGATCCGATTGCAGGATGTGGGTATGGCGAATGCCCGGTGAACATCATCTGCAAGCGTGTGTTGTGCCAATAGTGAACCCCCCCCAGGGACTCACCCGGGGGTTCCCGAGCCACTCATCCCCATTATCATCTCTCCACCGCCGTTTGTTTTTGCCACGTCGTCACCCTTACCTATAAGTCTTCCTCTTCTAGATTTATTTCTTTTATTGTAGCTTTAGTACATTAGATTTATGTCCTCCTGTCTCACCAGCAGGGATCTTTACTGTCTCCGTGGTGCTGTCCCACGGTTTCGGCGCAGCTTCCAACTTGTGTGCTCTCCAGAGGTCTCAGGCATGAAGGTTAAGTGGACCCGCCCCACTGCCCCTTTTGTGCGACATTAGGTGCGGAGCCGTTCCGCACTTATGTACACCCACGTAGCTCCTGAGGGCCCGGGTCCTCTCGGGTACCTCGACGGCCGCGTGTCGCTGGGATGTACGGGCGGACCCGACGTGTTACCGCTGTCTGGGGCCCGACGTAATCAACCACAATGATGATGATGATGATGATGATGATATGGGGTTAAGGGCGCTAAACATCAAAGGTCATCAGCGCCCTTACAAGGTGTAAATATAGGTCAAGAACTAAAACAGGAAAAGTAGATAAGTAAAAACACTAAAAGCACGCACAAAAAGCTAAACCCACCACACTAAAACATGTTACACAAAACAATAAAAGAGTAAAACCACGTGTCAAGAGCTGTAGAAGGTTTTGGACATGAGCGCCATATGTCCTTTTGGGAGTAGAGCCCCCATTAAAAGGCAATATAATAGCACAAGATTAAAAGGCGCTCAGCGCATCATATGCGCCTATTAAAATCACTGTCATGCATAAAACGTAAAAGACATCCTACAGCATGCGCGTCGTCTGCCAAAACGTTAGCTATGCCAACAGGCAGACCCACACGACCGCGCAACGGAGCTAAAACCTGACACTCTTCTAAAACGTGACGCACCGTTAAGGCCGCATCACACTGCTCGCATACTGGTGCGGGGTCACCACTGAGCAAGTACCTATGACTAAAAATGCAATGTCCGATACGAAGGCGTGTTAAAATTACCTCTTCCCGACGAGAAGCACGGGAAGAGGTAGCCCAGACTAGCAGAAGAGGTTTAACCTCCCGCAACTTGTTCCCCCGGAGGGCCGTCCACTCATCGCGCCAGCGCGAGAGGATGCGGCGACGTAAAATAACACACGAATCTAACGAGGGAACAACAGGGGTAAAAAATCTGGGTAATAAAATCGCCGATTTCGCAGCGGCGTTGGCCGACTCGTTCCCTGAGATGCCCACATGACCTGGAATCCACATAAAAGAGACGCTGATGCCAGAGACACCAAGCGAGTGGAGCAGGTCATGTATGCGCTGTACGAGGGGGTGGTAAGTGTACAGTGCGTGAATACTTTGAAGAGCACTCAGGGAGTCTGAACAAATAAAACAGAGTCGTAGGTCGTACCGCTGGACGTATAAAAGTGACTGATAAATACTAAAAAGTTCGGCGGTAAAAATCAAACATTGCCCGGGTAAACGAAATGTAAAACTACGATTATCATCAATAAAGGCACACCCTACTCCATCAGTCTTAGACCCATCAGTATATATAAAACGAAAGTCCCCGAACTGCGACCGAAGTTCAAAAAAGGCCGATCTAAGAACCGAAGAAGGGGTCTCATTCTTCGACATAGACGTCAACCCAAGGAGACACTGGGCCTCAGCGCGCAACCATGGAGGAAAACGCGTTTCCCCCCTGGGCAGGGCCGGCGCTGGCGTAAAGTCCAAATGCCGAAGAAGCTTTCGAAAGAGAACCCGTGGAGGTAGTAATGCAGAGGAGCTAACGAAATATTGTCGATTAAGCGAATCCTCGTAAAATAAATCGAAGGAAGCGTGGCTAGGCAAGCTTGAGAGCCGACAAGCATAGCTGCACAAAACCATCTCACGCCGGAAGGACAGAGGAGGCTCTGCAGCTTCTGAGTACAGACTGGGTACAGGGCTAGTTGGAAAGGCCCCTGTAGCGACTCTTATGCCACGATGGTGAACGGCATTCAATCGAGGTAACACAGATGGACGTGTCGACGAATAAACAATACACCCGTAATCAAGCTTGGATCGGACCAAAGAGCGATAAAGGTGAAGAAGGACGGTCCGATCAGCTCCCCAGGATGTGCCACTTAAAACACGTAAAAGATTAAGAGAACGGTCACACTTTGCTTTTAAAAAGGAGACTGCGAGATCCAACACAACTTCCTATCAAAAATCAACCCCAAAAATTTCGCCTCGTCTGCAAACGGAAGTATCCCTGGTCCAAGATGGAGAGAGGGCGGAGGGAAATACTTCCGGCGCCAGAAATTGATACAGACGGATTTCTGGGCGGAGTAATTAAAGCAGTTGGCGTTACTCCAGGCGTAGAGACGGTCGATACAGCTCTGGAGACGGCGTTCGAGTAGACAGGTCCGCCCTGAACTGCAATAAATAGCGAAATCGTCAACAAAAAGGCACGATGAAATGCCAGGTGGAATAAATCAACAATGGGGTTGATAGCAATTGCAAAACGTGTGACACTGAGTACAGAGCCCTGCGGTACTCCGTTCTCTTGAATAAAACGACTAGATAAAACCGAGCCCACACGTACACGAAACACGCGGTCCGTCATGAACTCCTGAAGAAATATGGGAAGACGACCGCAGATATTCCATGCGTGAAGTGTACGTAAAATGCCGCCCCTCCAACAAGTGTCATAAGCTTTCTCCAGGTCAAAAAATACAGCCACGGTTTGACACTTTCTCAGAAATCCATTCATAATATGCGTCGACAAGGACACCAGATGGTCGACGGTAGAGCGATAGCGACGAAATCCGCACTGAGCGTTCGCTAGAAGTTTCTGAGACTCAAGCCACCATGTCAACCGCCCGTTGATCATGCGCTCCATCACCTTGCAAATGCAACTGGCGAGGGAGATAGGGCGGTAGCTGGAAGGTTATTGGCGATCCTTCCCAGGCTTAAGTATAGGGACAATGGTGGCTTCGCGCCAAAATGAAGGGAAAAGGCCGTCTCGCCAAATACGGTTATAGACCTGTAAGAGAAAGAGTTTACTGTCGGCTGAAAGGTTCTTTAACATCAGGACATGAATGCCGTCCGGTCCAGGAGCGGAGTGCCGAGAGCAATGAAGAGCGTGCTCCAGCTCCCTCGTGAATAGTTCGTTATAGCATTCATCATTAGCAGACCGAAAAGTATATGATGCGGAATCCAGCCGGTCTTTAATAGAGCGAAAGCCGGCGGAATAATGGTCTGAACTGGAAACCGCCTCAAAGGCAGCACCCAGAGTGTTAGCGATAGCAGCCGGATCCACTATGGTGGCATTAGAAACCTGAAGGCCAGAAAGATACCATGTGACACTTTACCTGAGAAGCGACGAAGTTTATCCCAAGCAACGTATGAAGGCGTAAAACGATTAAAAGACTCGATAAAACGAGCCCAAGATGCCTTCTTGCTATCCTGAATAATGCGACGAGCCCTGGCGCGCGATTGTTTAAACGTCACCAAATTATCAAGTGTAGGGTGTCGCCGAAACGCCCTAAGTGCAGTCCTACGGGCACGAACGGCGTCCCGACAATCCTCGTTCCACCACGGAACAGGTGGCCGCCGAAGCTGGGAGGATGAACGGGGTATTGCACGTTCGGCGGCTGAGAAAATAATAGACGTAAGGTGCTGCACTAGTTGATTAATGTCGGAGAAGGGCTGGTCGTCAAAATGCACGAGGCTGGAATACAAGCTCCAGTCGGCTTTTGCGAATATCCAGGTAGGTACTCTGGAATGCTGTACGTGGTGCGACAGAAGAGAAACGATGCAGGGGTAATGGTCGCTGGAGTAGGTGTCAGCGACGACGTTCCACTGAAGACGTCCAGCAAGCTTGAGCGAGCAAATGGCAAGGCCCAGGTGAGAGAATGTACCAGAAGAATCAGAAATAAAAGTAGGTGCACCTGTATTGAGGATGGAAAGATTGAACTGATAAAAAATGTCGGAAAGAAGAGTTCCCCTCACACAAGCCCTTGGCGAACCCCATAGTGGGTGATGGGCATTAAAATCTCCCAACAGAAGAAATGGTGTTGGGAGAGCGGACAGGAGAGCTCGAATGTCCGCGGGAGCGAGGGGAGACGATGGAGGTGAATATACAGAGCAAACAGAAAACAAAAAGCCGGGTAAGTGAAGGCGAACGGCAACAGCTTGCAAGTCGGATGTAAGTGTGACAACATGACCCCTCCATGAGCAGGAGTACCCTCCTCCGGTTCAAGGTCGTAGCGAACCGGAGTATATCCTCGGAGATCAAAAGGATCCTGAGGGCGAAGCTTAGTCTCCTGCAAACATACGACCATAGGCGAATGGGAACGCAATAAAAGTTGCAGTTCCGCCCTATGCGATCGTACACCACGTACATTCCAGGTCAGGATAGCCATTAAGAAAAAGGGGATAAACTGTCTATTTAGAAGGGCGACTTAAAATTACCTTTTGTTTAACCTTTGGGCTCGGGCTTTTTGTATGGAGTTGGTCAGACTCCATAGCTTCCTCGGAGGGAGGGCCCACGCGCTCAGTGCCAGAAACCGATTCAAGCGCCGTGAATCGGTTCTGAGTGGCGATGGGTGAGGGGTGCCGCTGAGCGCGGCTTGTCCCAGGACCTTCCTGGGACAGCGACCTCCGAGGAGGAGAAGGTGAACTTTTGTTACCGCGCGCACGCGGAGGGTCTTTCAAAAAATCTTCCCTACGAAGTTTCTGCTTGGGTTTCTTTTCAACGGCTTGCGAATTCATTGACTTGGGACCAGGTTTATACGGCTTGGTAGCCTTAATAGACGGCCGGATGGTAGTGGCGGTTAATCCAGTCATGGTCCAGGTCTGAGTTTCGGCATCTACTCGTGGTACTGGCGAGGCAACAATAGAACTAAATGTGCCAGATCGCAGGAGTGAAGGTTGGCGCGCATGGTAACGCCTCCGGGCTTCAGCGAAGGAGAGTTTTTCCTTTACCCGGATCTCCTGGATCGCCTTCTCGTCCAAGTACCGCGGACAGTCGGCAAACGAAGCAGAATGAGACCCTTTACAATTAACGCAGACGGGGGCTGCTGAACAGGTAACTTCGTGTGAGGGCTGGCTACATGTTGCACAGATGTTAACGGCACTCTTACATGAGACTTGCGTATGCCCAAAACGTTGGCATTTAAAACAACGCAGAGGTCTAGGAATGTAGGGCCTCACAGAAATCCGTTCGTACCCTGCGGAAATGCTCGTGGGCAGATCGACGCCATCAAATGTAATAAACAGGTTACGAGTGGGTACCAATACGCCGTCGCGTTTGGCCTGCACTCGATGCACTGCAGTCACCTTTTGATCGGATAGATATTCTACGAGATCCTCGTCCGATATAATATCGAGGCTATGGGTAGTAACGACGCCCCGACAGGAGTTCAATGTGCGGTGCTTCTCAACACGGATGGGGTAACCGTGGAGAAGCGTAGCGCGCAACAAGGTCTTACTTTGCTGATCGGACTTAGTTTGTGCCAATAAGGAACCATTCCGTAGACGAGTGCATGATTGAACCGCACCAGCAATAGCATCTATGCCCTTCTGAATTATAAAAGGGTTCACCTTCTCAAAGTTTTGTCCTTCTTCTGTTCTCGAAAGGACCAAGTAACAACCAGATGACGGCGGTGCTACTTCTGTTACAATAACTTTTCGGCGCTTGTTTGTATTAATGGAGGAAGGGTGCTCCATAGCGAGATAAATCCTCCACCATTGCAACCGTCTCCGACCTCGGGCTCTGACTTCTCGGGCGTTACCCCGGCTTGGGTGAGTGGTCTATACCAGATCTATACCAGACTCACCCCAGGGTCACACCTCCCAGAACATAGACAGAGACCCAATCGCCGTCAGAAGTCAGCAGCTCATGCAAGGGCCCCCCCGCGGGACTGCAGTTGAACAGCGGATACAAACACAAACCCTACATGACGACCCCGGGTGGTGGGGATGACGCCATTACCCACTCACACAGCTGCGCACCCCGTGCGCGGGTATCCGTCAGGCGGTGTCCACGGAGGATTTAAATAAAAAGATAAAAGAAACTAAAACTGTGTGGGCGTTTCGCACGCAAGGTAGGCCGGCGGGAAAGAAAAAGAGATATGCGAATGTCGTGGTGCGAAATGGCCGGAAAGTGATAAGGGAAGAAAGAAACGATGGTGAGGTGCGGTATGGATGGAATGCAAAGAACGCACGAGAGCCTACCTTGTGTCCACCGGTCACTTGAAGAATGATGATATGCGGTTTAAGGGCGCTAAACTGCTATGGTCATCAGCGCCCTTACAGTGTATAAAAGAGAAGGTCAAAATATAAAACAGGTAAAATAACCGCATAGTTAAAAACGGGACACAAACCCGCGATGTTCAAAAGGCTAAAACTAACAATATAACAATAACAAATATAACAATAACAATAATAACAATAACAACAATAACAACAATAATAACAATAACAACAATAAAAAGAACAAGACAAATATCTGAAAACCAACACACTAAAAGCATAGGCAGTAAAGGATTAAAACGTGTCAGGAACTGTAGAATGCGAGGGACATGAGCGCCATATGTCCACTGGGGATAAGAGTTCCCATAAAAAACAGACAGAATAAAAGTACCAAGCTAACAGACGCTCAACGCATTAAATGCGCAGATTAAAATCACTGTCATGAATAAAACGTAAAACACATTCCACAGCATGCGTGTCGTCTGCCAAAACGTTGGCTAAGCCAACAGGCAGACCTACACGAGCACGCAATGCAGCTAAAACCTGACACTCTGTTAAAATGTGACGCACCGTTAAGGGCACGTCACACTGCCCACAGAGTGGTGCGGGGTCACCACTGAGCAAATACCTATGACTAAAAACACAATGTCCAATTCGTAAGCGGGCTAAAAGTACCTCCTCCCGACGTGAAGAACGAGAAGAGGTACCCCAGATTAACGGGAGAGGCTTAACCTCCCGCAACTTGTTCCCCCGGAGGGCCGTCCACTCATCGCACCAGCGCGAGAGGATGCGGCGACGTAAGAGAGCACACGAATCTGACGAGGGAACTACAGAGGTAAAAAATCTGGGTAATAAAATCGCCGATTTCGCAGCGGCGTCGGCAGACTCGTTACCTGAGATGCCCACATGACCTGGAATCCACAGGAAGGAGACGCTGATGCCAGAGACACCGAGCGAGTGGAGCAGGTCATGTATGCGCTGTACGAGTGGGTGGTAATTGTACAGCGCATGAATAGCCTGAAGGGCACTCAGAGAGTCCGTACAAATAAAACAGTGCCGTAAGTCGTGCCGCTGAATGAATAAAACAGATTGATAAATGCTAAAAATTTCGGCGGTAAAAATTGAACATTGTTGAGGTAAACGAAAAGTAAAACTCTGAACACCAAAAACAAAGGCACATCCTACTCCAACATCAGTCTTAGACCCATCAGTATATATAAAATGACAGTCCCCGAACTGCGCCTGTAGTTCTAAAAAGGCGGATCTAAGAACAGAAGCAGGGGTCGCATTTTTCGGCATCGACGTTAGCCCAAGGTGGATGTGGGCCTCAGCGCGCGACCATGGAGGAAAACGCGTTTCCCCTCGGGTAAGGGCCGGCGCTGGCGTAACGTCCAAATGCCGAAGTAGCAGTCGAAATCGAACCCCTGGGGGGAGCAATGCAGAGGAGCTAACGAAATATTGCCGATCTAGCGAATCCTCGTAAAATACATCGAAGGACGGGTGGTTAGGCAAGCTTGAGAGCCGACAAGCATAGCTACATAAGAGCATCTCACGCCTGAAAGACAGCGGAGGCTCTGCAGCCTCAGCGTAAAGACTGGGCACGGGGCTAGTTGGAAAGGCCCCTGTAGCGACTCTAATACCACGATGATGAATGGGATTCAAACGACGTAACACAGATGGACGTGCCGACGAATAAACTATACACCCGTAATCAAGTTTGGATCGGACCAAAGAGCGATAAAGGCGAAGAAGGACGGTCCGATCAGCTCCCCAGGATGTGCCACTTAAAACACGTAAAAGATTAAGAGAACGGTCACACTTTGCTTTTAAAAAGGAAACGTGCGAGGTCCAACACAACTTCCTATCAAAAATCAACCCCAAAAATTTCGCCTCGTCTGCAAACGGAAGTATCCCTGGCCCAAGATGGAGAGAGGGCGGAGGGAAATACTTCCGGCGCCAGAAGTTGATGCAGACGGATTTCTCGGCGGAGAAATTAAAGCCGTTGGCGTTACTCCAGGCGTAGAGACGGTCGATACAGCTCTGGAGACGGCGTTCGAGTAGACAGGTCCGACGTGAACTGCAATAAATAGCGAAATCGTCAACAAAAAGGGACGATGAAATGCCAGGTGGAATACAATCAACAATGGGGTTGATAGCAATCGCAAAAAGTGTGACACTGAGTACAGAGCCCTGCGGTACTCCGTTCTCTTGAATAAAAAGACGAGATAAAACCGAGCCCACACGTACACGAAAGACGCGGTCCGTCATAAACTCCCGAAGAAATATGGGAAGACGACCGCGGATATTCCAATCGTGAAGTGTAAGTAAAATGCCGCCCCTCCAACAAGTGTCATAAGCTTTCTCCAGGTCAAAAAATACAGCCACGGTTTGACACTTTCTCAGAAATCCATTCATAATATGCGTCGACAAGGACACCAGATGGTCGACGGTAGAGCGATAGCGACGAAACCCGCACTGAGCGTTCGCTAGAAGTTTCTGAGACTCAAGCCACCATGTCAACCGCCCGTTGATCATGCGCTCCATCACCTTACAAATGCAACTGGTGAGGGAGATAGGGCGGTAGCTGGAAGGTAGTTGGCGATCCTTCCCAGGCTTAAGTATAGGGACAATGGTGGCTTCGCGCCAAACGGAAGGAAAAATGCCGTCTTGCCAAATACGGTTATAGACCTGTAAGAGAAATAGTTTACTGTCGGCTGAAAGGTTCTTTAACATCAGGACATGAATGCCGTCCGGCCCGGGAGCGGAGTGCCGAGAGCAATGAAGAGCGTGCTCCAGCTCCCTCATTGTGAATAGTTCGTTATAGCATTCATCATTAACAGACCGAAAAGTATATGATGCGGAATCCTGCCGGTCTTTAATAGAGCGAAAGCCGGCGGAATAATGGTCTGAACTGGAAACCGCCTCAAAGGCAGAACCCAGAGTGTTAGCGATGGCAGCCGGATCCACTATGGTCGCATTAGAAACCTGAAGGCCAGAAACAGTACAATGTGACACTTTACCTGAGAAGCGACGAAGTTTATCCCAAACAACGGATGAAGGCGTAAAACGATTAAAAGACTCGACAAAACGAGCCCAACATGCCTTCTTGCTATCCTGAATAATGCGACGAGCCCTGGCGCGCGATTGTTTAAAAGTCACCAAATTATCAAGTGTAGGGTGTCGCCGAAACACCCTAAGTGCAGTCCTACGGGCACGAACGGCGTCCCGACAATCCTCGTTCCACCACGGAACAGGTGGCCGCCGAGGTTGGGAGGATGAACGGGGTATTGCGCGTTCGGCGGCAGAGAAAATAACAGACGTAAAGTGCTGCACTAGTTGGTGAATGTCGGAGAAGGGCTGGTCGTCAAAATGCACGAGGCTCGAATACAAGCTCCAGTCGGCTTTTGCGAATATCCAGGTAGGTACTCTGGAATGCTGTACGTGGTGCGACAGAAGAGAAACGATGCAGGGGTAATGGTCGCTGGAGTAGGTGTCAGCGACGACGTTCCACTGAAGACGACGTGCAAGCTGGAGTGAGCAAATTGTAAGGTCCAGGTGAGAAAATGTACCAGAAGAATCAGAAATAAAAGTAGGTGCACCTGTATTGAGGATAGAAAGATTGAACTGATAAAAAATGTCGGAAAGAAGAGTTCCCCTCGCACAAGCCCTTGGCGAACCCCATAGTGGGTGATGGGCATTAAAATCTCCCAACAGAAGAAATGGTGTTGGGAGAGCGGACAGGAGAGATCGAATGTCCGCGGGAGCGAGGGGAGACGATGGAGGTGTATACACAGAACAAACAGAAAAGAAAAAACCGGGTAACTGCAGTCTAATGGCAACAGCTTGCAAGTCGGACGTAAGTGTGATAGGATGAAAATGAACGTCATTACGCACCAACAACATGACACCTCCATGAGCAGGAGCACCCTCCTCCGGTTCAAGATCGTAGCGAACCGGAGTGTACCCTCGGAGATCGAAAGGGTCGTGAGGGCGAAGCTTGGTCTCCTGCAAACACACGACCATAGGTGAATGGGAACGCAATAAAAGTTGCAGTTCCGCCCTATGCGATCGTACACCACGTACATTCCAGCTCAGGATAGCCATGAATAAAAGGGATAAACTGTCTACTTAGAAGGGCGGCTTAAAATTACCTTTTGTTTAACCTTTGGGCTCGGGCTTTTTGTATGGAGTTGGTCAGACTCCATAGCTTCCTCGGAGGGAGGGCCCACGCGCTCAGTGACAGAAACCGATTCAAGCGCCGTGAATCGGTTCTGGGTGGCGATGGGTGAGGGGTGCCGCTGATCGCGGCTTGTCCCAGGACCTTCCTGGGACAGCGACCTCCGAGGAGGAGAAGGTGAACTTTTGCTACCGCGCGCACGCGGAGGGTCTTTCAAGAAATCTTCCCTACGGAGTTTCTGCTTGGGCTTCTTTTCAGCGGCTTGCGACTTCATTGACTTTGGACCAGGTTTATAAGGCTTGGTAACAGTAGCTTTAATAGACGGCCGGATGGTAGTGGCGGTTAATCCAGTCAAGGTCCAGGTCTGAGTTTCGGCATCTACTCGTGGTACTGGCGAGGCAACAACAGAACTAAATGTGCCAGATCGCAGGAGTGAAGGTTGGCGCGCATGGTAACGCCTCCGGGCTTCAGCGAAGGAGAGTTTTTCCTTTACCCGGATCTCCTGGATCGCCTTCTCGTCCAAGTACCGCGGACAGTCGGCAAACGAAGCAGAATGAGACCCTTTGCAATTAACGCAGACGGGGGCTGTTGAACAGGTACCTTCGTGTGAGGGCTGGCTACATGTTGCACAGATGTTAACGGCACTCTTACATGAGACTTGCGTATGCCCAAAACGTTGGCATTTAAAACAACGCAGAGGTCTAGGAATATAAGGCCTCACAGAAATCCTTTCGTACCCTGCGGAAATGCTCGTGGGCAGATCGACGCCATCAAATGTAATAAACAGGGTACGAGTGGGTACCAATACGCCGTCGCGTTTGGCCTGCACTCGATGGACCGCTGTCACCTTCTGGTCTGCAAGATATTCTACCAGGTCCTCGTCCGATATACCATCGAGGCTATGGGTGGTAATAACGCCTCGACAGGAATTCAATGTGCGGTGCTTCTCGACACGGATAGGATAGCCGTGGAGAAGCGTAGCGCGCAACAAGGTCTTACTTTGCAGATCGGATTTCGTTTGGGCTAATAAGGAACCATTCCGTAGACGAGTGCAGGACTGAACCGCACCAGCAATTGCATCAATGCCCTTTTGAATGATGAAAGGGTTCACCTTCTCAAAGCTTTGTCCTTCTTCGGTTCGTGAAATGACCAAGTAACAACCAGTTGTCGGTGGTGTCACTTCTGTTACATAGACTTTTCGGCGCTTGTTAGTAGTAATGGAGGAAGGGTGCTCCATAGCGAAATAAATCCTCCACCATTGCAACCGTCTCCGACCTCGGGCTCTGACTTCTCGGGCGTTACCCCGGCTTGGGTGAGTGGCCTATCTATACCAGACTCACCCCAGGGTCACACCTCCCAGAACATAGACAGAGGGACCCAATCGCCGTCAGAAGTCAGCAGCTCATGCAATGGCCCCCCCGCGGGACTGCAGTTGAACAGCGGATACGAACACATACCCTACATGACGACCCAGGGTGGTGGGGATGACGCCATTACCCACTCACCCAGCTGCGCACGCGGTGCGCGGGTGTCCGTCAGGCTGTGTCCACGGAGGATTTAAATAAAAAGATAAAAGAAACTAAAACAGTGTGGGCGTTTCGCACGCAAGGTAGGCCGGCGGGGAAGAAAAAGAGATATGCGAATGTCATGGTGCGAAATGGCCGGAAAGTGATAAGGGAAGAAAGAAACGATGGTGAGGTGCGGTATGAATGGAATGTAAAGAACGCACGAGAGCCTACCTTGTGTCCACCGGTCACTTGAAGAACCCACCTCGACCGGATGGGGGTGAGGGGATGAATGTGGCGATGAATGGCTCGGGAACCCCCGGGTGCGCCAAAAACCCGTACTCACATAAGGTGAGCCCCTGAGGGGCACTTGAAGAACCCACCTCGACCGGGTGGGGGTGAAAGGATGAAGATGGCGATGATTGGCTCGGGAACACCCGGGTGCGCCAAAAACCCGTACTCACATAAGGTGAGCCCCTGAGGGGATCTCACCCCAGGGTCACACCTCCCAGAACATAGACAGAGGGACCCATTGGCCGTCGGAAGTCAGCAGCTCATGCAATGGCCCCCCGCGGGACTGTAGTTTAGCAGCGGATACGAACACAAACCCTACATGACGACCCCGGGTGGTGGGGATGACGCCATTACCCACTCACCCAACTGCGCACCCCGTGCGCGGGTATCCGTCAGGCTGTGTCCACGGAGGATTAAAAGAAAAGATAAAAGAAATAAAACTTTGTGGTCTTTTCGCACGCAAGGTAGGCCGGCCAGGAAGAAAAAGAGATGTGCGAATGTCGTGGTGCGAAATGGCCGGAAAGTGACAAGGGAAGAAAGAAACGATGGTGAGGTGCGGTATGAATGGAATGTAAAGAACGCACGAGAGCCTACCTTGTGTCCACGGGTCACGAGAACCCACCTCGACCGGATGGGTGTGAGGGGATGAAGATGGCGATGAATGGCTCGGGAACCCCCAGGTGCGCCAAAAACCTGTACTCACATAAGGTGAGCCCCTGAGGGGGTAAATGAATGAGCGTGGGGCGAAATGTGCAGAAGTAGAAATGAAGAAACAAACGATGGCAAGGGGCGACATGGAATGATATGCACAGAACGCACGAGAGCCTACATTGAGTCCCCCGGTCACGAGAACGAACCCACCTCGACCGGACGGGGATGAAGTAATGAAGATGGCGATGAGTGTCTCGGGAACTCCCTCGTACGCCAACACCTGTACTCACATAAGGTGAGCCCCTGGGGTGTCCCTCTGTCTATGTTCTGGGAGGTGTGACCCTGGGGTGAGCTAGGTATAGATAGGCCACTCACCCAAGCCGGTGTAACGCCCGGGAAGTCAGAGCCCGAGGTCGGAGACAGGTTCAATTGTGGAGGATTTCTTTCGCTATGGACCTCCTTTCTCCATTATTTCGAATAAGCGCCGAAATTTTTTAGTAACAGAAGTAGCACCATCGACATCTGGTTGTTACTTAGTCATTACGCGAACAGAGGAAGGTCAAACTTTCGAGGAGGTGAACCCTTTTATTATCCAAAAGGACACTGACTCAGTTGCTGGTCCGGTTCTTTCCTGCACTCGGCTTCGCAATGGTTCGTTTTTAGTACAAATCAAGTCCGAGGCACAAAGTAAGTCCTTTTTGAGCGCCACGCTTCTCCATGATTATCCCATCCGTGTTAAGAAGCACCGCACCTTGAATTCCTGTCGAAGCGTCGTCACCACGCATAGCCTCGATAGTATGTCGGACGAACTAGTCGAATATCTTTCCGACCAAAAGGTAACGGCAGTTCGAGTGGAAAGCCAAACGCGACGGAGTGTTTATATCTACTCGTACCCTGTTTATAACTTTCGATGGCGGTGATCTGCCCACGAGTATTTCAGCAGGGTACGAACGGGTTGCGGTGAGGCGCTATATTCCTAGACCTCTGCGTTGATTTAAATGCCAACGTTTTGGGCATTGCAAAGTCTCTTGCGAGAGTGCCGTTTCCATCTGTGCCTTTTGTAGCCAGCCCTCACATTATGGTACCTGTTTATCCGCTCCCATCTCCGTGAATTGCAAAGGGTCTCATTCTGCTAAGATACCTAAACGAAACATACGCAGAACTTTTCATATTAGACAATCTAAACATGGAACTTTTGGATGAACACACCAATACACACAGACGGGAAAGATTTATTGACCAAACAGAACTAAAGCTAATAATATTTACACCAGGCCCAACCAGGTAAGGTAACATCAATCAAAAACCAGCTCGCCACATAAAATACTTGCTTCCAGGCGCATATTTGCCTACGTCGAGAACATTACGACAAATGCACCTCCTGATTCGGACCACATGCCCATCATCGTGACTCTCCAGACACAGCCTTGGCAGACAGAAATAAGATACACGACTACGAAAACGCAGATTGGAACCTATATGCTCAGACAGCATAGCAACTCACGAGCAATATGACACATACACCGATTACGTCAACACATGGCATCGACAGTATACCTTGAAAATAACAAGAATAAATTACAGTAGCCCGCAATATAGCCATAACAGAAAAAAACATAAATATTAAACCATGAAGCAGACCTCTTCCTCCACAATTAATTCACTTCATCAAAAGGAAGAGAAAAGCCCACAGACAACACCTAAAACACATCATCCAGCAGACAAGCGAATACTTAAATTAGAAGAAGCAAAGGATGCGATAGCTCAACATACTCGAAAACACTGGGTCGACCTGATAGAGAAAATTAAGGGCAGTCACAGAAGAGATCCGCTGAAATTTTGGCGATTAACTAAGTGTACCCGCAAAAAGTCTCACCCCACATACCCTATTCACAGTACGTCAAATACATACACAACACTGCGGAAAAGCTAGAGCTTTTCAGAAATCACTATAGCACAGTCGTCCTGACCCCCAAAAATCCACTATTTGACAAATTATATTACAACAGGATTAACTACCACGTGCAACTGAACCAATAACTATACACACCTTACATGGAAGCAGACAATCTGGACCCTACAAATGAAGCAGAAAAGCCAATAACTGCACAGGGTATTCTTACCATACCCAGCAGGGCAAAAAACACAGTCCCTGGTCCCAAAATTGAAATTTAGGTTTTATTTATGGACGCTCGTTAACTACTGTGGTCCTTAGCGTCCCTTTCTATATTGGACGTGAAATACCTGAAATTCTGCTCACAGGTCTCTTTATCACTCTTGAGGTTCTTTTAATCGCCGTAAATCTAGACACGGGACCACCGGCCGTATTTCCCTTCCGAAGAAAGCCATGCTAAGGATTTTCAGCACTGTATTAATCATTCCTTTGAAGATGCTCGTCGGTGTCACGAGCAAAACGTCAGGTGATACTTCATCTACTGGACCACGGCCTACAAGCCCGGAAACTACCTTTCACTGGATTATTTAGAAATGCTGCAAAACTCTGTAGTACCTGATCTGAATAACAACCAAATTCGGAATTTCATTTGGCAACAATATGGAGCTCCACCCCACTTTGAATTGAACGTTCACAATTCTGGAATAATCCACTTCAGAGAGTGAATTGTACGCCATGGGAGTTTTGATTGGACCCCACGCTCTTGTGATTGGATGCCATGTGATTTCAGTCTATGGGGGATTCTGAAGAATATGGGGTTTTCCGTATCCCCAAGAAATTTAAATAAACTGAGAATGTCCAGTCAACATACATTTTATATCATTATACCATCAATGAAGTTAAACCTTTATTGTCCCATATTTGTAAAACTGTTGTAAGCCATTGCCTGAAATGTATTGAGCAGGCGGTGGACAATTTGAACAAAAATGAATGTGTTTGTGCGTTGCCAACAAATTAAAATTAAATAAAATCTATACCTCTACATGTCTACTGTGTTTTTCAAATGGGATGATGTTTGTCCTTGAGCGCGGCCAGAGCGGCAACCAATCGGAGTTCCGCTGTGTTGTCATATTGCATTCGCCGTAATCTAAGCGTGACGCGTGCTAAGCGAATGTGTTTCTAATAAATATAATTTGCGCTAAGACAAAAATTCAAATTTTGCAAAAAGTAACCCACTAGAAGGTAGGGAGTAATTTTCGTAACACAACCGTAAAAACCACATATTTCTAGCTCAAATAGTTTTCATAATACAAACAAATAAACATTCCCATATGTTATAATATAACCACGTAAGCACTGTAATGGTCACATTATTTGTATGTATGCATTATTGTATGCATTATTGTATATATTATGTATATATATATTATTGTAATTATACAGAACTACGGACTTGATGGTGATAAAGAATTATGTTGTAAAACCAAGGCATTTGTTAAAGCTGAGAGAGAGCAAACAGCCCACCCAGCTCACTTGTGTTACTTGTAGAACCTGCAGAACGTGAGCCGTCACATGTTTATGATTGTGTTGTTTTTAAATCTGGGTTGGAGTTTATTTACCCTACACAGTTAATATCAGTATTCAGTTGTTGTTCAGAGAGCAAGCAGCAAGAGTAAAATAGTGCAATGACTTATTGTGGAGAATTTAGTGGCGAGTCAAAGAGGCAGGTATTGCGAAGTCAGACTCGAAGTATTATATTTAGAGTCTACTCGTTTTTTAAAAAATGTAACAATGAGGAACACAGAAATCAACTTGATTTCAAATATCCTCAACAGCTTACTGCTAAAGCGTGTGGTGTCGGTAAAGCAAGTGTGTCTCGCATTTGCGGAGAGGCAAGAAAATCTGTTCCCAGTGATGCTCCAGTGTTTGTATCGCCCAGAAAGCACATTGGACCTCCGAAGAGGATTACAAATTTAACTGACTTTGACAAGGACGTTGTACGCAGAACTGTGTTCGAGTTTTATGACCAAGGTGAATTCCCAACAATACAGAAAATAACTTGTGCCCTTAGAACTAAAATATCATACACTGGTTCAAATTCATCTACTTATAGAATTTTGAGAGGATTAGGGTTCAGGTACAGAAAGACAAATGATGGGCGACAATTTTTAATGGAGAGGAGTGACATTGTTGCGGCAAGAATAAAATTCTTACGCAAAATGCACGAAATTCGAAATTCTTGCGATACGAGACCTATATTTTACTTAGATGAGACATGGGTAAATAAAAACCACACTCAAAATTCAATCTGGCAAGATTCCTCAAAAAAAGGGTGGCCTGAAGGTACCTGTTGGAAAAGGCAGTCGACTTATCATTTGTCATGTAGGGTCCGCTAAGACAGGATTTGTACCTGAAAGCAAATGGATTTTTCTGTCCAAAACTACCTCAGATTATCACGAAGAGATGACAGCTGATACGTTTAAAGAATGGTTTTTGAACAGATTCCTAAATTATTTAGAAGAGGGAAGCATAATTATAATGGATAATGCACCATATCATTCGGTTATTGAAAACAAAGTACCGAATACTGCCAGTAGAAAGAACCAAATTGTTGAATGGTTGCAAAAAAAGGGGGTTGAATTTTCGGCAACAGAAACTAAAAATGAGTTACTGCAACGAGTAAAACCAGGGAAAAGTGTATCAGCTGGATCAACTTGCAATGGAAATGGGACACGAGGTAATTCGCCTCCCCCCTTATCACTGCCAGTATAATCCAATTGAGTTAGTATGGGCTCAAATAAAACGAGGGGTTGCAAACAGAAATAACGCTTTTAAACTGACTGACGTTGAACGTCTTATTCACGAAGAAATTGACAAGGTAACTCAACAAGACTGGGAAGCCTGCGTGAGACATGCAGAAAAACTACAAGACGACGACTTTTGGAAAGAAATAGGCCGTGACGATATTTTGGAACCTATCATCATAAATTTGCAAGACTCAGACGATGAAGACAGTGTCAGTGACAATTGCCTCTTCACGTAACTGATGACAGTGATACGGATGAGCCACTGGCAGTTCCATTGGATTAAAAGCACAGGTAATTCATAACCTATAATTATATAACACTTAAAAAATACGTACGTAGCATGCGAGTATATTCCCAATTATGAATTTAAACACCAGGAGAATTATAAAAGTCTAGATAATTCAGTTTGGGTTGCTTTACGTCGACCATTCTAGCGACAGGCAGATGTGAGAGTGAGAGGGAAATATGAAAAGAGTGGGGGTAACGAGGTGGCAACGCTGTGCACGCAAATGCACCTCATTCGCTGTAGCTCAGAACTCTTCCCATTTGAAACTAATAATAGTCTGTTTCTTATGTGTATATGTAGTGTTTCATGAGGGGAAACTGAGGTTTGTGCCAGCCTGTATATACAGTGCTAAGATAGTATACCACGTTAGAAATTAGGATAGGTGCTAGGAAGGTAGTATAAAGCAGACACAAACTCTCTTGAGTTCTAAATTACCACGAGGATAGTAAAATAGTACGAAACGATACAAATTCTCCTACGGTATGGCTCAACAGACAAGAACATTAGACCTCCCCGGGGAGCCACCACTACACACCCCCCAGTATAGTTACCACCCGCTCGTAAAGCGCTTTACTCGCTTGGTGCTTCTGGCATCAGCGTCTCCTTCGTGTGGATTCCAGGTCATGTGGGCATCTTAGGCAACGAGTCTGCCGACGCCGCTGCCAAATAGCTCATTTTATCACACAGATGTTTTACCTGTGTTGTTCCTTCCTCAGATTTTTATGTTATTTTACGTTACCGTATCCTCTCGCGCTGGCGCGATGAGTGGGCGGCTCTTAGGGGGAACACGTTGCGGGAGGTTAAACCTCTTCCGTTAGTCTGGGGTACCTCTTCTCGTTCTTCTCGTCGGGAAGAGGTACTTTTAGCTCGTTTACGAATCGGACATTGTCTTTTTAGCCATAGATACCTCCTCAGTGGTGACCCCATACTACTCTGTGAGCAGTGTGATGCGCCCTTAACGGTGCGTCACATTTTAGCAGTGTCAAGTTTTATCTCCGGTGCGCGTTCGTTTTGGTCTGCCTGTATTTTTAGCCAACGTTTTGGCAGACGACGCGCGTGCTGTAGAATGTCTTTTACGTTTTATCAGTGACATTGGCTTTAGCCGACGCATTTGATGCGCTGAGCGTCTTTTGCCCCTGTGATTTTATATTGTGTTTTTAATGGTGCATCTCCTCCCCAATAGACATCTGGCGCTCGTGTCCTCATTCTACAGTTCTTGACACGTTGTTTTACTCTTTTATTGACCATGCTTTTAGTGTGTTCGTTTTTGGAGTTTGGCGTTTTGTTTTTTACCTTTGGACATCGCGGGTTTGTGTCCCGTGTTTTAATTATGCTGTTTTTAATCGGACTTTTATTTTTGGACTGTCACTTTTATACTCTGTAAGGGCACTGATGACCTTAGCTGTTTAGCGCCCTTAAACCGCATCTCATCATCACCCCTACACAAGTACGAGGCCCTAGCTCTAGGGGTCATATGGGCTTATTTATTTATTTTTTCATTCATATACGCAGAATAAAAGATATAAAATACACAAATAAGCATGCTATTGTTTCAACTTTTAAATTTAAAGTCTATGCAGAAAAATGTTTCGTTCTATTTCTTTCATACATCATCGCATTTAATGTTTTTCAACATTTACCAGTCAGCGAAGTCTAAAATGACAAACGTGGTGGGACAATTACATGAATGTGGAAGGTCAAGAGTGCTTACGGCTCACTGAGGGTGAAGAGTGTGCTAGTATCTCTGTGGTGTAACTTCAGCTGAAGTTGTCCTCTGGTTACCAGTGTTTGGTGCGATATCTCCACTGCTGCCTTCAGCTGCTGCCCTGCAACAAAAGTAAGTTTGATACTTCAATATAATAACGATCACAAATCTGTGTAAGTAAACAGAAGCTGCTCAGATAACTATCACCGACTCCCTACAGCTGATGCAATAAGTGGCTTCACAAATATAAACGCATGTTGAAACAGTGTGCTGCCCATTCACACCCAGGCAGCAAACACTGTATGGGAAACATAGTCCCAGAAATGCATAGTGATGTTTTGCACTGTTAGGTCATGCTCCTATGACCTCACAGGAATAAATCTGTGATTACTAATTTTTGTTTACTCCCTTGACGACTTATCTGAAGGAGGTATATGAAGTCGTTATTACTATATACGGCGTATGACCTTCAGGGATACCTCATTCTACCAAATGATGATGACGGGATACGGTTTTAGAGCGCTAAACAACTACGGTCATCGGCGCCCTTACAAAGTATAAAATTTAAAGTCCAAAAATAAAAATGGGTAAAAAGCCGCATAGACAAAAACACTATAAAACACGCACATCAAATTTTAAAACCAGCACAATAACATGGTAAATAAAACAACACAAGGGTAAAAGGACGTATCAGGGACTGCAGAACGCAAGGGACAAGAACGCCATATCATAGACCGGGAGAATAATGATGATGACGACATGGGGTTAAGGGCGCTAAACATCTAGGGGTGATGATGACATGGGGTTTAAGGGCGCTAAACATCTAGGGGTGATGATGACATGGGGTTTAAGGGCGCTAAACATCTAGGGGTGATGATGACATGGGGTTTAAGGGCGCTAAACATCTAGGGGTGATGATGACATGGGGTTTAAGGGCGCTAAACATCTAGGGGTGATGATGACATGGGGTTTAAGGGCGCTAAACATCTAGGGGTGATGATGACATGGGGTTTAAGGGCGCTAAACATCTAGGGGTGATGATGACGTGGGGTTTAAGGGCGCTAAACATCTAGGGGTGATGATGACATGGGGTTTAAGGGCGCTAAACATCTAGGGGTGATGATGACATGGGGTTTAAGGGCGCTAAACATCTAGGGGTGATGATGACATGGGGTTAAGGGCGCTAAACATCTAGGGGTGATGATGACATGGGGTTAAGGGCGCTAAACATCTAGGGGTGATGATGACATGGGGTTAAGGGCGCTAAACATCTAGGGGTGATGATGACATGGGGTTAAGGGCGCTAAACATCTAGGGGTGATGATGATGATATGCGGTTTAAGGGCGCTAAACTGCTATGGTCATCAGCGCCCTTACGGTGTATAAAAGAGAAGGTCAAAATATAAAACAGGTAAAAGAACCGCATAGTTAAAAACGGGACACAAACCCGCGATGTTCAAAAGGCTAAAACTAACAATATAACAATAACAAATATAACAATAACAATAATAACAATAACAACAATAACAACAATAATAACAATAACAACAATAAAGAGAACAAGACAAATATCTGAAAACCAACACACTAAAAGCATAGGCAGTAAAGGATTAAAACGTGTCAGGAACTGTAGAATGCGAGGGACATGAGCGCCATATGTCCACTGGGGATAAGAGTTCCCATAAAAAACAGACAGAATAAAAGTACCAAGCTAACAGACGCTCAACGCATTAAATGCGCAGATTAAAATCACTGTCATGAATAAAACGTAAAATACATTCCACAGCATGCGTGTCGTCTGCCAAAACGTTGGCTAAGCCAACAGGCAGACCTACACGAGCACGCAATGCAGCTAAAACCTGACACTCTGTTAAAATGTGACGCACCGTTAAGGGCACGTCACACTGCCCACAGAGTGGTGCGGGGTCACCACTGAGCAAATACCTATGACTAAAAACACAATGTCCAATTCGTAAGCGGGCTAAAAGTACCTCCTCCCGACGTGAAGAACGAGAAGAGGTACCCCAGATTAACGGGAGAGGCTTAACCTCCCGCAACTTGTTCCCCCGGAGGGCCGTCCACTCATCGCGCCAGCGCGAGAGGATGCGGCGACGTAAAAGAGCACACGAATCTGACGAGGGAACTACAGAGGTAAAAAATCTGGGTAAGAAAATCGCCGATTTCGCAGCGGCGTCGGCAGACTCGTTACCTGAGATGCCCACATGACCTGGAATCCACATGAAGGAGACGCTGATGCCAGAGACACCGAGCGAGTGGAGCAGGTCATGTATGCGCTGTACGAGTGGGTGGTAATTGTACAGCGCATGAATAGCCTGAAGGGCACTCAGAGAGTCCGTACAAATAAAACAGTGCCGTAAGTCGTGCCGCTGAATGAATAAAACAGATTGATAAATGCTAAAAAGTTCGGCGGTAAAAATTGAACATTGTTGAGGTAAACGAAAAGTAAAACTCTGAACACCAAAAACAAAGGCACATCCTACTCCAACATCAGTCTTAGACCCATCAGTATATATAAAATGACAGTCCCCGAACTGCGCCTGTAGTTCTAAAAAGGCGGATCTAAGAACAGAAGCAGGGGTCGCATTTTTCGGCATCGACGTTAGCCCAAGGTGGATGTGGGCCTCAGCGCGCGACCATGGAGGAAAACGCGTTTCCCCTCGGGTAAGGGCCGGCGCTGGCGTAACGTCCAAATGCCGAAGTAGCAGTCGAAATCGAACCCCTGGGGGGAGCAATGCCGAGGAGCTAACGAAATATTGCCGATCTAGCGAATCCTCGTAAAATACATCGAAGGACGGGTGGTTAGGCAAGCTTGAGAGCCGACAAGCATAGCTACATAAGAGCATCTCACGCCTGAAAGACAGCGGAGGCTCTGCAGCCTCAGCGTAAAGACTGGGCACGGGGCTAGTTGGAAAGGCCCCTGTAGCGACTCTAATACCACGATGATGAATGGGATTCAAACGACGTAACACAGATGGACGTGCCGACGAATAAACTATACACCCGTAATCAAGTTTGGATCGGACCAAAGAGCGATAAAGGCGAAGAAGGACGGTCCGATCAGCTCCCCAGGATGTGCCACTTAAAACACGTAAAAGATTAAGAGAACGGTCACACTTTGCTTTTAAAAAGGAAACGTGCGAGGTCCAACACAACTTCCTATCAAAAATCAACCCCAAAAATTTCGCCTCGTCTGCAAACGGAAGTATCCCTGGCCCAAGATGGAGAGAGGGCGGAGGGAAATACTTCCGGCGCCAGAAGTTGATGCAGACGGATTTCTCGGCGGAGAAATTAAAGCCGTTGGCGTTACTCCAGGCGTAGAGACGGTCGATACAGCTCTGGAGACGGCGTTCGAGTAGACAGGTCCGCCGTGAACTGCAATAAATAGCGAAATCGTCAACAAAAAGGGACGATGAAATGCCAGGTGGAATACAATCAACAATGGGGTTGATAGCAATCGCAAAAAGTGTGACACTGAGTACAGAGCCCTGCGGTACTCCGTTCTCTTGAATAAAACGACGAGATAAAACCGAGCCCACACGTACACGAAAGACGCGGTCCGTCATAAACTCCCGAAGAAATATGGGAAGACGACCGCGGATATTCCAATCGTGAAGTGTACGTAAAATGCCGCCCCTCCAACAAGTGTCATAAGCTTTCTCCAGGTCAAAAAATACAGCCACGGTTTGACACTTTCTCAGAAATCCATTCATAATATGCGTCGACAAGGACACCAGATGGTCGACGGTAGAGCGATAGCGACGAAACCCGCACTGAGCGTTCGCTAGAAGTTTCTGAGACTCAAGCCACCATGTCAACCGCCCGTTGATCATGCGCTCCATCACCTTACAAATGCAACTGGTGAGGGAGATAGGGCGGTAGCTGGAAGGTAGTTGGCGATCCTTCCCAGGCTTAAGTATAGGGACAATGGTGGCTTCGCGCCAAACGGAAGGAAAAATGCCGTCTTGCCAAATACGGTTATAGACCTGTAAGAGAAATAGTTTACTGTCGGCTGAAAGGTTCTTTAACATCAGGACATGAATGCCGTCCGGCCCGGGAGCGGAGTGCCGAGAGCAATGAAGAGCGTGCTCCAGCTCCCTCATTGTGAATAGTTCGTTATAGCATTCATCATTAGCAGACCGAAAAGTATATGATGCGGAATCCAGCCGGTCTTTAATAGAGCGAAAGCCGGCGGAATAATGGTCTGAACTGGAAACCGCCTCAAAGGCAGCACCCAGAGTGTTAGCGATGGCAGCCGGATCCACTATGGTGGCAGTAGAAACCTGAAGGCCAGAAACAGTACAATGTGACACTTTACCTGAGAAGCGACGAAGTTTATCCCAAACAACGGATGAAGGCGTAAAACGATTAAAAGACTCGACAAAACGAGCCCAAGATGCCTTCTTGCTATCCTGAATAATGCGACGAGCCCTGGCGCGCGATTGTTTAAAAGTCACCAAATTATCAAGTGTAGGGTGGCGCCGAAACACCCTTAGTGCAGTCCTACGGGCACGAACGGCGTCCCGACAATCCTCGTTCCACCACGGAACAGGTGGCCGCCGAGGTTGGGAGGATGAACGGGGTATTGCGCGTTCGGCGGCAGAGAAAATAATAGACGTAAGGTGCTGCACTAGTTGGTTAATGTCGGAGAAGGGCTGGTCGTCAAAATGCACGAGGCTGGAATACAAGCTCCAGTCGGCTTTTGCGAATATCCAGGTAGGTACTCTGGAATGCTGTACGTGGTGCGACAGAAGAGAAACGATGCAGGGGTAATGGTCGCTGGAGTAGGTGTCAGCGACGACGTTCCACTGGAGACGATGTGCAAGCTGGAGTGAGCAAATGGAAAGGTCCAGGTGAGAAAATGTACCAGAAGAATCAGAAATAAAAGTAGGTGCACCTGTATTGAGGATGGAAAGATTGAACTGATAAAAAATGTCGGAAAGAAGAGTTCCCCTCGCACAAGCCCTTGGCGAACCCCATAGTGGGTGATGGGCATTAAAATCTCCCAACAGAAGAAATGGTGTTGGGAGAGCGGACAGGAGAGATCGAATGTCCGCGGGAGCGAGGGGAGACGATGGAGGTGTATACACAGAACAAACAGAAAAGAAAAAACCGGGTAACTGCAGTCTAATGGCAACAGCTTGCAAGTCGGACGTAAGTGTGATAGTTTGAAAATGAACGTCATTACGCACCAAAATCATGACACCACCATGAGCAGGAGTACCCTCCTCCGGTTCAAGGTCGTAGCGAACCGGAGTATATCCTCGGAGATCAAAAGGATCGTGAGGGCGAAGCTTAGTCTCCTGCAAACATACGACCAGAGGCGAATGGGAACGCAATAAAAGTTGCAGTTCCGCCCTATGCGATCGTACACCACGTACATTCCAGGTCAGGATAGCCATTAAGAATAAGGGAATAAACTGTCTATTTAGAAGGGCGGCTTAAAATTACCTTTTGTTTAACCTTTGGGCTCGGGCTTTTTGTATGGAGTTGGTCAGACTCCATAGCTTCCTCGGAGGGAGGGCCCACGCGCTCAGTGCCAGAAACCGATTCAAGCGCCGTGAATCGGTTCTGGGTGGCGATGGGTGAAGGGTGCCGCTGAGCGCGGCTTGTCCCAGGACCATCCTGGGACAGCGACCTCCGAGGAGGAGAAGGTGAACCTTTGTTACCGCGCGCACGCGGAGGGTCTTTTAAAAAATCTTCCCTACGAAGTTTCTGCTTGGGCTTCTTTTCAACGGCTTGCGACTTCATTGACTTGGGACCAGGTTTATACGGCTTGGTAACTGTAGCCTTAATAGACGGCCGGATGGTAGTGGCGGTTAATCCAGTCAAGGTCCAGGTCTGAGTTTCGGCATCTACTCGTGGTACTGGCGAGGCAACAACAGAACTAAATGTGCCAGATCGCAGGAGTGAAGGTTGGCGCGCATGGAAACGCCTCCGGGCTTCAGCGAAGGAGAATTTTTCCTTTACCCGGATCTCCTGGATCGCCTTCTCGTCCAAATACCGCGGACAGTCGGCAAACGAAGCAGAATGTGACCCTTTACAATTAACGCAGACGGGGGCTGTTGAACAGGTACCTTCGTGTGAGGGCTGGCTACATGTTGCACAGATGTTAACGGCACTCTTACAGGAGACTTGCGTATGCCCAAAACGTTGGCATTTAAAACAACGCAGAGGTCTAGGAATATAAGGCCTCACAGAAATCCGTTCGTACCCTGCGGAAATGCTCGTGGGCAGATCGACGCCATCAAATGTAATAAACAGGGTACGAGTGGGTACCAACACGCCGTCGCGTTTGGCCTGCACTCGATGAACCGCTGTCACCCTCTGGTCTGCAAGATATTCCACCAGGTCTTCGTCAGAGATACCATCGAGGCTATGCGTGGTGACAACGCCTCTACAAGAGTTCAAGGTGCGGTGCTTCTCAACACGGATAGGATAACCGTGGAGAAGCGTGGCGCTCAACAAGGACTTACTTTGTGCCTCGGATTTGCTTTGAACCAATAACGAACCATTACGAAGCCGAGTGCAGGAAAGAACCGGACCAGCAATTGAGTCAATGCCCTTCTGGATGATAAAAGGGTTCACCTTCTCGAATGATTGTCCTTCCTCTGTTCGGGTAATCACTAAGTAACAACCAGCTGTTGGCGGTGCTACTTCTGTTACTAAAGTTTTACGGCGCTTGTTGTTAATAATGGAGAAAGGGTGCTCCATAGCGAAAAAAAATCCTCCACCATTGCAACCGTCTCCGACCTCGGGCTCTGACTTCTCGGGCGTTACCCCGGCTTGGGTGAGTGGCCTATCTATACCAGACTCACCCCAGGGTCACACCTCCCAGAACATAGACAGAGGGACCCAATCGCCGTCAGAAGTCAGCAGCTCATGCAATGGCCCCCCCGCGGGACTGCAGTTGAACAGCGGATACGAACAACAACCCTACATGACGACCCCGGGTGGTGGGGATGACGCCATTACCCACTCACCCAGCTGCGCACGCGGTGCGCGGGTATCCGTCAGGCTGTGTCCACGGAGGATTTAAATAAAAAGATAAAAGAAACTAAAACTGTGTGGGCGTTTCGCACGCAAGGTAGGCCGGCGGGGAAGAAAAAAGAGATATGCGAATGTCGTGGTACGAAATGGCCGGAAAGTGATTAGGCAAGAAAGAAACGAAGGTGAAGTGCGGTATGTATGGAATGCAAAGAACGCACGAGAGCCTACCTTGGGTCCACCGGTCACTTGAAGAACCCACCTCGACCGGATGGGGGTGAGGGGATGAAGGTGGCGATGATTGGCTCGGGAACCCCCGGGTGCGCCAAAAACCCGTACTCACATAAGGTGAGCCCCTGAGGGGGTCTAGGGGTGATGATGACATGGGGTTAAGGGCGCTAAACATCTAGGGGTGATGATGACATGGGGTTAAGGGCGCTAAACATCTAGGGGTGATGATGACATGGGGTTAAGGGCGCTAAACATCTAGGGGTGATGATGACATGGGGTTAAGGGCGCTAAACATCTAGGGGTGATGACGACATGGGGTTAAGGGCGCTAAACATCTAGGGGTGATGATGATATGCGGTTTAAGGGCGCTGAACTGCTAATGTCATCAGCGCCCTTACAATGTATAAAATATAAAGTCAAAATATAAAGGACAGGTAAAAGAACCGCATAATTAAAAAACGGGACACAAACCAGCAATGTCCAGAAAGCTAAAAATAACAATAATACAATAACAATAATAAAAATAACAACAATAATAACAATACAAATATCCGAAAAACCAACACACTAAAAGCATAGCCAATAAAAGATTAAAACGTGTCAAGAATTGTAGAATGCGAGGGACATGAGCGCCATATGTCACTGGGGAGTAAGTCCCTATTAAAACATACAGAATAAAATAACAAAGCTAAAAGACGCTCAGCGCATCAAATGCGACGATTAAAACCAATGTCACGTATAAAACGTAAAAGACATTCTACAGCATGCGCGTCGTCTGCCAAAACGTTGGCTATGCCAACAGGCAGACCCACGCGAACGCGCAGTGGAGCTAAAACTTGACACTCAGTTAAAATGTGACGCACCGTTAAGGGCACGTCACACTGCTGACACAGTGGAGCGGGATCACCACTGAGCAGGTAACTATGACTAAAACGGGAATGTCCAATTCGTAAACGGCTAAAAGTACCTCTTCCCGACGTGAAGAACGAGAAGAGGTACCCCAGATTAACGGGAGAGGCTTAACCTCCCGCAACTTGTTCCCCCGGAGGGCCGTCCACTCATCGCGCCAGCGCGAGAGGATGCGGCGACGTAAAATAACACACGAATCTGACGAGGGAACAACAGAGGTAAAAAATCTGGGTAATAAAATCGTCGATTTCGCAGCGGCGTCGGCAGATTCATTACCTGAGATGCCCAAATGACCTGGAATCCACATGGAGACGCTGATGCCAGAGACACCAAGCGAGTGGAGCAGGTCATGTATGCGCTGTACGAGTGGGTGTTAATGGTACAGCGCAGTAATACTCTGAATGGCACTCAGAGAGTCCGTACAAATAAAACAGTGCCGTAAGTCGTGCCGCTGAATGTATAAAACGGATTGATAAATGCTAAAAAGTTCGGCGGTAAAAATTGAACATTGTCGAGGTAAACGAAAAGTAAAACTCTGTACACCAAAAACAAAGGCACATCCAACTCCAACATCAGTCTTAGACCCATCAGTATATATAAAATGACAGTCCCCGAAATGCGCCTGTAGTTCTAAAAAGGCGGATCTAAGAACAGAAGCAGGTGTCGCATTTTTCGGCATCGACGTTAGCCCAAGGTGGATGTGGGCCTCAGCGCGCGACCATGGAGGAAAACGCGTTTCCCCTCGGGTAAGGGCCGGCGCTGGCGTAACGTCCAAATGCCGAAGTAGCAGTCGAAATCGAACACCTGGAGGGAGCAATGCAGAGGAGCTAAATAAATATTGCCGATCAAGCGAATCCTCGTAAAATGTCGGGAAGGACGGGTGGTCAGGCAAGCTGGAGAGTCGACAAGCATAGCTGCACAAGAGCATCTCACGCCTGAAGGACAGCGGAGGCTCTGCAGCTTCAGCATACAGGCTAAGAACAGGGCTGGTTGGAAAGGTCATCGGCGACTCTTATGCCACGATGGTGAATGGCATTCAATCGACGTAACACAGATGGACGTGCCGACGAATAAACAATACACCCGTAATCAAGCTTGGATCGGACCAAAGAGCGATAAAGACGAAGAAGGACGGTCCGATCAGCTCCCCAGGATGTGCCACTTAAAACACGTAAAAGATTAAGAGAACGGTCACACTTTGCTTTTAAAAAGGAAACGTGAGAAGTCCAGCTCAGCTTCAGGTCAACCCCAAAAATTTCACCTCGTCTGCAAATGGAAGGACCTCCGACCCAAGATGGAGAGAGGGCGGAGGGAAAGCCTTCCGGCGCCAGAAGTTGATGCAGACGGATTTCTCGGCGGAGAAATTAAAGTCGTTAGCGTTACTCCAGGCGTAGAGACGGTCGATACAGCTCTGGAGACGGCGTTCGAGTAGACAGGTCCGCCGTGAACTGCAATAAATGGCAAAATCATCAACAAAAAGGGACGATGAAATGCCAGGTGGAATACAATCAACAATAGGGTTGATAGCAATCGCAAAAAGTGTGACACTGAGTACAGAGCCCTGCGGTACTCCGTTCTCTTGAATAAAACAACTAGATAAAACCGAGCCCACACGTACACGAAAGACGCGGTCCATCATAAACTCCCGAAGAAATATGGGAAGACGACCGCGGATATTCCATGCGTGAAGTGTACGTAAAATGCCGCCCCCTAAACAAGTGTCATAAGCTTTCTCCAGGTCACAAAATACAGCCACGGTTTGACACTTTCTCAGAAATCCATTCATAATATGCGTCGACAAGGACACCAGATGGTCGACGGTAGAGCGATAACGACGAAATCCGCACTGAGCGTTCGCTAGAAGTTTCTGAGACTCAAGTCACCATGTCAACCGCCCGTTGATCATGCGCTCCATCACCTTGCAAATGCAACTGGTGAGGGAGATAGGGCGGTAGCTGGAAGGAAGTTGGCGATCCTTCCCAGGCTTAAGTACAGGGACAATGGGGGCTTTGCGCCAAACGGAAGGAAAAAAGCCGTCTTGCCAAATACGGTTATAGACCAGTAAGAGAAAGAGTTTACTGTCGGCTGAAAGGTGCTTTAACATCAGGACATGTATGCCATCCGGGCCAGGAGCGGACTGCCTAGAGCAATGAAGAGCGTGCTCCAGCTCCCTCATTGTAGAAAGTTCGTTATAACATTCAGTGTTAGCAGACCAAAAATTATATGGTGCAGAATCCAGCCGGTCTTTAATAGAGCGAAAGCCGGCGGAATAATGGTCTGAACTGGAAACCGCCTCAAAGGCAGATCCCAGGGTGTTAGTGTTGGCAGCCGGACCCACTATGGTGGCATTAGAAACCTGAAGGCCAGAAACAGTACAATGCGACACTTTACCTGAGAAGCGACGAAGTTTATCCCAAACAACAGATGAAGGCGTAAAGCGATTAAAAGACTCGACAAAACGAGCCCACGACGCCTTCTTGCTATCCTGAATAGTGCGACGAGCCCTGGCGCGCGATTGTTTAAAAGTCACCAAATTATCAAGTGTAGGGTGTCGCCGAAACACCCTAAGTGCAGTCCTACGAGCACGAACGGCGGCCCGACAATCCTCGTTCCACCACGGAACAGGCATTCGCCGAGGTTGAGAGGATGAACGGGGAATTGCGCGTTCGGCAGCAGAGAAAATAATAGACGTAAGGTACTGCACTAGTTGGTTAATGTCGGTGAAGGGCTGGTCGTCAAAATGCACGAGGCTGGAATACAAACTCCAGTCGGCTTTTGGGAATATCCAGGTAGGTACTCTGGAATGTTGTACGTGGTGTGACAGAAGAGATACGATGCAGGGGTAATGGTCGCTGGAGTAGGTGTCAGCGACGACGTTCCAGTGCAGACGACTAGCAAGCTGGAGTAAGCAAACGGCAAGGTCCAGGTGTGAGAATGTACCAGAAGAATCAGAAATAAAAGTAGGCTCACCTGTATTGAGGATTGAAAGATTGAAGTGGTAAAAAATGTCGGAAAGAAGAGTTCTCCTCGCACAAGCCCTTGGTGAACCCCGCAGTGGGTGATGGGCATTAAAATCTCCCAACAGAAGCAATGGTGTTGGGAGAGCGGACAGGAGAGCTAGAATGCCTGCCGGAGCGAGGGGAGACGATGGAGGAGAATAGACAGAGCAAACAGAAAAGAAAAAGCCGGATAATTGAACAGTTACGGCAACAACTTGCAAGTCGGTCGTTAGGGTGAGAGTTTGAAAATGAACGTCGATACGCACTAAAATCATGACACCCCCATGGGCAGGAGTACCCTCCTCCGGCTCAAGATCGTAGCGATCAATGCAGTCATGGTCCAAGTTTGAGTCTCTGCATCCTTCCGTGGTACTGGCGAGGCAACAACAGAACTAAATGTTCCCGATCTCATGAGCGAAGGTTGGAAGGAAGGAAGGAAGGAATGTTGGTTTACGGCGCTCAACTACCAGGGTTATAAGCGCCGTTCTAAAAAAGGAAGGTAAAAGCCAAAGGTATACACAAAAGTTAAAAATCAGAGCAAAAGCTGAGGATAGGAATCAGAAGAGAAGCAAAGTAAAAGTCAAAGGTAAATAGACATAAAGAAGAGAATAAAAATTAAACACCGAGCGGTGAAGCTCCTCAGGTAGAAACATTAAAAACGCAAGTGTAAGGTAGCCTCGGATAAAAACTTAAGCCTATCAACCGTGTGAGGAGTGTCCGCCAAGACCTCTGCAAGACTTGCCGGCAGCTGCAGAGCGTTCCGAAAACGCGCCAGGGAGGCGCACTCCAACAACATGTGGCGGACCGATAGACATCCGCCGCACGCGGAACAAAGCGGAGCAGAGTCAACGCTAAAAAGATAGGCGTGGGTAAAATTGCAGTGGCCAATGCGTAAACGGGCAAAAGAAACTTCCTCACGGCGAGAAAAATGACTAGAAGTAATCCAGGGAACAGGAAGGTCCTTCACTACCCTAAGCTTGTTGCCGCGGAGAGCCACCCACTCCTCGCGCCAGCACGAGAGGACCGCTCTCCGCAAAACAAGCCGAAGGTCCTCCGACGTTACCCGAGGGATGACAACATCGGGTTGGACTGTCGCCGCCTTAGCCGCCAAATCCGCTAGTTCATTTCCAGCCAAGCCGACGTGACCAGGTAGCCAATCACACTTCACGAAAACACCAGAAGCGTATAAAACATGAAGGGCATCCTGGATATGCTCTACAAGAGGATGGTAATTGTACAGCTCACGTATACTCTGGAGTGCGCTAAGGGAATCACATAAAATAAGGCTGTTTCCCAAGTGGTGGCGGCGCACCTATAGAACGGCACGATATATGGCATACAGTTCAGCACAATAAACGGAAGTGCCACCAGGAAGACCGAAGGTTCCATGAACGTAAGCGCAACCAACACCGTTGGAGCACTTAGATCCGTCGGTGTACCCCCCAGGGGCTCACTTCGTGTGAGTACGGGTTAGGCGCGCCCGGGGTCCCGAGCCACTCATAGCCATATTCACCCTTTCATCCCCGCCCCCAGGGACTCACTTCATGTGAGTACGGGTTTGGTGCACCCGGCGTCCCGAGCCACTCGCCTCCATTTCACCCCCTCCACCCGCATCAACTGTGCCACGTTACTTTATTTCTTCTCACTCTTCCTCTTCTAGGTTTATTCTGATTCTTAGTTGGTACTGTCTTAGGCTTATTAACTCCTGTCTCACCAGCAGGGATCTTTTCTATCTCCGTGGTCCTTTCCTACGGTTTCAGCGCGGCTTCCGACGTGTGTGCCCTACGGGGGTCTCAGGCGCGAAGGTTGGGTGGACCCTTCGCACTGCCCCCATGTGTAGCCTTAGGTGCGGAGCCCGTCCACACCGTCATGTACACCCACGTAGCTCTCTAGGGGCCCGGCCTGTGTTAATGTCCCGACGGCCGTGAGCCGTTGGGTTAGTATCAGGGGCCGGACATGTTACCGCTGACGGAACCCCGGTGTAATCAACCACAAGTCCCCTGAATCCGTGTCTGTGTTTGACGGCAGCGCGGCCTAAAGTGGGGAGCCACAGGCGGTTATTCCTGTGGTAGGGGCTTAAAACCGGGGTGTGCGTGGTGAACGGTTTACACATGTGGACAAGCAGTGGAGATTGGAGGGTAACCCTTCTGAGGTACGCTTTGCGATCAGTCATAGGAGGGGTCTCCATGACGGCACAGACCGTGAAGATATGGTGTCTTTTCTTCTTTAACCCCCGGATGGCAGGCTGACGCCGACGGTTCCGGAAGGGGGTCCTTATCAATATGCATCCGCGCAAAACCCCTACTTTGTTTGACACATTTTTAATTTTGCAACTGGCGAGTGAAGGAAAAACCATGCATGACGTTAGCCCATTTTATATCAAACGCGAGGTTGACCGTATCTGTGGCCCAGTTAAAAATGCAACACGACTGAGGGACGGTACGCTTTTGATAGAATCCAATACGGCCGACCAATCCGAGAAATTGTTGAAGGCAACTTTGTTGGGATCCTACCCCATCCGTGTAGCCCCACACAAATCGTTGAATTCCTGTCGGGGAGTTGTTACCACCTCCAGTCTGGACGGTATAACAAACGAGGACATCGTCACCTGCCTTTCTGATCAACGCGTTTCTCAAGCGTACCGCCTAACCCGGAAACAGGATGGCGTAGAACAACCATTACGTACGGTATTTCTAACCTTTAAGGGCACTGTTTTACCTGATTATATTTTCTGTGGCTATGAGCGTGCCGCCGTTCGTCCGTATGTTCCGAACCCCATGCGCTGTTTTCAGTGCCAGCGTTTCGGACATACTAAAGGATCGTGTAACAACCGTGCTGTTTGTGAGCGTTGTGGTCTTCCAGCCCATGAGGACTCGGCCTGTACTCGAGCACTTTGCTGTGTGAACTGTGGCGGGAGCCATTCATCTAGCTCCCGACAGTGTCCGAAGTTCCTCGATGAGAAATGTATACAGGAGTTGCGTGTCAAGGAACGTTTGACTTTTACCGAGGCACGTCGCCGTTTTGAGCAGCTGAACCCTTGTGTCCTTACGGGTTATTCGGTTGCGGCCCGCCACACTCCTGTTACCTCTGTTGGCCTACAAACTGCGCCCGTTGTAAATGCTTCCACACAGACCGACTTACCCGTAAGTAGTTCTTTGTCTCGTGCCATACCTGCACCACGGTCTCCATCTTCCGCCGTGCCACCATCATCTTCCAAAGCGTCTACCGGCGCTAAGAAGTCTAAGTCTTCTAATGCCCGCAGTCGTTCCAGGTCTTCCCGTTGCACCAATAGCCGTGCTTCCTCTGTGCAGTCCCGGTCTCGCTCTACGAGCCGCAGGGGATCTTCGGACTCCCGAACCTCGGAGGAGTCGCCAGAGGAGTCTTTTCAAATCGTTGGTCCGAAGTCAGCCAAGGTGAGAAAGAAGATTAAGACGGTCCATTAATCCGTTTCTTCCTATGGAAATAATCCAGTGGAATGTTAATGGGTTCCGGGCTCGTGCTCCGGACATCCAATATTTAGTGTCACAACGCTCCCCTTCACTGGTCTGTTTACAAGAAACCCATCTGCAGCCTCATCACACTTTACACCTTCGTGACTTTACGGCGTTCAGGCATGACTCTCCTGCTGGACAGCGTGCGAGCGGTGGCGTTGCTATCTTGGTGGCGCCTAACATCTCTGCCGCCCGCATACCGCTTACTACGCCGTTACAAGCTGTGGCGGTGCGTGTCCAACTCAGTTTCATTTGTTTCTCTGTCTGTAATGTCTATCTGCCGCCGGTCGGTGTCGTACACGAGATGGATCTTCGGGCGCTTTTGGCGCAGATTCCCACACCGCTCCTCTTCCTTGGTGATCTGAATGCCAAAAATGCTGTGTGGGGCTCCGACACTGATGATGCTCGTGGATACCTTGTAGCAGACGTTTGTGATCTGTCCGGCTTGCTTTTGTTGAACACTGGTGTCCCTACCTTTTTGTCATCTACCTATGGGACACCGTCAGCCTTAGACGTTGCTTATTGCAGCCCGACTTTAGTCCCTCTCTTTGATTGGTCGGTGCTTTCGGATCTGTATGGGAGTGATCATTTTCCCATTAACATTCACCTCACAGGACACCATCCTTTGCCTTCTCGACATCCCCACTGGAGTCTTTCCAAGGCTGACTGGAGGAAGTTCCGCTCCCTGATTGCTCTCCCGGACGTTGGTTTCGCAACCATCGATGAACTGGTGGACTATTTTACGTGTACTGTCTTGCTTGCAGCAGATTCCAGCATTCCTCGAGGTTCATCTACACCGCGTCACGTTCCTGTACCTTGGTGGAGCGAGGAATGCCGCTTGGCCATTAGGACGCACAAACGCGCCCTGCGTATTTTTCAGCTACATCCTACGGAGGAGAACTTTGTGGCATTTAAACCTTCCCGGGCTAAGGCGCGCTATGTACTTCGGAGTGCAAAGCGGAAATCTTGGGAATCTTACGTGTCTTCCCTTTCCCGTCGTACCTCTGCGCAGCAGGTGTGGTCTGCTGTTCGGCGTATTTATGGCCAGTGTCGCCGGACGATCATTCCTGGTCTTGGTGTTAGTGGCTCCATTTTCACCAGCGCGCGGGATATAGCCGAAGCCCTTGCCAACTCCTTTGCTGCTGCTAGCCAAACGGATAGTTATGATAAATCTTTTCTGCCTATCAAAGACGCTGCGGAGCGGATAGTCCTCGATTTTAATAGTGACCGTAGTGAACCGTACAACGCCGCTTTTACCGTCGCCGAGCTAGACCATTCTTTATCCTTAGCAAAGGATACCTCTCCTGGCCCCGATGACATCCACCGCCAAATGCTGCTACATCTTCCGCGTGAGGCGCTTTCCTTCCTGCTGGACATTTACAACCGTATCTGGCGTGAGCAGGTTTTCCCGTCTTCCTGGCGAGAGGGTATTGTCATTCCCATCCCTCGACCTGGAAAAGACCGGCACCTTCCCTCTAGCTACCGCCCTATCTGTTTGACGAGTGTCGTTTGTAAGATCTTTGAACGTATGATTACCGCTCGGTTGGTATGGTGGCTCGAGTCGAATGCTTTGCTCTGTACTGTTCAGTGTGGTTTTCGTCACCATCGCTCCAGTGTTGACCATCTCGCCCGTCTTGAGGCCTATGTCCAGAGTACCTTTCTTCTGAAGCAGCATGTGGTCGGTGTTTTCTTTGATTTGCAGAAGGCCTATGATACCACTTGGCGCTATGGTATCCTCCGAAATCTGCATGCTTACGGTTTACGCGGTCATTTAGCTGTTTTTATTTGTAACTTTTTAAAACTTCGCCGTTTTCGTGTCCGTGTTGGAGACACGTTATCTCAGGCGAGGATCCAGGAGAACGGTGTACCCCAGGGGTCGATCCTCAGTGTACCACTTTTTGCCGTCGCCATCAACGGCATCGCTACTGTAGTTCGCAGCGGAATACCAATGTCACTATATGTCGATGACTTTGCGCTATACTATCGCTCTTATAGCCTTGAGCACATCGAACGCCAACTGCAGATGGCCATTACCGCACTCGCCACCTGGGCACTTCACAACGGCTTTCGGTTCTCTCCTGCTAAGACTCAGTGTGTTCATTTTCATCGCCTTCGTGGTGTGCACCCTCCTCCTGATCTTCATTTGCATGGCACACCCCTCCCGTTTGTTGCGCACGTCAAGTTTTTGGGCCTTTACCTCGACCATAGACTCACCTGGGAGCACCATATTCGCTACCTTCGTGCATCATGCGATCGTTCCCTTCGAGTGTTAAGGATTTTATCTGGCGCCTCTTGGGGCGGCGATCGCACCGTTATGCTCCGCTTGTACCGCTCGTTGGTTAGGTCGAAACTTGACTACGGGAGTTTTATCTATGGCGCGGCGTCCGCCTCTAAACTTCGCCTTTTAGACACTGTTCATCATACTGGTGTCCGTCTTGCTACTGGGGCCTTCCGCACTAGTCGTGTCGAGTGTTTGTATGCAGATTCTGGCGAACCACCTCTGTCTCTTCGACGTGAGTTTTTACTCTTTTCTTATGTTGCAAAGCTGGCGGCTCATCCTCGTCACCCTTCGTTCCACTGTGTATTCCATCCGGAACTCGCCCACCGTTATGTGCGCAATGCTACCATCTCCCGCCCATGTGGTGTTCGGTTTCGGGAACTTCTTTGCGCACATGACCTCCGACTGCCTCCTGTGGAGCGATCCTGTCTTAGTCGTATTCCCCCGTGGCAGCTCCAACGTGCCCAGTTTGATCTTGAACTTTCGGGTGACGCCAAAGTCGCTACCCCGCAGCCAGTGTTTCGCCAGCTCTTCTCCGCGATTCTAGACCGTTACCGGGACTATTCCCCGGTGTTTACTGACGGTTCCCGTGTGAATGGTAGCACAGGGTGCGGTTTTATCTATGGCGGTGGGGCTCACAAGTTTCGCCTCCCAGACGCCAGTTCAGTTTTTACGGCCGAGCTGTTTGCCATCTTCTCTTTCTTACTTTTTATCTCCACGTTAGCCCCTGGCCGTTTTATTATTTGCTCCGACTCTCTGAGCGCCCTCCAGTGCCTGCAACAGTTTATCGGCTCCTCCACCTTGATTTTAAAAATCCAAACCCTTTTATCTCAGTTGATCTGTCGCGGATACCAGTTTGTTTTTACATGGGCTCCAGGCCATGTGGGAAATGAGGCGGATGCAGCTGCTAAGGCCGCATGCCGTTTGCCGGGGTTTTCCACCTTAACTGTGCCACCGTCCTCTGTTTTTAGCTTGGCAGCTATCATGGGAGTCTCTGGCTGGTACTCAACTCCGGACAATCAAGGACACCGTACAACCCTGGTCCACTTCCTGTTGGGGATCACGGCGGTCAGAAGTAGTTCTGACCCGCCTAAGAATCGGGCATACGCGCGCCACACACGGGCATCTCCTGCGTGGTGCCCCGGCCCCTGTCTGTTCGACGTGTGCTGTGCCGCTTACCGTGTCCCATGTACTGTTTGATTGTCCGAAATACGCCCGTGATCGTCAGTTTTATGGCCTGGGTTTTACGCTGCCCTCAGTTTTAGGTGATGACCCAGTGGCAGTAAGGCAGACCCTGCGGTTTGTCACCAAAATCGGGTTTTCTCCACAGGTATGACTTGCCTTTTAGTTTTGTGTTTTTAGCCTAGATTTTATTCCATTTTAGCGATACTTTTAGTCCTGGATTTTATTCTCTTTTACCCAATTTATGATCTTACGGCTATCTCGTTTTAGTCTCTTCTAATGCGTTTTTTGATCGACCATTTTCAGTTCTAACTGTCTTTATGTTTTTCTTTGGGCCCAAATGACCTAGCCGTCGACGGGCCCTTAAACTCCACACCACCACCACCACCACCACCACCACCGTCGGTGTAAATAAAAATCCAGCCATGGTAGCCGGACAGAAATTCTAAAAAACAAGCCCGTATACCAGACGTAGGAAGCGTAGACTTCTGGTAAGCCGCCATCCCAAGATCAATGTGAGATGTCGCACGAAGCCAAGGAGGAAACACCCTCTCCCCGGTAGGGATCATGCTGGGCAGTTCAATACCGTGCTGTCGAAGAAGCTCCCGGAAGCGAACACCTGAGGGCCTGGGATAAACGGAGCGGCCCCCAATAACGTTCGTCCAGCGCGGCGTGGAAAAAGGAAGCGAACGTTGGATGGGTTGGCATACAGCGAAGCGCACAGCCATAATTGCCGAGGAGAAAAGCACGCAGATAACGCAAAGGAGGTTCTGCTGACTCGGCGTAAAGGCTGAGAACTGGGCTAGTTGGAAACGCACCAATAGCTAAGCGAATGCCACGATTGTGGACGCCGTCTAATGTGCTCAGCACAGATGCAGGGGCGGAGGAATAAACGACGCACCCATAATCCAACTTGGATCGGACTTGCGCACGATACAGACGCAGCAAAACCGCCCGATCCGCTCCCCAAGACGTACCATTTAACACCCGCAAGAGACTTAGAGAACGATCACATCGAGCTTTCAATTGTGCAACATGCGATGACCAGCTAAGCTTCCTGTCAAACGTCAACCCCAAGAAACGCGCCTCGCCGGCGAAGGGCAGGAAATCTAGACCGAAATGGAGAGAAGGTGGAAATCGTCCCCTACGGCGCCAGAAGTTAACGCAAGTGGTCTTCTCAGTGGAGAAACGAAAGCCAGTTTTAGAACTCCAAGAGTGAAGGTTGTCCAAACATTGCTGCAGGCGGCGTTCCATAAACGACGTACGCTGAGAGGTACAGTACACGGCGAAATCGTCCACAAATAAACAGGACGACACCCCTGATGGAACACATTCGCAGATAGAATTAATCGCTACAGCGAAAAGTGTAACGCTTAGTACGGAGCCCTGGGGAACGCCGTTCTCTTGGATAAAAGGTTCGAATAAACCCAGCTGACCCGCACTCGGAAAACGCGGTCCGTCAGAAACTACTGAAGGAACAGCTGAAAGCGTCCACGAAGGTTCCAGGCGTGTAGGGAACGCATAATCCCCGCCCGCCAACAGGTATCAAAAGCCTTCTCAAGGTCAAAGAAAATCGCAACGGTTTGACAGTTCCGCAGAAACCCGTTCATGATCTGCGTCGAGAGCGACACAAGGTGGTCTAGAGTTGAACGGCGTCGTCGAAAACCGCATTGGGTGTTGGATAGAAGGTTCCGAGTCTCCAACCACCATACCAACCGCCCATTGATCATGCGTTCCATCACCTTGCAAACGCAACTGGTGAGGGAAATGGGACGTTAACTGGAAGGAAGGTGACGGTCCTTTCCAGGTTTCAAAATGGGAATGATGATGGCCTCTCGCCACTTATCTGGAAATGTGGAAGCAACCCAAACGCGATTATAGAGTTCGAGCAGGAACGTCTTACCCGCAGGAGGGAGGTGTGTTAACATTTGAACGTGGACGCCATCGGACCCCTGGCGCTGATAGGCGCGAAGTCGAAAGCGCGTAGTCCAACTCCGCTATGGTGAAAAGGCGATTATAATCCTCAAGATTACCAGAACGAAACGAGCAACGCTGTGATTCTACGCGATCCTTGACAATAAGGAACTCGGGCGAATAAGAATCGGAGCTAGATACCTGTGCGAAAGCGCTGCCCAAAGTATTAGCCACGTCAAATGGAGCAACAACAGCTCCTACAGATGTGTGAAGACCAGCAATGGGCAGATGGGTCGATTTACCGGCTACACGCCTGAACTTATCCGAGACGATAGAGGAAGGCGTGCGGTGGTTAAAAGAAGAGACAAAGCGTCTCCAGGAGGTCTTTTTGCTATCCCGAACAATTTGCCTACACCGAGAACGCAGTTTCTTGTACTGGATCAGGTTCTCCAGTGTAGGGCGACGCTGGAAAAGCCGAAGAGAACGCCTGCGAGCACGAATGGCCGTTCGACATTCATCCGTCCACCAAGGGATCGGAAATCGCCGAGGGTGGGCGGTCGACCGAGGAATAGAGTGCGCAACAGCAGAAAGAATAGTCTCTGTGAGATGTTGAACTAAAAAATTCAGAGTCCTGCTCAGTACACGTGAACACAGCCAACTGGGAGAAAACGCTCCAATTGGTTCGGTCGAAGCGCCGGCTAGGCAAACGGGTGGAACATACAGCAGGAGTTAAGAGACTAAGAAGACAAGGGAAGTGGTCACTAGAGTGCAAATCAGAGATGACATTCCAGCGAAAGGAAACTGCTAACCGTGGTGAACAAACCGCAATGTCAAGATGTGAACGAGTGTGGAAGGCGTCAGAAAGAAAGGTAGGCTCCCCGGTGTTCAGAAGAGCGAGGTTAAAACTATCGTTAAAGTCGGCGATTAAGGTGCCTCTCGCACTAGCCCGAGATGAACCCCAAAGAGGGTGATGGGCACTGACATCTCCCACCGACACAAAAAGTGTGGGAAACTGGGAAATGAGGTCGGCTAAATCTGTTGCCGAGATGTCGGCAGATGGCGAAAGATAAAGCGTACAGATGGTAAATCGGAGGGACGTCAGGCGAATCCGGACAGCAACCGACTGGATATCAGATTGAAGGGACACAGAGTCCACGAAAAGGTCATCTCTGATTAGCAGCATGGTGTCCCCGTGCGCAGGAACACCATCTTCTGGTGGCACATCACAACGCGCTGAGTGATACCGTGCAAGTTGAAAGGCGTCTTGCGGACGGAGCTTAGTCTCCTGCAAACAAAGAACCAAGGGCTCGTACTCGTTGAGCAAAAGTTCAAGCTCCGGTCGATGGGATCGAATACCTGGTATGTTCCAGTGTAGGTTAGCTATTGTAATTAAAAGGAAGGTCGCAATCGGAAGAGGCGACTATGACGAGAGCGGTGGACGAATTAAGCGACCCTTTTTCTTAGGTTGCGAACCAGCACCTTTAGGGGAAGTTTTATCCTGCCGCTTCTTCATAGGCGGTCTGGCAGCGGCGGAGGAATCCTGCTCCATCTCCTCCACGGGGGAGGACCCCTTTCCAATAGAGAATTTCGGTTCGAGAACTTCGAACCGATTGGAAGTAGAGACCAGCGAAGATGTAGAGCGCCGATCGGAGTCCGTCCCAGAAGAAGCCGCAGAAGAGGATCTATGAGAAGAGCATCGCGGACCATTCTTCCCCTTCGACGTTCCCGGTACAGATGGATGGGTGTCCTTCAGGAAGTCGCATCTGGTGTAGTGGGTCTTGAACTTCACTGGCAAAGCAGTGCTGGTAACGGCCTTTCCAGCCTTAGAGGAGGAAGGCAACGCCTGAGAATGCGATCGCACAGGAGGAAGTTGAGCAGGTACAGTCTTGGCAGATGTTGACGCAGGTGGCGAAGTCGAGGGCTTTGGAAAGAGCGGGCGACAAGTATCTTATCTGAAATGGTGGCCTCGTTCAAATCGCTGGTCTGTGTGGCGATTTCCCGACTCGGTGCCGGTTTAGCTGCAACGGAGCTATACGTACCGGACCGCGGGACAGACGGATGGCGGAAGCGCAGGAGTTTCCGGGCTTCCGAGAAGGGCACCTCCTCCCTAACCTGGATCTCGCGTTCCTCTATAAAACGGGGGCAATCGCGGGAACTCGAAGGATGTTCACCGCTGCAGTCAACACATGTCGGAGTGGATGTGCATTCCCCATCATGGGAGATGTCACCACAGTTAACGCAGGTAGAGTTGCCATTACAAAAGTCGCTGGTGTGTCCAAAGCGCTGACACTTGTAGCATCGCAGCGGGTTAGGGATATACGGCCTGACTACAATGACCTCATACCCTGCCTTAATTCTTTGAGGGAGATCTACCCGATCAAAGGTAAGGAACAGGGTACGAGTTGGCACGAATTCACCTCTGTCCTTCCGCTGAACGCGATATACCGCTGTAACACCTTGATCAGAGAGATTGTCCAGAATCTCCTCATTAGACATGCCGTCCAAGGCACGGGTGTTCACCACGCCGCGCGAGGAGTTGAGAGTTCTGTGCAGCTCACCACGAATAGGATAGCTGGCTAGCAGTTTGGCTTTAAGCAGTTCAATGCCTGAGAAGCTGAAAGTGCTTCAATCAGGAGCGTACACAGGATTTAACAGGACCAGCAATGCTGTCCAAACCCTTTAGAATCAGAAATGGATTCACCGTGGTAAACTTCTGCCCTTCCTCAGTTCTCGAAATCACCAAGTAGCGAGGACCACTGGACTCGACTACTTCTTTTCCCTTCACAGGTTGCTTTAAGGTATAGGGTGTGTTGACCATAAAAGATAATAAAGAATTCATCCCGCAGTGCTCCCCACCCACCACGGAGCCCAACAAGGGGTCATCCCACTGGGATGATAGGGCTACACACGGGATATAGCGGGCTCGCCGTCCCACTCACCCTGGAGTTCAGCACAAAACCTGGTCCCGGCCGATTGGCTAGGGTTGGGTTAGTCCCTAGCCGCCCGTTTAGGTCAAGCAAAAACCAAAGTGGTGTATTGGTATAGCACATCCTCCCTGAAAACTGTAAAACACAACCAACCAGGCTCAGATACGCCTCCCTCAACCACCAGGATATTTCTTTCCACCGACACGGGTCTCCACGCACGGCCTACACGTGGGTGGGCGCTTTGGCTGACTCCCTCACCACTTCGAGGAGCCCACACCGAGGAAGTCAGGGTGGCTCGGGACCCCGGGTGTGCCAAAAACCCAGCGAAGGTTGGCGCGCATGGTAACGGCGAAGGAGAGTTTTTCTTTTACCTGGATCTCCTGGATCGCCTTCTCGTCCAAGTACCACGAAGTCGTCAAATGAAGCAGAATGAGACCCTTTGCAATTAACGCATACGGGGGCTGTTGAACAGGTACCTTCGTGTGAGGGCTGGCTACATGTTGCACAGATGGTAACGGCACTCTTACATGAGACTTGGGTATGCCCAAAACGCTGGCATTTAAAACACGGCAGAGGTCTAGGAATATAGGACCTCCAGCAACACGTTCGTACCCTGCTGAAATACTAGTGGGCAGATCGACGCCATCGAACGTGAGAAACACGGTACGAGTAGGTACCAACACAATGTCGCGTTTAGCCTGCACTCGATGAACCGCTGTAACCTTTTGGTCGGAAAGATGGTCGACCAGCTCATCGTCTGAAATTCCGTCGAGGCTGTGAGTGGTGACGACGGCTCGACAGGAATTCAAGGTGCGGTGCTTCTCAACACGGATAGGATAACCGTGGAGCAGCGTGGCGCGCTTACCTTGGTCTTACTTTGTTGATCGGACTTACTCTGAACCAACAATGAACCGTTTCGTAAGCGAGTGCAGGTATGAACAGGACCAGCAATTGAGTCAATGCCCTTCTGGATTATAAAAGGGCTCACCTTCTCGAATGATTGTCCTTCCTCTGTACGGGTAATCACTAAGTAACAACCAGCTGTTGGCGGTGCCACTTCTGTTACTAAAACTTTTCGGCGCTTGTTGTTTATAATGGAGAAAGGGTGCTCCATAGCGAAAAAAATCCTCCACCATTGCAACCGTCTCCGACCTCGGGCTCTGACTTCCCGGGCGTTACCCCGGCTTGGATGAGTGGCCTATCTATACCTACCTCACCCCAGGGTCACACCTCGCAGAACATAGACAGAGGGACCCAATCGCCGTCAGAAGTCAGCAGCTCATGAAATGGCCCCCCACGGGAGTTCAGTTGAACAGCGGATACGAACACAAACCCTACATGACGAACCCGGGTGGTGGGGATAACGCCATTACCCACTCACCCAGCAGCGCACCCCGTGCGCGGCTATCTGTCAGGCTGTGTCGACGGAGGATTAAAATAAAAGGTTAAAAGAAACTAAAAGTGTGTGGGCGTTTCGCACTCAAGGTAGGCCGGCGAAGTAAAAGAGATGTGTAAATGAATGGGCGTGGGGCGAAATGTGCATAAATAGAAGAGAACAAAGAAACGATGGCGAGAGGCGACATGGAATGAAATGCGCAGAACGCACGAGAGCCTACCTTGAGTCCCCCGGTCACGAGAACGAACCCACCTCGACCGGACGGGGATGAAGTGATGAAGATGGCGATGAGTGGCTCGGGAACCCCCGGGTACGCCAACACCCGTACTCACATAAGGTGAGCTGCTGGGGGAAACAATGGAGAAAGGGGGCTCCATAGCGAAATAATTCCTCCACTATTGCAACCGTCTCTTACCTCGGGCGTTACCCCGGCTTGGGTGAGTGGCCTATCTATATCTATCTCACCCCAGGGTCACACCTCCCAGAATATAGACAGAGGGACGCAATCGCCGTCAGAAGTCAGCAGCTCATGCAATGGCCCCCCGCGGGAATGCAGTTGAACAGTGATTTCGAACACATACCCTACATGACGACCCCGGGTGGTGGGGATGACGCCATTACCCATTCACCCAGCTGGGCACACAGTGCGCGGGTATCCGTCAGCCTGTGTCCACGGAGGATTAAAATAAATAGATAATAGAAACTAAACGTGTGTGGGCGTTTCGCACGCGGCGAAGAAGTAAAAGAGATGTGTAAATGAATGGGCGTGGGGCGAAATGTGCATAAATAGAAGAGAAGAAAGAAACGATGGCGAGGGGCGACATGGAATGAAATGCACAGAACGCACGAGAGCCTACCTTGAGTCCCCCGGTCACGAGAACGAACCCACCTCGACTGGACGGGGATGAAGCGATGAAGATGGCGATGAGTGGCTCGGGAACCCCCGGGTACGCCAACACTCTTACATACGGTAAGCCCCTAGGGGGGCCTAATTTACAAGTTGCCACTTTCCCGGCCTCAAAAATTACCTGTTTTAATCCATAGATATTTTAGAAAAACGCCGCTTTTACGCCCAGGTGGATCGTTCCTTCTCACATGTGCGAGCTATGCTCGTTGTCTCGCTTCTTGTACATCCTATTCTGCAACGACTTTCCGTGGATGCCAGATGCAAGGTAAAGTACTGAGGACACTGCAATATACAACCTCCACAGAAAACCTCGTTTCGGCCTTCTTGAGACGCAGCGGCACACTGACCACTTCCTCTCATGACTTCATGATTGAAAATTAAAACTAATGGCAACAAGTGGCATCTCCTTTATTTTTCAGACACCTTCAGGCTTCGGACCTCACGGTCGGTAGTCAAATACTACAATGTCATCAGCAAGTGAAATATCTAGGCCTCGACCGGGACAGCCGACCTCCTGGAACGCCCACCTCAGAAATACAGCCAACAGAGTGAAGCTGTGCCTAAAGATACACGCCCCCGTCTTCAGGAGTAAGGACTTAAAAACTCGCTCCAAATGATCCGTTACAAATCCTTCAATTCCGTGATGCTATACGCATTGTGGCCTGCGCTCAAAAACGTCCTGCAGTAACTCCTAACAGTTCAAAACCTCTCCCTCCATAAGATACTGTGACCACAAATTAATACGCCGAATCACACCATCCACTATGAATTGTCTTTCCCTTACCTACCTGAGGCCATTAGAAGACGAGACCCACAATAACATTATCTCCAACATTTGGGAGCGGCGGGCCAAAACACAGAAAACATACGCACAAAGCCTTATAATCCAACAGCGCCGCTCGCAGCACCGTGCGCTCACCAACACCTGCCATGGTCATACCCGAACAACAAAAGGGGCCACCGGACCTTCGGCAGGGATTCAGCACTGACTGGTCAGTAAAACAGCGGAAACTATAGTGTAGATAGCGCGAGTGCGGTTGTATGTGTGTGTGCATGATGGATGAAACCGAGTGAATGTATGAGTGCATATATGTACACAACCTTATATATAATGCACAAAGCTTCAAAAGCAAGAGTGACAAACACTTCAAAAGCGCCTTCGTCAAAACTCCTCAACATCCGCACCCAAACTCTCAACCTCCGCTTCAGCCGCAACACCGGCCACCAGCCAAAACACAAAACAGGAGAAACGCCGCACATCATCATTCCTGACTGCTGGAAAACCACCAAGGTGCTTCACCTACCCCAGGAGCTCACTCCCAGGGGGTACAACTTTAAGCTACAAACGATGCAAAACTGCATTACGCTCTTCCTCCAACGTAAGCAGGACACCATGCCTACAAAGTCGTTATTGTAAGACGCCGGTGTGGAGAACTTCAGTTTCAGCCCCAGAGGCAACCAAACCCTTCGCTACGTTATAAACAGGATCCCCGAGAATGTGGAGGAAGACTTTGTGAAGGAGAGCCCCGAAGCGAAGGGCTACACCGACGTCCAGTTGCGTAAGGTACAAGCTCCCGGTCGACGTTCCAGGTATGTCTGGATATGACCACCAGCAACTAGAAATTATTACAGGAACGAGAAGTGTGCCACATGATTGTCACCGTGGAGGTCCTGAAAACAAATGATCATATTACTTAATGCTTTAACTGTCAGCAGCTAGGGCACACCTGGATGTGCAACAAGACTTCCCGCGTGCCTCCTTTACAGTGGCCTCCAGCACCCAGCTGTCTGTCACAAAAAGGCCACGCAGGACGTCGTACCCCACGGGCAACCTTGGGGGACGCATCCTGCTGGCTATCGTGGTTGTGACGCGTTTAGAAATGGCGTCCCTGGCTAGGAGCTCTCCAGGTGTTCAAACAAAGCCAAGCCCCATTCTCAACCTGGCCCTGGTCAAAGAAGACGTCTCTGCGAGCGAATGAACAAAAAGCACCCGTGCCACCAACGAATTGTCCCCCCTCTACTATTGCCCTCCCAGACCACTTCCGGTGACGTGGACAGTTTAAAACACCTATTTAAGTCACTTAATCTTCTGGCACTCTAGTCCAAGGTGCAGCTATTCATTGCCAATACAAAGCCAGCACCAGCACTTGGGAGAAGCTGGAAGCCACAATATGCGTTCTCTCCACACTTTTCGATTAAATGACCACTGTAATGGGAGGTGGAACTTCAACTCGCGCGCTCATGTGAAATGCCGACGGTATCTACCGGCAAGAGCACGAACTTGAAAACTACCTACGGCGTAAAAAACATTGGTGTCGAATTTATTTGTGAAACAAAGTTAAAGCAAGGGCATACGTTTAAGCTTAGGAATTAACAGATTTTTTGAAATGACACATTTGGCAGACAGGGGGATGCCACAGACCTTTAAAAGACTACGTTTTCTGTGTAGTCTGGTTTACTGGATGTTGCAATGCTCTACCAAACTGGCTACTGCCGATACTTCACACCGTGAAAGTGTGTCAAAAATCTTCACAAAAATGTCATCTTGATATTCTAGCTCTGGACCGAGTTGTCGATTAAGAATAAGACGATATACTCTTACTCTTCACGAAACGCTGAAGGTTGGCACATATATTGAAGAATCTCAGAAATATTTAATTCACGAATATGCCTTGTACTGACACGTTTTTTAGTACATTGGAGTGCAATTGCAATTTCTACTCAGAGATACAACAACCTTTTCCTGATTTATCCAGCATGTTATTACCACAAGGGCAACGAGTGAAATCGCAATGTCTACTCTGTTTTATCCAAATGTTATTACCACAAGTTCACTGTATCTTACAACTACCAACCTAGAAAAACTACTACTATTACCCATATCGCCGCTTCAGCAACCATATTCATCTTGGAACAAACCTTGCAGAATTTGTCAAAGTGGCAATGATAGAGCTACTTTGAAACAATTAGCAATGTAGAATATAGGCAAATTTTATCATCCTGAAAATTGGCTACACTTTTATATAGATGGATCTCGACATGAAAAATGCAGTAGAGTAGTATGTTTAGTTTTTACCATATACTGAGAGATTTTCATACTAACTTTGATGGAGAAACGGAAGCTATAAGACCAGCACAGCAACAGTTAATGCTAAGACTGAAGAACTTTGAAAATACAGCTGTACAAGCCATAGCCACACTTCAACTTATTGACTCAAGATTATCAGCTTCCCGCAGCGTAAACAATCATGCTTCCAGCTGATACGTTGACATTGTGCAGAAAAAGTAGATGATGATGATGATGAGATGCGGTTTAAGGGCGCTAAACTACTAAGGTCATCAGCGCCCTTACAATGTATAAAAGATAAAGTCAAAAAGATAAAATAACCGCATAATTAAAAAACGGGACAGAAACCCGCGATGTCTAAAAAGGCTAAAATAACAATAATATAACAATAACAATAATAATAACAACAATAACAACAATAATAACAATAACAACAATAAAAACAGTAACAACAATATCAATAACAACAAAATAACAATACAAATATCTAAAAAACCAACACACTAAAATCATGGTCACTAACAGAATAAAACGTGTCAAGAACTGTAGAATGTAAGGAACATGAGCGCCTTATGTCTGGGGAGAAGGGCCCCATTAAAACTAACAATATAAAATCAAACAGCTAAAAGGCGCTCAGCGCATCAAATGCGACGGCTAAAACCAATGTCAGTGATAAAACGTAAAAGACATTCTACAGCATGCGCGTCGTCTGCCAACACGTTGGCTAGGCCAACAGGCAGACCCACGCGAACGCGCAGTGGAGCTAAAACTTGACACTCGGTTAAAATGTGACGGACCGTTAAGGGCACGTCACACTGACCACACAGGGGTGCGGGATCACCACTTAACAGGTATCTATGACTAAAAAGGCAATGTCCGATACGAAGGCGTGTTAAAAGTACCTCTTCCCGACGAGAAGCACGGGAAGAGGTAGCCCAGACTAGCGGAAGAGGTTTAACCTCCCGCAACTTGTTCCCCCGGAGGGCCGTCCACTCATCGCGCCAGCGCGAGAGGATGCGGCGACGTAAAATGACACACGAATCTGACGAGGGAACAACAGAAGTAAAAAATCTGGGTAATAAAATCGCCGATTTCGCAGCGGCGTCGGCCGACTCATTCCCTGAGATACCCACATGACCTGGAATCCACATAAAAGAGACGCTGATGCCAGAGGCACCCAGCGAATGGAGCAGGTCATGAATGCGCTGTACGAGGGGGTGGTAAGAGTACAGCGCGTTAATACTCTGAAGGGCACTCAGAGAGTCCGAACAAACAACACAACGCCGTAAAACATGCCGCTGAATGTATAAAACACATTGATAGATACTAAAAAGTTCGGCGGTATAAATCGAACATTGCCCGGGTAAACGAAAAGTAAAACTATTCGCACCTAAAACAAAGGCACATCCTACTCCAACATCAGTCTTAGACCCATCAGTATAAATAAAATCACAGTCTCCGAATGTTGCCTGAAGTTCTAAAAATGCGGATCTAAGGACTGAAGCAGGGGTCTCATTCTTCGGCATCGACGTTAGCCCAAAGTGGATGTGGGCCTCAGCGCGCGACCATGGAGGAAAGCGCGTTTCCCCTCGGGTAAGGGCCGGCGCTGGCGTAACGTCCAAATGCCGAAGTAGCAGTCGAAATCGAACCCCTGGAGGGAGCAATGCAGAGGAGCTAACAAAATATTGGCGATCAAGCGAATCCTCGTAAAATACATCGAAGGACGGGTGGTTAGGCAAGCTTGAGAGTCGACAAGCATAGCTGCACAAAAGCATCTCACGCCGGAAGGACAGCGGAGGCTCTGCAGCTTCTGCGTACAGACTGGGTACAGGGCTAGTTGGAAAGGCCCCTGTAGCGACTCTTATGCCACGATGGTGAATGGTATTCAATCGACGTAACACAGATGGACGTGCCGACGAATAAACAATACACCCGTAATCAAGCTTGGATCGGACCAAAGAGCGATAAAGGCGAAGAAGGACGGTCCGATCAGCTCCCCAGGATGTGCCACTTAAAACACGTAAAAGATTAAGAGAACGGTCACACTTTGCTTTTAAAAAGGAAACGTGCGAGGTCCAACACAACTTCCTATCAAAAATCAACCCCAAAAATTTCGCCTCGTCTGCAAACGGAAGTATCCCTGGCCCAAGACGGAGAGAGGGGGGAGGGAAATACTTCCGGCGCCAGAAGTTGATGCAGACGGATTTCTCGGCGGAGAATTTAAAGCCGTAGGCGTTACTCCAGGCGTAGAGACGGTCGATACAGCTCTGGAGACGGCGTTCGAGTAGACAGGTCCGCCGTGAACTGCAATAAATAGCGAAATCGTCAACAAAAAGGGACGATGAAATGCCAGGTGGAATACAATCAACAATGGGGTTGATAGCAATCGCAAAAAGTGTGACACTGAGTACAGAGCCCTGCGGTACTCCGTTCTCTTGAATAAAACGACGAGATAAAACCGAGCCCACACGTACACGAAAGACGCGGTCCGTCATAAACTCCCGAAGAAATATGGGAAGACGACCGCGGATATTCCAATCGTGAAGTGTACGTAAAATGCCGCCCCTCCAACAAGTGTCATAAGCTTTCTCCAGGTCAAAAAATACAGCCACGGTTTGACACTTTCTCAGAAACCCATTCATAATATGCGTCGACAAGGACACCAGATGGTCGACGGTAGAGCGATAGCGACGAAACCCGCACTGAGCGTTCGCTAGAAGTTTCTGAGACTCAAGCCACCATGTCAACCGCCCGTTGATCATGCGCTCCATCACCTTGCAAATGCAACTGGTGAGGGAGATAGGGCGGTAGCTGGAAGGTAGTTGGCGATCCTTCCCAGGCTTAAGTATAGGGACAATGGTGGCTTCGCGCCAAACGGAAGGGAAAATGCCGTCTTGCCAAATACGGTTATAGACCTGTAAGAGAAAGAGTTTACTGTCGGCTGAAAGGTTCTTTAACATCAGGACATGAATGCCGTCCGGCCCGGGAGCGGAGTGCCGAGAGCAATGAAGAGCGTGCTCCAGCTCCCTCATTGTGAATAGTTCGTTATAGCATTCAGCATTAGCAGACCGAAAAGAATATGATGCGGAATCCTGCCGGTCTTTAATAGAGCGAAAGCCGGCGGAATAATGGTCTGAACTGGAAACCGCCTCAAAGGCAGAACCCAGAGTGTTAGCGATGGCAGCCGGATCCACTATGGTGGCATTAGAAACCTGAAGGCCAGAAACAGTACAATGTGACACTTTACCTGAGAAGCGACGAAGTTTATCCCAAACAACGGATGAAGGCGTAAAACGATTAAAAGACTCGACAAAACGAGCCCAAGATGCCTTCTTGCTATCCTGAATAATGCGACGAGCCCTGGCGCGCGATTGTTTAAAAGTCACCAAATTATCAAGTGTAGGGTGGCGCCGAAACACCCTAAGTGCAGTCCTACGGGCACGAACGGCGTCCCGACAATCCTCGTTCCACCACGGAACAGGTGGCCGCCGAGGTTGGGAGGATGAACGGGGTATTGCACGTTCGGCGGCTGAGAAAATAATAGACGTAAGGTGCTGCACTAGTTGATTAATGTCGGAGAAGGGCTGGCCGTCAAAATGCACGAGGCTGGAATACAAGCTCCAGTCGGCTTTTGCGAATATCCAGGTAGGTACTCTGGAATGCTGTACGTGGTGCGACAGAAGAGAAACGATGCAGGGGAAATGGTCGCTGGAGTAGGTATCAGCGACGACGTTCCACTGAAGACGACGTGCAAGCTGTATTGAGCATATGGCAAGGTCCAGGTGAGAAAATGTACCAGAAGAATCAGAAATAAAAGTAGGTGCACCGGTATTGAGGATGGAAAGATTGAACTGATACAAAATGTCGGAAAGAAGAGTTCCCCTCGCACAAGCCCTTGGCGAACCCCATAGTGGGTGATGGGCATTAAAATCTCCCAAAAGAAGAAATGGTGTTGGGAGAGCGGACAGGAGAGATCGAATGTCCGCGGGAGCGAGGGGAGACGATGGAGGTGTATACACAGAACAAACAGAAAAGAAAAAACCGGGTAACTGCAGTCTAATGGCAACAGCTTGCAAGTCGGACGTAAGTGTGATAGTTTGAAAATGAACGTCAGTACGCACCAAAATCATGACACCACCATGAGCAGGAGTACCCTCCTCCGGTTCAAGGTCGTAGCGAACCGGAGTATATCCTCGGAGATCAAAAGGATCGTGAGGGCGAAGCTTAGTCTCCTGCAAACATACGACCATAGGCGAATGGGAACGCAATAAAAGTTGCAGTTCCGCCCTATGCGATCGTACACCACGTACATTCCAGGTCAGGATAGCCATTAAGAATAAGGGGATAAACTTTCTATTTAGAAGGGCGGCTTAAAATTACCTTTTGTTTAACCTTTGGGCTCGGGCTTTTGGTATGGAGTTGGTCAGACTCCATAGCTTCCTCGGAGGGAGGGCCCACGCGCTCAGTGCCAGAAACCGATTCAAGCGCCGTGAATCGGTTCTGGGTGGCGATGGGTGAAGGGTGCCGCTGAGCGCGGCTTGTCCCAGGACCATCCTGGGACAGCGACCTCCGAGGAGGAGAAGGTGAACTTTTGTTACCGCGCGCACGCGGAGGGTCTTTCAAAAAATCTTCCCTACGAAGTTTCTGCTTGGGCTTCTTTTCAACGGCTTGCGACTTCATTGACTTGGGACCAGGTTTATACGGCTTGGTAACTGTAGCCTTAATAGACGGCCGGGTGGTAGTGGCGGTTAATCCAGTCAAGGTCCAGGTCTGAGTTTCGGCATCTACTCGTGGTACTGGCGAGGCAACAACAGAACTAAATGTGCCAGATCGCAGGAGTGAAGGTTGGCGCGCATGGTAACGCCTCCGGGCTTCAGCGAAGGAGAGTTTTTCCTTTACCCGGATCTCCTGGATCGCCTTCTCGTCCAAGTACCGCGGACAGTCGGCAAACGAAGCAGAATGAGACCCTTTACAATTAACGCAGACGGGGGCTGTTGAACAGGTACCTTCGTGTGAGGGCTGGCTACAGGTTGCACAGATGTTAACGGCACTCTTACATGAGACTTGCGTATGCCCAAAACGTTGGCATTTAAAACAACGCAGAGGTCTAGGAATATAAGGCCTCACAGAAATCCGTTCGTACCCTGCGGAAATGCTCGTGGGCAGATCGACGCCATCAAATGTAATAAACAGGGTACGAGTGGGTACCAATACGCCGTCGCGTTTGGACTGCACTCGATGCACTGCAGTCACCTTTTGATCGGATAGATATTCTACGAGATCCTCGTCCGATATACCATCGAGGCTATGGGTGGTAACGACGCCCCGACAGGAGTTCAATGTGCGGTGCTTCTCAACACGGATGGGGTAACCGTGGAGAAGCGTAGCGCGCAACAAGGTCTTACTTTGCTGATCGGACTTAGTTTGTGCCAATAAGGAACCATTCCGTAGACGAGTGCATGATTGAACCGCACCAGCAATAGCATCTATGCCTTTCTGAATAATAAAAGGGTTCACCTTCTCAAAGTTTTGTCCTTCTTCTGTTCTCGAAATGACCAAGTAACAACCAGATGACGGCGGTGCTACTTCTGTTACAATGACTTTTCGGCGCTTGTTGTTAATAATGGAGAAAGGGTGCTCCATAGCGAAAAATATCCTCCACCATTGCAACCGTCTCCGACCTCGGGCTCTGACTTCTCGGGCGTTACCCCGGCTTGGGTGAGTGGCCTATCTATACCAGACTCACCCCAGGGTCACACCTCCCAGAACATAGACAGAGGGACCCAATCGCCGTCAGAAGTCAGCAGCTCATGCAATGGCCCCCCCCGCGGGACTGCAGTTGAACAGCGGATACGAACACATACCCTACATGACGACCCCGGGTGGTGGGGATGACGCCATTACCCACTCACCCAGCTGCGCACGCGGTGCGCGGGTATCCGTCAGGCTGTGTCCACGGAGGATTGAAATAAAAAGATAAAAGAAACTAAAACAGTGTGGGCGTTTCGCACGCAAGGTAGGCCGGCGGGGAAGAAAAAGAGATATGCGAATGTCATGGTGCGAAATGACCGGAAAGTGATAAGGGAAGAAAGAAACGATGGTGAGGTGCGGTATGAATGGAATGTAAAGAACGCACGAGAGCCTACCTTGTGTCCACCGGTCACTTGAAGAACCCACCTCGACCGGATGGGGGTGAGGGGATGAATGTGGCGATGAATGGCTCGGGAACCCCCGGGTGCGCCAAAAACCCGTACTCACAGAAGGTGAGCCCCTGAGGGGGAAAAAGTAGATGATGCCCTGACAGATAAGGAACACAATATTAACAGCCAATTTTAAATTATGCTTTAGCTCGGCTAAACTTTGCATCAGGAAAGAATTTAAACATGAAACACACAACATTGGTCATCGGCTCCATTGGTCATGTTCTTCTGGTGGCCCATTTCCATCGGCTCTACATCATGCGTTTTGTTTAAAGAAGAGAATAGTGTTATGAACTGTAACCACGTATCAAGGTCGTGCAAAGCTGCTTTTCTCAGTACAAAACAGTTGGTGATTTATATTGGGAAGTGCGTAGGCGAATGATCAATTAAATTAAATTACATAATATTAGAATAGGTTTTGTGAATGATAAAGCTCTCTAGTGAAGGTCGTGAAAACCCATTCCATTCTGACGCTACACTCCTGTGCCAAGAAGAAAATTGTGCGCCTGACTATTTGAAAAATACAGCTGAGCCAGATGATTGCATGGTGTCCTGTCCGTCATTTCATGTTGAAAAGGCAAAGAGACTGGAATTCAGACCGAATACGAAAAAACCAGCTACCTGTGATGTGTCATGCGATAAATGTAACACTGATGTTAAGAGCTCCGAACATCCAGCTCTGCAGATTAAACGATAACTTTGGACACAGAGAATACCCTGCAACATAGAACATCCGTCATATATCTAGCTACACAAAAAGATCTGTCTCAACTCTAAGTGGAACGCAAAGCACAGCAAAAGGAAACCCAGGTAATAACTACTAAACTGCAGTCGAGGTACAAACTCCTAGCCTTGCGGATAATTATCCAACATGGTTTGCATTCAAAGAGACGCAAGCCTATGCTGCAAAGCAAAATTTAATATCTTTCATTGAGTGGGAGAAACCTGGAACTAATGGTAGAGGCCAAAACAATTGGCAAGAGTGTCAGCTGATTATGAGAAAAAAAGACGAATCGTACAAAAAGAAAACCTCATATGTGAGGAGAAAACCAGAAGAGTAGCTGAACCTCTTCCATACACGATAGAACCGTTCTACAGCATTCCTGCTTCTGATGTGGGATTCTTTATACAAGTTTTCTGTTGGTGCTCTTGGATGTACACATGGTGTCTATAGGGCATTATTGCATAATCTGAGTTCAAGCAGCAGAACACTTCTCATTCTTCCTTGTTTAAAACTGAATTCTTGAATATGTCTGGTCATGCACAACTCGTGGCCACCTAACAACCATATCCATAGTAATTTTAATTCCTGTATTGCATACAATTTGAATGTTTAGTGCAAATTTCCATGTCTTCCGCTATACTCTTCTGCATTTTCACCGCGTGGTGATCTAATTGGTACATGGGTGCAAGTATTACTCTGGGAATTGCTGGTGTACTCTAAAGCCGCCGCTGTTCTTTATTTTGGGGTTTGTGACAACTTTTTGAAAGCTGAACTTTCACAGTCTTAATAATTCTATCCGCTGCACCGTAGAAGTCACCTAGGGATAATATGAATGCTCCACAGGCATAGAATCTATGAGCAAAAACAAACTGATTGATTGATGACACCGAAAAATTTCTGTGGAGGAAGCAAAATTAAGTTTAAACTCATCTCCCCTTCCAAGTTGTATCTCGTACACATAATGTTCACTTTATATTTTGTATTTTCTCAACAATAGTTAATAACACAACCTGACTGTTTACATCTCTAGGTGTGCATCGCACCGGCAAATTTCTGTATAGTATTGTGTATTTATCTTAGGTAGTAATTAACCTCACACCTTCCATCAAATATTACGTGATACTAATTTAGGTACAGCTGTGTGCAAACAACGTGCCGATATGTGGAACCACGGTTTGGCAATTAATAATTAACACAACTCTGCTGTACCATCCATGCCTCATTCGGTTAGAGGTTAATGCTCGATTGCCGAACCAATAAGAGCCGGACTCATTCAGGGGCTAGTATGGAGCGTCTTTGGGAGGCATATTGTTTCAACCATTCATGTAACATACGCCGATTTTCCACCCCTTTCATGACCTTCCGTCATAGGACAATAGAGGAAAACCTGCCTTCAACGGACCCTTTGTTAAACGGAAGTCTGTCTTAAGCGGAAATATTTCGTGGTTCCCTGAGTTTTGCGGTGAAAAACATGCGAAGTTTCCTTCATTAAATGGAAACTGTTCCGCGGACAACAGAAATCAAAGTACGCCTTTTAGCGGAACGTTCCGAAATGCAGAGTTTATAAAAATGTTCAGGCACACTGTGAAAGTCTGCATTGTCTTCTCTAAGTACGTGATGTTTAAGTTGAAACATGACCATTTTGCTGCTTCCTGACCAGTCTAGGAGGGAGTGTGCTAATGACGGTCCGTATATTGAAAAACCGGTCACTCTTATCCTTCACTGCATAGTTAGGTTAACAATAAGCACGGCTGATTGTCTTTTATTGTTGTCTCTTTTCTTTCCATTTCCTGCTCTAATGATTTGTCAGCTCTAAACAGTACACCTCTAAACTCATATAGGTGACGATTTATTTCAGCACTAGTCACCAAGGCTTCGAAAACAAGAGTTGTGCTAGATCTTAACACGAGAGTGGAAGTGATTTATGCTAGTGAACGTGATAAATTGAGTGTATAGCAGATTATGACGGTGTTCAACGTAAGCAAAACTTAAGTTTACGAGATACTAAAGAAGAAAGCAGAAATTCTGAGGCGGTGGGAAAATGTTCGGGAGGAAAATTTTCCAAGGAGAGATTGACTGTTTTCTTACATGGTTTTAAGTCAGGTGAAATGGAAAACCCCTAGTAATTGGCAAGGCTACTAAGCCAATATGCTTCAAAAACATCGGACTTCAGGACCCGCCTGTTGATTGGAGATCGAATAAAAAGGCGTAGATGCCGTCACAGGTCATGGAAGAATGATTAACGGCATTTAATGGAAGAATGAACAGACAAAAAACGGCAAGTTCTGCTTGTTTTGGATAATGCAACATATCACCCACACATCGAACTTTCCAATCTCCGACTTGCTTGGTTCCCTCCAAACACCACAAGCGTTACTCAACCCTTGGATCAAGGCATCATTCATAATGTTAAAGTACATTTTCGTAAACCGTTAATGCAATCTTCGCTCGCTAATACGGATTCCATATCATCTGCCTCTGAGCCAGCCAAAACCATCTCGTTTCTAGATGCGGTAATTTGGATAAGCCAAGCTGTAAAGATTGCTACCAGAAACAGAGATAAAGTGCTGCGGAAAAGCCGGATTTCTAACGCGTCGTTATTGATAGTGAAGAATATGACGAGCAACAAAAATTACAAAACTACATTCATGAAGGTTCTTTTAATTGCAATGCCATGGAATATATCAACATAGACAGTGATGGGCAAACAGTGGATATAGGTGCCTTAATTGAGAACTATACGTAAACTCAGAAAGAAAAAGTAAAGACGAAGAAGATAAAGAGAAATACAGCCCTGACCTGGAAGAAGATGGCTTAGCAAGATGCTGTGAAAAGTTTAAAGAACTGCAGCAATTTGCCCGAATGTGAAATGACTCGGATGTGTTTTCTCAGGCTAAAGTGTTTGTTGACAGTCGATCAGCTAAGCAGCAATGTGAGCAGAAACTCTCCTTGACTACTGGAAAAAATAAAGGAATCGTGTATACAGGTATTTTTCGTTCATTATAAGTTTTGGTGTGTATTATCTTGTAGCAGAAATATATAAAAAGACGGGTAAATACAGCATAATTAAAAAACGGGACACAAACCCGCGATGTCCAAAAAGCTAAAAAAAAAGTACACCAAATCCCAACACACTAAAAGCATGGTCAATAACAGAGTAAAACGTGTCAAGAACTGTAGAATGCGAGGGACATTAGCGCCATATGTCCACTGGGGAGTAGAGGCCCATTAAAACACAATATAAAATCACACACGCTAAAAGACGCTCAGCGCATCAAATGCGTCGGCTAAAACCAATGTCACTGATAAAACGTAAAAGACATTCTACAGCATGCGCGCCGTCTGCCAGAACGTTGGCTATGCCAACAGGCAGACACAAACGAACGCGCAATTGACCTAAAACTTGAGTCCGTTAAAATGTGACGCACCGTTAAGGGCGCATCACACTGTTCACACATTGGTGCGGGGTCACCACTAAGCAGGTGTCTATGACTAAAAAGGCAGTGTCCGATTCGGAATGCGTGGGCGTGGAACCGAGCAGTGTAGTCAGCGAGCCTCTAAGAATTTCTTCAGGTCTTCGAGCGGATGAACGCCGGAAAGCAGCCAACGAGCCAGTAGGGAGCAGCGGAGACCCGCCTACCTCAGCAGCGTTAGCCAACCACAGCGCAGCCAGCCAGCCGTCCACGGTCCTGCGGTACCCTAATACTTTCTTCCTTTTCAGGCTGGAAATCATCATCATAATCATCAAAACCTCTTCCAATTCACCCACCCTACCTATCCTGTGGCCAGTCTGGTATTAGCCCTAAGCTTCCTAAGCTTAGTTAAAGGGTATTACCCTGTGGTTTCCTAAAACCACACTTATTCGGCTTCGGCCGAGGCAACACACCAGACGTGCTATTAAGCAGCCAATCCATCTGACCACAGCCCATAACAATACCTGCCACAAAACTCAAAAATAGACACACGACCACGCATACAGACCAAAACCCAGAATCAGCCACTACACCATGGTCAAAACGGGAAAACCAGCACCTAAACTAGGCAAACCGGAAAACAAACCTACATCGACCCATGCTCAACCAGGAACATCCACTAAACACACAACAGAAACTAAAAAATCACATAAGGAGAAAGCACCTATCCACCATAGCGACGATGAAATGTCTGAAAATAACCTATCGGACACAAGCCTGGAATCAGAAAGCGAATTAGGCCCTAGAATCCAAGCCCAAGTCACGAACACTGAGAAAGAAAGCAACACAAAACTTCAAACACCAACACTCAGAAATGAAGTCCTTCCACATGGAACCTTCATCCTATATGTCACACCATGTGAACAGAAACACATCAACTCCTTCCGAGTGAAGGAGCTCATAACTAAGAAAATAGACCAGCCTATCCAGATAGTCAGAATCAGCCCAATATTCAAACCAAAATACACATTGGGCATTGCATTTAAAACTGAACAAGGGCGGATATTTCAGCAAGCGATCAGCGCCACCAATTTTGGAAAACAGGCCCATTATTTGACCATGCTACCAACTCCAATCCAAGAAGACGCCTCACCGCGACAAAAGAGACAATTGGAAGCAGTAATTAAAAATGTTCCCCTCGCAGTACCTGACGAGGAATTACTTAATGCAATACAGGAAAACCAACCAACCATAAACCGGGCTGTGAGAATAATCAGCCGAGCTACAAACCAGCCTACACCGTTAGTGCGGATTTTCACGGATGAATTGCAAACAATGCAAGAAATTCTGAATAAAGGTATTGTGCTAGAAAGCCAGGTTTACCGTGTAGAACCGGCGAGAACAACCACCAGACATGTCCCATGCCGTAAATGTCAAAAATACGGCCATGACCTAGACAACTGCACAAATGACCCGCGTTGCTTCTACTGCGGAAACAATAAAATAACACAAATGTGCACACATGATGGCCGAACATCAAATGAACCATTCTGCGCCACATGCAATGACCCTGGACACTATACCGGGCAAATACGATGCCCATTATATCCAAAAGAGGCCCCCAGCACAATGCAGCACATTCAGCCAATCAGAATATTCCCTCACAACAACCCAGCTCCACCATCCCCTCCCCCTCCACCACCAACCAATGAAACACAAGCCACACCCCTACCTACCATTCCTGAAAACAAAACCGAACTAAGCAGGCAAGAAATCACAAAATTGCTAAAAGACCTCACCAAAGCCAGCAACAAACAACACCAGCAAACAATAGCACATATGAAGAAACACCATGAAATAAAAACAGACTTCGTATTGAAGCTCTTCCACCATCTTGCTGACCAGATGCTAAAAAGCCTGACAGTAGCAATTCAAGAAATCACACCTCCCGAACACCGAGAGAGGACAAATAAAACACTACAAGATACCTTTCGCAAAACACTAAACAAAACAATCAACATTACAAACATTGGAACCCAGCTGGCAGTACTAGTAAGCGCACTAGAAACAACACAATAAAACTAAAGCAACAAAAAGACCCAACAAAACAACAAAAAACACAAAATGGCGCCTGTAATTAATGAAAAACATCACATAAAAGTATTGCATATCAACATTAATGGAATTCGATCAAAAAAGGATCGTCTTAAAGCAGCCATTACTGAACACGACCCGGACATAATAGCAATAAATGAAACAAAACTGAAACCATATAACACGTTTACTTTTCCACCATACCAGACCCACCGTCATGATCGTGAAATTGGAATAGGAGGAGGAGTGGTCACACTGATTAAACCCATCCATCGTACAACACAAATACCACTGCCCGATGAATTCCGAGCGGCTGAGGCAGTGTTAACACAAATCCATCTCAACAACCAAAACATCGCTATAGCTGCCATTTATGCACCACCAAATCAAATGTCCATCCAGAACAACCAGTTCCCCGCTGCCCTAATAAAATACCTTAGCAATAAATACAAGAACCTACTCATCATTGGAGATCTTAATGCACAACACCACAGCCTGCTAGATACAACCACAAACCTTTACGGTAAAGAATTACTGCGCATACTAAGCGAAACAAAACTGAAGATTGCCCCTATACCCGGGCCCACCCGAATTGGGACAGGCACACAACCGACATCACCAGACAAGGTACTAGCATCACCTCAACTTCACCATAAAATACTAGAAATACAAACAGATGTGCCAATAAATACCGACCACCTACCGATCATATTAACCATCGCCACCAATAGATGGTACTACGAAACTTTGACCCCCTATGAATTACCAAACTACAGAAAAGCTGATTGGAACCTCTATAGACAGGAAATCAACAAGCGACTCACCACCGCCGAAATAAACACTAATGGAAATATCACAGCACAAATTGATCAAGAAGAGAGCACAATCACAAACATAATACAACAAGCTCGCAAGATTGCCGTCCCAACATCCAAGCGAGACCCGGGAAGGAACATCAACACACTACCAAAAAACATAATACTATTAATTAAAGAGAAACGAAAAGCACACCGCCAATACATGAAAACACATCATCATTACGACAAAACAATATATAACCATCTACAGGAAGCAGTCAAAAACGCAATAATAGAATTTCGCACCAATAAATGGACAGAATATATACAGACACTAAATCAAAACCGCACACAGGACCCCAAAAAATTCTGGCAACTCATTAAGGCAACAAGAGGAAAGAAACACACCACCTACCCCATAAAAGTTGATGGCAAACACATCTGGAACACAGAAGAAAAACTACAACTATTTAAATCACACTATGACACCGTCTTCCAAACACCAGAACATCCGAATTTTAACAAACAATACTACAACCGCATAAACTATCATGTGAAGAACTCACCACTGCGCTACACCCCACAAGATGAACTGTATGAACCCGACGAAATAACAGGACCAGCAAGACCAATCACACTTTTCGAACTAACTGCCACCATTCAAACCCAGGGCAACACAGCCCCAGGCCCCGATGAAATCACTTATAAAATGCTCAAAGAACTACCACAGGAAATGATAAACAGATTACATCAACTATACAACAAGTGCCTAAAACACGGCTATCATCCAAAAAACTGGCGACTTGCACACTTACTGCTCTTTGAAAAACCGGGCAAAGATAACACTAACCATAAAAACTACCGACCAATCTCCCTCACGACCACTCTATCCAAAATACTGGAGAAGATATTGGTCAACCGCCTACACTCATTCATAAAGAACACAAAAATAATTCCTGACACTCAAGCAGGCCTCAGATGTGATATAACCATCCAGGACCAACTATTACGAGTCCTCTCGAATTTCCAAGACGGCTACAACCGTAGCAAAACTACCATAGCGGCATTCATGGATATTGAGGCAGCGTTTGATAAATGCTGGACCAATGGTCTCCTGTTCAAAATGACAACATTAAGCATCCCAAAAAACATTGTGCGATGGACAGCCAGCTTTCTAAACAACAGGACAGCCAGACTAAAAATAAATAATACACTGTCCGACCTCATTCAGCTACAAGCAGGAACCCCCCAAGGAAGTGCCATCTCTGGCCTCCTATACATCATCTATACCTATGACACTCCTCAGCCAATAACACCAACAGTCTCACTAGCCCAATATGCAGATGATACGCTCTATTGGTGCACCGAATTGAAACCGACAGTTGCCAAAAAAAAAGGTTGAGGCGCAACTTGCCATTTTCACCGACTGGGCGAACAAATGGCGCATTTCAATAAATCCGCAAAAAAACACAAATACTGGCCATCAAATGAAAAAGCTGCTTTCAACGTAAAAATTTACAAATTAAAATAGGCACAACACATAAAAACTCAAACCACAGCAAAATATCTTGGAATATTAATCACCCGTCGCCTGAAAACCAAACAACACTTCAACTCCAAGCTGAAACAAATAAAACCAATCCAAGCAACACTACGATACCTGAGCAACCAGCGAGGCGAAGGACTAAAAACTGAAGCACTATTACACCTTTACAAAACACTCGTCCGACCAGTCCTCACATACGCAGCTGTAGCATTAGCCCCAATCACAGCACCAACCACCATGCACCTGCTGGAAACAATGGAGCGAAAATGCCTACGCATTGCAGCAAAAGTCCCCTACTGCTACCCCAACACAGATATCCATACACTAAAACAGAACCACTGAAAGAATTCATCGACCGAGCATATACAACATACATAGCAAAAGCCTCAAAACTCCCACACCGACAACAGCTTCTACAATCAGAAGAAAACTTCAAAAAGCGAGCCGACAACCAACTCCGAGAACTAAAACTAACTCCACTTACATATATAAAACATCATGCTACAAAAACACATGAACAGGACCAAGCAGATGCACAACAATACCTACAAGAATTAATCAAATAAACATTAATCAATACAGCAAGCAACGATAGAAACCAAAAGCAAACTCCATACAAAAAGAAACATCACATAAACAAGTCCATAAAGTAAACATCAACCCTCAAGAAAAAACAAAATTTCCGTGGGTTAAGCCGTGAGTCGTGTGTCCAACGCAAAAAAATCCCCAAAACACTTCCCCGATCCTTTCAACCACCATAAATCACAATCATCCATGCTGTTGCGGCGACACTGTGGAATGTCCATGCTACAACCAATAAAAATAAATCATTACTTGGCTGAAGAGGGATTACCCTGAGCAGCCTTGGTTAGCATCTGCTAACCTAAATTACGTTTGTCTGTCTGTCTGTCCGATTCGGAGAACAGCTAAAATTACCTCTTCCGTCGAGAAGATCGGGAAGAGGTGGTGGTGGTGATGATGATGATGATGATGAGATGGGGTTTAAGGGCGCACAACATCTAAGGCTATTAGCGCCCTTACAATGTATAAAATAGAAAAGTTAAAAGCCAAAAATTAAAATGTCGCACACAAACTCGCTTGGTCGAAAACAGTAAAACCAACAGACCAAATTCTAAAACCTACCACACTAAAATTATGGTCAAAAAGGGTAAAAGGACGTATCAAGAGCTATAGAAAGCATGGGACATGAGCGCCATATGTCCAGCTGCCTGTAGAGTCCCAATTAAAACAGACATTATAAAATTACAAAGCTAAAGGACTCCCAGCGCATTAAATGCGCCGATTAAAATCACTGTCACTAAGAATATGTAAAACACATTCTACAGCACGCGCGTCGTCTGCCAAAACGTTGGCTATACCAACAGGCAGACCCACACGAACGCGCAATGGAGCTAAAACCTGACACTCTTCTAAAATGTGACGGACTGTAAAGGGCACATCACACTGCTCACAGAGTGGTGCGGGGCCACCACTGAGCAGATATCTATAACTAAAAAGGCAATGTCCAATCCGTAAACGTGCTAAAATTACCTCTTCCCGACGTCACGAACGAGAAGAGGTACCCCAGAGTCCCCCCAGGGGCTCACCTTATGCGAGTACGGGTTTGGCGTACCCGAGGTTTCCCGAGCCAGTCATCACCATCATCATTCTTACACCCTCATCCGGTCGAGGTGGGTTCGTTCTCGTGACCGGGGGACTCAAGGTAGGCTCTCGTGCGTTCTGTACATTTCATTCCATGTCGCCCCTCGCCATCGTTTTTTTTTTCTTCTCTTTTACTTCTGCACATTTCGCACCATGTCCATTCATTTACGCATCTCTTTTTCTTCCTCGACGGCCTACCTTGCGTGCGAGACACCCACACAGTTTTATTTATTTTAAATTTTCTTTTAATCCTCCGTGGACACAGCCTGACGGATACCCGCGCACGGGGTGCGCAGCTGGGTGAGTGGGTAATGGCGTCATCCCCACCACCCGGGGTCGTCATGTAGGGTTTGTGTTCGTATCCGCTGTTCAACTGCAGTCCCGCGGGGGGGGGCCATTGCATGAGCTGCTGACTTCTGACGGCGATTGGGTCCCTCTGTCTATGTTCTGGGAGGTGTGACCCTGGGGTGAGTCTGGTATAGATAGGCCACTCACCCAAGCCGGGGTAACGCCCGGGAAGTCAGAGCCCGAGGTCGGAGACGGTTGCAATGGTGGAGGATTTATTTCGCTATGGAGCCGCCTTTCTCCATTATTTCTAACAAGCGCCGTAAAGTTATTGTAACGGAAGTAACACCGCCGACATCTGGTTGTTACTTGGTCATTTCAAGAACAGAAGAAGGACAAAGCTTTGAGAAGGTGAACCCTTTTATAATTCAGAAGGGCATTGATGCTATTGCTGGTGCGGTTCAGTCCTGCACTCGTCTACGGAATGGTTCCTTATTGGTGCCAACTAAGTCCGATCAGCAAAGTAAGACCTTGTTGCGCGCTACGCTTCTCCACGGTTATATCATCCGTATCGAGAAACACCGCACATTGAATTCCTGTCGGGGCGTCGTTACCACGCATAACCCCGATGGTATATCGGACGAGGACCTCGTCGAATATCTATCCGATCAAAAGGTGACAGCAGTGCATCGAGGGCAGGCCAAACGTGACGGCGTATTGGTACCCACTCGTACCCTGTTTCTAACATGTGATGGCGTCGATCTGCCCACGAGCATTTCCGCAGCGTACGAACGGATTTCTGTGAGGCCTTATATTCCTAGACCTCTGCGTTGTTTTAAATGCCAACATTTTGGGCATACGCAAGTCTCATGCAAGAGTGCCGTTGACATCTGTGCAACATGTAGCCAGCCCTCACACGAAGGTGCCCGTTCAACAGCCCCCGTCTGCGTCAATTACAAAGGGTCTCATTCTGCTTCATTTGGCGACCGTCCGCGGTATTTGGACGAGAAGGCGATCCAGGAGATGCGGGTAAAGGAGAAACCCTCCTTCGCCGAAGCCCGGAGGCGTTACCATGCGCGCCAACTTTCGCTCCTGCGATCGGGAACATTTAGTTCTGTTGTTGCCTCGCCAGTACCCCGGAAGGATGCAGAGACTCAAACTAGGACCATGACTGCCTTGACCGCCACTACCAACCGGCCGTCCATTACAGCTACAGTTACCAAGCCCTATAAACCTGGTCCAAAGTCTATGAAGTCACCAGCCACTGACAAAAAGCCGAAGCAGAAACTTCGAAGAGAAGACTTTTTAAAAGACCCTCCGCGTGTTCACAACAAGCAGAGTTCACCTTCTCCTCCTCAGAGGTCGCAGTCCCAGGAAGCTCCTGGGACAAGCCGCGCTGAGCGGCAACCCTCACCCATCGCCACCCAGAACCGATGAGTGGCTCGGGAACCCCCGGGTACGCCAACACCCGTACTCACTAAAGGTGAGCCCCTGGGGGGAAGCTGTATAACTTGAAAGGGAATGAAACCAGACATCTATTCACCTCTGACGGAGGGGAGAGCTCAATCGATGAAAAGAATGCTGCGGTGGTATTAGCAATGTCTCTAAGCTATTTCATCCCTCCCCACAGAACCAGTACAAAAAATGTTAAAGTACGGGAATGTGTAGGGTGTTGTTTAAGGACATTTCCCTGCCTAACAAAAAGAAGGTCTAGCTACAGGCAAAGGATTGTTTGCCTTGAACTCTCATGCATGGGGGGACCCTACACTATTCAATGAAAAACTTATTGTTCCTACCCTAACCCTCCCGCTAACAGGAGCGCATGTTATTCTGCAAGGATTGTATCCGCTGTCTAGCTAATATATTTTCTAAGACAATAAGCCAGTGACATGCTCTCTCAGTTGCTTCTTCACTCTAAAATCAAACAATGAGAACGAATTGGGATGCGTGTGAAAGTATTGACAGCATTACTTGGAAGAACCGAATGCATATAAGTGCTGAAATTCTGCGCGAGGTGTTTATAGTTGCTCAACAGTGTTTGCTTGAGGGAGTTAAGTCTAGTGTATCGTATCTAGTTCAGTCATGATGATGATATGCGGCTTAAGGGCGTTAAACTGCTGAGGTCATCAGCGCCCTTACAAAGTATAAAATATAGTCAAACTATAAAAGACAGGTAAAAGAACCGCATAATTAAAAAACGGGACACAAACCCGCAACGTCCAGAAAGCTAAAAATAACAATAATACAATAACCATAATAACAATAACAACAATACAAATATCCGAAAAACCAACACACTAAAAGCATAGGCAATAAAAGATTAAAACGTGTCAAGAACTGTAGAATCCGAGGGACATGAGCGCCATATGTCCACTGGGGAGTAAGTCCCTATTAAAACATACAGAATAAAATAACAAAGCTAAAAGACGCTCAGCGCATCAAATGCGACGATTAAAACCAATGTCACTTATAAAACGTAAAAGACATTCTACAGCATGCGCGTCGTCTGCCAAAACGTTGGCTATGCCAACAGGCAGACCCACGCGAACGCGCAGTGGAGCTAAAACATGTAACTCAGTTAAAATGTGACGCACCGTTAAGGGCACGTCACACTGCTGACACAGTGAAGCGGGATCACCACTGAGCAGGTAACTATGACTAAAACGGCAATGTCCAATTCGTAAACGGGCTAAAAGTACCTCTTCCCGACGTGAAGAACGAGAAGAGGTACCCCAGATTAACGGGAGAGGCTTAACCTCCCGCAACTTGTTCCCCCGGAGGGACGTCCACTCATCGCGCCAGCGCGAGAGGATGCGGCGACGTAAAATAACACACGAATCTGACGAAGGAACAACAGAGGTAAAAAATCTGGGTAATAAAATCGCCGATTTCGCAGCGGCGTCGGCAGACTCATTACCTGAGATGCCCACATGACCTGGAATCCACATGAAGGAGACGCTGATGCCAGAGACACCAAGCGAGTGGAGCAGGTCATGTATGCGCTGTACGAGTGGGTGGTAATGGTACAGCGCAGTAATACTCTGAAGGGCACTCAGAGAGTCCGTACAAATAAAACAGTGCCGTAAGTCGTGCCGCTGAATGTATAAAACAGATTGATAAATGCTAAAAAGTTCGGCGGTAAAAATTGAACATTGTCGAGGTAAACGAAAAGTAAAACTCTGTACACCAAAAACAAAGACACATCCTACTCCAACATCAGTCTTAGACCCATCAGTATATATAAAATGACAGTCCCCGCCTGTAGTTCTAAAAAGGCGGATCTAAGAACAGAAGCAGGGGTCGCATTTTTCGGCATCGACGTTAGCCCAAGGTGGATGTGGGCCTCAGCGGGCGACCATGGAGGAAAACGCATTTCCCCTCGGGTAAGGGCCGGCGCTGGCGTAAGGTCCAAATGCTGAAGTAGCAGTCGAAATCGAACCTCTGGAGGGAGCAATGCAGAGGAGCTAACTAAATATTGCAGATCCAGCGAATCCTCGTAAAATGTCGGGAAGGACGGTTTGTCAGGCAAGCTGGAGAGTCGACAGGCATAGCTGCACAAGAGCATCTCACGCCTGAAGGACAGCGGAGGCTCTGCAGCTTCAGCATAAAGGCTAAGAACAGGGCTGGTTGGAAAGGCCCCTGTAGCAACTCTTATGCCACGTGATGATGATATGCGGTTTAAGGGCGCTAAACTGCTGAGGTCATCAGCGCCCTTACAATGTATAAAATATAAGCTCAAAATATAAAAGACAGGTAAAAGAACCGCATAATTAAAAAACGGGACACAAACCCGCGATGTCAAAAAGCTAAAAATAACAATGATATAACAATAACAATAACGATAACAACAATAACAAAATCAAAAAATAACAATAACAACAACAATAACAATAACAACAATAATAACAATACAAATATCTGAAAAACCAACACACTAAAAGCATAGTCAATAAAAGATTAAAACGTGTCAAGAACTGTAGAATGTCAGGGACACGAGCGCCAATGTCCATTGGGGAGGAGATGCCCCATTAAAAAACAAGAGAAAAGTACATAGTCAAAAGACGCTCAGCGCATCAAATGCGTCTGGTAAATCCAATGTCATTGATAAAACGTAAAAGACACTCTACAGCACGCGCGTCGTCTGCCAGAACGTTGGCTAGGCCAACAGGCAGACCAACACGGACGCGCAAAGGAGCTAAAACTTGTCACTCTGCTAAAATGTGACGCACCGTTAAGGGCGCATCACACTGCCCACAGAGTGGTGCGGGGTCACCACTCAGCAAATACTTATGACTAAAAATGCAATGTCCGATACGAAGGCGTGTTAAAATTACCTCTTCCCGACGAGAAGCACGGGAAGAGGTAGCCCAGACTAGCGGGAGAGGCTTAACCTCCCAGAACTTGTTCCCCCGGAGGGCCGTCCACTCATCGCTCCAAAGCGAGAGGATGCGGCGACGTAAAACAATAAACAAATCTGACGAGGAAACAACAGAGGTAAAACGTCTGGGTGATAAAATCGCCGACTTGGCAGCGACATCGGCAGACTCATTACCTGAGATGCCCACATGACCTGGAATCCACAAGAAGGAGACGCTAATGCCAGAGACATCAAGCGAGTGGAGCAGGTCATGAATGCGCTGTAGGAGCGGGTGGTAACTGTACAGCGAGCTAATACTTTGAAGGGCACTCAGGGAGTCGGAACAAATAAAACAGTGCCGTAAGTCCTGCCGCTGAATATATAAAAGAGACTGATAAATGCTAAAAAGTTCGGCGGTAAAAATCGAACATTGCTCTGGTAAACGAAAGGTAAAACTATTTCCACCACAAAAAAGGCACATCCTACTCCAGCATCAGTCTTAGATCCATCAGTAAAGATAAAAGGCAAGTCCCCGAATTGCGACTGAAGTTCTAAAAACGCTGATCTAAAGACTGAAGAAGGGGTCTCATTCTTCGGCATTGACGATAACCCAAGGTGACAGAGGGCCTCAGCGCGCGACCATGGAGGAAAACGCGTTTCCCCCCTTGGAAAGGCCGGCGCTGGCGTAACGTCCAAATGCCGAAGTAGCAGTCGAAATCGGAACCCCTGGAGGGAGCAATGCAGAGGAGCTAACTAAATATTGCCGGTCAAGGGAATCCTCGAAAAATGCCGCGAAAGACGGGTGGTCAGGCAAGCTTGAGAGTCGACAGGCATAGCTGCACAAGAGCATCTCACGCCGGGAGGACAGCGGAGGCTCTGCAGCTTCAGCATAAAGACTGGGCACGGGGCTAGTAGGAAAGGCCCCTGTAGCGACTCTAAGACCACGATGATGAATGGGATTCAAACGACGTAACACAGATGGACGTGCCGACGAATAAACAAAACACCCGTAATCAAGTTTGGATCGGACCAAAGAGCGATAAAGGCGAAGAAGGACGGTCCGATCAGCTCCCCAGGATGTGCCACTTAAAACACGTAAAAGATTAAGAGAACGGTCACACTTTGCTTTTAAAAAGGAAACGTGCGAGGTCCAACACAACTTCCTATCAAAAATCAACCCCAAAAATTTCGCCTCGTCTGCAAACGGAAGTATCCCTGGCCCAAGATGGAGAAAGGGCGGAGGGAAATACTTCCGGCGCCAGAAGTTGATGCAGACGGATTTCTCGGCGGAGAAATTAAAGCCGTTGGCGTTACTCCAGGCGTAGAGACGGTCGATACAGCTCTGGAGACGGCGCTCGAGTAGACAGGTCCGCCGTGAACTGCAATAAATAGCGAAATCGTCAACAAAAAGGGACGATGAAATGCCAGGTGGAATACAATCAACAATGGGGTTGATAGCAATCGCAAAAAGTGTAACACTGAGTACAGGACCCTGCGGTACTCCGTTCTCTTGAATAAAACGACGAGATAAAACCGAGCCCACACGCACACGAAAGACGCGGTCCGTCATGAACTCCCGAAGAAATATGGGAAGACGACCGCGGATATTCCAATCGTGAAGTTTACGTAAAATGCCGCCCCTCCAACAAGTGTCATAAGCTTTCTCCAGGTCAAAAAATACAGCCACGGTTTGACACTTTCTCAGAAATCCATTCATAATATGCGTCGACAAGGACACCAGATGGTCGACGGTAGAGCGATAGCGACGAAACCCGCACTGAGCGTTCGCTAGAAGTTTCTGAGACTCAAGCCACCATGTCAACCGCCCGTTGCTCATGCGCTCCATCACCTTGCAAATGCAACTGGTGAGGGAGATAGGGCGGTAGCTGGAAGGTAGTTGGCGATCCTTCCCAGGCTTAAGTATAGGGACAATAGTGGCTTCGCGCCAAACGGAAGGAAAAATGCCGTCTTGCCAAATACGGTTATAGACCTGTAAGAGAAATAGTTTACTGTCGGCTGGAAGGTTCTTTAACATCAGGACGTGAATGCCGTCCGGCCCAGGAGCGAAGTGCCGAGAGCAATGAAGAGCGTGCTCCAGCTCCCTCATTGTGAATAGTTCGTTATAGCATTCATCATTAGCAGACCGAAAAGTATATGATGCGGAATCCAGCCGGTCTTTAATAGAGCGAAAGCCGGCGGAATAATGGTCTGAACTGGAAACCGCCTCAAAGGCAGCACCCAGAGTGTTAGTGATGGCTGCCGGATCCACTACGGTGGCATTAGAAACCTGAAGGCCAGAAACAGTACAATGTGACACTTTACCTGAGAAGCGACGAAGTTTATCCCAAACAACGGATGAAGGCGTAAAACGATTAAAAGACTCGACAAAACGAGCCCAAGATGCCTTCTTGCTATCCTGAATAATGCGACGAGCCCTGGCGCGCGATTGTTTAAAAGTCACCAAATTATCAAGTGTAGGGTGGCGCCGAAACACCCTAAGTGCAGACCTACGGGCACGGACGGCGTCCCGACAATCCTCGTTCCACCACGGAACAGGTGGCCGCCGAGGTTGGGAGGATGAACGGGGTATTGCGCGTTCGGCGGCAGAGAAAATAATAGACGTAAGGTGCTGCACTAGTTGGTTACTCTCGGAGAAGGGCTGGTCGTCAAAATGCACGAGGCTGGAATACAAGCTCCAGTCGGCTTTTGCGAATATCCAGGTAGGTACTCTGGAATGCTGTACGTGGTGCGACAGAAGAGAAACGATGCAGGGGTAATGGTCGCTGGAGTAGGTGTCAGCGACGACGTTCCACTGAAGACGATGAGCAAGCTGGAGTGAGCAAATGGCAAGGTCCAGGTGAGAGAATGTACCAGAAGAATCAGAAATAAAAGTAGGTGCACCTGAATTGAGGATGGAAAGATTGAACTGATAAAAAATGTCGGAAAGAAGAGTTCCCCTCGCACAAGCTCTTGGCGAACCCCATAGTGGGTGATGGGCATTAAAATCTCCCAACAGAAGAAATGGTGTTGGGAGAGCGGACAGGAGGGCTCGAATGTCCGCGGGAGCGAGGGGAGACGATGGAGGTGAATATACAGGGCAAAAAGAAAACAAAAAGCCGGGTAAGTGAAGGCGAACGGCAACAGCTTGCAAGTCGGATGTAAGTGTGACAGGTTTCAAATGAACGCCGTTACGCACTAACAACATCACACCTCCATGAGCAGTAGTACCCTCCTCCGGTTCAAGGTCGTAGCGAACCGGAGTATATCCTCGGAGATCAAAAGGATCATGAGGGCGAAGCTTAGTCTCCTGCAAACAAACGACCATAGGTGAATGGGAACGCAATAAAAGTTGCAGTTCCGCCCTATGCGATCGTACACCACGTACATTCCAGGTCAGGATAGCTATTAAGAAAAAGGGGATAAACTTTCTATTTAGAAGGGCGGCTTAAAATTACCTTTTGTCTAACCTTTGGGCTCGGGCTTCTTGTATGGAGTTGGTCAGACTCCATAGCTTCCTCGGAGGGAGGGCCCACGCGCTCAGTGCCAGAAACCGATTCAAGCGCCGTGAATCGGTTCTGGGTGGCGATGGGTGAGGGGTGCCGCTGAGCGCGGCTTGTCCCAGGACCTTCCTGGGACAGCGACATCCGAGGAGGAGAAGGTGAACTTTTGTTACCGCGCGCACGCGGAGGGTCCTTTAGAAAATCTTCCCTACGAAGTTTCTGCTTGGGTTTCTTTTCAGCGGCTTGCGACTTCATTGACTTGGGACCAGGTTTATACGGCTTGGTAACTGTAGCCTTAATGGACGGCCGGATGGTAGTGGCGGTTAATCCAGTCATGGTCCAGGTCTGAGTTTCGGCATCTACTCGTGGTACTGGCGAGACAACAACAGAACTAAATGTGCCAGATCGCAGGAGTGAAGATTGGCGCGCATGGTAACGCCTCCGGGCTTCAGCGAAGGAGAGTTTTTCCTTAACCCGGATCTCCTGGATCGCCTTCTCGTCCAAGTACCGCGGACAGTCGGCAAACGAAGCAGAATGTGACCCTTTATAATTAACGCAGACAGGTACCTTCGTGAGAGGGCTGGCTACATGTTGCACAGATGTTAACGGCACTCTTACATGAGACTTGCGTATGCCCAAAACGTTGGCATTTAAAACAACGCAGAGGTCTAGGAATATAAGGCCTCACAGAAATCCGTTCATACCCTGTGGAAATGCTCGTGGGCAGATCGACGCCATCAAATGTAATAAACAGGGTACGAGTGGGTACCAATACGCCGTCGCGTTTGGCCTGCACTCGATGAACCGCTGTCACCCTCTGGTCTGCAAGATATTCGACCAGGTCTTCGTCCGATATGTCCTCGAGGCTATGCGTGGTGACAACGCCTCTACAAGAATTCAAGGTGCGGTGCTTCTCAACACGGATAGGATAATCGTGGAGAAGCGTGGCGCTCAACAAGGACTTACTTTGTGCCTCGGATTTGCTTTGAACTAGCAACGAACCATTACGAAGCCGAGTGCAGGAAAGAACCGGACCAGCAATTGAGTCAATGCCCTTCTGGATGATAAAAGGGTTCACCTTCTCGAATGATTGTCCCTCCTCTGTACGGGTAATCACTAAGTAACAACCAGCTGTTGGCGGTGCTACTTCTGTTACTAAAGTTTTTCGGCGCTTGTTGTTTATAATGGAGAAAGGGTGGTCCATAGCGAAAAAAATCCTCCACCATTGCAACCGTCTCCGTCCTCGGGCTTTGACTTCCCGGGCGTTACCCCGGCTTGGGTGAGTGGCCTATCTATACCTAGCTCACCCCAGGGTCACACCTCCCAGAACATAGACAGATGGACCCAATCGCCGTCGGAAGTCAGCAGCTCATGCAATGGCCCCCCCGCGGGACTGCAGTTGAACAGCGGATACGAACACAAACCCTACATGACGACCCCGGGTGGTGGGGATGACGCCATTACCCGCTCACCCAGCTGCGCACCCAGTGCGCGGGTATCCGTCAGGCTGTGTCCACGGAGGATTAACATAAAAGGTTAAAAGAAACTAAAAGTGTGTGGGCGTTTCGCACTCAAGGTAGGCCGGCGAAGAAGTAAAAGAGACGTGTAAATGAATGGGCGTGGGGCGAAATGTGCGTAAATAAGAGAAGACAGAAGCGATGGCGAGGGGCGAGATGTAATGATATGCACAGAACGCACGAGAGCCTACCTTGAGTCCCCCGGTCACGAGAACGAACCCACTTCGACCGGACGGGGATGAAATGATGAAGATGGCGATGATTGGTTCGGGAACCCCCGGGTGCGCTAAAAACCCGTACTCACATAAGGTGAGCCCCTGAGGGGATCTAGTTCAGTGCGAGTGCTTTCAACATATAATGATGCAAGGTGAGTTTTGTTATTGCATGATTTAAAATGTTTTCATTACCTCTAGCATGTTTGTTTAAATTAAAAAATACATTCGCTGTGGTCTAGAAAAATCACGCTTAACTATCGATTTTTATTGAATAATTCGAAACTCGTAAATGTGCTGTGAAGGTGTGCATTCGGTTCATTGAATGTAAACCTCCAATTCAAGCATTTAAGGCATGAATACACTATTCTCTTTCCTAAATGCGTATTTGTTTTTCTGTATGTTACATTAAGTATAATAGAAGACAATTTTTTTTTAAATTTTCACATACGTTCTGTATAACAGGTTATATTTTCCGATTATTTAGGAAGTTCTAGCCAGAATTCATCAGTGGTTCTAGGAGTTAACGGCCGCATGCCCACTGCAATGAGCATTGCATCTTCAGTGATTGGAGGTAAGGAATACACTATTCTCTTTTCCTAAATATACATATATTTTTTCATAACTCACATTAAAACGTTAGAGTACACAATTTTTTAAAACGTTTCAGGGATAAAGTATGTACTATACAGTGATTCTTTCTGTTTATTTAGTAGGGCCTGCATCATGTCTAATCCCCTGGTACGTGAACAGCCATATACCTAGACCCGCGAGCAACGCCTCTTCAGTGATTGAAGGTAAGGAATACACTATTTTCTTTTCCTAAATATGTATATATTTTTTCGTAATTCACATTAAAACGTAGGTGTACATTGTTTCAAGCACTGCACGACTAGCGTTATTAATTCAAATAATCGTTTTTATAATATTTTAGTGTATAGCAATATCGAGAAAAAGTTAATGAAATGATTTTTTTACAGAAACTTCATTTAATATAGAAGCCCGTAATTGGCTAATGACGAGATTTATAGTGAGCATAAATAATGTTCAATCACTGCCCATGCCTTGCACTCTTCAATACCCGACTGGTGACGGTAAGCATAATCAATAACTTTATTTATTTCTTCTAGAATAATGACAATCTCTAGAGGGGGTGAGCTGTTTATCATTATTGGAAACGAGGAAGTTACGTAATATTGGCGCGTTTTTCTTTTAGAATCTTCTGGAACATTTACCTAGAGCATATGTATTCATAATTTTCATTGGATATAAAAATAGACGCTAATGTTGGCGCGTTTTATTAGCCAATTGCAGCTCAGTTATAATCTTTAGGCATATCTGGGTGTAGGTGTATAAAAGGTAGGTTAGAGGTAAAGACTCCGTCAGTTCATCAAAATTCTTTGTACACTACACGTCGCATTCCCGTCAGTTCGTCGAAAATATTTGTATGATACACGTCGCCTTCAGTCCAGCAGAAATATTACACGTCGGCTATCGATTCGCAAGTTACGCGTATAAGAGTTATGAAAAATCTCAAGTATGGTAAAGTTAATTATACAAAAGATTGAAGTACGTGGATTCACCACAAGAAGTAAACACACATATACAAATACATTAATAATACCATCGCAAATTGGCACCCAAATGTGGGGCTAACAAATACAAACATAAACAAATAATGATACTTCAACCTCCCCCAGTTTTACCAGCACTCCCTCCATTAATTCCTATCAATAGAAACGCACTAATGAGGCTCCGCAGAATACACCAATAAACATTCACATGCATATGCAGACACATCTGCACACATACATCAACACGCACACACATATGCCTGTTCACTTACACACACCAAAACCAACCCACATACACACACAACCACATACACACACATACCTGTTCACTTACATATATATGCATGTATACATGACTCTGTACACGCTAACATACATTCATACGTCAATCAGTCTCTACAAACATACCTCGCCATCACTGTATCGTTTTCATTCATTTATTCGTTTATTTCAAGCATACAGTTCAAGGAAAAAAACATCAATAACAGAAGAAGGTAAGCCTATCTTTGTTTCAGATTTTCGAGTTGTTTTTAAAGAACAATCAAGTTTTAACATCGTTTCCATTTAACATGATTTTATGTTTAATTCTTTTAGATTGAATGATCATACACATACTTAACTGTAGTGAAGCACGATAATGTGAAAACTCGTTGCATGCTGTAGCCAAGCAGAAATGTATTACAACTTGATGTAACACAGTGAATATTAATGTGATATTATATAAATCATTGATACTAGCGTCTTAGTACAACTCTACGGTCGACAATGCAGACTCACGAATAATTGTAGCTTTCACAGATTCATTCTGAATCTTATTACATTGCTTATTAAGCATTAAAGAATTGTTTTTTCTCTGTAAACAAGCAAATGCTAGCTAATGAATCTTTGAAAAAATGTAGAGAGAGAAAATAAAAAAGTCTGTTATTGGAGGAAAGAAATAATGTGTTTTTATTTATAATTATTTCCCTAGAAACAATCCTGCCTATGAATCAATGAATATTATAACAAATATACTGAAATGTACTATAATTCGCATAAACCCAAATTATAATCTCAGTCATTTCAGTCACATCCATGTCGTTTAATTGTGTAACATGAATGTAGATCAATCATTTAATTCGACTCTAAACCACTGAACGAAAACTGGTTTGTTGTACATAACGCATTTTAATTGTCTGTGCATATTAACTCCTGGCATATAACCTCGCCGAGAGACATAATTCATGGCTCTAACAACATATTTAAATTCTTTCCATAGCTAACTGTCTCTCATTTCGTTAGATGTCATTCAATCCTGGCACAACCGCTACCCGCTGCACAAAAGCTAGCTCCATCTCTATTGACTCATTGCTTAGAAATATACACTTAACAAATAGCACAGAAGATTTTCTCACTTGTTTGGTTCGCGGCATACCGACGCATGGATTTGTCCATGGACTTTAGGCTCTTGTATAAACAAGCGTAGGTGAATGCGGGAGCCACTGCGAGTTTATTAACTTAGTGATACAGCTTAATGCAGGTCAGCGCTATTGCCTTCTAGACAGCATCCATTGCAATCTATATAATGCAAGGTGAGCGAGCTTTTTACATGGTTAAGTGAAAGACGAATCATTGCAAGAGTGCCATATTGTTTATCTGAATTTCATTTCTTTAATAATTAACATCGGAATTGTAAAAAAATGTATAGCTTTGATCAAGGTGTAAAATAGTTCTTTAGATGCCTGCATAAACATTCATACTTAATCTCTAATCATTCTTCCTCTTTTAACATTTATGCGATTTCGCTACACATTCTTCTGTAAATATTCATAAGATTTTCTCAATGCATTCTTCTATTAACATTCATATATTTACGCTACATGTGCTTCTTGCATAAACATTCAGAGGATCTTCTCTACACATTCTTCTGTAACATTCACATGATTTCTCATCGCATTCTTCTATTAACATTTATATGATTTTCACTACACGTTTTTCTGCAAGCATTCATATGAATTTCGCTACACATTCTTCTTGCATAAACATTCACATGATTTTCTCAACACATTCTTCTTGCATAAACATTCACATGATTTTCTCATCAAATTCATCTTGTATAAACATTCATATGATTTTCTCAACCCATTCTTCTATTAACATTCATATGGTTTTCGCTAGATTATTCTACAACATTCATATGATTTTCGCTAGCCCTTCTTCTATTAACGCTCATATCATTTTCTCAACACGTTCTTTTTGTGTAAACATTCATACGATCTTCTCTACACGTTCTTCTATTAAAAATCATGCCAATTCTCGACACATTCTTCTTGTATGAACATTCATATTATTTTCGCTAACCCTTCTTCTATTAACACTCACACCATTTTCTCAACAAACCCTGCCATTAGAAGCAAATACTAACGATAGTCTCGATCTTAGATAAATGGGAGAGACGTCTACCCGTAGTCATTGTTTAATGAAGCAATGATTTAATTGATAAAGCTGCTGCACTTGAACAAAAATGGATTAGCTGCTGCTGCTACAGTTGCTATGTAACCGGTTGTTGTCACTGCTATTATTGTAGCGGATGCTGCAACAGCTGTAGGATCTGTTACATCTATTGTTGTACAGCTGCTGTATCTGCTGCGGTAGCTGTTGTATTTGCTTCTGCTACGGTCATTGTGCAGGCTGCAGCTGATGTTTATGTAGCTGCAGGATATATTGCTGCAATCACTGTAGCTGCTGTATCTGCCACTACGTCTGTCATAGCTTACACATCACATTATTACACCAATGGAATTATCTCTTGCGCGTGCGCAGAGGCTCTCAGCACTTCTATCCCTCTTTGTTTCACTTTCTCTCTCTCCCTCTCTCTCTCTCTCTCTCTCTCTCTTTCAGAGTACATCCATAATGTCTTTAGACAAGCTATAAAAATGTGTTGTAATGAAAGCCATGTGAGGGTGGTAGCCTGAAAAGAATTACATTTTTGCTAGGTTACAATGAAATGAGACAATGATTTTTGAAAACTGTAAAGGCAATAACTTCCAATGTTATGTGTGTATGTGCTTGTATGTGTGTACGTACACTGATGTATGCGTCTGTCTGCAGGTGTGTGTGTGTGTATGTGAGTGTGCGAATGTGTAAGTATACTGGTGTATGTATGTGAGTGTATGTGCTTGCACGTGTGTACGTACACTGATGTATGCGTCTGTCTGCAGGTGTGTGTGTGTGTATGTGAGTGTGCGAATGTGTAAGTATACTGGTGTATGTATGTGAGTGTATGTGCTTGCACGTGTGTACGTACACTGATGTATGCGTCTGTCTGCAGGTGTGTGTGTGTGTGTGTATGTGAGTGTGCGAATGTGTAAGTATACTGGTGTATGTATGTGAGTGTATGTGCTTGCATGTGTGTACGTACACTGATGTATGCGTCTGTCTGCAGGTGTGTGTGTGTATGTGAGTGTGCGAATGTGTAAGTATACTGGTGTATGTATGTGAGTGTATGTGCTTGCACGTGTGTACGTACACTGATGTATGCGTCTGTCTGCAGGTGTGTGTGTGTATGTGAGTGTGCGAATGTGTAAGTATACTGTTGTATGTATGTGAGTGTATGTGCTTGCATGTGTGTACGTACACTGATGTATGCGTCTGTCTGCAGGTGTGTGTGTGTATGTGAGTGTGCGAATGTGTAAGTATACTGGTGTATGTATGTGAGTGTATGTGCTTGCATGTGTGTACGTACACTGATGTATACGTCTGTCTGCAGGTGTGTGTGTGTGTGTATGTGAGTGTGCGAATGTGTAAGTATACTGGTGTATGTATGTGAGTGTATGTGCTTGCACGTGTGTACGTACACTGATGTATGCGTCTATGTCTGCAGGTGTGTGTGTATGTGAGTGTACGAATGTGTAAGTATACTGGTGTATGTATGTGAGTGTATGTGCTTGCACGTGTGCACGTACACTGATGTATGCGTCTATGTCTGCAGGTGTGTGTATGTGAGTGTACGAATGTGTAAGTATACTGGTGTATGTATGTGAGTGTATGTGCTTGCACGTGTGTACGTACACTGATGTATGCGTCTATGTCTGCAGGTGTGTGTGTATGTGTATGTGAGTGTACGAATGTGTAAGTATACTGGTGTATGTATGTGAGTGTATGTGCTTGCATGTGTGTACGTACACTGATGTATGCGCCTATGTCTGCAGGTGTGTGTGTGTGTATGTGAGTGTGCGAATGTGTAAGTATACTGGTGTATGTATGTGAGTGTATGTGCTTGCATGTGTGTACGTACACTGATGTATGCGCCTATGTCTGCAGGTGTGTGTGTGTGTATGTGAGTGTGCGAATGTGTAAGTATACTGGTGTATGTATGTGAGTGTATGTGCTTGCATGTGTGTACGTACACTGATGTATGCGCCTATGTCTGCAGGTGTGTGTGTGTGTATGTGAGTGTGCGAATGTGTAAGTATACTGGTGTATGTATGTGAGTGTATGTGCTTGCATGTGTGTACGTACACTGATGTATGCGCCTATGTCTGCAGGTGTGTGTGTGTGTGTATGTGAGTGTGCGAATGTGTAAGTATACTGGTGTATGTATGTGAGTGTATGTGCTTGCATGTGTGTACGTACACTGATGTATGCGCCTATGTCTGCAGGTGTGTGTGTGTATGTGAGTGTGCGAATGTGTAAGTATACTGGTGTATGTATGTGAGTGTATGTGCTTGCACGTGTGCACGTACACTGATGTATGCGCCTATGTCTGCAGGTGTGTGTGTATGTGAGTGTACGAATGTGTAAGTATACTGGTGTATGTATGTGAGTGTATGTGCTTGCACGTGTGTGTATATGTGGGTGTGTGTGTTTAGAGGGCTTGGCAACAGTAGCTGAAATGGACGGCCGGATGGTAGTGGCGGTCAAGGCAGTCATGGTCCAAGTTTGAGTCCAAGCATCCTTCCGGGGTACTGGCGAGGCAACAACAGAACTGAATGTTCCCGATCGCAGGAGCGAAGGTTGGCGCGTATGGTAAAGCCTCTGGGCTTCGGCGAAGGAGAGTTTCTCCTTTACCCGCATCTCCTGGATCGCATTCTCGTCCAAATACCGCGGACATTCGCCAAATGAAGCAGAATGTGCCCTTTGCAATTGACGAAGACGGGGGCTGTTGAACAGGCACCTTCGTGTGAGGGCTGGCTACATGTTGCACACATGTTACGGCACTCTTACATGAGACTTGCGTATGCCCAAAACGTTGGCATTTAAAACAACGCAGAGGTCTAGGAATATAAGACCTCACAGAAATCCGTTCGTACCCTGCGGAAATGCTCGTGGGCAGATCGACGCCATCAAATGTTAGAAACAGGGTACGAGTGGGTACCAATACGCCGACGCGTTTGGCCTGCACTCGAATGCACTGCTGTCACCTTTTGATCGGGTAGATATTCGACTAGGTCCTCGTCCGATTTACCATCGAGGCTATGCGTGGTAAGGACGCCCCGACAGGAATTCAATGTGCGGTGCTTCTCGACACGGATGGGATAACCGTGGAGAAGCGTAGCGCGCAACAAGGTCTTACTTTGCTGATCGGAATTAGTTTGTGCCAATAAGGAACCATTCCGTAGGCGAGTGCAGGACTGAACCGCACCAGTAATTGCATCAATGCCTTCCGAATTATAAAAGGGTTCACCTTCTTAAAGCTTTGTCCTTCCTCTGTTCTTGAAATTACCAAGTAACAACCTGATGTCGGCAGTGTTACTTCCGTTACAATAACCTTACGGCGTTTGTTGGAAATAATGAAGAAAGGGGGCTCCATAGCGAAATAAATCCTCCACCATTGCAACCGTCTCCGACCTCGGGCTCTGACTTCCCGGGCGTTACCCCGGCTTGGGTGAGTGGCCTGTCTATACCTATCTCACCCCACGGTCACACCTCCTTGAACATAGATGATGATAAGATGCGGTTTAAGGGCGCTAAACTGCTAAGCCCAGAACATACACAGAGGGACCCAATCGCCCTCAGAAGTCAGCAGCTCATGCAATGGCCCCCCGCGGGACTGCAGTGGAACAGAGGATACGAACACATACCGTACATGACGACGCCGGGTGGTGGGGATGACGCCATTACCCACTCACCCAGCTGCGCACCCAGTGCGCGGGTATCCGTCAGGCTGTGTCCACGGAGCATTAAAAGAAAAAGATAAAAGTAACTAAAAATGTGTGGGCGTTTCGGACTCAAGGTAGGCCGGCGAAGAAGTAAAAGAGATGTGTAAATGTATGGACGTGGGGCGAAATGTGCATAAATAGAAGAGAAGACAGAAGCGATGGCGAGGGCCGACATGGAATGAAGTGCACAGAACGCACGAGAGCCTACCTTGAGTCCCCCGGTCACGAGAACGAACCCACCTCGACCGGACGGGGATGAAAGGGTGAAAATGGCTATGAATGGCTCGGGTACCCCGGTTGCGCCTAACCCGTACTCACATAAGGTGAGACCCTGGGGGTGGATGTTGAAGCCATATTTCAAGTCACTATATTTGCAGCAATTATTCTAAGTGACTGGCCCTCTTATTTAGTTGCTTTAAAGTGTTTGCTTGTTCTTGTAAATTTTCAGTACATTCGTGTAAGAGTTAAATTGGACACGCGTTATTGAGCTGTTCCATGTGACATGGACGTGTTCCTTTTGTCATTACATTTGTAGCAATTATGCTAAGTGACTAGCCCACTCATTTAGCTGTTTTAAAGAGTGTAGTTAATTTGTAAATTTTCACTTCATTCTCGTAAGAGTTGAATTGGCCATATGTTATGCAGCCGTTCCATTTTACATGTACGTGTCCCTTTGTAGTTATGCACTATGGTTATAAACTGTAATTCCTAAAAAGGTTTCCATTAAGCAAGGTATTTGTATAAAATATCTTTGAAACTAGTGGAGTTTGGTCATCGATTAAAGTTAGAGAAGTTTAAGGGCTCGTGTACTACTGGACAAATTGTTTTGTGTGGTAGCTATCGGATGACCGTTTCGGGCTTAATTTTTATCAAGGTTTGGCTATTTTATTATTTGACTCTTTCTGTTTCACTGTTTAGTGCTTGGCTTAAAATTTCACTGGTTTACATTACGCGAGAACTTTCGTTTTGGCATTGTTAAGCTATTTGCCCTTTTAGTGCATGTGTTTAAGGCTTCTTTCGTTTAACCTTGACTTAAGTTTAATCTTTTTTTCTTTCAGCAACAGTTTTATTAATAGTTGTTTCAGGTATTTTGTGGTTTAAAACTCGCATTAACGCACGAGTTAGATGTTTTGGACCTCTTTGACATGTACACGTAGTGATCGATTATTATGTCAGTTAATTAGGAAATTACATTTACATGGACATGGTTTCCAGATGTCTGTATAAACATTAATACACGTCACATTAACGTTATATAGCGTTTGCAAAGATTGAGTTTTTTTACTTCGGTCCTGAAACAACTATTTCCTTGGGTGGTAATTTCATTGTTCTTTGGCTGAATATAATTTCGTTTATTGTTTAAGGGTTCAGTTAATGTTTTTTAGTATGATTGTTGATTGATGTTTGGTTTTTAACATTAAAGTAATTTTCCAAATTAAGCCTTAGTAAGTTTGTAAAACTTTGTTTTTATTTAATGAGCATTTTGGGCTCTTTTTCATTCTCGTTTGTTCTATAGCTTGTCATTGTTTCTAATGGGGCATTTACAATGTGGCATATCTTTGGATAAAATAAAGCCAGTTAAAATTATAGTGTTGTTTTGTAATTAATTTATTTTGGGCAGATATTTCCTTTAAGTTTTTTTTTCTTTTGGGTGGGGAGGCTTGTGCTTGTATTACATTGTTTCTTTTTCAGCTTAGGTATTTTATTTCCCTACGGCACTTGTTAGGGCTTCCCTCTTCGTTTTGCCGGGGTTCCTAACCTCAGACAAATTTCGGATACTTTTGCTCGATTTCGGTTGTTTTATGTCAGGCCGGCGAAATCATTGCAATGGGCATATATCAGACCATTATGCTCAGTGCATTGATATACATAACACCTGCAGTATGATACAGCTATTTGAAACCAAATCATTTACATCTTTTACAAAAGATAGGGTAAACAAAGCTGTTGAAACCTTACAAAATGAAACATGCGAATCAGTATATAACTCTGATTAAATCAATCGAAAATGGGACGAATTTTATAAAATATTTAATATATATTTTAATGACTGCTGTCCTCTCATTACGAAAACAGTGTCTTTAAATGGCAGAAAGCGTACACAACTAACAAGTGAAGCCTTCAAATTGAAGGAAAAAGTTGAAGATATGCACTTCCGGTATAAATACACTGGATATCAGCACTATAAACAATACAAAACTCTCTATCAAAACAAACTAAGGGATCTAAAATGAAATGAATACTCGGAGCGCATAAATAAATCAGACAATATTGCCAAAACAACGTGGATTATTATCAACAGTATAAGGAAGGACAAAGCTGAAGATGACAATATTAAATTACACAACATGGGAATATATGAAAGCGATATGGGTGTCATTGCAAATAAGTTTAATAAATTCTTCTTAAGTGTCGGGGAATGCAAAATTACCAATAACAGCGATACACTTTCAATTAGTAAGAGCCCTACAGTGAAATCAGTTTATCTTTTTAACACCTCGAAGGAAGAAATAATTAGGGAAATAAACAAATTAAAGAATAAGCAATCACATGGATGGGATAACCCCCTCTCTTCTAATGTAAAGATGGGTTAGCTGAAATTATTACATACTTGATCAATGAATCCATGAATAATGGGATGTTTCCGGACTGTTTAAAGTTGAGCATTGTAAGACCAATACACAAAAAAGGTGACAAAAGTGAGATCCAAAAGTACCGACCAATTGTAATAACATCTACATTGGGCAAACTATATGAGAAAATAATACTTGGGAGGCTGTATAAATTTTTTACTGCTAATAAAGTCTTAAACCCTCATCAACATGGATTCCAAACTGGCAAATCAACTGTAACTGCTGCTGATTTCGTGCATGAAGTAATTAGTAGGTTAGACAGGATAAAGTTGCAGAATTGTTCCTGGACCTTTCTAAGCCATTCGATTGTGTCCAGCACAACATATTACTGCAAAAACTGCAGCATTATGAAGTACGCGGGATAGCAAATAAACTTATAGCTTCATATCTCTCAAAAAGAAGGCAATATACAGTAATAAATTACGAAACTGGTGGTGAAGCTAAGAAAATTATATCAGAACAGGGAATAGTACGTTGTGGAGTGCCCAAAGGCTCGGTGCTGGGGCCTTTCCTGTTCCTTGTGTATATAAACGATATTAGTGATTCTGTAAATAGTAAAATTATCACCTATGCTGATGAAGTTCTGCTATATGTTGGGACAAATCTGAATCGGAACTGAGGGACTCGGCCAGCAGTACAGCTAAACAGGTCTTTGAATACTATAACTGTTTAAATCTCTCTACAAATCTAAATAAAATTGCTGTAATCAAATTTGAACTGCAACACCGGAGTAATATTAACAATTCCAATTAGATATAGATGAAAGTAAAATTACAGAGATAAGTAACCATCTTTTTCATGGGATATGCGTAGATAAACACCTACATTGGAAACAACATATAGATAAAGTCTGCAATAAAGTATCTAAAGGAATATACTTAGTCATTTATCAAAATATGTTGACAATGATGTATTAATTACTGTGTACTATGGGGTAATCTTTCCACATATCACATATGGTATAGAAGTATGGGGATCTAGTGCAGATTCTCACTTGAAGAGGTTACTTATTCTACAAAAGAGATGTTTAAGAATAATTACAAGAAAAAAAAGCAAAGAAAGTTGCAGGGAATTTTTCAGAAATAAGTTCTTCACAGTCTATTCTTTATATTTATATAGAATCATACTGCTTACTTATTCAATACTGGATAAATATATCACGAATAAGGAACTGTATAATCATGATACAAGATATAAGTTAATCTCCATAAAGGTACCTATAATACTAAATCAATAACAAAATATCCATATGTTGCTGGGGCCGATTATTACAACAAATTACCTGAACATTTAAAAATTCTCAAAGGAAATGTATTTAAAAATAAACTAAAAGGATATCTAATAATGAAAACTATGTACTCGATTGAAGATTTGTAAATCTGTATTGTCAATGTGTAATTTGTAAAAAATTGTAATTGTATTCATGACCTGGTCTACACCTATGTAAATTGGTATATGGACTTAAATAAACATTATTATAGATAAATGACGAAATGTTAAACTGACGCTTACTATCCCGCAAAAAATGCTCCAATAATATAGCAGAAAATTAAAGTACTGAGTGGCGGATAGGATTGTATAAATATTTCATGTTCACCCCAGGAACTCGATATGTAATCCCGGACGCAGACGGCATGTCACTTATGGGCAGAAGCTGGCGCGCAAATATGGGCCCATGAAATCATGGTCGTTTCTCCAAAGTGCCGAAGTACATCCCGGATTGAGCGTAAACTCGTCGCGTGTAATTGTAGTGCTGTGTCGAACAATCAGTGATGCCCACACGCAGCGAGAGTACAAAGGCAAAAATTTATCAGCTGCCAGTGACTAGGAACGTTATCTATTGTCTTCATTAGTGCTAATTAAATTCAGTCAAGTGAACTCCGTGGTACTTCTTTAATCCTTTATCCCAGAACCTGGATCTCCGAAGCTTATCTTTTTCTCATAGGCTGAGTCCATGCGCATATCTCCACTGAGAATCAACCTATCCAAGTCAAACAACAAACTAAATTATTACAAGGACATCACCCATTGACGGAGACAGCAGTCCCGATGAGAGGACCTCAGAACAGGTACGGTAACTTGGAGACTGCGTCATTATCTCAGCCGTACCTGCAGATAGGTACGCTCTGCGATGACCAGTACCCGTGAGAGGTACGAACGTGCGCAGCCAACCGTGCTCATCTCAGTGAGGCGTCAGAGAACCAGCCTCACGAACCAATAAGACCCGGACTGATTCAGGGGCTAGTATGGATAGTCTTTGGGAGGCATATTGTTTCAACCATTCATGTGACGCATACAGATTCTCCACCCCTTTCATCGCTCAGCTAGGCCTGGCACTTGTACATAGGGTAATACTAGCGTATCGGACTTCAGCTAAAGCCAATTAGAGGAAAGCTTGCCTAAGGCAGGCGCGGAGAACAAATGAGATTCTGCCAACATTTACGAATGGAAAACACTAAAAGTAACCAAAAGCATTGGCACTTTTTTTGGCACTCGACTGTACACGATTCTGTTTTAAATAGTAACTTTTTTGTCTGAGTTTTACGTACCTGTCTGCCTCTGTTCCATTAATGTCTCAATACGGTATTGTTTCTTAACCTGAATCTCACGAAAGATAGATCGTCGTATTCGTTTATTAGATGCCCTATTGCCTTTTGTTTTCTCAAACTCAAAAGCATGTTCTAAAGGATTCGTCGTCCCTATCGGCCAAATTTGTATGTATACCCAAACAGCCTTTTCCCTTTTATACTCCATTCTCGGAATAACGACTTATGCACGCAAGGATTCATGGAACAAGCTATTCCATGATTATTGTATTGATAATCCCTATTCCGGTGTAGTACAACTGACCCTAAGCAAAATGAGTACTTGTTTTCGATAAATAAGGCAGCTTCATTCTCATTGTGCAGAGAAACCTGAATAGCTTACAAAACAACATCAGCTGCAGGATACTGCATGTACCAAGCAATACACAACTCTCTTCACTCACCACAGAAGGGTTCGGTGTCTCGAGTGACGAGGTAGAGCACGCCCTGAGTCACTCCTCGCTGTCCAATCACACCACAAGAGGCTGGCTCTTCACTGCACGACCTGAAGCAATGTCCGTGTACAAAGTCTCTGGTGAAGTCCTTCAGACCCGGGCAGGAGAACCCCACAAACTGACAGTCCTTAGATCGAAGCACCTCCAGGAATATCCCCCACACTCGCTTGTGACTGCATACGGTCTTCGAGTTCACGTTGTTATCTGCAACATTCCAGTCACGTGCTAGTCATCAATCAGATCAAGTATTCCGGATTCTGGTCAACGTTAAGATGGTGTCTGAAAAATCTGTGGTAACCAATTAGTGCAATGCATATTTAAAGTTACTAAAAGTCCATAAATTTGCCAACATTTTCAAACAAGGATTTTAATGGTATTAAGGGCTGAAAATTTGACAAAAATGGCAAAATTTCACCTGTTTTTTCTGTAGCAAAAATTACTAGGTGGTTTGAAGTGCATATATGCGAAGTTTTAAAGCACTACATTGCCTGGAAGTTACTCTAATTACATCTTCATATTTAAAGGTCTGCGCTCCTTAAATGTCCCTGAGGAGGCGTAGCAGGTGATGAAATCGCTGAATGAAGCAAAAAGTCAGATTGTTTCCGTGAAGGTTAGTTTCTGATTGTCACTGAGCCACCGTGATCACTGTAACATAGTAACGGCAGCTCTGCCGGTAGATGTGTAACATCAAATTATACGTTGTTTCATATACATGAGCCAGAAACAAGTGTAAATAATGCCAATAATGAAAGGTTAGATGTGCAAAAATGTGGTGTACAAAAGAAAAATTGAAGGCAGAAACATTTGGAGGATAATTGTATGTACCTGTTGCAAACAATGAAGAATGTAAATATATATTGGTGGACACCAGCTTATTTTTATCATTGGTAAATGACCTGATGTGTAGTGACCACAATTAAAAGAGTTTGTATATAGGACTTGGCACTGAAAGGCTTAGCTTATGCCATAAATTAATTGATTTGCAGTCCTTGCAACGGGGAAAAAAAAGGATACAACTTACACATCTAAGCTGGACTCTTCTAGGAAGGTCTGTAAGTCATTTCTGGTTAACTGCAGCCAAACTTTTAAGCTAATTTTTCCTCACTTTAATTTTTGTTACACTTTTATTCATTAAAAACCAAATTACATCCACAAATTAGGTGCTAGAGGGCTGAATTGTTTACTGTACATTCTATAAAGCATAACAAAAAACAAAAACTGACACATAGTATTTAGAATTAACTTAGTTGTGTGTATGACTGCAAAAATTTTGAAATGTTTGATATGCCGAAAATATTTTTCTTTTAATTTCCCTTACAGTTAAGATATTACAAAACCCATGCGTCAAGCTTTTCTACATGAGTTTTGTAAAAACCATTTAAAACTTTTTTTTAAAAAAAAAAGTATGGAGTGAACTTCATTTTTAATTTTCAATGATTCAAAAACAGCTGACATACAAAAATGAAGCTCTGCCAAATAGTTCCACATAACACCCCAAATATGTGTACAAAAATTAAGTATGTAGCTTTAAAATTGTGCAAAATAGAAATGTCGCCCATCACCATCCTTAAACACTACAAACCCTCTACTCAAGTTCTAACTAGGTTTTATAGCTGTGCGACTTTTTAAAGTATATTATACGAGTATAGCGATTTAAATGTCTGCCTGTCCTATAAAAATGTATTAAAACGATAATTTGCCAACATTAAAGTGAACAAACCACAATCTTCAAATAAACTGCAGAACAACACTTTACATTAGCGTAACGTGAAATAAACAAAAATTGTAACGCTATGGTTTAAACGCCCTACTGTTGGAAATAAAACGAGGAGGTGGAAACATACACATTTTATAGAATAGTGCATTATAAATTACATTTAAGTTTGACAATGAAAACAACACATAATGTTAAAATGACGATTATATAGAAAACAAAAACACTCACCTAAACTGCCTTCTACGAGGACAATACTGAAAATTTTTAGAATGCCACGTTTTTAAAAACCATGAAATTTGTTCATATTTGACAGCTACTTTCTAATGTTTTGCTAGCTGACTGCCATGTAGTTGATTCGATTTACTCTTAATCGTTTGTTACTTATCGTCATTTAAAGATTTTGTGTTCACCCAAAAATCAATTTGACTAGAGAACATTTCCGGGCTATGATTTTTTAAAGATTTTAAATCGTCATTAACGCCTAAACAATGTGAAGATCGGCTTAGAAATCATTTGACGATGAAGCCCCATCTAAACCAACAATTTATAATTGGTACAGCGAATTTATGAGATCGGTTTTTTCCTAGTGATGAATTTCGTGAAGGACGCCTAAGAACTGCTGTTACTGATGAAAATATTGCCGCTGGTCGAGCAATGCTTGAAGAAGATCGACGGACTTATTGTGATTTATTCGGGCGACATTGGGTATTGGTGTGAATACATTCAAACATTTTACAACAGTTAGACTTGCGAAAATTTTGTTGTCACACATAAATCGACTCCCGATCAAAAACAAAAATTGCATTGATTGGTGCAAAAAGGCACTGGAAAAATCCCATGGCAGCACTTCAAATTTGGTTTGTAATATCGTTACTGGTGATTCATCCTGGATTTATTGATATGATCCCGAAAAGAAGAGTCAATCGGTTCAATGGACCTTTAGAACAGAACCACCGAAAACAAAAGTCCAACGAATTCGCAGTACTGGTAAGAAGATAGTTTATAATAAACAGATGTATTTTTGATGGTGATTTTATCATATGATGCTTGAAGGGAGTCGTTACATTTTAATTCACAATGGCGGTTGATGTTAACTGAGAAACATACACAAATTGTAATTTGAAATACTGACGACCACTATAATAGAGCATGAGTTTTTTAAAAAAACTGATTATGTGACAATTAGTAAAAGATCCTTTAAATTCATGCATAAAACAGGTTAATCAAGTAATATCAAAATCAATTATATCAGTTGATAAAAAACGACAGCTTAAAAGTAGCAATCCAACTTTATCTAAAATATACTGCTTACCAAAAGCTCAAAAAGCAGATAATAAATAGTATGCGACCAATCATCAATAATATAGGTTCGCCTAGCTATGGTTTAGCTAAATGGTTGACAAAAGAATTCACATCATTTTCATCATTAAGTATCAAGAACTCTGCAGAATTAATTAACAATATTCAGAACTTCACAATTAGTAAAGAAGATATACTAGTGTCCTTTGATGTTACATCCTTATTCACAAATGCACCGACAGATAGCATTCCAGGTTTGTTAAAAACTTGGCTAGTATCACTCAACATACAAGAGAATTATATTCAAGAAATGATTACGCTTAAAACCTGCTGTATTAACCAAAATTATTTTACCTTTAATAAGAATTTCTACAAGCAAACACATGGTCTGGCAATGGGTAACCCACTATCTCCTCTTCTTGCAGACCTTTATATCAGCTCCTTGGAAAAAGCAGTTACTACTTTATACCCACATAATTTCAAGACTTAGCACAGATATGTAGATGACATTTTTGCTATTATTCCTGAAGAATGTACAAATTTAGCACTGGATATTTTTAATAAACAGGACATACACATAAAATTTACTATGGCAATAGAAACAAATAATACATTACCCTTTTGGATGTACTTGTAAAAATAAAAGATAACAACATAAAGTCTGGTATTTACAGAAAATCTAAATATGTGGATAATTATATAAAAATATTTTAATAATCCTACTTCACATCAATATGCTGTCTTCAGAAGTTTGATCTATAGATTGATTAATGTGCCTTTGGAAAAAGAAGACTGTCACTGAATTAAATTATATCAAGAATGTAGCTATTGAAAATGGCTTCAAACCTCAACTTATTAATAATTTAATTAAGAGATACAAACATGATGATGAGATGGAGTTTAAGGGCATTAAACATCTAAGGTTATCAGCGCCCTTACAATTTATAAAATTTAAAATTCAAAAACTAAAATACGGGACACACAAACCCGCTTGGTCCAAAACATAAAAAACAAAACACCAAATTCTAAAAACTACCACACCAAAATCATGGTCAATAAAAGGGTAAAACGATGTGTCAAGTACTGTAGAACGCAAACGACATGAGCGCCATATGTCTGCGGAGGAGAACAGCCCCCATTAAAACAGACTATATAAAATCACGATTCTAAAAGGCGCTCAGCGCATCAAATGCACCGACTAAAACCACTGTCACTAATAAAACGTAAAACACATTCTACAGCATGTGCGTCGTCTGCCAAAACGTTGGCTACACCAACAGGCAGACCCACACGAACACGCAATGGAGCTAAAACTTGACACTCTGTTAAAATAAGACGCACCGTTAAGGGCGCATCACACTGCTCACAGAGTGGTACGGGGTCACCACTGAGCAGGTAGATATGACTAAAAAGGCAATGTCCGATTCGTAAACGAGCTAAAAGTACCTCTTACCGACAAGAGGTACCGCAGACTAACGGGAGAGGTTTAACGTCCCGCAACTTGTTCCCCCGGAGGGCAGCCCACTCATCGCACCAAAGCGACAAGACACCGCGACGTAAAATAACATATAAATCTGACGAGGGAGCAACAAAGGTAAAAAATCTGGGTGACAAAATCGCCGATTTGGCAGCGGTGTCGGCAGACTCGTTGCCTAAGATGCCCACATGACCCGGAATCCACACGAACGAGACGCTGCTGCCAGAAGCACCAAGCGAGTGGAGCAGGTCATGTATGCGCTGTACGAGGGGATGGTAATGGTACAGCGCGTTAATACTCTGAGGGGCACTCAGAGAGTCCGTACAAAACAACACAGTGCCGTAGGTCTTGCCGCTGAATGTATAAAACGGATTGATAAATACTAAAATGTTCGGCGGTAAAAATCGAGAATTGTCACGGTAAACGGAAGGTAAAACTATGCCGACCATAAATAAAGGCACACCCTACTCCAATATCAGTATTAGACCCATCAGTATATAAAAAATGACATTCTCCGAACTGCGCCAGAAGCTCTAAAAAGGCGGATCTAAGGACGGAAGAAGGGGTCTCATTCTTTGGCATCCACGTTAACTCAATGTGACAGTGGGGCTCGGCGCGCAACCAAGGAGGAAACCGCGATTCCCCCTGGGAAGGGCTGGCGCTGGCGTAACGTCCAAATGCCGAAAAATCTGTCGAAATCGAACCCCTGGAGGGCGCAATGCAGAGAAGCTAACTAGATATTGCCGATCAAGTGAATCCTCGAAAAATAACTTGAAGGACGGGTGGTCAGGCAAGCTAGAGAGACCACAGGCATAGCTGCACAAAAGCATCTCACGTCTGAAGGACAGCGGAGGCTCTGCAGCTTCAGCGTACAGACTGGGTACATGGCTAGTTGGAAAGGTCGCTGTAGCGACTCTTATGCCACGATGGCGAACGGCATTCAAGCGACGTAACACTGATGGACGTGCCGATGAATACACAATGCACCCGTAATCAAGCTTGGATCGGACCAAGGAGCGTAAAAGACACAAAAGGATGGTCCGATCAGCTCCCCAGGATGTGCCACTTAAAACACATAAAAGATTAAGACAACGGTAACACTTTGCTTTTAAAATAGAAATGTGCGAAGTCTGGCTCAGCTTTCGATCAAAGAGCAACCCCAAAAATTTCACATCGTCTGCAAATGGAAGCATCTTCGACCCAAGATGCAGAGGGTCGTGAGGGCGAAGCTTGGTCTCCTGCAAACACACGACCATAGGTGAATGGGAACGCAATAAAAGTTGCAGTTCCGCCCAATGCGATCGAACACCACGTAAATTCCAGGTCAGGATAGCCATGAATAAAAGGGATAAACTGTCTACTTAGAAGGGCGGCTTAAAATAACCTTGTGTTTAACCTTTGGGCTCGGGCTTTTGGCATGGAGTTGGTCAGACTCCATAGGCTCCTCGAAGGGAGGGTCCACGCGCTCAGTGCCAGAAACCGATTCAAGCGCTGAGAACCGGTTCTGGGTGGCAATGGGTGAAGTCGGCCGGTGAGCGCGGCTTGTCCCAGGAACATCCTGGGACTGCGACCTCCGAGGAGAAGGTGAACTTTTCTTACCGCGCCCACGCGGAGCGTCTTGAAAATCTTCCTTAGCAAGTTTCTGCTTCGACTTATCAGTGCCTTGTAACTTCAGCCCCTTAGGACCAGCTTTGAAAAGCTTGATGACAGTGCCAGAGATGGATGGCCGGATGGTAGTCGCGGTCAAGGCAGTCATTGTTCAGGTCTGTGTTTCGGCATCCTTCCGGGGTACTGGAGAGGCAACAACAGAGCTGAACGTACCCGATCGCAGGAGAGCAGGTTGGCGCGCATGGAAACGCCTGAGGGCTTTGTCAAAGGACGAGTTTCTCCTTTACCCGCATCTCCTGGATCGCCTTCTCGTCCAAGTACCGTGGACAGTCGGAAAATGACGGAGAATGAGACCCTTTACAATTAACGTAGACGACTCCTGATGAACAGGTACCATTGTGAGAGGGTTCATTACAAGAGGCACAGATGGAAACGGCACTCTTGCAATAGACTTGCGTATGCCCAAAACGTTGGCATTTACAACAACGCAGAGGTCTAGGAATACAGGTCCTCGCCGCAATTCGTTCGTACCCTGCTGAAATACTCATGGGCACTTCGACGCCATCGAAAGTGAGAATCAGGGTACGAGTGGGTACAAACACTCCGTCGCGTTTAGCCTGCACTCGATGAACTGCCGTTACCTTTTGGTCGGAAGGATATTCGACCAGTTCTTCGTCCGACATACCATCGAGGCTATGGGTGGTGCGACGCCTCGACAGGAATTCAAGGTGCGGTGCTTCTCAACACGGATGGGATAACCGTGGGCGCAATATGGACTTACTGTGTACTAACAATGAACCATTACGAAGGCGAGTGCTTCTCAACACGGAGGGGATAGCCGTGGAGAAGTGTGGGCGCAACATGGACTTACTTTTGTACTAACAATGAACCATTACGAAGGCGAGTGCAGGATTGAACCGCACCAACAGTAGCGTCAATGCCCTTCTGGATAATAAAACGGTTCACCTTCTCGAAAGTGTGACCTTCCTCTGTTCACGTAATGACTAAGTAACAACCAGATGTCGGTAGTGCTACTTCTGTTACAAGAACTTTTCGGCGCTTGTTCGAAATAATGGAGAAAGGCAGCTCCATAGCGAAAGAAACCCTCCACCATTGCAACCGTCTCCGACCTCGGCTCTAACTTCTCGGGCGTTACCCCGTCTTGGGTGAGTGGCCTATCTATACCAGTCTCACACCAGGGTCACACCTCCCAGAACATAAAGGGACCCAATGACCGTGGGAGGTCAGCAGATCATGCAATATCCCCCCGAGGGACTGCAGTTGAACAGCGGATACAAACACACACCCTACATGACGACCCCGGGGTGATGATGATGATATGCGGTTTAAGGGCGCTAAACTGCTGAGGTCATAAGCGCCCTTACAATGTATAAAATATAAGGTCAAAATATAAAAGACAGGTAAAAGAACCGCATAATTAAAAAACGGGACACAAACCCGCGATGTCAAAAAGCTAAAAATAACAATGATATAACAAGAACAATAACGATAACAACAATAATAACAATAACAACAATAATAACAATACAAATATCTGAAAAACCAACACACTAAAAGCATAGTCAATAAAAGATTAAAACGTGTCAAGAACTGTAGAATGTCAGGGACACGAGCGCCAATGTCCATTGGGGAGGAGATGCCCCATTAAAAAACAAGAGAAAAGTACATAGCCAAAAGACGCTCAGCGCATCAAATGCGTCTGGTAAATCCAATGTCAGTGATAAAACGTAAAAGACACTCTACAGCACGCGCGTCGTCTGCCAGAACGTTGGCTAGGCCAACAGGCAGACCAACACGGACGCGCAAAGGAGCTAAAACTTGACACTCTGCTAAAATGTGACGCACCGTTAAGGGCGCACCACACTGCCCACTGAGTCACCACTCAGCAAATACTTATGACTAAAAATGCAATGTCCGATACGAAGGCGTGTTAAAATTACCTCTTCCCGACGAGAAGCACGGGAAGAGGTAGCCCAGACTAACGGGAGAGGCTTAACCTCCCGCAACTTGTCCCCCGGAGGGCCGTCCACGCATGGCTCCAAAGCGAGAGGATGCGGCGACGTAAAACAATAAACAAATCTGACGAGGGAACACAGGTAAAACGTCTGGGTGATAAAATCGCCGACTTGGCAGCGACATCGGCACTCATTACCTGAGATACCCACATGACCTGATGATGATGATGATGATGATATGCGGCTTAAGGGCGCTAAACTGCTGAGGTCATCAGCGCCCTTACAAGGTATAAAATATAAAGTCAAAAAATGAAAGACAGGTAAAAAACCGCATAATTAAAAAAAACACAAACCCGCGTTGTCAAAAAGCTAAAAATATAACAATAACAAATATAACAATAACAATAATAACAATAACAACAATAACAATAAAAACAATAATAACAATAACAACAATAATAAGAACAAGACAAAGATCTGAAAAACAACACACTAAAAGCATAGGCAGTAAAGGATTAAAACGTGTCAGGAACTGTAGAATGCGAGGGACATGAGCGTCATATGTCCACTGGGGATAAGAGTTCCCATAAAAAACCGACAGGATAAAAGTACGAAGCTAACAGACGCTCAACGCATTAAATGCGGAGATTAAAATCACTGTCATGAATAAAACGTAAAACACATTCCACAGCATGCGTGTCGTCTGCCAAAACGTTGGCTAGGCCAACAGGCAGACCCACACGAGCACGCAATGCAGCTAAAACCTGACACTCTGTTAAAATGTGACGCACCGTTAAGGGCACGTCACACTGCCCACAGAGTGGCGCGGGGTCACCACTCAGCAAATACTTATGACTAAAAATGCAATGTCCGATACGAAGGCGTGTTAAAATTACCTCTTCCCGACGAGAAGCACGGGAAGAGGTAGCCCAGACTAACGGGAGAGGCTTAACCTCCCGCAACTTGTTCCCCCGGAGGGCCGTCCACTCATCGCTCCAAAGCGAAAGGATGCGGCGACGTAAAACAATAAACAAATCTGACGAGGGAACAACAGAGGTAAAACGTCTGGGTGATAAAATCGCCGACTTGGCAGCGACATCGGCAGACTCATTACCTGAGATGCCCACATGACCTGGAATCCACAAGAAGGAGACGCTTATGCCAGAGACATCAAGCGAGTGGAGCAGGTCATGAATGCGCTGTACGAGCGGGTGGTAACTGTACAGCGAGCTAATACTTTGAAGAGCACTCAGGGAGTCGGAACAAATAAAACAGTGCCGTATGTCGTGCCGCTGAATATATAAAAGAGACTGATAAATGCTAAAAAGTTCGGCGGTAAAAATCGAACATTGCTCTGGTAAACGAAAGGTAAAACTATTTCCACCACAAAAAAGGCACATCCTACTCCAGCATCAGTCTTAGATCCATCAGTAAAGATAAAAGGCAAGTCCCCGAATTGCGACTGAAGTTCTAAAAACGCTGATCTAAAGACTGAAGAAGGGGTCTCATTCTTCGGCATTGACGATAACCCAAGGTGACAGAGGGCCTCAGCGCGCGACCATGGAGGAAAACGCGTTTCCCCCCTTGGAAGGGCCGGCGCTGGCGTAACGTCCAAATGCCGAAGGAGCAGTCGAAATCGAACCCCTGGAGGGAGCAATGCAGAGGAGCTAACTAAATATTGCCGGTCAAGTGAATCCTCGAAAAATGCCGCGAAAGACGGGTGGTTAGGCAAGCTTGAGAGCCGACAAGCATAGCTACATAAGAGCAGCTCACGCCTGAAAGACAGCGGAGGCTCTGCAGCCTCAGCGTAAAGACTGGGCACGGGGCTAGTTGGAAAGGCCCCTGTAGCGACTCTAATACCACGATGATGAATGGGATTCAAACGACGTAACACAGATGGACGTGCCGACGAATAAACTATACACCCGTAATCAAGTTTGGATCGGACCAAAGAGCGATAAAGGCGAAGAAGGACGGTCCGATCAGCTCCCCAGGATGTGCCACTTAAAACACGTAAAAGATTAAGAGAACGGTCACACTTTGCTTTTAAAAAGGAAACGTGCGAGGTCCAACACAACTTCCTGTCAAAAATCAACCCCAAAAATTTCGCCTCGTCTGCAAACGGAAGTATCCCTGGCCCAAGATGGAGAGAGGGCGGAGGGAAATACTTCCGGCGCCAGAAGTTGATGCAGACGGATTTCTCGGCGGAGAAATTAAAGCCGTTGGCGTTACTCCAGGCGTAGAGACGGTCGATACAGCTCTGGAGACGGCGTTCGAGTAGACAGGTCCGCCGTGAACTGCAATAAATAGCGAAATCGTCAACAAAAAGGGACGATGAAATGCCAGGTGGAATACAATCAACAATGGGGTTGATAGCAATCGCAAAAAGTGTGACACTGAGTACAGAGCCCTGCGGTACTCCGTTCTCTTGAATAAAACGACGAGATAAAACCGAGCCCACACATACACGAAAGACGCGGTCCGTCATAAACTCCCGAAGAAATATGGGAAGACGACCGCGGATATTCCAATCGTGAAGTGTACGTAAAATGCCGCCCCTCCAACAAGTGTCATAAGCTTTCTCCAGGTCAAAAAATACAGCCACGGTTTGACACTTTCTCAGAAATCCATTCATAATATGCGTCGACAAGGACACCAGATGGTCGACGGTAGAGCGATAGCGACGAAACCCGCACTGAGCGTTCGCTAGAAGTTTCTGAGACTCAAGCCACCATGTCAACCGCCCGTTGATCATGCGCTCCATCACCTTACAAATACAACTGGTGAGGGAGATAGGGCGGTAGCTGGAAGGTAGTTGGCGATCCTTCCCAGGCTTAAGTATAGGGACAATGGTGGCTTCGCGCCAAACGGAAGGAAAAATGCCGTCTTGCCAAATACGGTTATAGACCTGTAAGAGAAATAGTTTACTGTCGGTTGAAAGGTTCTTTAACATCAGGACATGAATGCCGTCCGGCCCGGGAGCGGAGTGCCGAGAGCAATGAAGAGCGTGCTCCAGCTCCCTCATTGTGAATAGTTCGTTATAGCATTCATCATTAGCAGACCGAAAAGTATATGATGCGGAATCCTGCCGGTGTTTAATAGAGCGAAAGCCGGCGGAATAATGGTCTGAACTGGAAACCGCCTCAAAGGCAGAACCCAGAGTGTTAGCGATGGCAGCCGGATCCACTATGGTGGCATTAGAAACCTGAAGGCCAGAAACAGTACAATGTGACACTTTACCTGAGAAGCGACGAAGTTTATCCCAAACAACGGATGAAGGCGTAAAACGATTAAAAGACTCGACAAAACGAGCCCAAGATGCCTTCTTGCTATCCTGAATAATGCGACGAGCCCTGGCGCGCGATTGTTTAAAAGTCACCAAATTATCAAGTGTAGGGTGGCGCCGAAACACCCTAAGTGCAGTCCTACGGGCACGAACGGCGTTCCGACAATCCTCGTTCCACCACGGAACAGGTGGCCGCCGAGGTTGGGAGGATGAACGGGGTATTGCGCGTTCGGCGGCAGAGAAAATAATAGACGTAAGGTGCTGCACTAGTTGGTGAATGTCGGAGAAGGGCTGGTCGTCAAAATGCACGAGGCTGGAATACAAGCTCCAGTCGGCTTTTGCGAATATCCAGGTAGGTACTCTGGAATGCTGTACGTGGTGCGACAGAAGAGAAACGATGCAGGGGTAATGGTCGCTGGAGTAGGTGTCAGCGACGACGTTCCACTGAAGACGACGTGCAAGCTGGAGTGATCAGATGGCAAGGTCCAGGTGAGAAAATGTACCAGAAGAATCAGAAATGAAAGTAGGTGCACCTGTATTGAGGATGGAAAGAGTGAACTGATAAAAAATGTCGGAAAGAAGAGTTCCCCTCGCACAAGCCCTTGGCGAACCCCATAGTGGGTGATGGGCATTAAAATCTCCCAACAGAAGAAATGGTGTTGGGAGAGCGGACAGGAGAGATCGAATGTCCGCGGGAGCGAGGGGAGACGATGGAGGTGTATACACAGAACAAACAGAAAAGAAAAAACCGGGTAACTGCAGTCTAATGGCAACAGCTTGCAAGTCGGACGTAAGTGTGATAGTTTGAAAATGAACGTCATTACGCACCAAAATCATGACACCACCATGAGCAGGAGTACCCTCCTCCGGTTCAAGGTCGTAGCGAACCGGAGTGTATCCTCGGAGATCAAAAGGATCGTGAGGGCGAAGCTTAGTCTCCTGCAAACATACGACCATAGGCGAATGGGAACGCAATAAAAGTTGCAGTTCCGCCCTATGCGATCGTACACCACGTACATTCCAGGTCAGGATAGCCATTAAGAATAAGGGGATAAACTGTCTATTTAGAAGGGCGGCTTAAAATTACCTTTTGTTTAACCTTTGGGCTCGGGCTTTTTGTATGGAGTTGGTCAGACTCCATAGCTTCCTCGGAGGGAGGGCCCACGCGCTCAGTGCCAGAAACCGATTCAAGCGCCGTGAATCGGTTCTGGGTGGCGATGGGTGAAGGGTGCCGCTGAGCGCGGCTTGTCCCAGGACCATCCTGGGACAGCGACCTCCGAGGAGGAGAAGGTGAACCTTTGTTACCGCGCGCACGCGGAGGGTCTTTTAAAAAATCTTCCCTACGAAGTTTCTGCTTGGGCTTCTTTTCAACGGCTTGCGACTTCATTGACTTGGGACCAGGTTTATACGCTTGGTAACTGTAGCCTTAATAGACGGCCGGATGGTAGTGGCGGTTAATCCAGTCAAGGTCCAGGTCTGAGTTTCGGCATCTACTCGTGGTACTGGCGAGGCAACAACAGAACTAAATGTGCCAGATCGCAGGAGTGAAGGTTGGCGCGCATGGAAACGCCTCCGGGCTTCAGCGAAGGAGAGTTTTTCCTTTACCCGGATCTCCTGGATCGCCTTCTCGTCCAAATACCGCGGACAGTCGGCAAACGAAGCAGAATGTGACCCTTTACAATTAACGCAGACGGGGGCTGTTGAACAGGTACCTTCGTGTGAGGGCTGGCTACATGTTGCACAGATGTTAACGGCACTCTTACAGGAGACTTGCGTATGCCCAAAACGTTGGCATTTAAAACAACGCAGAGGTCTAGGAATATAAGGCCTCACAGAAATCCGTTCGTACCCTGCGGAAATGCTCGTGGGCAGATCGACGCCATCAAACGTAATAAACAGGGTACGAGTGGGTACCAATACGCCGTCGCGTTTGGCCTGCACTCGATGGACCGCTGTCACCTTCTGGTCTGCAAGATATTCTACCAGGTCCTCGGCCGATATACCATCGAGGCTATGGGTGGTAATAACGCCTCGACAGGAGTTCAATGTGCGGTGCTTCTCCACACGGATGGGATAGCCGTGGAGAAGCGTAGCGCGCAACAAGGTCTTACTTTGCTGATCGGATTTCGTTTGGGCTAATAAGGAACCATTCCGTAGACGAGTGCAGGACTGAACCGCACCAGCAATTGCATCAATGCCCTTTTGAATGATGAAAGGGTTCACCTTCTCAAAGCTTTGTCCTTCTTCGGTTCGTGAAATGACCAAGTAACAACCAGTTGTCGGTGGTGTCACTTCTGTTACTAAAACTTTTCGGCGCTTGTTAGTATTAATGGAGGAAGGGTGCTCCATAGCGAAAGAAATCCTCCACCATTGCAACCGTCTCCGACCTCGGGCTCTGACTTCTCGGGCGTTACCCCGGCTTGGGTGAGTGGCCTATCTATACCAGACTCACCCCAGGGTCACACCTCCCAGAACATAGACAGAGGGACCCAATCGCCGTCAGAAGTCAGCAGCTCATGCAATGGCCCCCCCGCGGGACTGCAGTTGAACAGCGGATACGAACACAAACCCTACATGACGACCCCGGGTGGTGGGGATGACGCCATTACCCACTCACCCAGCTGCGCACGCGGTGCGCGGGTATCCGTCAGGCTGTGTCCACGGAGGATTTAAATAAAAAGTTAAAAGAAACTAAAACTGTGTGGGCGTTTCGCACGCAAGGTAGGCCGGCGGGGAAGAAAAAGAGATATGCGAATGTTGTGGTGCGAAATGGCCGGAAAGTGATAAGGGAAGAAAGAAACGATGGTGAGGTGCGGTATGAATGGAATGCAAAGAACGCACGAGAGCCTACCTTGGGTCCACCGGTCACTTGAAGAACCCACCTCGACCGGATGGGGGTGAGGGGATGAATATGGCGATGATTGGCTCGGGAACCCCCGGGTGCGCCAAAAACCCGTACTCACATAAGGTGAGCCCCTGAGGGGCACATGACCTGGAATCCACAAGAAGGAGACGCTGATGCCAGAGACATCAAGCGAGTGGAGCAGGTCATGAATGCGCTGTACGAGCGGGTGGTAACTGTACAGCGAGCTAATACTTTGAAGAGCACTCAGGGAGTCGGAACAAATAAAACAGTGCCGTAAGTCGTGCCGCTGAATATATAAAAGAGACTGATAAATGCTAAAAAGTTCGGCGGTAAAAATCGAACATTGCTCTGGTAAACGAAAGGTAAAACTATTTCCACCACAAAAAAAGGCACATCCTACTCCAGCATCAGTCTTAGATCCATCAGTAAAGATAAAAGGCAAGTCCCCGAAATGCGACTGAAGTTCTAAAAACGCTGATCTAAAGACTGAAGAAGGGGTCTCATTCTTCGGCATTGACGATAACCCAAGGTGACAGAGGGCCTCAGCGCGCGACCATGGAGGAAAACGCGTTTCCCCCTTGGAAGGGCCGGCGCTGGCGTAACGTCCAAATGCCGAAGTAGCAGTCGAAATCGAACCCCTGGAGGGAGCAATGCAGAGGAGCTAACTAAATATTGCCCGTCAAGGGAATCCTCGAAAAATGCCGCGAAAGACGGGTGGTCAGGCAAGCTTGAGAGTCGACAGGCATAGCTGCACAAGAGCATCTCACGCCTGGAGGACAGCGGAGTCTCTGCAGCTTCAGCATAAAGACTGGGCTCGGGGCTAGTTGAAAAGGCCCCTGTAGCGACTCTAAGAGCACGATGATGAATGGGATTCAAACGACGTAACACAGATGGACGTGCCGACGAATAAACAAAACACCCGTAATCAAGTTTGGATCGGACCAAAGAGCGATAAAGGCGAAGAAGGACGGTCCGATCAGCTCCCCGGGATGTGCCACTTAAAACACGTAAAAGATTAAGAGAACGGTCACACTTTGCTTTAAAAAGGAAACGTGCGAGATCCAACACAACTTCCTATCAAAAATCAACCCCAAAAATTTCGCCTCGTCTGCAAACGGAAGTATCCCTGGCCCAAGATGGAGAGAGGGCGGAGGGAAATACTTCCGGCGCCAGAAGTTGATGCAGACGGATTTCTCGGCGGAGAAATTAAAGCCGTTGGCGTTACTCCAGGCGTAGAGACGGTCGATACAGCTCTGGAGACGGCGTTCGAGTAGACAGGTCCGCCGTGAACTGCAATAAATAGCGAAATCGTCAACAAAAAGGGACGATGAAATGCCAGGTGGAATACAATCAACAATGGGGTTGATAGCAATCGCAAAAAGTGCGACACTGAGTACAGAGCCCTGCGGTACTCCGTTCTCTTGAATAAAACGACGAGATAAAACCGAGCCCACACGCACACGAAAGACGCGGTCCGTCATGAACTCCCGAAGAAATATGGGAAGACGACCGCGGATATTCCAATCGTGAAGTGTACGTAAAATGCCGCCCCTCCAACAAGTGTCATAAGCCTTCTCCAGGTCAAAAAATACAGCCACGGTTTGACACTTTCTCAGAAATCCATTCATAATATGCGTCGACAAGGACACCAGATGGTCGACGGTAGAGCGATAGCGACGAAACCCACACTGAGCGTTCGCTAGAAGTTTCTGAGACTCAAGCCACCATGTCAACCGCCCGTTGATCATGCGCTCCATCACCTTGCAAATGCAACTGGTGAGGGAGATAGGGCGGTAGCTGGAAGGTAGTTGGCGATCCTTCCCAGGCTTAAGTATAGGGACAATAGTGGCTTCGCGCCAAACGGAAGGAAAAGTGCCGTCTTGCCAAATACGGTTATAGACCTGTAAGAGAAAAAGTTTACTGTCGGCTGAAAGGTTCTTTAACATCAGGACGTGAATGCCGTCCGGCCCAGGAGCGGAGTGCCGAGAGCAATGAAGAGCGTGCTCCAGCTCCCTCATTGTGAATAGTTCGTTATAGCATTCATCATTAGCAGACCGAAAAGTATATGATGCGGAATCCAGCCGGTCTTTAATAGAGCGAAAGCCGGCGGAATAATGGTCTGAACTGGAAACCGCCTCAAAGGCAGCACCCAGAGTGTTAGCGATGGCTGCCGGATCCACTACGGTGGCATTAGAAACCTGAAGGCCAGAAACAGTACAATGTGACACTTTACTTGAGAAGCGACGAAGTTTATCCCAAACAACGGATGAAGGGGTAAAACGATTAAAAGACTCGACAAAACGAGCCCAAGATGCCTTCTTGCTATCCTGAATAATGGACGAGCCCTGGCGCGCGATTGTTAAAAAGTCACCAAATTATCAAGTGTAGGGTGTCGCCGAAACACCCTAAGTGCAGTCCTACGGGCACGAACGGCGTCCCGACAATCCTCGTTCCACCACGGAACAGGTGGCCGCCGAGGTTGGGAGGATGAACGGGGTATTGCGCGTTCGGCGGCAGAGAAAATAATAGACGTAAGGTGCTGCACTAGTTGGTTAATGTCGGAGAAGGGCTGGTCGTCAAAATGCACGAGGCTGGAATACAAGCTCCAGTCGGCTTTTGCGAATATCCAGGTAGGTACTCTGGAATGCTGTACGTGGTGCGACAGAAGAGAAACGATGCAGGGGTAATGCTCGCTGGAGTAGGTGTCAGCGACGTCGTTCCACTGAAGACGATGAGCAAGCTGGAGTGAGCAAATGGCAAGGTCCAGGTGAGAGAATGTACCAGAAGAATCAGAAATAAAAGTAGGTGCACCTGTATTGAGGATGGAAAGATTGAACTGATAAAAAGTGTCGGAAAGAAGAGTTCCCCTCGCACAAGCCCTTGGCGAACCCCATAGTGGGTGATGGGCATTAAAATCTCCCAACAGAAGAAATGGTGTTGGGAGAGCGGACAGGAGGGCTCGAATGTCCGCGGGAGCGAGGGGAGACGATGGAGGTGAATACACAGATCAAACAGAAAACAAAAGACCGGGTAACTGCAGTCTAATGGCAACAGCTTCCAAGTCGGACGTAAGTGTGATAGTTTGAAAATGAACGTCATTACGCACCAAAATCATGACACCACCATGAGCAGGAGTACCCTCCTCCGGTTCAAGGTCGTAGCGAACCGGAGTATATTCTCGGAGATCAAAAGGATCGTGAGGGCGAAGCTTAGTCTCCTGCAAACATACGACCATAGGCGAATGGGAACGCAATAAAAGTTGCAGTTCCGCCCTATGCGATCGTACACCACGTACATTCCAGGTCAGGATAGCCATGAATAAAAGGGGATAAACTGTCTATTTAGAAGGGCGGCTTAAAGCTACCTTTTGTTTAACCTTTGGGCTCAGGCTTTTTGTATGGAGTTGGTCAGAATGCATATCTTCCTCGGAGGGAGGGCCCACGCGCTCAGTGCCAGAAACCGATTCAAGCGCCGTGAATCGGTTCTGGGTGGCGGTGGGTGAGGGGTGCCGCTGAGCGCGGCTTGTCCCAGGACCGTCCTGGGACAGCGACCTCCGAGGAGAAGGTGAACTTTTGTTACCGCACGCACGCGGAGGGTCTTTCAAAAAATCTTCCCTACGTAGTTTCTGCTTGGGCTTCTTTTCAACGGCTTGCGACTTCATTGACTTGGGAGCAGGTTTATACGGTTTAGTAACTGTAGCCTTAATAGACGGCCGGATGGTAGTGGCGGTTAATCCAGTCATGGTCCAGGTCTGAGTTTCGGCATCTACTCGTGGTACTGGCGAGGCAACAACAGAACTAAATGTGCCAGTGGGCAGGAGTGAAGGTTGGCGCGCATGGTAACGCCTCCGGGCTTCAGCGAAGGAGAGTTTTTCCTTTCCCCGTATCTCCTGGATCGCCTTCTCGTCCAAGTACCACGGACAGTCGGCAAACGAAGCAGAATGAGACCCTTTACAGTTAACGCAGACGGGGGCTGTTGAACAGGTACCTTCGTGTGAGGGCTGGCTACATGTTGCACAGATGTTAACGGCACTCTTACACGAGACTTGCGTATGCCCAAAACGTTGGCATTTAAAACAACGCAGAGGTCTAGGAATATAAGGCCTCACAGAAATCCGTTCGTACCCTGCGGAAATGCTCGTGGGCAGATCGACGCCATCAAATGTAATAAACAGGGTACGAGTGGGTACCAATACGCCGTCGCGTTTGGCCTGCACTCGATGAACCGCTGTCACCCTCTGGTCTGCAAGATATTCCACCAGGTCTTCGTCAGAGATACCATCGAGGCTATGCGTGGTGACAACGCCTCTACAAGAATTCAAGGTGCGGTGCTTCTCAACACGGATAGGATAACCGTGGAGAAGCGTGGCGCTCAACAAGGACTTACTTTGTGCCTCGGATTTGCTTTGAACTAATAACGAACCATTACGAAGCCGAGTGCAGGAAAGAACCGGACCAGCAATTGAGTCAATGCCCTTCTGGATAATAAAAGGGTTCACCTTCTCGAATGATTGTCCTTCCTCTGTACGGGTAATCACTAAGTAACAACCAGCTGTTGGCGGTGCTACTTCTGTTACTAAAGTTTTACGGCGCTTGTTGTTTATAATGGAGAAAGGGTGCTCCATAGCGAAAAAAATCCTCCATTATTGCAACCGTCTCCGACCTCGGGCTCTGACTTCTCGGGCGTTACCCCGGCTTGGGTGAGTGGCCTATCTATACCAGACTCACCCCAGGGTCACACCTCCCAGAACATAGACAGAGGGACCCAATCGCCGTCAGAAGTCAGCAGCTCATGCAATGGCCCCCCCGTGGGACTGCAGTTGAACAGCGGATACGAACACAAACCCTACATGACGACCCCGGGTGGTGGGGATGACGCCATTACCCACTCACCCAGCTGCGCGGGTATCCGTCAGGCTGTGTCCACGGAGGATTTAAATAAAAAGATAAAAGAAACTAAAACTCTGTGGGCGTTTCGCACGCAAGGTAGGTCGGCGGGGAAGAAAAAGAGATATGCGAATGTCGTGGTGCGAAATGGCCGGAAAGTGATAAGGGAAGAAAGAAACGATGGTGAGGTGCGGTATGGATGGAATGCAAAGAACGCACGAGAGCCTACCTTGGGTCCACCGGTCACTTGAAGAACCCACCTCGACCGGATGGGGGTGAGGGGATGAATGTGGCGGTGATTGGCTCGGGAACCCCCGGGTGCGCCAAAACCCGTACTCACATAAGGTGAGCCCCTGAGGGGGTAAAGAGTTAGGTGAAAGCAGTGATGAGTATGAAGCATGGGTTAAGAATCACAAAGAAAATGGTACATGTGAGGCAAATTACACAGGATCTTCTGGATCTATGGAAGCAGCTGCTGCCAAAGACATCTGGCAAAGATCCATTGTACTGTGTAATATGCGTTACACTACTATTGTTTGTGATGGTGATTCAAAGACCCACCTGCTTCTTCAATCCTTATCAATGTATGGCCCAGATATTCAGATTACTAAAGATGAATGTTTGAACCAATTGCTAAGCGTTTGGGAACAGTCCTTAGACATGCAGTGAAAGAATCAAAATTGAAAGGTAAAGTTCTCACAGGCAAGAAACCAGGCAGTTTGCAAGCTGAAAGCATTGTAAAGCTTCAAAATTATTACAGAAGTGCAATTAAAAACAATGTTCCAAATGTAGATCAGATGAAATCTGCAATATTTGCAACTCTCTATCACTGCATGTCAACTGATGAGAAGCCACAGTACTTTAAACGTCCTGGAGGTGAGTCATCTTGGTGCTTTTATAATCGCGCCGTTGCTAAAAATGAGGAACCCCCTAAACATGAAGGGAACACGAGAACATTTCTTTCATCCAGTGTAGTCAATGCAATTATGCCAATGTATCAGAGATTAGCCAGTACTAATTTATTAGGGAGGTGTACAAAAGGAAAAACCCAAAATGCAAATGAGAGTTTACATAGTTTAATATGGAGTAAATGTCCCAAAGAAGTTTTTGTTTCTAGAAAGAAATTAGAAATTGCTGTGACTTCAGCTACCAGTGAATTCAATATGGGTTGTGAGAGTACTCTGTATGCAAAGGAAAGGGTCACAGCTAGTAAAGTAAGTCCAGTCAGCAGAAGAATTAGTAGTGTCAGGGATAGACGAAGATTAAAGCAGAGTGCACTAAGTTCATTAAGTACATTCAAATCAGCAAAGAAACAGTTAAGAGTAGTAAAACTTAAAGAAGAGGAAGCTAAACAGTTGTCTGAAGGACCTTCATATGGTTCAGGGGAATTCTAAATCCATACTTATATGTTGTTATACATTCAAAATTTTAAAGTCATTTTTCTTCGTTTTCTGTTTTTCTACATTTTTTAATGATCAAAATGCTCCTTGCAATGCAATTTTTAATAGATTTCTTTGAAATTTTGCACACATATTCTTAGATATCTGTTTCATAAAACTTGGTATTTTAAATGATAAAGACGGAGCAGTTTAATTGTTATTGAATTTTTATTTTGAAAATTATTAATAATTTGGAAACAAATGGTCATTTATGCATTCAATCATTTTTTTTCTCCTAAGCTATTTGACATAGCTCAAAAAGAATACCAAGTTTTGTAGACATAATTAAAAGAAACATACAGCCAGAGTTTAGTTTATTTACAACTATAAATGTTTTGCATGGAGCATTTCCTATACTACACTAAAACAGCAGGGAAAAAAAACAATAAATATTTTGGGGGGCAAAACTATCTTAGGCAGAAACGTGAAATTTAGTTGACTTACTAGATACCCTTTGGCACAAATACATACAGAATTTCACATCATTTTGACCAAAACTATGGATTTTAGCAATTTTCACAGATGCCTCCCCATGTTCGGAAAGAGACAAGACAAGAAAGAAACGATGGCGGGAGGCGGCATGGAACGAAATGCAAAGAACACACGAGAGCCTACCTAGAGTCCCCCGGTCAAGAGGACGAGGGTGCAGGGATGCTGGTGGCAATGAGAGGCTCGGGCACCCGGATAGGCGAAACCCGTACTCACATAAGGTGAGCCCCTGGGGGGAGGGGAGATACAAAAAGAAACATAGCTTACATATAATTAGTACCCTACAGAATCCGAATAAAAAGGATTTAATATACAAGAAATTTACATACCGTCCAGTGATGTTCAAATTTTTTGAAAAATTATTTAGAAAATATGAGATCGAACTGGTACCTCAGAATATATATAGTTTGAGAAATATGCTGAATACACCTTTGACTAACACAACTGATTATTTAAAGAAAAGTCAGGTATTTGTCAGATCTCATGTCAAGGTTGCCAAGGCTTATATATAGTTAGAAATTTAAGAAACTTGAAAAATAAGGCTAAGTAAACAACAAAGAAATAGATAAATCAGCAGTTGCCAACCATTTCTCAAACAGTAACCATGAAATAGGACAAGAGATAAAATTATTAAAACCTATACAGATTCCTTCACACCTGGAAATTTGGGAAAAGATTTTCATCCATCTCAACAACAAGAATGCTTTGAATTTTGAAATACCGCCCACAGACTATTTAATGCAGCTGGTACAATCAAATTACAAGGGAGAAGAAAGAAAAGAGATGAGTTCCCAACCTTCACTACAGATGGCAACAGATCCAACACCACAAGTTGCAAATGTTTCCCAGCAGAGACTAATGAAATACTTCTTGGGGGTCAGGGGTGCGAGCGAGACTTCAGTCGGCCAGAGGCGATGATGAGAGAAACACGTCTCTCGAAAGCGCTTGTCAGTTAATATCAAGCTCCATTGTGATGTGAATTAAAATGTAACGACTGACTTCAAACATCAAGAATCTAGTTGCTAGTTTATTTCTCTCTCTCTCTCTAAAACGGGTCATATTGCTACTATAGCATTAGAAGATAGACGTGCCGCTACTGCCGATTGGGACACACATGTCTGTTTACCATACATTTTTGAAAACCTTCTTGAAAAGGCTCAAAAGGAAACATAAGAAAAAGCATCGCCGCATACTGCAAAACACTGAGTATGTGAATGCTCAAAAGGTCAACATCATGGACCCTCCACCATACAGCCCTGACTAACACCTTGTGACTTCTTTTTGTTTCAAAAATTAAAGATAAAATGCGTGGAATCACTTTTTCGTCATCAGATGAAGCAGTGGAACATTATAAAAGCCTGGTTTCTGAAGTGCCTCAAGAAGGGGGGCATCATTGCTTTAAGGACTGGTTCCATCGAATGCAAAAAGATATTGAAGTTAAAAGCAAATATTTTGAAAACTATAAAATGATTTAACCTTTTTAAAACTAATCCTTGTTTGATTTTCTAAATGTCCAGTGTCTCCCCCGTACACCAAATCCATCCGTAGGCTCTTCTCTGTTGCGAATGTGTCAATTGACTTCACAATAAACGCGGCATCAGAGGACAGTTCTCCTTAAAACTTCTTTTTCTACGACTAAAATGCTTACGTTACAAAAACGGCGATTCCTCATTGAATCTCTTTAAGTAGGTTTTAATCCTGAGTGAACTCATGGCTCTCTCACTGCTTGTAACTGGATATGTTACTCCAAACGCAATTACCTAGTCACCTCCTTATTATGCACTGATGGCCGAGTGCACCATTCTCGTTAAACAAACCCCTTCAGCGACGTTTACGTAAACGCGGTAAGAAGTTGACTGTGGTAAACCTTACATCCTGGCGACTCATTGTTCACAGTGTTTAGTTGGCCGTGGTTATCTGGCAAGCGCTCGCTGTGGTAGAGCGCACCGCACCGCTCATTTCAGATCACTTTCAGATTTAACTGCTGAGAAGGCTACCGAACGCACCCGGAAGTTCATCGCTTCGTGTTCGTCATTTGTTGTTTGTTTTTCGTTCGGCATTTTTTATAAGAGCATGTGGTACAGGTTAACACGTGGAAATGGAAAATAAAAGAACGCCAAACTTCTCGAAGTATGAGATAGATATTTTATTGGATAGAGAAATTGGATATTCTTCAGATTACGTCCCGCAAGAATTCTGGCAAAGTCCGACACGGGATAGGCGTACGAGAGCTGACGAAACCTCCCGAAGTTTCCGTGTAATTGCAGCGCTGCAAACATCGTTAGTTGTGAATGCATCTCCTACCAAATTCTGCACAATCACCCCAAGCATCTGTTTGAAACGTCACATGTGCGCAACAGATGTACTATTGTTAGAAAGGAAGCAGTTTTACTGTTAAATCTGAAAATGGGTATCCTACCTGGCTCTTGGCAGTCAGTATATAAACTTACTAGTTGGAAGTTTCGTACGAGCAATGGCAAGATTTATAAATTTTATTGACCTAGCACCTTTGTGCAACAATGTGCAAGAGTGTATGCAGTTTCTATACGACGAAAGCTTGCTTAGAACCCGGATGTTATGTCGGGAATGTGATGCCGTCCTACATCCCGTAACAAAACGTGGTCGAAAATTTCAAATATTTTCATGTAGGAGAGGACATGCAGAGCAGTTTTCAGAGTTCGTGGCAAAAGGCACGTGGTTCGAAAATTCAAGACTGCCACCTGCCAAGTGCTGCTTCTTACTTACAGTTTCGCAAGTAAGTTATCTTACGAACAAACTGTAGTTCAAAAGTTCTCTCGGTATAGTAACATAAGCCACGCAACAATAGCCGATTGGTTTAGTTACTGCCGAGAGGTCTGTATCTCCTCAATGGACGACAAGTACGCCAACAGGGGTAAAATAGGCGGTGCAGGCCACGTCGTACAAATCGACGAATGCAAGATCGGGAGAAGAAAATACCATCGCGGCCGTATCGTGGAAGGAAACTGGATCCTAGGGATGATTGACGTGGTCACCAATGAAGTGCGAAAGACAGCGTGTCCCAACAATAGAAGAGATGGTGCCACCCTCTTCGCATTAATTGAGGAACACGTGGAATTCGCCAGCACAATTCACACCGACTGTTGGGGCGGATATAATGGATTAATGGCTGGGGGTTTTGCAGCGCACCTGACGGTGAACCACAGCGAGCATTTTGTGGACCCCGTAACGAATGTCCACACGAACAATATCGAGTCGCGATGGCGATCTCTCCGGCATCGCCTATCCAGGGGCGGCATCAGAAACGCGCAAATGGATGTCCATTTGTCAGAATACCTGTGGCGGCAAGACGTAAAAAACGGATTAGCAGACCCCTTCCAAGAACTGATCGAGGATATTCGAAAAGTTTATTCTGTTGTTTAGTGCATCAGCTCCAAACTGTAAATGAAACTTTGGATTAGATATTAGTTTTAGATCAGGACAAAACTTTGGATTAGATTAGATACTAGGCAACAAAAACTAGTGTGATTGCAGGAGCAATGTTGGTAGCAATGAAGAATATCTGCTACTCATCTCAGCGCATGCGCAGTAAGTACCTTTGCACTTGAATTTTTATACGGGAAAAAGGTTGCGGGACGTAATCTAAAGAAAAGCCAGAGAAATTATTGAAAATAAGAAAACGGACGGAATTTCTCTAAAAAAGAAGGATCCCACGTGGGCGAAGCTGGCCTTGCAGTTTAACAGCAGTCCAGGTAGGTGAAAAGTGTTACACAATTCTACGAAGGTTATATTTTTGGCGTATTTTAATGGTCTGTAGTGTTTTGAAGATGATGGTCGGTAGCTAACTTCGGGTTAAATATTTCGTTTTGCATCAACATGTAGGTACAAATAATAGTGTAATGTGATGTGCACAATGGTTTTGCATTTGTTGCTGCACTTGTCGTGGATGTGTGGTTATTGGTGCAGGAAAATCTGCTATCTGTCGCAAAAAAGAAAGAAAAGGCTCCCTGTTCATTTATAAATATCTGCATATTTAACGCGTACATGATGATATGCGGTTTAAGGGCGCTAAACTGCTAAGGTCATCAGCGCCCTTACAATGTATAAAATATAGTCAAAATATAAAGGACAGGTAAAAGAACCGCATAATTAAAAAACGGGACACCAACCCGCAATGTCAAGAAAGCTAAAAATAACAATATAACAATAACAATTACAACAATAATAACAATAACAACAATAACAATAACTACAATAATAATACAAATATGTGAAAAACCAACACTCCATAGCGAAATAAATCCTCCACCATTGCAACCGTCTCCGACCTCGGGCTCTGACTTCCCGGGCGTTACCCCGGCTTGGGTGAGTGGCCTATCTATACCTATCTCACCCCAGGGTCACACCTCCCAGAACATAGACAGAGGAACCCAATCGCCGTCAGAAGTCAGCAGTTAATGCAATGGCCCCCTGCGGGACTGCAGTTGAACAGCGGATACGAACACAAACCCTACATGACACCATTACCCACTCACCCAGCTGCGCACCCAGTGCGCGGGTATCCGTCAGGCTGTGTCCACGGAGGATTAAAATAAAAGGTTAAAAGAAACTAAAAGTGTGTGGGCGTTTCGCACTCAAGGTAGGCCGGCGAAGAAGTAAAAGAGACGTGTAAATGAATGGGCGTGGGGCGAAATGTGCAGCAATAGAAGAGAAGAAAGAAACGATGGTGGTGAGGTGCGGTATGAATGTAATGCAAAGAACGCACGAGAGCCTACCTTGTGTCCCCCGGTCACGACAAGAACCCACCTCGACCGGATGGGGATGAGGGGATGAATGTGGCGATGATTGGCTCGGGAACCCCCGGGTGCGCCAAAAACCCGTACTCACATAAGGTGAGCCCCTGGGGGGAACGATGCAGGGGTAATGGTCGCTGGAGTAGGTGTCAGCGACGACGTTCCACTGCAGACGACTAGCAAGCTGGAGTGAGCAAACGGCAAGGTCTAAATGAGAAAATGTACCGGAAGAATCAGAAAGAAACGTAGGCTCGCCTGTATTGAGAATAGAGAAATTGAACTGGTCAAAAATGTCAGAACGAAGAGTTCCCCTCGCACAAGCCCTTGGCGAACCCCACAGGGGGTGATGGGCGTTAAAATCTCCCAACAGAAGAAATGGTGTTGGGAGAGCGCACAGGAGAGCTCGAAGGTCCGCGAGAGCGAGGGGAGACGACGGAGGTGAATATACAGAGCAGATAGAAAAGAAAAAACCGGGTAACTGCAATCTAAATGCAACAGCTTGCAAGTCGGACGTAAGAGCGAGAGTTTGAAAATGAACGTCGTTACGCACTAACAACATGACACCTCCATGAGCAGGAGCACCCTCCTCCGGTTCAAGATCGTAGCGAAACGGAGTGTACCCTCGGAGATCGAAAGAGTCGTAAGGGCGAAGCTTGGTCTCCTGCAAACACACGACCATAGGTGAATGGGAACGCAATAAAAGTTGCAATTCCGCCCTATGCGATCGTACACCATGTACATTCCAGGTTAGGATAGCCATGAATAAAAGGGATAAACTGTCTACTTAGAAGGGCGGCTTAAAAGAATCTTTTGCTTAACCTTTGGGCTCGAGTTTTTTTGTGTGGAGTTGGTCAGACTCCATAGCTTCCTCGGAGGGAGGGCCCACGCGCTCAGTACCAGAAACCGATTCAAGCGCCGTGAATCGGTTCTGGGTGGCGATGGGTGAGGGGTGCCGCTGAGCGCGGCTTGTCCCAGGAGCTTCCTGGGACAGCGACCTCCGAGGAGAAGGTGAACTTTTCTTACCGCGCGCACGCGGAGGGTCCTTCAAAAAATCTTCCCTACGAAGTTTCTGCTTTGGTTTCTTTTCAGCGGCTTGCGACTTCATTGACTTTGGACCAGGTTTATAAGGCTTGGTAACTGTAGCTTTAATGGACGGCCGGATGGTAGTGGCGGTTAATGCAGTCATGGTCCAGGTCTGAGTTTCGGCATCTACTCGTGGTACTGGCGAGGCAACAACGGAACTAAAGGTGCCAAATCGCAGGAGTGAAGGTTGGCGCGCATAATAACGCTTCCGGGCTTCAGCGAAAGAGAGGTTTTCCTTTACACGGATCTCCTGGATCGCCTTCTCGTCCAAGTACCGCGGACAGTCGGCAAACGACGCAGAATGAAACCCTTTGCAGTTAACGCAGACGGGGGCTGTGGAACAGGCACCCTCGTGTGACGGCTGGCTACATGAGGCACAGATGTTAACGGCACTCTTACATGAGACTTGCGTATGCCCAAAACGTTGGCATTTGAAACAACGCAGAGGTCTAGGGATATAGGGTCTCATCACAATGCGTTCGTACTCTGCTGAAATGCTCGTGGGCAGATCGACGGCATCAAATGTAATAAACAGGGTACGAGTGGGTACCAATACTCCGTCGCGTTTGGCCTGCACTCGATGCACTGCTGTCACCTTTTGGTCTGAAAGATAGTCTACGAGTTCATCGTCCGACATACCATCGAGAATATTGGTGGTGATAAAGCCTCGACAGGAATTCAATGTGCGGTGCTTCTCCACACGGATGGGGTAACCGTGGAGAAGCGTAGCGCGCAACAAGGTCTTACTTTGCTCATCGGACTTCGTTTGTACTAATAAGGAACCGTTCCGTAGACGAGTGCAGGACTGAACCGCACCTGCAATAGCGTCAATGCCCTTCTGAATTATGAAAGGGTTTACCTTCTCTAAACTTTGTCCTTCTTCTGTTCGTGAAATGACCAAGTAGCAACCAGATGTCGGCGCTGCTACTTCCGTTACATAGACTTTTCGGCGCTTGTTGTTAGTAATGGAGAAAGGGTGCTCCATAGCGAAATAAATCCTCCACCATTGCAACCGTCTCCGACTTCGGGCTCTGACTTCCTGGGCGTTACCCCGGCTTGGGTGAGTGGCCTATCTATACCTATCTCACCCCAGGGTCACACCTCCCAGAACATAGACAGAGGGACCCAATCGCCGTCAGAAGTCAGCAGTTCATGCAATGGCCCCCTGCGGGACTGCAGTTGAACAGCGGATACGAACACAAACCCTACATGACGACCCCGGGTGGTGGGGATGACGCCATTACCCACTTACCCAGCTGCGCACCCAGTGCACGGGTATCCATCAGGCTGTGTCCACGGAGGATTAAAAGAAAAGATAAATGAAATAAAACTGGGCGTTTCGGATGCAAGGTAGGCCGGCGAGGAAGAAAAAGAGATGCGTAAATGAATGGACGTGGAGCGAAATGTGCAGAAGTAAAAGAGAAGAAAGAAACGATGGCGAGGGGCGACATGGAATGAAACGCACAGAACGCACGAGAGCCTACCTTGTGTCCCCCGGTCACGAGAACGAACCCACCTCGATCGGACGGGGGTGGAAGGATGATGGCGATGAATGGCTCGGGTACCCCGGGTGCGCCTAACCCGTACTCACAAAAGGTGAGCCCCTGGGGGGACTTCCTTTGATCATGTTCATAACTTTCATATATTCACTCAAAGAAATCACTCTACACTTAGCTACATTGTTTAAGTTACCTGACTTCACGGTGGACTATGTCATCTTTTGGACTGAACTGTTACTACATGCATAACAGAAATACTTGACTATTATTTTTAAAGCAGGTGCCCACCTATGGTGAATACCTTAGCTTTTTGTTCTGTGGTGGATAAGATACCACATATTCAATCATTACCAATAGCCCTGCTGCTATGAAACATACAAATATTAAAACAACGCCTCATAGTTTCAAAGCTAATGTCATAATTATGTTTAAAAATGTACAGTTTTATTTATAAGGATATTTTAGTGTATTATTTAATTAAGCATTAATTTGCATTTCCAAATGCATTTTAGTATTAGTTACTGCAAGTTAATTACTAATTGCATTTTAGTTTCCAAATGCAAATAGTATTAACTTGCACTTAAGATGGTAACAGTGCATTAAAGGAAGGTTGAGCACGCAATATGTATTTTTTCACTGTCGCTGGGTTCTGTACTTTACTGCACTCTAGTGGGTGGAGCGTAAGCCATCAGTCATAGCAATCTTAGTCCCTACCTCTCCCACAAGAACCATGTAGAAACGTACAGCCTAGCCTTATACATAGTGCTTAAGAACGTGTGCTATCTAATTCAACGGAGATGGCAACTTCAATGATGTGAATGGAATTGTAGTGCCACAGGATGTTGAAGACGCAGAACAAGAAAATGGAATGCAAGAAGGTATGGAAAATGAAGCAGAAGAGGCAAATGAACCTCCGCCACTGGAAATACGCATTCCAACATTTCCAAAAGTGATAGTGAAAAACAAACGTGAAAAGGACGGAGAGGGCAAATATGAACGTAGACGGTGTCAATCTGGAGTTGGCTTTGAGCTTCAGAAAGGTACCAGCAGACGGCACACTGCTTCATGTGCCTGTTCAAAAGAGGGAACACATACTCGGAAACAATGCTTTATGCACAATTCTATACATTTCTCTTTCTTTCCTTTTGACACAAGTGGTGCTACTCCTGGTTAAAAGTATTCCCTGATAAGAGAGTTAGGACAACTCTTTAACAGATGTCAATTTGTCACCCCAATTTACATTTTCTCAATTGTAAGAACATTTAAAAAAAAGCCTATGAAAGTGCGTCAATTCCTTTTTGTTTCTTCCCTGCATAATTCCATCACAAAGAACATTGGGTTAGAACTCTCTTTCTTAAGTGGGGTGATGATGATATGCGGTTTAAGGGCGCTAAACTGCTAGGGTCATCAGCGCCCTTACAATGTGTAAAATATAAGGTCAAAATATAAAAGGTAAAAAAACCGCATAATTAAAAAACGGGACACAAACCCGCGATGTCCAAAAAGTTAAAACTAACAATAGCATAACAATAACAATAACAACAAGAATAAAAATAACAACAAGAATAACAATAATAACAATAAATATATCTCAAAAACCAACACACTAAAAGCATAGCCAATAAAAGATTAAAACGTGTCAAGAACTGTAGAATGCGGGACATGAGCGCCATATGTCACTGGGGAGTAAGTCCCTATAAAAACATACAGAATAAAATAACAAAGCTAAAAGACGCTCAGCGCATCAAATGCGACGATTAAAATCAATGTCACTTATAAAACGTAAAAGACATTCTACAGCATGCGCGTCGTCTGCCAAAACGTTGGCTATGCCAACAGGCAGACCCAGGCGAACGCGCAGTGGAGCTAAAACTTGACACTCAGTTAAAATGTGACGCACCGTTAAGGGCACGTCACACTGCTGACACAGCGGAGCGGGATCACCACTGAGCAGGTAACTATGACTAAAACGACAATGTCCAATTCGTAAACGGGCTAAAAGTACCTCTTCCCGACGTAAAGAACGAGAAGAGGTACCCCAGATTAACGGGAGAGGCTTAACCTCCCGCAACTTGTTCCCCCGGAGGGCCGTCCACTCATCGCGCCAGCGCGAGAGGATGCGGCGACGTAAAATAACACACGAATCTGACGAGGGAACAACAGAGGTAAAAAATCTGGGTAATAAAATCGCCGATTTCGCAGCGGCGTCGGCAGACTCATTACCTGAGATGCCCACATGACCTGGAATCCACATGAAGGACACGCTGATGCCAGTGACACCAAGCGAGTGGAGCAGGTCATGTATGCGCTGTACAAGCGGGTGGTAATGGTACAGCGCAGTAATAGTCTGAAGGGCACTCAGAGAGTCCGTACAAATAAAACAGTGCTGTAAGGCGTGCCGCTGAATGTATAAAATAGATTGATAAATGCTAAAAATTTCGGCGGTAAAAATTGAACATTGTCCAGGTAAACGAAACTTAAAACTACAGTGACCAGAAACAAAGGCACATCCAACTCCAGCTTCAGTCTTAGATCCATCGGTAAAGATAAAATGGAAGTCTCCGAATTGAGCCCGTACTTCTAAAAAAGCCGATCTAAAGACTGAAGCAGGGGTCTCAGTCTTCGGCATCGACGTTAGCCCAAGGTGACATTGGGCCTCAGCGCGAGACCATGGAGCAAAACGCGTTTCCCCCCGTGGAAGGGCCGGCGCTGGCGGAACGTCTAAATGCCGAAGGAGCTGTCGAAAGCGAACCCCTGGTGGGAGCAAAGCAGAGGAGCTAATAAAATAGTGACGATCAAGTGACTCCTCGAAAAATAACTCGAAGGACGGGTGGTCAGGCAAGCTTGAGAGTCGACAAGCATAGCTGCACAAGAGCATCTCACGCCTGAAGGACAGCGGAGGCTCTGCAGCTTCAGCATACAGGCTAAAAACAGGGCTGGTTGGAAAGGCCCCTGTAGCGACTCTTATGCCACGATGGTGAATGGCATTCAATCGACGTAACACAGATGGACGTGCCGACGAATAAACAATACACCCGTAATCAAGCTTGGATCGGACCAAAGAGCGATAAAGGCGAAGAAGGACGGTCCGATCAGCTCCCCAGGATGTGCCACTTAAAACACGTAAAATATTAAGAGAACGGTCACACTTTGCTTTTAAAAAGGAAACGTGCGAGGTCCAACACAACTTCCTGTCAAAAAGCAACCGCAAAAATTTCGCCTCGTCTGCAAACGGAAGTATCCCTGGCCCAAGATGGAGAGAGGGCGGAGGGAAATACTTCCGGCGCCAAAAGTTGATGCAGACGGATTTCTCGGCGGAGAAATTAAAGCCGTTGGCGTTACTCCAGGCGTAGAGACGGTCGATACAGCTCTGGAGACGGCGTTCGAGTAGACAGGTCCGCCGTGAACTACAATAAATAGCGAAATCGTCAACAAAAAGGGACGATGAAATGCCAGGTGGAATACAATCAACAATGGGGTTGATGGCAATCGCAAAAAGTGTGACACTGAGTACAGAGCCCTGCGGTACTCCGTTCTCTTGAATAAAACGACGAGATAAAACCGAGCCCACACGTACACGAAAGACGCGGTCCGTCATAAACTCCCGAAGAAATATGGGAAGACGACCGCGGATATTCCAATCGTGAAGTGTACGTAAAATGCCGCCCCTCCAACAAGTGTCATAAGCTTTCTCCAGGTCAAAAAATACAGCCACGGTTTGACACTTTCTCAGAAATCCATTCATAATATGCGTCGACAAGGACACCAGATGGTCGACGGTAGAGCGATAGCGACGAAACCCGCACTGAGCGTTCGCTAGAAGTTTCTGAGACTCAAGCCACCATGTCAACCGCCCGTTGATCATGCGCTCCATCACCTTGCAAATGCAACTGGTGAGGGAGATAGGGCGGTAGCTGGAAGGTAGTTGGCGATCCTTCCCAGGCTTAAGTATAGGGACAATGGTGGCTTCGCGCCAAACGGAAGGAAAAATGCCGTTTTGCCAAATACGGTTATAGACCTGTAAGAGAAAGAGTTTACTGTCGGCTGAAAGGTTCTTTAACATCAGGACATGAATGCCGTCCGGCCCAGGAGCGGAGTGCCGAGAGCAATGAAGAGCGTGCTCCAGCTCCCTCATTGTGAAAAGTTCATTATAACACTCAATATTAGCAGATCGAAAATTAAAGGTGTCGGAATCCAGCCGGTCTTTGATAGAGCGAAAGCCGGCGGAATAATGGTCTGAATGGGATACCGCCTCAAAGGCGGCACCCAGAGTGTTAGCGATGGCAGCCGGATCCACTATGGTGGCATTAGAAACCTGAAGGCCAGAAACAGTACAATGTGACACTTTACCTGAGAAGCGACGAAGTTTATCCCAAACAACGGATGAAGGCGTAAAACGATTAAAAGACTCGACAAAACGAGCCCAAGATGCCTTCTTGCTATCCTGAATAATGCGACGAGCCCTGGCGCGCGATTGTTTAAAAGTCACCAAATTATCATGTGTAGGGTGTCGCCGAAACACCCTAAGTGCAGTCCTACGGGCACGAACGGCGTCCCGACAATCCTCGTTCCACCACGGAACAGGTGGCCGCCGAGGTTGGGAGGATGAACGGGGTATTGCGCGTTCGGCGGCAGAGAAAATAATAGACGTAAGGTGCTGCACTAGTTGGTTAATGTCGGAGAAGGGCTGGGCGTCAAAATGCACGAGGCTGGAATACAAGCTCCAGTCGGCTTTTGCGAATATCCAGGTAGGTACTCTGGAATGCTGTACGTGGTGCGACAGAAGAGAAACGATGCAGGGGTAATGGTCGCTGGAGTAGGTGTCAGCGACGACGTTCCACTGAAGACGACGTGCAAGCTGGAGTGAGCAAATGGCAAGGTCCAGGTGAGAAAATGTACCAGAAGAATCAGAAATAAAAGTAGGTGCACCTGTATTGAGGATGGAAAGATTGAACTGATAAAAAATGTCGGAAAGAAGAGTTCCCCTCGCACAAGCCCTTGGCGAACCCCAAAGTGGGTGATGGGCATTAAAATCTCCCAACAGAAGAAATGGTGTTGGGAGAGCGGACAGGAGAGATCGAATGTCCGCGGGAGCGACGGGAGACGATGGAGGTGTATACACAGAACAAACAGAAAAGAAAAAACCGGGTAACTGCAGTCTAACGGCAACAGCTTGCAAGTCGGACGTAAGTGTGATAGTTTGAAAATGAACGTCATTACGCACCAAAATCATGACACCACCATGAGCAGGAGTACCCTCCTCCGGTTCAAGGTCGTAGCGAACCGGAGTATATCCTCGGAGATCAAAAGGATCGTGAGGGCGAAGCTTAGTCTCCTGCAAACATACGACCATAGGCGAATGGGAACGCAATAAAAGTTGCAGTTCCGCCCTATGCGATCGTACACCACGCACATTCCAGTTCAGGATAGCCATTAAGAATAAGGGGATAAACTGTCTATTTAGAAGGGCGGCTTAAAATTACCTTTTGTTTAACCTTTGGGCTCGGGCTTTTGGTATGGAGTTGGTCAGACTCCATAGCTTCCTCGGAGGGAGGGCCCACGCGCTCAGTGCCAGAAACCGATTCAAGCGCCGTGAATCGGTTCTGGGTGGCGATGGGTGAAGGGTGCCCCTGAGCGCGGCTTGTCCCAGGACCATCCTGGGACAGCGACCTCCGAGGAGGAGAAGGTGAACTTTTGTTACCGCGCGCACGCGGAGGGTCTTTCAAAAAATCTTCTCTAAGAAGTTTCTGCTTGGGCTTCTTTTCAACGGCTTGCGACTTCATTGACTTGGGACCAGGTTTATACGGCTTGGTAACTGTAGCCTTAATAGACGGCCGGATGGTAGTGGCGGTTAATCCAGTCAAGGTCAGGTCTGAGTTTCGGCATCTACTCGTGGTACTGGCGAGGCAACAACAGAACTAAATGTGCCAGATCGCAGGAGTGAAGATTGGCGCGCATGGAAACGCCTCCGGGCTTCAGCGAAGGAGAGTTTTTCCTTTACCCGGATCTCCTGGATCGCCTTCTCGTCCAAATACCGCGGACAGTCGGCAAACGAAGCAGAATGTGACCCTTTACAATTAACGCAGACGGGGGCTGTTGAACAGGTACCTTCGTGTGAGGGCTGGCTACATGTTGCACAGATGTTAACGGCACTCTTACAGGAGACTTGCGTATGCCCAAAACGTTGGCATTTAAAACAACGCAGAGGTCTAGGAATATAAGGCCTCACAGAAATCCGTTCGTACCCTGCGGAAATGCTCGTGGGCAGATCGACGCCATCAAATGTAATAAACAGGGTACGAGTGGGTACCAATACGCCGTCGCGTTTGGCCTGCACTCGATGCACTGCAGTCACCTTTTGATCAGATAGATATTCTACGAGATCCTCGTCCGATATACCATCGAGGCTATGGGTGGTAACGACACCCCGACAGGAGTTCAATGTGCGGTGCTTCTCAACACGGATGGGGTAACCGTGGAGAAGCGTAGCGCGCAACAAGGTCTTACTTTGCTGATCGGACTTAGTTTGTGCCAATAAGGAACCATTCCGTAGACGAGTGCATGATTGAACCGCACCAGCAATAGCATCTATGCCCTTCTGAATTATAAAAGGGTTCACCTTCTCAAAGTTTTGTCCTTCTTCTGTTCTCGAAATTACCAAGTAACAACCAGATGACGGCGGTGCTACTTCTGTTACAATAACTTTTCGGCGCTTGTTTGTATTAATGGAGGAAGGGTGCTCCATAGCGAAATAAATCCTCCATCATTGCAACCGTCTCCGACCTCGGGCTCTGACTTCTCGGGCGTTACCCCGGCTTGGGTGAGTGGCCTATCTATACCAGACTCACCCCAGGGTCACACCTCCCAGAACATAGACAGAGGGACCCAATCGCCGTCAGAAGTCAGCAGTTCATGCAATGGCCCCCTGCGGGACTGCAGTTGAACAGCGGATACGAACACAAACCCTACATGACGACCCCGGGTGGTGGGGATGACGCCATTACCCACTCACCCAGCTGCGCACCCAGTGCACGGGTATCCATCAGGCTGTGTCCACGGAGGATTAAAAGAAAAGATAAAAGAAATAAAACTGTGGGCGTTTCGGATGCAAGGTAGGCCGGCGAGGAAGAAAAAGAGATGCGTAAATGAATGGACGTGGAGCGAAATGTGCAGAAGTAAAAGAGAAGAAAGAAACGATGGCGAGGGGCGACATGGAATGAAACGCACAGAACGCACGAGAGCCTACCTTGAGTCCCCCGGTCACGAGAACGAACCCACCTCGACCGGACGGGGGTGGAAGGATGATGGCGATGAATGGCTCGGGTACCCCGGGTGCGCCTAACCCGTACTCACAAAAGGTGAGCCCCTGGGGGGACTTCCTTTGATCATGTTCATAACTTTCATATATTCACTCAAAGAAATCACTCTACACTTAGCTACATTGTTTAAGTTACCTGACTTCACGGTGGACTATGTCATCTTTTGGACTGAACTGTTACTACATGCATAACAGAAATACTTGACTATTATTTTTAAAGCAGGTGCCCACCTATGGTGAATACCTTAGCTTTTTGTTCTGTGGTGGATAAGATACCACATATTCAATCATTACCAATAGCCCTGCTGCTATGAAACATACAAATATTAAAACAACGCCTCATAGTTTCAAAGCTAATGTCATAATTATGTTTAAAAATGTACAGTTTTATTTATAAGGATATTTTAGTGTATTATTTAATTAAGCATTAATTTGCATTTCCAAATGCATTTTAGTATTAGTTACTGCAAGTTAATTACTAATTGCATTTTAGTTTCCAAATGCAAATAGTATTAACTTGCACTTAAGATGGTAACAGTGCATTAAAGGAAGTTTGAGCACGCAATATGTATTTTTTCACTGTCGCTGGGTTCTGTACTTTACTGCACTCTAGTGGGTGGAGCGTAAGCCATCAGTCATAGCAATCTTAGTCCCTACCTCTCCCACAAGAACCATGTAGAAACGTACAGCCTAGCCTTATACATAGTGCTTAAGAACGTGTGCTATCTAATTCAACGGAGATGGCAACTTCAATGATGTGAATGGAATTGTAGTGCCACAGGATGTTGAAGACGCAGAACAAGAAAATGGAATGCAAGAAGGTATGGAAAATGAAGCAGAAGAGGCAAATGAACCTCCGCCACTGGAAATACGCATTCCAACATTTCCAAAAGTGATAGTGAAAAACAAACGTGAAAAGGACGGAGAGGGCAAATATGAACGTAGACGGTGTCAATCTGGAGTTGGCTTTGAGCTTCAGAAAGGTACCAGCAGACGGCACACTGCTTCATGTGCCTGTTCAAAAGAGGGAACACATACTCGGAAACAATGCTTTATGCACAATTCTATACATTTCTCTTTCTTTCCTTTTGACACAAGTGGTGCTACTCCTGGTTGAAAGTATTCCCTGATAAGAGAGTTAGGACAACTCTTTAACAGATGTCAATTTGTCACCCCAATTTACATTTTCTCAATTGTAAGAACATTTAAAAAAAAGCCTATGAAAGTGCGTCAATTCCTTTTTGTTTCTTCCCTGCATAATTCCATCACAAAGAACATTGGGTTAGAACTCTCTTTCTTAAGTGGGGTGATGATGATATGCGGTTTAAGGGCGCTAAACTGCTAGGGTCATCAGCGCCCTTACAATGTGTAAAATATAAGGTCAAAATATAAAAGGTAAAAAAACCGCATAATTAAAAAGCGGGACACAAACCCGCGATGTCCAAAAAGTTAAAACTAACAATAGCATAACAATAACAATAACAACAAGAATAAAAATAACAACAAGAATAACAATAATAACAATAATAACAATAATAACAATAAATATATCTCAAAAACCAACACACTAAAAGCATAGCCAATAAAAGATTAAAACGTGTCAAGAACTGTAGAATGCGGGACATGAGCGCCATATGTCACTGGGGAGTAAGTCCCTATAAAAACATACAGAATAAAATAACAAAGCTAAAAGACGCTCAGCGCATCAAATGCGACGATTAAAATCAATGTCACTTATAAAACGTAAAAGACATTCTACAGCATGCGCGTCGTCTGCCAAAACGTTGGCTATGCCAACAGGCAGACCCAGGCGAACGCGCAGTGGAGCTAAAACTTGACACTCAGATAAAATGTGACGCACCGTTAAGGGTACGTCACACTGCTGACACAGCGGAGCGGGATCACCACTGAGCAGGTAACTATGACTAAAACGACAATGTCCAATTCGTAAACGGGCTAAAAGTACCTCTTCCCGACGTAAAGAACGAGAAGAGGTACCCCAGATTAACGGGAGAGGCTTAACCTCCCGCAACTTGTTCCCCCGGAGGGCCGTCCACTCATCGCGGAAGCGCGAGAGGATGCGGCGACGTAAAATAACACACGAATCTGACGAGGGAACAACAGAGGTAAAAAATCTGGGTAATAAAATCGCCGATTTCGCAGCGGCGTCGGCAGACTCATTACCTGAGATGCCCATATGACCTGGAATCCACATGAAGGACACGCTGATGCCAGTGACACCAAGCGAGTGGAGCAGGTCATGTATGCGCTGTACAAGCGGGTGGTAATGGTACAGCGCAGTAATAGTCTGAAGGGCACTCAGAGAGTCCGTACAAATAAAACAGTGCTGTAAGGCGTGCCGCTGAATGTATAAAATAGATTGATAAATGCTAAAAATTTCGGCGGTAAAAATTGAACATTGTCCAGGTAAACGAAACTTAAAACTACAGTGACCAGAAACAAAGGCACATCCAACTCCAGCTTCAGTCTTAGATCCATCGGTAAAGATAAAATGGAAGTCTCCGAATTGAGCCCGTACTTCTAAAAAAGCCGATCTAAAGACTGAAGCAGGGGTCTCAGTCTTCGGCATCGACGTTAGCCCAAGGTGACATTGGGCCTCAGCGCGAGACCATGGAGCAAAACGCGTTTCCCCCCGTTTAAGGGCCGGCGCTGGCGGAACGTCTAAATGCCGAAGGAGCTGTCGAAAGCGAACCCCTGGTGGGAGCAAAGCAGAGGAGCTAATAAAATAGTGACGATCAAGTGACTCCTCGAAAAATAACTCGAAGGACGGGTGGTCAGGCAAGCTTGAGAGTCGACAAGCATAGCTGCACAAGAGCATCTCACGCCTGAAGGACAGCGGAGGCTCTGCAGCTTCAGCATACAGGCTAAAAACAGGGCTGGTTGGAAAGGCCCCTGTAGCGACTCTTATGCCACGATGGTGAATGGCATTCAATCGACGTAACACAGATGGACGTGCCGACGAATAAACAATACACCCGTAATCAAGCTTGGATCGGACCAAAGAGCGATAAAGGCGAAGAAGGACGGTCCGATCAGCTCCCCAGGATGTGCCACTTAAAACACGTAAAATATTAAGAGAACGGTCACACTTTGCTTTTAAAAAGGAAACGTGCGAGGTCCAACACAACTTCCTGTCAAAAAGCAACCCCAAAAATTTCGCCTCGTCTGCAAACGGAAGTATCCCTGGCCCAAGATGGAGAGAGGGCGGAGGGAAATACTTCCGGCGCCAAAAGTTGATGCAGGCGGATTTCTCGGCGGAGAAATTAAAGCCGTTGGCGTTACTCCAGGCGTAGAGACGGTCGATACAGCTCTGGAGACGGCGTTCGAGTAGACAGGTCCGCCGTGAACTACAATAAATAGCGAAATCGTCAACAAAAAGGGACGATGAAATGCCAGGTGGAATACAATCAACAATGGGGTTGATGGCAATCGCAAAAAGTGTGACACTGAGTACAGAGCCCTGCGGTACTCCGTTCTCTTGAATAAAACGACGAGATAAAACCGAGCCCACACGTACACGAAAGACGCGGTCCGTCATAAACTCCCGAAGAAATATGGGAAGACGACCGCGGATATTCCAATCGTGAAGTGTACGTAAAATGCTGCCACTCCAACAAGTGGCATAAGCTTTCTCCAGGTCAAAAAATACAGCCACGGTTTGACACTTTCTCAGAAATCCATTCATAATATGCGTCGACAAGGACACCAGATGGTCGACGGTAGAGCGATAGCGACGAAACCCGCACTGAGCGTTCGCTAGAAGTTTCTGAGACTCAAGCCACCATGTCAACCGCCCGTTGATCATGCGCTCCATCACCTTGCAAATGCAACTGGTGAGGGAGATAGGGCGGTAGCTGGAAGGTAGTTGGCGATCCTTCCCAGGCTTAAGTATAGGGACAATGGTGGCTTCGCGCCAAACGGAAGGAAAAATGCCGTTTTGCCAAATACGGTTATAGACCTGTAAGAGAAAGAGTTTACTGTCGGCTGAAAGGTTCTTTAACATCAGGACATGAATGCCGTCCGGCCCAGGAGCGGAGTGCCGAGAGCAATGAAGAGCGTGCTCCAGCTCCCTCATTGTGAAAAGTTCATTATAACACTCAATATTAGCAGATCGAAAATTAAAGGTGTCGGAATCCAGCCGGTCTTTGATAGAGCGAAAGCCGGCGGAATAATGGTCTGAATGGGATACCGCCTAAAAGGCGGCACCCAGAGTGTTAGCGATGGCAGCCGGATCCACTATGGTGGCATTAGAAACCTGAAGGCCAGAAACAGTACAATGTGACACTTTACCTGAGAAGCGACGAAGTTTATCCCAAACAACGGATGAAGGCGTAAAATGACTAAAAGACTCGACAAAACGAGCCCAAGATGCCTTCTTGCTATCCTGAATAATGCGACGAGCCCTGGCGCGCGATTGTTTAAAAGTCACCAAATTATCATGTGTAGGGTGTCGCCGAAACACCCTAAGTGCAGTCCTACGGGCACGAACGGCGTCCCGACAATCCTCGTTCCACCACGGAACAGGTGGCCGCCGAGGTTGGGAGGATGAACGGGGTATTGCGCGTTCGGCGGCAGAGAAAATAATAGACGTAAGGTGCTGCACTAGTTGGTTAATGTCGGAGAAGGGCTGGTCGTCAAAATGCACGAGGCTGGAATACAAGCTCCAGTCGGCTTTTGCGAATATCCAGGTAGGTACTCTGGAATGCTGTACGTGGTGCGACAGAAGAGAAACGATGCAGGGGTAATGGTCGCTGGAGTAGGTGTCAGCGACGACGTTCCACTGAAGACGACGTGCAAGCTGGAGTGAGCAAATGGCAAGGTCCAGGTGAGAAAATGTACCAGAAGAATCAGAAATAAAAGTAGGTGCACCTGTATTGAGGATGGAAAGATTGAACTGATAAAAAATGTCGGAAAGAAGAGTTCCCCTCGCACAAGCCCTTGGCGAACCCCATAGTGGGTGATGGGCATTAAAATCTCCCAACAGAAGAAATGGTGTTGGGAGAGCGGACAGGAGAGATCGAATGTCCGCGGGAGCGAGGGGAGACGATGGAGGTGTATACACAGAACAAACAGAAAAGAAAAAACCGGGTAACTGCAGTCTAATGGCAACAGCTTGCAAGTCGGACGTAAGTGTGATAGTTTGAAAATGAACGTCATTACGCACCAAAATCATGACACCACCATGAGCAGGAGTACCCTCCTCCGGTTCAAGGTCGTAGCGAACCGGAGTATATCCTCGGAGATCAAAAGGATCGTGAGGGCGAAGCTTAGTCTCCTGCAAACATACGACCATAGGCGAATGGGAACGCAATAAAAGTTGCAGTTCCGCCCTCTGCGATCGTACACCACGCACATTCCAGTTCAGGATAGCCATTAAGAATAAGGGGATAAACTGTCTATTTAGAAGGGCGGCTTAAAATTACCTTTTGTTTAACCTTTGGGCTCGGGCTTTTGGTATGGAGTTGGTCAGACTCCATAATAGCTTCCTCGGAGGGAGGGCCCACGCGCTCAGTGGCAGAAACCGATTCAAGCGCCGTGAATCGGTTCTGGGTGGCGATGGGTAAAGGAAGGAATGTTGGTTTACGGCGCTCAACTGCCAGGGTTATAAGCGCCGTTCTAAAACAGGAAGGTAAAAACCAAAGGTAGACACAAAAGTGAAAAAGCAGAGTAAAAGCGGAGGATAGGAATCAGAAGAGAAGCAAAGGAAAAGTCAAAGGTAAATAGACGTAAAGAGGAGAATAAATATTAAACATGAAGCACCGAGCGGTGAAGCTTCTCGGGTAGAAACATTAAAAACGCAAGGGTAAGGCAGCCTCGGATAAAAACTTAAAAAGCCTATCAACCGCGTGAGGAGTGTCTGCCAAGACCTCCGCAAGTCTCGCCGGCAGCTGCAAAGCATTCCGAAGACGCGCCAGGGAGGCGCACTCCAACAACAGGTGGCGGACCGATAGACGTCCGCCGCACGCGGAACAAAGCGGAGCAGTCACCGCTAAAAAGATAGGCGTGGGTAAAATTGCAGTGGCCAATGCGTAAACGGGCTAAAAGAACTTCCTCACGGCGAGAAAAACGACTAGAAGTAACCCAGGGAACAGGAAGGTCCTTCACTACCCGAAGCTTGTTGCCGCGGAGAGCCACCCACTTCTCGCGCCAGCACGAGAGGACCGCTCTCCGCAAAACTAGCCGAAGGTCCTCCGACGTTACCCGAGGGATGACAACATCGGGTTGGACTGTCGCCGCCTTAGCCGCCAAATCCGCTAGTTCATTTCCAGCCAAGCCGACGTGACCAGGTAGCCAAGCACACTTCACGAAAACACCAGAAGCGTATAAAACATGAAGGTCATCCTGGATTTGCTGTACAAGCGGATGGTAATTGTACAGCTCGCGTATACTCTGGAGTGCGCTAAGGCAATCACATAAAATAAGGCTGTTACCCAAGTGGTGGCGGCGCACGTATAAAACGGCACGATATATGGCATACAGTTCAGCACAATAAACGGAAGTGCCACCCGGAAGACCGAAGGTATGAGTTCCGGGCCCATGAACGTAAGCGCAACCAACACCGTTGGAGCACTTAGATCCGTCGGTGTAAATAAAAATCCAGCCATGGTAGCCGGACAGAAATTCTAAAAAACAAGCCCGTATACTGGACATAGGGAGCGTAGACCTCCGGTAAGCCGCCATTCCAAGATCAATGTGAGACGTCACACGAAGCCAAGGAGGAAACACCCTCTCCCCGGTAGGGAACATGCTGGGCAGTTCAATACCGTGCTGCCGAAGAAGCTCCCGGAAGCGAACACCTGAGGGCCTGGGATATACGGAGCGGCCCCAATAACGTTCGTCCAGCGCGGCGTGGAAAAAGGAAGCGAACGTTGGATGGGTTGGCATGCAGCGAAGCGCACAGCCATAATTGCCGAGGAGAAAAGCACGCCGATAACACAAAGGAGGTTCTGCCGACTCGGCGTAAAGGCTGAGAACTGGGCTAGTTGGAAACGCACCAAGAGCTAAGCGAATGCCACGATTGTGGACGGCGTCTAATGCCCTCAGCACAGATGGAGGGGCGGAGGAATAAACGACGCACCCATAATCTAACTTGGATCGGACTAGCGCGCGATACAGACGCAGCAAAACCGCCCGATCCGCTCCCCAACACGCACCATTTAACACCCGCAAGAGACTGAGAGAACGATCACATCGAGCTTTCAATCGGGCAATATGTGATGACCAGCTAAGCTTCCTGTCAAACGTCAACCCCAAGAAACGCGCCTCGCCGGCAAAGGGCAGAAAGTCTGGACCGAAACGGAGAGAAGGTGGAAATCGTTCCCTACGGCGCCAGAAGTTAACGCAGGTGGTTTTCTCAGTGGAGAAACGAAAGCCAGTTCTAGAACTCCAAGAGTGAAGGTTGTCCAAACAGTGCTGCAGGCGGCGTTCCAAAAACGACGTACGCTGAGAGGTACAGTACACGGCGAAATCGTCCACAAATAAACAGGACGACACCCCTGGTGGAACACATTCGCAGATAGAATTAATCGCTACAGCGAAGAGTGTAACGCTTAGTACGGAGCCCTGAGGCACGCCGTTCTCTTGGATAAAAAGGTTCGAAAAAACCGAGCTGACCCGTACTCGGAAAACGCGGTCCGCCAGAAACTCCTGAAGGAACAGCGGCAAGCGTCCACGAAGGTTCCAGGCGTGTAGGGAACGCATAATCCCCGCCCGCCAACAGGTATCAAAAGCCTTCTCAAGGTCAAAGAATATCGCAACGGTTTGACAGTTCCGCAGAAACCCGTTCATGATCTGCGTCGAGAGCGACACAAGGTGGTCTAGAGTTGAACGGCGTCGTCGAAAACCGCATGGGGTGTTGGATAGAAGGTTCCGAGTCTCCAACCACCATACCAACCGCCCATTGATCATGCGTTCCAACACCTTGCAAACGCAACTGGTGAGGGAAATGGGACGGTAACTGGAAGGAAGGTGACGGTCCTTTCCAGGTTTCAAAATGGGAATGATGATGGCCTCTCGCCACTTATCTGGAAATGTGGAAGCAACCCAGATGCGATTATAGAGTTCGAGCAGGAAGGTCTTACCCGCAGGAGGGAGGTGTGTTAACATTTGAACGTGGACGCCATCGGACCCTGGCGCTGATAGGCGCGAAGTCGAAAGCGCGTAGTCCAACTCCGCCATGGTGAAAAGGCGATTATAATCCTCAAGATTACCAGAACGAAACGAGCAGCGCTGTGATTCCACGCGATCCTTGACAATAAGGAACTCGGGCGAATAGGAATCGGAGCTTGATACCTGTGCGAAAGCGCTGCCCAAAGTATTAGCCACGTCGAATGGAGCAACAACAGCTCCTACAGATGTGTGAAGACCAGCAATGGGCAGATGGGTCGATTTACCGGCTACACGCCTGAACTTATCCCAGATGATAGAGGAAGGCGTGCGGTGGTTAAAGGAAGAGACAAAGCGACTCCAGGACGTCTTTTTGCTATCCCGAATAATTTGCCGACACCGAGAACGCAGTTTCTTGTACTGGATCAGGTTCTCCAGGGTAGGGCGACGCTGGAAAAGCCGAAGAGAACGCCTGCGAGCACGAATGGCCGTTCGACATTCATCCGTCCACCAAGGGATCGGAAATCGCCGAGGGTGGGCGGTCGACCGAGGAATAGAGTGCGCAGCAGCAGAAAGAATAGTCTCTGTGAGATGTTGAACTAAAAAATCCACAGAGTCCTGCTCAGTATACGTGAACACAGCCAACTGGGAGAAAAGGCTCCAATTGGCTCGGTCGAAGCGCCAGGTAGGCAAACGGGTGGAACACACAGCAGGAGTTAAGAGACTAAGAAGACAAGGGAAGTGGTCACTAGAGTGCAAATCAGAGATGACATTCCAGCGAAAGGAAACTGCTAACCGTGGTGACAAACCGCAATGTCAAGATGTGAACGAGTGTGGAAGGCGTCAGAAAGAAAGGTAGGCTCCCCGGTGTTCAGAAGAGCGAGGTTAAAGCTATCGATAAAGTCGGCGATTAAGGTGCCTCTCGCACTAGCCCGAGATGAACCCCAAAGAGGGTGATGGGCATTGACATCTCCCACCAACACAAAAGGTGTGGGAAGCTGGGAAATGAGGTCGGCTAAATCTGTTGCCGAGATGTCGGCAGATGGCGGAAGATAAAGCGTACAGATGGTAAATCGGGGGGACGGCAGGTGAATCCGGACAGCAACCGACTGGATATCAGATTGAAGGGGCACAGAGTCCACGAAAAGGTCATCTCTGATAAGCAGCATGGTGCCCCCGTGCGCAGGAACACCATCTTCTGGTGGAAGATCACAACGCGATGAGCGATACCGTGCAAGTTGAAAGGCGTCTTGCGGACGGAGCTTAGTCTCCTGCAAACAAAGAACCATGGGCTCGTACTCGTTGAGCAAAAGTTCAAGCTCCGGTCGATGGGATCGAATACCTCGTATGTTCCAGTGTAGGATAGCTATTGTAATTAAAAGGAGGGTCGTAATCGGAAGAGGCGACTATGACGAGAGCGGTGGGCGAATTAAGCGACCCTTTTTCTTAGGTTGCGTACCAGCACCTTTAGGGGATGTTTTATCCTGCCGCTTCTTCATAGGCGGTCTGGCAGCGGCGGAGGAATCCTGCTCCATCTCCTCCACGGGGGAGGACCGCTTTCCAATAGAGAATTTCGGTTCGAGAACCTCGAACCGATTGGAAGTAGAGACCAGCGAAGATGTAGAGCGCCGATCGGAGTCCGTCCCAGAAGAAGCCGCAGAAGAGGATCTATGAGAAGAGCATCGCGGACTATTCTTCCCCTTCGACGTTCCCGGAACAGATGGAGGGGTGTCCTTCAGGAAGTCGGATCTGGTGTAGTGGGTCTTGAACTTCACCGGCAAAGCAGTGCTTGTAACGGCCTTTCCAGCCTTAGAGGAGGAAGGCGCCGCCTGAGAATGCGATCGCACAGGAGGAAGTTGAGCAGATACAGTCTTGGCAGATGTCGACGCAGGTGGCGAAGTCGGGGGCTTTGGAAGCGGGCGGGCGACAAGTATCTTATCTGAAATGGTGGCTCCGTTCAAATCGCTGGTCTGTGGCGATTTCCCGACTCGGTGCCGGTTTAGCTGCAACGGAGCTATACGTACCGGACCGCGGGACAGACGGTTGGCGGAAGCGCAGGAGCTTCCGGGCTTCTGAGAAGGACACCTTCTCCCTAACCCGGATCTCCTGGATCTCGCGTTCCTCTACAAAACGGGGGCAATCGCGGGAACTCGATGGATGTTCACCGCCGCAGTTAACACATGTCGGAGTGGATGTACATTCCCCATCATGGGAGATGTCACCACAGTTAACGCAGGTAGAGTTGCCATTACAAAAGTCGCTGGTGTGTCCAAAGCGCTGACACTTGTAGCATCGCAGCGGGTTAGGGATATACGGCCTGACTACAATGACCTCATACCCTGCCTTAATTCTTTGAGGGATGATGATGATGAGATGCGGTTTAAGGGCGCTAAACTACTAAGGTCATCAGCGCCCTTACAATGTATAAAAGATAAAGTCAAAAAGATAAAATAACCGCATAATTAAAAAACGGGACAGAAACCCGCGATGTCTAAAAAGGCTAAAATAACAATAATATAACAATAACAATAATAATAACAACAATAACAACAATAATAACAATAACAACAATAAAAACAGTAACAACAATATCAATAACAACAAAATAACAATACAAATATCTAAAAAACCAACACACTAAAATCATGGTCACTAACAGAATAAAACGTGTCAAGAACTGTAGAATGTAAGGAACATGAGCGCCTTATGTCTGGGGAGAAGGGCCCCATTAAAACTAACAATAGAAAATCAAACAGCTAAAAGGCGCTCAGCGCATCAAATGCGACGGCTAAAACCAATGTCAGTGATAAAACGTAAAAGACATTCTACAGCATGCGCGTCGTCTGCCAACACGTTGGCTAGGCCAACAGGCAGACCCACGCGAACGCGCAGTGGAGCTAAAACTTGACACTCGGTTAAAATGTGACGGACCGTTAAGGGCACGTCACACTGACCACACAGGGGTGCGGGATCACCACTTAACAGGTATCTATGACTAAAAAGGCAATGTCCGATACGAAGGCGTGTTAAAAGTACCTCTTCCCGACGAGAAGCACGGGAAGAGGTAGCCCAGACTAGCGGAAGAGGTTTAACCTCCCGCAACTTGTTCCCCCGGAGGGCCGTCCACTCATCGCGCCAGCGCGAGAGGATGCGGCGACGTAAAATGACACACGAATCTGACGAGGGAACAACAGAAGTAAAAAATCTGGGTAATAAAATCGCCGATTTCGCAGCGGCGTCGGCCGACTCATTCCCTGAGATACCCACATGACCTGGAATCCACATAAAAGAGACGCTGATGCCAGAGGCACCCAGCGAATGGAGCAGGTCATGAATGCGCTGTACGAGGGGGTGGTAAGAGTACAGCGCGTTAATACTCTGAAGGGCACTCAGAGAGTCCGAACAAACAACACAACGCCGTAAAACATGCCGCTGAATGTATAAAACACATTGATAGATACTAAAAAGTTCGGCGGTATAAATCGAACATTGCCCGGGTAAACGAAAAGTAAAACTATTCGCACCTAAAACAAAGGCACATCCTACTCCAACATCAGTCTCAGACCCATCAGTATAAATAAAATCACAGTCTCCGAATGTTGCCTGAAGTTCTAAAAATGCGGATCTAAGGACTGAAGCAGGGGTCTCATTCTTCGGCATCGACGTTAGCCCAAAGTGGATGTGGGCCTGAGCGCGCGACCATGGAGGAAAGCGCGTTTCCCCTCGGGTAAGGGCCGGCGCTGGCGTAACGTCCAAATGCCGAAGTAGCAGTCGAAATCGAACCCCTGGAGGGAGCAATGCAGAGGAGCTAACAAAATATTGGCGATCAAGCGAATCCTCGTAAAATACATCGAAGGACGGGTGGTTAGGCAAGCTTGAGAGTCGACAAGCATAGCTGCACAAAAGCATCTCACGCCGGAAGGACAGCGGAGGCTCTGCAGCTTCTGCGTACAGACTGGGTACAGGGCTAGTTGGAAAGGCCCCTGTAGCGACTCTTATGCCACGATGGTGAATGGCATTCAATCGACGTAACACAGATGGACGTGCCGACGAATAAACAATACACCCGTAATCAAGCTTGGATCGGACCAAAGAGCGATAAAGGCGAAGAAGGACGGTCCGATCAGCTCCCCAGGATGTGCCACTTAAAACACGTAAAAGATTAAGAGAACGGTCACACTTTGCTTTTAAAAAGGAAACGTGCGAGGTCCAACACAACTTCCTGTCAAAAATCAACCCCAAAAATTTCGCCTCGTCTGCAAACGGAAGTATCCCTGGCCCAAGATGGAGAGTGGGCGGAGGGAAATACTTCCGGCGCCAAAAGTTGATGCAGACGGATTTCTCGGCGGAGAAATTAAAGCCGTTGGCGTTACTCCAGGCGTAGAGACGGTCGATACAGCTCTGGAGACGGCGTTCGAGTAGACAGGTCCGCCGTGAACTGCAATAAATAGCGAAATCGTCAACAAAAAGGGACGATGAAATGCCAGGTGGAAGACAATCAACAATGGGGTTGATAGCAATCGCAAAAAGTGTGACACTGAGTACAGAGCCCTGCGGTACTCCGTTCTCTTGAATAAAACGACGAGATAAAACCGAGCCCACACGTACACGAAAGACGCGGTCCGTCATAAACTCCCGAAGAAATATGGGAAGACGACCGCGGAAGTTCCAATCGTGAAGTGTACGTAAAATGCCGCCCCTCCAACAAGTGTCATAAGCTTTCTCCAGGTCAAAAAACACAGCCACGGTTTGACACTTTCTCAGAAATCCATTCATAACAGGCGTCGACAGGGACACCAGATGGTCGACGGTAGAGCGATAGCGACGAAATCCGCACTGAGCGTTCGCTAAAAGTTTCTGAGACTCAAGCCACCATGTCAACCGCCCGTTGATCATGCGCTCCAGCACCTTGCAAATGCAACTGGTGAGGGAGATAGGGCGGTAGCTGGAAGGTAGTTGGCGATCCTTCCCAGGCTTAAGTATAGGGACAATGGTGGCTTCGCGCCAAACGGAAGGAAAAATGCCGTCTTGCCAAATACGGTTATAGACCTGTAAGAGAAATAGTTTACTGTCGGCTGAAAGGTTCTTTAACATCAGGACATGAATGCCGTCCGGCCCGGGAGCGGAGTGCCGAGAGCAATGAAGAGCGTGCTCCAGCTCCCTCATTGTGAATAGTTCGTTATAGCATTCATCATTAGCAGACCGAAAAGTATATGATGCGGAACCCTGCCGGTCTTTAATAGAGCGAAAGCCGGCGGAATAATGGTCAGAACTGGAAACCGCCTCAAAGGCAGAACCCAGAGTGTTAGCGATGGCAGCCGGATCCACTATGGTGGCATTAGAAACCTGAAGGCCAGAAACAGTACAATGTGACACGTTACCTGAGAAGCGACGAAGTTTATCCCAAACAACGGATGAAGGCGTAAAACGATTAAAAGACTCGACAAAACGAGCCCAAGATGCCTTCTTGCTATCCTGAATAATGCGACGAGCCCTGGCGCGCGATTGTTTAAAAGTCACCAAATTATCAAGTGTAGGGTGGCGCCGAAACACCCTAAGTGCAGTCCTACGGGCACGAACGGCGTCCCGACAATCCTCGTTCCACCACGGAACAGGTGGCCGCCGAGGTTGGGAGGATGAACGGGGTATTGCACGTTCGGCGGCTGAGAAAATAATAGACGTAAGGTGCTGCACTAGTTGATTAATGTCGGAGAAGGGCTGGTCGTCAAAATGCACGAGGCTGGAATACAAGCTCCAGTCGGCTTTAGCGAATATCCAGGTAGGTACTCTGGAATGCTGTACGTGGTGCGACAGAAGAGAAACGACGCAGGGGTAATGGTCGCTGGAGTAGGTGTCAGCGACGACGTTCCACTGAAGACGACGTGCAAGCTGGAGTGAGCAAATTGCAAGGTCCAGGTGAGAAAATGAACCAGTAGAATCAGAAATAAAAGTAGGCGCACCTGTATTGAGGATGGAAAGATTGAACTGATAAAAAATGTCGGAAAGAAGAGTTCCCCTCGCACAAGCCCTTGGCGAACCCCATAGTGGGTGATGGGCATTAAAATCTCCCAACAGAAGAAATGGTGTTGGGAGAGCGGACAGGAGAGCTCGAATGTCCGCGGGAGCGAGGGGAGACGATGGAGGTGAATATACAGAGCAAACAGAAAACAAAAAGCCGGGTAAGTGAAGGCGAACGGCAACAGCTTGCAAGTCAGATGTAAGTGTGACAGGTGTAAAATGAACGTCATTACGCACCAAAATCATGACACCACCATGAGCAGGAGTACCCTCCTCCGGTTCAAGGTCGTAGCGAACCGGAGTATATCCTCGGAGATCAAAAGGATCGTGAGGGCGAAGCTTAGTCTCCTGCAAACATACGACCATAGGTGAATGGGAACGCAATAAAAGCTGCAGTTCCGCCCTATGCGATCGTACACCACGTACATTCCAGGTCAGGATAGCCATTAAAAATAAGGGGATAAACTGTCTATTTAGAAGGGCGGCTTAAAATTACCTTTTGTTTAACCTTTGGGCTCGGGCTTTTTGTATGGAGTTGGTCAGACTCCATAGCTTCCTCGGAGGGAGGGCCCACGCGCTCAGTGCCAGAAACCGATTCAAGCGCCGTGAATCGGTTCTGGGTGGCGATGGGTGAAGGGTGCCGCTGAGCGCGGCTTGTCCCAGGACCTTCCTGGGACAGCGACCTCCGAGGAGGAGAAGGTGAACTTTTCTTACCGCGCGCACGCGGAGGGTCTTTCAAAAAATCTTCCCTACGTAATTTCTGCTTGGGCTTCTTTTCAACGGCTTGCGACTTCATTGACTTGGGACCAGGTTTATACGGCTTGGTAACTGTAGCCTTAATAGACGGCCGGATGGTAGTGGCGGTTAATCCAGTCAAGGTCCAGGTCTGAGTTTCGGCATCTACGCGTGGTACTGGCGAGGCAACAACAGAACTAAATGTGCCAGATCGCAGAAGTGAAGGTTGGCGCGCATGGTAACGCCTCCGGGCTTCAGCGAAGGAGAGTTTTTCCTTTACCCGGACATCCTGGATCGCCTTCTCGTCCAAGTACCGCGGACAGTCGGCAAACGAAGCAGAATGAGACCCTTTACAATTAACGCAGACGGGGGCTGTTGAACAGGTACCTTCGTGTGAGGGCTGGCTACAGGTTGCACAGATGTTAACGGCACTCTTACATGAGACTTGCGTATGCCCAAAACGTTGGCATTTAAAACAACGCAGAGGTCTAGGAATATAAGGCCTCACAGAAATCCGTTCGTACCCTGCGGAAATGCTCGTGGGCAGATCGACGCCATCAAATGTAATAAACAGGGTACGAGTGGGTACCAACACGCCGTCGCGTTTGGCCTGCACTCGATGAACCGCTGTCACCCTCTGGTCTGCAAGATATTCCACCAGGTCTTCGTCAGAGATACCATCGAGGCTATGCGTGGTGACAACGCCTCTACAAGAATTCAAGGTGCGGTGCTTCTCAACACGGATAGGATAACCGTGGAGAAGCGTGGCGCTCAACAAGGACTTACTTTGTGCCTCGGATTTGCTTTGAACTAGCAACGAACCATTACGAAGACGAGTGCAGGAAAGAACCGGACCAGCAATTGAGTCAATGCCCTTCTGGATAATAAAAGGGTTCACCTTCTCGAATGATTGTCCCTCCTCTGTACGGGTAATCACTAAGTAACAACCAGCTGTTGGCGGTGCTACTTCTGTTACAAAAACTTTGCGGCGCTTGTTGTTAACAATGGAGAAAGGGTGCTCCATAGCGAAAAAAATCCTCCACCATTGCAACCGTCTCCGACCTCGGGCTCTGACTTCCCGGGCGTTACCCCGGCTTGGGTGAGTGGCCTATCTATACCTAGCTCACCCCAGGGTCACACCTCCCAGAACATAGACAGAGGGACCCAATCGCCGTCGGAAGCCAGCAGCTCATGCAATGGCCCCCCCGCGGGACTGCAGTTGAACAGCGGATACGAACACCAACCCTACATGACGACCCCGGGTGGTGGGGATGACGCCATTACCCACTCACCCAGCTGCGCACACGGTGCGCGGGTATCCGTCAGGCTGTGTCCACGGAGGATTTAAATAAAAAGATAAAAGAAACTAAAACTGTGTGGGCGTTTCGCACGCAAGGTAGGCCGGCGGGGAAGAAAAAGTGAGATATGCGAATGTCATGGTGCGAAATGGCCGGAAAGTGATAAGGGAAGAAAGAAACGACGGTGAGGTGCGGAATGAATGGAATGTAAAGAACGCACGAGAGCCTACCTTGGGTCCACCGGTCACTTGAAGAACCCACCGCGACCGGATGGGGGTGAGGGGATGAATGTGGCGATGATTGGCTCGGGAACCCCCGGGTGCGCCAAAAACCCGTACTCACATAAGGTGAGCCCCTGAGGGGTCTTTGAGGGAGATCTACCCGATCAAAGGTAAGGAACAGGGTACGAGTCGGCACGAATTCACCTCTGTCCTTCCGCTGAACGCGATATACCGCCGTAACACCTTGATCAGAGAGGTTGTCCAGAATCTCCTCATTAGACATGCCGTCCAACGCACGGGTGTTCACCACGCCGCGCGAGGAGTTGAGAGTTCTGTGCGGGTCGACACGAATAGGATAGCTGGCTAGCAGTTTGACTTTAAGCAGTTTCGATACCTGAGAAGCTGAAAGTGCTTCAATCAGGAGCGTGCCATTACGAGAGCGCACACAGGATTTAACAGGACCAGCAATGCTGTCCAAACCCTTCTGAATCAGAAATGGATTCACCGTGGTAAACTTCTGCCCTTCCTCAGTTCTCGAAATCACCAAGTAGCGAGGACCACTGGACTCGACTACTTCTTTTCCCTTCACAGGTTGCTTTAGAGTATTGGGTGTAAGTAAGTAAGTAAGATATGCGGTTTAAGGGCGCTAAACTGCTACGGTCATCAGCGCCCTTACAATGTATAAAAGATAATGTCAAAATATAAAACAGGTAAAAGAACCGCATAGTTAAAAACGGGACACAAACCCGCGATGTTCAAATAGCTAAAACCAACAACAGAACAATAACAAAATAACAATAACAACAATAATAACAATAACAATAACAATAATAACAATAACAAGAACAACAATAATAACAAGAATAACAATAACAACAATACAAAGGTCTGAAAAACCAACACACTAAAAGCAAGGGCTATAAAAGATTAAAACGTGTCAGGAACTGTAGAACGCGAGGGACATGAGCGTCATATGTCCACTGGGGAGAAGAGTTCCCATAAAACAGACAGAATAAAAGTACTAAGCCAACAGACGCCCAACGCATTAAATGCGCAGATTAAAATCACTGTCATGAATAAAACGTAAAACACATTCTACAGCACGCGTGTCGTCTGCCAAAACGTTGGCTAGGCCAACAGGCAGACCCACACGAGCACGCAATGCAGCTAAAACCTGACACTCTGTTAAAATGTGACGCACCGTTAAGGGCACGTCACACTGCCCACAGAGTGGTGCGGGGTCACCACTGAGCAAATACCTATGACTAAAAACACAATGTCCAATCCGTAGACGAGCTAAAATTACCTCTTCCCGACGACAAGAACGAGAAGAGGTACCCCAGATTAACGGGAGAGGCTTAACCTCCCGCAACTTGTTCCCCCGGAGGGCCGTCCACTCATCGCGCCAGCGCGAGAGGATGCGGCGACGTAAAATAGCACACGAATCTGACGAGGGAACAACAGAGGTAAAAAAGCTGGGTAATAAAATCGCCGATTTCGCAGCGGCGTCGGCAGACTCATTCCCTGAGATGCCCACATGACCTGGAATCCACATGAAGGACACGCTGATGCCAGAGACACCAAGCGAGTGGAGCAGGTCATGTATGCGCTGTACAAGCGGGTGGTAATGGTACAGCGCAGTAATAGTCTGAAGGGCACTCAGAGAGTCCGTACAAATAAAACAGTGCTGTAAGGCGTGCCGCTGAATGTATAAAATAGATTGATAAATACTAAAAAGTTCGGCGGTAAAAATTGAACATTGTGCAGGTAAACGAAACTTAAAACTACAGTGACCAGAAACAAAGGCACATCCAACTCCAGCTTCAGTCTTAGAACCATCGGTAAAGATAAAATGGAAGTCCCCGAATTGAGCCCGTACTTCTATAAAAGCCGATCTAAAGACTGAAGCAGGGGTCTCAGCCTTCGGCATTGACGTTAGCCCAAGGTGACAGTGGGCCTCAGCGCGGGACCATGGAGGAAAACGCGTTTCTCCCCGTGGAAGGGCCGGCGCTGGCGTAACGTCCAAATGCCGAAGTAGCAGTCGAAATCGAACCCCTGGAGGGAGCAATGCAGAGGAGCTAACTAAATATTGCCGGTCAAGCGAATCCTCGTAAAATACATCGAAGGACGGGTGGTTAGGCAAGCTTGAGAGTCGACAAGCATAGCTGCACAAGAGCATCTCACGCCTGAAGGACAGCGGAGGCTCTGCAGCTTCTGCGTACAGACTGGGTACAGGGCTAGTTGGAAAGGCCCCTGTAGCGACTCTTATGCCACGATGGTGAATGGCATTCAATCGACGTAACACAGATGGACGTGCCGACGAATAAACAATACACCCGTAATCAAGCTTGGATCGGACCAAAGAGCGATAAAGGCGAAGAAGGACGGTCCGATCAGCTCCCCAGGATGTGCCACTTAAAACACGTAAAATATTAAGAGAACGGTCACACTTTGCTTTTAAAAAGGAAACGTGCGAGGTCCAACACAACTTCCTGTCAAAAATCAACCCCAAAAATTTCGCCTCGTCTGCAAACGGAAGTATCCCAGGCCCAAGATGGAGTGAGGGTGGAGGGAAATACTTCCGGCGCCAAAAGTTGATGCAGACGGATTTCTCGGCGGAGAAATTAAAGCCGTTGGCGTTACTCCAGGCGTAGAGACGGTCGATACAGCTCTGGAGACGGCGTTCGAGTAGACAGGTCCGCCGTGAACTACAATAAATAGCGAAATCGTCAACAAAAAGGGACGATGAAATGCCAGGTGGAATACAATGAACAATGGGGTTGATAGCAATCGCAAGAAGTGTGACACTGAGTACAGAGCCCTGCGGTACTCCGTTCTCTTGAATAAAACGACGAGATAAAACCGATCCCACACGTACACGAAAGACGCGGTCCGTCATAAACTCCCGAAGAAATATGGGAAGACGACCGCGGATATTCCAATCGTGAAGTGTACGTAAAATGCCGCCCCTCCAACAAGTGTCATAAGCTTTCTCCAGGTCAAAAAATACAGCCACGGTTTGACACTTTCTCAGAAATCCATTCATAATATGCGTCGACAAGGACACCAGATGGTCGATGGTAGAGCGATAACGACGAAACCCGCACTGAGCGTTCGCTAGAAGTTTCTGAGACTCAAGCCACCATGTCAACCGCCCGGTGATCATGCGCTCCATCACCTTGCAAATGCAACTGGTGAGGGAGATAGGGCGGTAGCTGGAAGGTAGTTGGCGATCCTTCCCAGGCTTAAGAATAGGGACAATGTTGGCTTCGCGCCAAACGGAAGGAAAAATGCCGTCTTGCCAAATACGGTTATAGACCTGTAAGAGAAATAGTTTACTGTCGGCTGAAAGGTTCTTTAACATCAGGACATGAATGCCGTCCGGCCCGGGAGCGGAGTGCCGAGAGCAATGAAGAGCGTGCTCCAGCTCCCTCATTGTGAATAGTTCGTTATAGCATTCATCATTAGCAGACCGAAAAGTATATGATGCGGAATCCAGCCGGTCTTTAATAGAGCGAAAGCCGGCGGAATAATGGTCTGAATGGGATACCGCCTCAAAGGCAGCACCCAGAGTGTTAGCGATGGCAGCCGGATCCACTATGGTGGCATTAGAAACCTGAAGGCCAGAAACAGTACAATGTGACACTTTACCTGAGAAGCGACGAAGTTTATCCCAAACAACGGATGAAGGCGTAAAGCGATTAAAGGACTCGACAAAACGAGCCCAAGATGCCTTCTTGCTATCCTGAATAATGCGACGAGCCCTGGCGCGCGATTGTTTAAAAGTCACCAAATTATCAAGTGTAGGGTGGCGCCGAAACACCCTAAGTGCAGTCCTACGGGCACGAACGGCGTCCCGACAATCCTCGTTCCACCACGGAACAGGTGGCCGCCGAGGTTGGGAGGATGAACGGGGTATTGCGCGTTCGGCGGCAGAGAAAATAACAGACGTAAGGTGCTGCACTAGTTGGTGAATGTCGGAGAAGGGCTGGTCGTCAAAATGCACGAGGCTGGAATACAAGCTCCAGTCGGCTTTTGCGAATATCCAGGTAGGTACTCTGGAATGCTGTACGTGGTGCGACAGAAGAGAAACGATGCAGGGGAAATGGTCGCTGGAGTAGGTGTCAGCGACGACGTTCCACTGAAGACGACGTGCAAGCTGGAGTGAGCAAATTGCAAGGTCCAGGTGAGAGAATGTACCAGAAGAATCAGAAATAAAAGTAGGTGCACCTGTATTGAGGATGGAAAGATTGAACTGATAAAAAATGTCGGAAAGAAGAGTTCCCCTCGCACAAGCCCTTGGCGAACCCCATAGTGGGTGATGGGCATTAAAATCTCCCAACAGAAGAAATGGTGTTGGGAGAGCGGACAGGAGAGATCGAATGTCCGCGGGAGCGAGGGGAGACGATGGAGGTGTATACACAGAGCAAACAGAAAACAAAAAGCCGGGTAAGTGAAGGCGAACGGCAACAGCTTGCAAGTCAGATGTAAGTGTGACAGGTGTAAAATGAACGTCATTACGCACCAAAATCATGACACCACCATGAGCAGGAGTACCCTCCTCCGGTTCAAGGTCGTAGCGAACCGGAGTATATCCTCGGAGATCAAAAGGATCGTGAGGGCGAAGTTTAGTCTCCTGCAAACATACGACCATAGGTGAATGGGAACGCAATAAAAGCTGCAGTTCCGCCCTATGCGATCGTACACCACGTACATTCCAGCTCAGGATAGCCATGAATAAAAGGGATAAACTGTCTACTTAGAAGGGCGGCTTAAAAGTACCTTTTGTTTAACCTTTGGGCTCGGGCTTTTTGTATGGAGTTGGTCAGACTCCATAGCTTCCTCGGAGGGAGGGCCCACGCGCTCAGTGCCAGAAACCGATTCAAGCGCCGTGAATCGGTTCTGGGTGGCGATGGGTGAGGGGTGCCGCTGAGCGCGGCTTGTCCCAGGACCTTCCTGGGACAGCGACCTCCGAGGAGGAGAAGGTGAACTTTTGCTACCGCGCGCACGCGGAGGGTCTTTCAAGAAATCCTCCCTACGTAGTTTCTGCTTGGGCTTCTTTTCAGCGGCTTGCGACTTCAGTGACTTTGGACCAGGTTTATAAGGCTTGGTAACAGTAGCTTTAATAGACGGCCGGATGGTAGTGGCGGTTAATCCAGTCAAGGTCCAGGTCTGAGTTTCGGCATCTACTCGTGGTACTGGCGAGGCAACAACAGAACTAAATGTGCCAGATCGCAGGAGTGAAGGTTGGCGCGCATGGTAACGCCTCCGGGCTTCAGCGAAGGAGAGTTTTTCCTTTACCCGGATCTCCTGGATCGCCTTCTCGTCCAAGTACCGCGGACAGTCGGCAAACGAAGCAGAATGAGACCCTTTGCAATTAACGCAGACGGGGGCTGTTGAACAGGTACCTTCGTGTGAGGGCTGGCTACATGTTGCACAGATGTTAACGGCACTCTTACATGAGACTTGCGTATGCCCAAAACGTTGCATTTAAAACAACGCAGAGGTCTAGGAATATAAGGCCTCACAGAAATCCGTTCGTACCCTGCGGAAATGCTCGTGGGCAGATCGACGCCATCAAATGTAATAAACAGGGTACGAGTGGGTACCAATACGCCGTCGCGTTTGGCCTGCACTCGATGGACCGCTGTCACCTTCTGATCTGCAAGATATTCTACCAGGTCCTCGTCCGATATACCATCGAGGCTATGGGTGGTAATAACGCCTCGACAGGAATTCAATGTGCGGTGCTTCTCGACACGGATAGGATAGCCGTGGAGAAGCGTAGCGCGCAACAAGGTCTTACTTTGCAGATCGGATTTCGTTTGGGCTAATAAGGAACCATTCCGTAGACGAGTGCAGGACTGAACCGCACCAGCAATTGCATCAATGCCCTTTTGAATAATGAAAGGGTTCACCTTCTCAAAGCTTTGTCCTTCTTCGGTTCGTGAAATGACCAAGTAACAACCAGTTGTCGGTGGTGTCACTTCTGTTACATAGACTTTTCGGCGCTTGTTAGTAGTAATGGAGGAAGGGTGCTCCATAGCGAAATAAATCCTCCACCATTGCAACCGTCTCCGACCTCGGGCTCTGACTTCTCGGGCGTTACCCCGGCTTGGGTGAGTGGCCTATCTATACCAGACTCACCCCAGGGTCACACCTCCCAGAACATAGACAGAGGGACCCAATCGCCGTCAGAAGTCAGCAGCTCATGCAATGGCCCCCCCGCGGGACTGCAGTTGAACAGCGGATACGAACACATACCCTACATGACGACCCCGGGTGGTGGGGATGACGCCATTACCCACTCACCCAGCTGCGCACGCGGTGCGCGGGTATCCGTCAGGCTGTGTCCACGGAGGATTTAAATAAAAAGATAAAAGAAACTAAAACTGTGTGGGCGTTTCGCACGCAAGGTAGGCCGGCGGGGAAGAAAAAGAGAGATATGCGAATGTCGTGGTGCGAAATGGCCGGAAAGTGACAAGAGAAGAAAGAAACGATGGTGAGGTGCGGTATGAATGGAATGTAACGAACGCACGAGAGCCTACCTTGGGTCCACCGGTCACTTGAAGAACCCACCGCGACCGGATGGGGGTGAGGGGATGAATGTGGCGATGAATGGCTCGGGAACCCCCGGGTGCGCCAAAAACCCGTACTCACATAAGGTGAGCCCCTGAGGGGCGTATTGGGTGTGTTGACCATAAAAGATAGTAAAGAATTCATCCCGCAGTGCTCCCCACCCACCACGGAGCCCAACAAGGGGTCATCCCACTGGGATGACAGGGCTACACACGGGATATAGCGGGCACGCCGTCCCACTCACCCTGGAGTTCAGTACAAAACCTAGTCCAGTCCGATTGGCTAGGGGTGGGTTAGTCCCTAGCCGCCCGTTTAGGTGAAGCAAAAACCAAAGTGGTGTATTGGTATAGCGTATCCTCCCTGAAAACTGTAAAACACAACCAACCAGGCTCAGATACGCCTCCCTCAACCACCAGGATATTTTTTTCCACCGACACGGGTCTCCACGCACGGCCTACACGTGGGTGGGCGCTTTGACTGACTCCCTCACCACTTGGAGGGGCCCACACCGAGGAAGTCAGGGTGGCTCGGGACCCCGGGTGCGCCAAAAACCCGTACCTGCAAAGCAGGCCCCTGGGGGGGTGGCGATGGGTGAAGGGTGCCGCTGAGCGCGGCTTGTCCCAGGACCATCCTGGGACAGCGACCTCCGAGGAGGAGAAGGTGAACTTTTGTTACCGCGCGCACGCGGAGGGTCTTTCAAAAAATCTTCCCTACGAAGTTTCTGCTTGGGCTTCTTTTCAACGGCTTGCGACTTCATTGACTTGGGACCAGGTTTATACGGCTTGGTAACTGTAGCCTTAATAGACGGCCGGATGGTAGTGGCGGTTAATCCAGTCAAGGTCCAGGTCTGAGTTTCGGCATCTACTCGTGGTACTGGCGAGGCAACAACAGAACTAAATGTGCCAGATCGCAGGAGTGAAGGTTGGCGCGCATGGAAACGCCTCCGGGCTTCAGCGAAGGAGAGTTTTTCCTTTACCCGGATCTCCTGGATCGCCTTCTCGTCCAAATACCGCGGACAGTCGGCAAACGAAGCAGAATGTGACCCTTTACAATTAACGCAGACGGGGGCTGTTGAACAGGTACCTTCGTGTGAAGGCTGGCTACATGTTGCACAGATGTTAACGGCACTCTTACAGGAGACTTGCGTATGCCCAAAACGTTGGCATTTAAAACAACGCAGAGGTCTAGGAATATAAGGCCTCACAGAAATCCGTTCGTACCCTGCGGAAATGCTCGTGGGCAGATCGACGCCATCAAATGTAATAAACAGGGTACGAGTGGGTACCAATACGCCGTCGCGTTTGGCCTGCACTCGATGCACTGCAGTCACCTTTTGATCAGATAGATATTCTACGAGATCCTCGTCCGATATACCATCGAGGCTATGGGTGGTAACGACGCCCCGACAGGAGTTCAATGTGCGGTGCTTCTCAACACGGATGGGGTAACCGTGGAGAAGCGTAGCGCGCAACAAGGTCTTACTTTGCTGATCGGACTTAGTTTGTGCCAATAAGGAACCATTCCGTAGACGAGTGCATGATTGAACCGCACCAGCAATAGCATCTATGCCCTTCTGAATTATAAAAGGGTTCACCTTCTCAAAGTTTTGTCCTTCTTCTGTTCTCGAAATTACCAAGTAACAACCAGATGACGGCGGTGCTACTTCTGTTACAATAACTTTTCGGCGCTTGTTTGTATTACTGGAGGAAGGGTGCTCCATAGCGAAATAAATCCTCCACCATTGCAACCGTCTCCGACCTCGGGCTCTGACTTCTCGGGCGTTACCCCGGCTTGGGTGAGTGGCCTATCTATACCAGACTCACCCCAGGGTCATACCTCCCAGAACATAGACAGAGGGACCCAATCGCCGTCAGAAGTCAGCAGTTCATGCAATGGCCCCCTGCGGGACTGCAGTTGAACAGCGGATACGAACACAAACCCTACATGACGACCTCGGGTGGTGGGGATGACGCCATTACCCACTCACCCAGCTGCGCACCCAGTGCACGGGTATCCATCAGGCTGTGTCCACGGAGGATTAAAAGAAAAGATAAAAGAAATAAAACTGTGGGCGTTTCGGATGCAAGGTAGGCCGGCGAGGAAGAAAAAGAGATGCGTAAATGAATGGACGTGGAGCGAAATGTGCAGAAGTAAAAGAGAAGAAAGAAACGATGGCGAGGGGCGACATGGAATGAAACGCACAGAACGCACGAGAGCCTACCTTGAGTCCCCCGGTCACGAGAACGAACCCACCTCGACCGGACGGGGGTGGAAGGATGATGGCGATGAATGGCTCGGGTACCCCGGGTGCGCCTAACCCGTACTCACAAAAGGTGAGCCCCTGGGGGGACTTCCTTTGATCATGTTCATAACTTTCATATATTCACTCAAAGAAATCACTCTACACTTAGCTACATTGTTTAAGTTACCTGACTTCACGGTGGACTATGTCATCTTTTGGACTGAACTGTTACTACATGCATAACAGAAATACTTGACTATTATTTTTAAAGCAGGTGCCCACCTATGGTGAATACCTTAGCTTTTTGTTCTGTGGTGGATAAGATACCACATATTCAATCATTACCAATAGCCCTGCTGCTATGAAACATACAAATATTAAAACAACGCCTCATAGTTTCAAAGCTAATGTCATAATTATGTTTAAAAATGTACAGTTTTATTTATAAGGATATTTTAGTGTATTATTTAATTAAGCAGTAATTTGCATTTCCAAATGCATTTTAGTATTAGTTACTGCAAGTTAATTACTAATTGCATTTTAGTTTCCAAATGCAAATAGTATTAACTTGCACTTAAGATGGTAACAGTGCATTAAAGGAAGGTTGAGCACGCAATATGTATTTTTTCACTGTCGCTGGGTTCTGTACTTTACTGCACTCTAGTGGGTGGAGCGTAAGCCATCAGTCATAGCAATCTTAGTCCCTACCTCTCCCACAAGAACCATGTAGAAACGTACAGCCTAGCCTTATACATAGTGCTTAAGAACGTGTGCTATCTAATTCAACGGAGATGGCAACTTCAATGATGTGAATGGAATTGCAGTGCCACAGGATGTTGAAGACGCAGAACAAGAAAATGGAATGCAAGAAGGTATCGAAAATGAAGCAGAAGAGTCAAATGAACCTCCGCCACTGGAAATACGCATTCCAACATTTCCAAAAGTGATAGTGAAAAACAAACGTGAAAAGGACGGAGAGGGCAAATATGAACGTAGACGGTGTCAATCTGGAGTTGGCTTTGAGCTTCAGAAAGGTACCAGCAGACGGCACACTGCTTCATGTGCCTGTTCAAAAGAGGGAACACATACTCGGAAACAATGCTTTATGCACAATTCTATACATTTCTCTTTCTTTCCTTTTGACACAAGTGGTGCTACTCCTGGTTGAAAGTATTCCCTGATAAGAGAGTTAGGACAACTCTTTAACAGATGTCAATTTGTCACCCCAATTTACATTTTCTCAATTGTAAGAACATTTAAAAAAAAGCCTATGAAAGTGCGTCAATTCCTTTTTGTTTCTTCCCTGCATAATTCCATCACAAAGAACATTGGGTTAGAACTCTCTTTCTTAAGTGGGGTGATGATGATATGCGGTTTAAGGGCGCTAAACTGCTAGGGTCATCAGCGCCCTTACAATGTGTAAAATATAAGGTCAAAATATAAAAGGTAAAAAAACCGCATAATTAAAAAACGGGACACAAACCCGCGATGTCCAAAAAGTTAAAACTAACAATAGCATAACAATAACAATAACAACAAGAATAAAAATAACAACAAGAATAACAATAATAACAATAATAACAATAAATATATCTCAAAAACCAACACACTAAAAGCATAGCCAATAAAAGATTAAAACGTGTCAAGAACTGTAGAATGCGGGACATGAGCGCCATATGTCACTGGGGAGTAAGTCCCTATAAAAACATACAGAATAAAATAACAAAGCTAAAAGACGCTCAGCGCATCAAATGCGACGATTAAAATCAATGTCACTTATAAAACGTAAAAGACATTCTACAGCATGCGCGTCGTCTGCCAAAACGTTGGCTATGCCAACAGGCAGACCCAGGCGAACGCGCAGTGGAGCTAAAACTTGACACTCAGTTAAAATGTGACGCACCGTTAAGGGCACGTCACACTGCTGACAGCGGAGCGGGATCACCACTGAGCAGGTAACTATGACTAAAACGACAATGTCCAATTCGTAAACGGGCTAAAAGTACCTCTTCCCGACGTAAAGGACGAGAAGAGGTACCCCAGATTAACGGGAGAGGCTTAACCTCCCGCAACTTGTTCCCCCGGAGGGCCGTCCACTCATCGCGCCAGCGCGAGAGGATGCGGCGACGTAAAATAACACACGAATCTGACGAGGGAACAACAGAGGTAAAAAATCTGGGTAATAAAATCGCCGATTTCGCAGCGGCGTCGGCAGACTCATTACCTGAGATGCCCATATGACCTGGAATCCACATGAAGGACACGCTGATGCCAGTGACACCAAGCGAGTGGAGCAGGTCATGTATGCGCTGTACAAGCAGGTGGTAATGGTACAGCGCAGTAATAGTCTGAAGGGCACTCAGAGAGTCCGTACAAATAAAACAGTGCTGTAAGGCGTGCCGCTGAATGTATAAAATAGATTGATAAATGCTAAAAATTTCGGCGGTAAAAATTGAACATTGTCCAGGTAAACGAAACTTAAAACTACAGTGACCAGAAACAAAGGCACATCCAACTCCAGCTTCAGTCTTAGATCCATCGGTAAAGATAAAATGGAAGTCTCCGAATTGAGCCCGTACTTCTAAAAAAGCCGATCTAAAGACTGAAGCAGGGGTCTCAGTCTTCGGCATCGACGTTAGCCCAAGGTGACATTGGGCCTCAGCGCGAGACCATGGAGCAAAACGCGTTTCCCCCCGTTGAAGGGCCGGCGCTGGCGGAACGTCTAAATGCCGAAGGAGCTGTCGAAAGCGAACCCCTGGTGGGAGCAAAGCAGAGGAGCTAATAAAATAGTGACGATCAAGTGACTCCTCGAAAAAAAACTCGAAGGACGGGTGGTCAGGCAAGCTTGAGAGTCGACAAGCATAGCTGCACAAGAGCATCTCACGCCTGAAGGACAGCGGAGGCTCTGCAGCTTCAGCATACAGGCTAAAAACAGGGCTGGTTGGAAAGGCCCCTGTAGCGACTCTTATGCCACGATGGTGAATGGCATTCAATCGACGTAACACAGATGGACGTGCCGACGAATAAACAATACACCCGTAATCAAGCTTGGATCGGACCAAAGAGCGATAAAGGCGAAGAAGGACGGTCCGATCAGCTCCCCAGGATGTGCCACTTAAAACACGTAAAATATTAAGAGAACGGTCACACTTTGCTTTTAAAAAGGAAACGTGCGAGGTCCAACACAACTTCCTGTCAAAAAGCAACCCCAAAAATTTCGCCTCGTCTGCAAACGGAAGTATCCCTGGCCCAAGATGGAGAGAGGGCGGAGGGAAATACTTCCGGCGCCAAAAGTTGATGCAGGCGGATTTCTCGGCGGAGAAATTAAAGCCGTTGGCGTTACTCCAGGCGTACAGACGGTCGATACAGCTCTGGAGACGGCGTTCGAGTAGACAGGTCCGCCGTGAACTACAATAAATAGCGAAATCGTCAACAAAAAGGGACGATGAAATGCCAGGTGGAATACAATCAACAATGGGGTTGATGGCAATCGCAAAAAGTGTGACACTGAGTACAGAGCCCTGCGGTACTCCGTTCTCTTGAATAAAACGACGAGATAAAACCGAGCCCACACGTACACGAAAGACGCGGTCCGTCATAAACTCCCGAAGAAATATGGGAAGACGACCGCGGATATTCCAATCGTGAAGTGTACGTAAAATGCCGCCCCTCCAACAAGTGGCATAAGCTTTCTCCAGGTCAAAAAATACAGCCACGGTTTGACACTTTCTCAGAAATCCATTCATAATATGCGTCGACAAGGACACCAGATGGTCGACGGTAGAGCGATAGCGACGAAACCCGCACTGAGCGTTCGCTAGAAGTTTCTGAGACTCAAGCCACCATGTCAACCGCCCGTTGATCATGCGCTCCATCACCTTGCAAATGCAACTGGTGAGGGAGATAGGGCGGTAGCTGGAAGGTAGTTGGCGATCCTTCCCAGGCTTAAGTATAGGGACAATGGTGGCTTCGCGCCAAACGGAAGGAAAAATGCCGTTTTGCCAAATACGGTTATAGACCTGTAAGAGAAAGAGTTTACTGTCGGCTGAAAGGTTCTTTAACATCAGGACATGAATGCCGTCCGGCCCAGGAGCGGAGTGCCGAGAGCAATGAAGAGCGTGCTCCAGCTCCCTCATTGTGAAAAGTTCATTATAACACTCAATATTAGCAGATCGAAAATTAAAGGTGTCGGAATCCAGCCGGTCTTTGATAGAGCGAAAGCCGGCGGAATAATGGTCTGAATGGGATACCGCCTCAAAGGCAGCACCCAGAGTGTTAGCGATGGCAGCCGGATCCACTATGGTGGCATTAGAAACCTGAAGGCCAGAAACAGTACAATGTGACACTTTACCTGAGAAGCGACGAAGTTTATCCCAAACAACGGATGAAGGCGTAAAATGACTAAAAAACTCGACAAAACGAGCCCAAGATACCTTCTTGCTATCCTGAATAATGCGACGAGCCCTGGCGCGCGATTGTTTAAAAGTCACCAAATTATCATGTGTAGGGTGTCGCCGAAACACCCTAAGTGCAGTCCTACGGGCACGAACGGCGTCCCGACAATCCTCGTTCCACCACGGAACAGGTGGCCGCCGAGGTTGGGAGGATGAACGGGGTATTGCGCGTTCGGCGGCAGAGAAAATAATAGACGTAAGGTGCTGCACTAGTTGGTTAATGTCGGAGAAGGGCTGGTCGTCAAAATGCACGAGGCTGGAATACAAGCTCCAGTCGGCTTTTGCGAATATCCAGGTAGGTACTCTGGAATGCTGTACGTGGTGCGACAGAAGAGAAACGATGCAGGGGTAATGGTCGCTGGAGTAGGTGTCAGCGACGACGTTCCACTGAAGACGACGTGCAAGCTGGAGTGAGCAAATGGCAAGGTCCACGTGAGAAAATGTACCAGAAGAATCAGAAATAAAAGTAGGTGCACCTGTATTGAGGATGGAAAGATTGAACTGATAAAAAATGTCGGAAAGAAGAGTTCCCCTCGCACAAGCCCTTGGCGAACCCCATAGTGGGTGATGGGCATTAAAATCTCCCAACAGAAGAAATGGTGTTGGGAGAGCGGACAGGAGAGATCGAATGTCCGCGGGAGCGAGGGGAGACGATTGAGGTGTATACACAGAACAAACAGAAAAGAAAAAACCGGGTAACTGCAGTCTAATGGCAACAGCTTGCAAGTCGGACGTAAGTGTGATAGTTTGAAAATGAACGTCATTACGCACCAAAATCATGACACCACCATGACCAGGAGTACCCTCCTCCGGTTCAAGGTCGTAGCGAACCGGAGTATATCCTCGGAGATCAAAAGGATCGTGAGGGCGAAGCTTAGTCTCCTGCAAACATACGACCATAGGCGAATGGGAACGCAATAAAAGTTGCAGTTCCGCCTTATGCGATCGTACACCACGCACATTCCAGTTCAGGATAGCCATTAAGAATAAGGGGATAAACTGTCTATTTAGAAGGGCGGCTTAAAATTACCTTTTGTTTAACCTTTGGGCTCGGGCTTTTGGTATGGAGTTGGTCAGACTCCATAGCTTCCTCGGAGGGAGGGCCCACGCGCTCAGTGCCAGAAACCGATTCAAGCGCCGTGAATCGGTTCTGGGTGGCGATGGGTGAAGGGTGCCGCTGAGCGCGGCTTGTCCCAGGACCATCCTGGGACAGCGACCTCCGAGGAGGAGAAGGTGAACTTTTGTTACCGCGCGCACGCGGAGGGTCTTTCAAAAAATCTTCCCTACGAAGTTTCTGCTTGGGCTTCTTTTCAACGGCTTGCGACTTCATTGACTTGGGACCAGGTTTATACGGCTTGGTAACTGTAGCCTTAATAGACGGCCGGATGGTAGTGGCGGTTAATCCAGTCAAGGTCCAGGTCTGAGTTTCGGCATCTACTCGTGGTACTGGCGAGGCAACAACAGAACTAAATGTGCCAGATCGCAGGAGTGAAGGTTGGCGCGCATGGAAACGCCTCTGGGCTTCAGCGAAGGAGAGTTTTTCCTTTACCCGGATCTCCTGGATCGCCTTCTCGTCCAAATACTGCGGACAGTCGGCAAACGAAGCAGAATGTGACCCTTTACAATTAACGCAGACGGGGGCTGTTTAACAGGTACCTTCGTGTGAAGGCTGGCTACATGTTGCACAGATGTTAACGGCACTCTTACAGGAGACTTGCGTATGCCCAAAACGTTGGCATTTAAAACAACGCAGAGGTCTAGGAATATAAGGCCTCACAGAAATCCGTTCGTACCCTGCGGAAATGCTCGTGGGCAGATCGACGCCATCAAATGTAATAAACAGGGTACGAGTGGGTACCAATACGCCGTCGCGTTTGGCCTGCACTCGATGCACTGCAGTCACCTTTTGATCAGATAGATATTCTACGAGATCCTCGTCCGATATACCATCGAGGCTATGGGTGGTAACGACGCCCCGACAGGAGTTCAATGTGCGGTGCTTCTCAACACGGATGGGGTAACCGTGGAGAAGCGTAGCGCGCAACAAGGTCTTACTTTGCTGATCGGACTTAGTTTGTGCCAATAAGGAACCATTCCGTAGACGAGTGCATGATTGAACCGCACCAGCAATAGCATCTATGCCCTTCTGAATTATAAAAGGGTTCACCTTCTCAAAGTTTTGTCCTTCTTCTGTTCTCGAAATTACCAAGTAACAACCAGATGACGGCGGTGCTACTTCTGTTACAATAACTTTTCGGCGCTTGTTTGTATTACTGGAGGAAGGGTGCTCCATAGCGAAATAAATCCTCCACCATTGCAACCGTCTCCGACCTCGGGCTCTGACTTCTCGGGCGTTACCCCGGCTTGGGTGAGTGGCCTATCTATACCAGACTCACCCCAGGGTCATACCTCCCAGAACATAGACAGAGGGACCCAATCGCCGTCAGAAGTCAGCAGTTCATGCAATGGCCCCCTGCGGGACTGCAGTTGAACAGCGGATACGAACACAAACCCTACATGACGACCTCGGGTGGTGGGGATGACGCCATTACCCACTCACCCAGCTGCGCACCCAGTGCACGGGTATCCATCAGGCTGTGTCCACGGAGGATTAAAAGAAAAGATAAAAGAAATAAAACTGTGGGCGTTTCGGATGCAAGGTAGGCCGGCGAGGAAGAAAAAGAGATGCGTAAATGAATGGACGTGGAGCGAAATGTGCAGAAGTAAAAGAGAAGAAAGAAACGATGGCGAGGGGCGACATGGAATGAAACGCACAGAACGCACGAGAGCCTACCTTGAGTCCCCCGGTCACGAGAACGAACCCACCTCGACCGGACGGGGGTGGAAGGATGATGGCGATGAATGGCTCGGGTACCCCGGGTGCGCCTAACCCGTACTCACAAAAGGTGAGCCCCTGGGGGGACTTCCTTTGATCATGTTCATAACTTTCATATATTCACTCAAAGAAATCACTCTACACTTAGCTACATTGTTTAAGTTACCTGACTTCACGGTGGACTATGTCATCTTTTGGACTGAACTGTTACTACATGCATAACAGAAATACTTGACTATTATTTTTAAAGCAGGTGCCCACCTATGGTGAATACCTTAGATTTTTGTTCTGTGGTGGATAAGATACCACATATTCAATCATTACCAATAGCCCTGCTGCTATGAAACATACAAATATTAAAACAACGCCTCATAGTTTCAAAGCTAATGTCATAATTATGTTTAAAAATGTACAGTTTTATTTATAAGGATATTTTAGTGTATTATTTAATTAAGCAGTAATTTGCATTTCCAAATGCATTTTAGTATTAGTTACTGCAAGTTAATTACTAATTGCATTTTAGTTTCCAAATGCAAATAGTATTAACTTGCACTTAAGATGGTAACAGTGCATTAAAGGAAGGTTGAGCACGCAATATGTATTTTTTCACTGTCGCTGGGTTCTGTACTTTACTGCACTCTAGTGGGTGGAGCGTAAGCCATCAGTCATAGCAATCTTAGTCCCTACCTCTCCCACAAGAACCATGTAGAAACGTACAGCCTAGCCTTATACATAGTGCTTAAGAACGTGTGCTATCTAATTCAACGGAGATGGCAACTTCAATGATGTGAATGGAATTGTAGTGCCACAGGATGTTGAAGACGCAGAACAAGAAAATGGAATGCAAGAAGGTATCGAAAATGAAGCAGAAGAGGCAAATGAACCTCCGCCACTGGAAATACGCATTCCAACATTTCCAAAAGTGATAGTGAAAAACAAACGTGAAAAGGACGGAGAGGGCAAATATGAACGTAGACGGTGTCAATCTGGAGTTGGCTTTGAGCTTCAGAAAGGTACCAGCAGACGGCACACTGCTTCATGTGCCTGTTCAAAAGAGGGAACACATACTCGGAAACAATGCTTTATGCACAATTCTATACATTTCTCTTTCTTTCCTTTTGACACAAGTGGTGCTACTCCTGGTTGAAAGTATTCCCTGATAAGAGAGTTAGGACAACTCTTTAACAGATGTCAATTTGTCACCCCAATTTACATTTTCTCAATTGTAAGAACATTTAAAAAAAAGCCTATGAAAGTGCATCAATTCCTTTTTGTTTCTTCCGTGCATAATTCCATCACAAAGAACATTGGGTTAGAACTTTCTTTCTTAAGTAAAAACATGAAACAATAAATCCATTCATGCAGCTTATTCTGAAATCATATCTGCCCGAGTGTTGTCGTGTGATTAAGATAAGGCAATGGAAGAATCACTCATTATAATGGTACCTTTGAAATAGCAAGCAGAAAGACATGTGCCACATTAGATATTTTCTAACAGGAAAGTCATTAGTAAGTTGTCAAGTTGAATTTTCAAAAATATAATGGTAAACTATTGTCTTTTATGTATGCAAATTAAATTTAAACAGAAGCAATAAGCACCTTATGGTCCTGGGTCCTGCTGATTGATCCATGTGAACATTTTTCTCTTTGCTGATAGCGCCATTTGAAAACGCTGAAAGTTGACATTTTTGGGATTGACAGGAAAATGTTTCAAATATTTGGAGACATTAAAGGGAGTAATATTGGTTTTATGTGAAATTGGAATTCCTCACAATTTCTGTTTGTTTGTTGTAGTGAATTTCTTATTTTATTTCCACCTCTAAATTATACTAGCATTTAACTTATTATTACAAAAATATTTTGTTAAAATGATATGATGATATGCAGAAGTTGCAGACAGTGGAGATATCTTGAGATTAATTGAACATGTTGAAATTTTTTCCAAAAATAATATCCACATTTAAGCCATAGCTGTATATTAATACATAAGCTTTCTCAGACAGCAATTCATAAATGAATAGACCTACCTAAAAATAAATCTTGTTATATAATACAAATTTTACAAATTGCATGTAAATGTTAATGAATAATTCAGTTGGTATTAATCATATTATATATGCATAACAATTTTGGCTAAAAAATCTGATGATACACTCACATGATTTTCTCTACTCTTGTACAAACTATTTTTACAAACGCTTATTCTCCATATGCTTCATGTTTATCGAGATTTCAATCTTATTGCTAATCTCGATATCTCGAAAATGGTTCACTCAACAAAAAAAATGTATATGACATAAATTGTGTGTTTTGACGCGATCTACATTTTTTGTGTAGTAAAATTTTGTCTATCTCTTGTGGTTTACCAGTTATGCAAATGTCGTTCACAATGAAGGATACTTTTGGAGACATTCCCAGAAAATTCGAGATATACATTTCATTTGTCATGAAAATATCCTAAACATATGATATTTTAATCAAAATCGTTAGCCATTTTTGAGAAAATTAAAATTTTCGAAAAATGTTCCATGTAAAGAGTAATCTGGGGTGGGGGGATTTTCTTGAAAACCTTCGTGTCGCATCTCTGGAAGATACTGAACCTAAATACCAAGTTTGGTGTTTATCCGACTGTTCGTTTCTGAATTATGCTGTTCACAGACAGACACACACACACACACTCACGGACATCTTTCTAAAAATGCTTTTTTTTATTAAGGGGGTCTCAAAACATGTATTTCCGGTGAAATCTTGGCATCGAATTTTTGGAAGGAATACAATATTTCCCCTACTTACTATACGTAGTAGAGAAAGTAATAATGCTGAGATATGTAATAAATAGCTTTTATGTTTTTCATTAAATTTGAAGATTTAATTTATATACGTTACTTGCCATTCATGCAAAGTACCTTCAAACATAGATGCATATTGATTTCCTCAGTTATTTGGAATAGAATTGTATGCTTGTATGTTGCAAATATTGAAATCATTGTAATTTTTTTTAAAATGTCATTTTATATTTTCATTAAATTAAAAATGTTTAAGTTTTGGCAGTTATTTATCTCATTTGTAAAGTAGCTCCAAGGCAGATAGGCAGTATTGTTTCTTAAGCGATGTTATGTTACTTGTAGACAGGAGAGGGGAATGAAAGAAAAAGTAGTTTTGTCTGTAGCGGAAATGTAATGGCTACACATTAAAATTTATTGTATTGAATAAGAAAAGAAATAATTTAAAAACATTACATTGTGTTATTGTATTACAATTAAGTATGATTTCTTTCCTTCTTTCTCTCACACTTACATGAGTAATACTTGAAATAAAATTATCACAATTTCTTTTATACACAGCAGTTTGAATCACAGTCAACTTCAATGCCAGCACGAGGAGCTGAAGTGATGATGATGATGATGATATGCGGCTTAAGGGCGCTAAACTGCTGAGGTCATCAGCGCCCTTACAAGGTATAAAATATAAAGTCAAAAAATAAAAGATAGGTAAAAAACCGCATAATTAAAAAACGGGACACAAACCCGCGATGTCAAAAAGCTAAAACTAACAATATAACAATAACAATAATAACAATAACAACAATAACAATAAAAACAATAATAACAATAACAACAATAATAACAAGACAAAGATCTGAAAAAACAACACACTAAAAGCATAGGCAGTAAAGGAGTAAAACGTGTCAGGAACTGTAGAATGCGAGGGACATGAGCGCCATATGTCCACTGGGGATAAGAGTTCCCATAAAAACCGACAGGATAAAAGTACGAAGCTAACAGACGCTCAACGCATTAAATGCGCAGATTAAAATCACTGTTATGAATAAAACGTAAAACACATTCCACAGCATGCGTGTCGTCTGCCAAAACGTTGGCTAGGCCAACAGGCAGACCCACACGAGCACGCAATGCAGCTAAAACCTGACACTCTGTTAAAATGTGACGCACCGTTAAGGGCACGTCACACTGCCCACAGAGTGGCGCGGGGTCACCACTCAGCAAATACTTATGACTAAAAATGCAATGTCCGATACGAAGGCGTGTTAAAATTACCTCTTCCCGACGAGAAGCACGGGAAGATGTAGCCCAGACTAACGGGAGAGGCTTAACCTCCCGCAACTTGTTCCCCCGGAGGGCCGTCCACTCATCGCTCCAAAGCGAGAGGATGCGGCGACGTAAAACAATAAACAAATCTGACGAGGGAACAACAGAGGTAAAACGTCTGGGTGATAAAATCGCCGACTTGGCAGCGACATCGGCAGACTCATTACCTGAGATGCCCACATGACCTGGAATCCACAAGAAGGAGACGCTGATGCCAGAGACATCAAGCGAGTGGAGCAGGTCATGAATGCGCTGTACGAGCGGGTGGTAACTGTACAGCGAGCTAATACTTTGAAGAGCACTCAGGGAGTCGGAACAAATAAAACAGTGCCGTAAGTCGTGCCGCTGAATATATAAAAGAGACTGATAAATGCTAAAAAGTTCGGCGGTAAAAATCGAACATTGCTCTGGTAAACGAAAGGTAAAACTATTCCCACCACAAAAAAAGGCACATCCTACTCCAGCATCAGTCTTAGATCCATCAGTAAAGATAAAAGGCAAGTCCCCGAATTGCGACTGAAGTTCTAAAAACGCTGATCTAAAGACTGAAGAAGGGGTCTCATTCTTCGGCATTGACGATAACCCAAGGTGACAGTGGGCCTCAGCGCGCGACCATGGAGGAAAACGCGTTTCCCCCCTTGGAAGGGCCGGCGCTGGCGTAACGTCCAAATGCCGAAGGAGCAGTCGAAATCGAACCCCTGGAGGGAGCAATGCAGAGGAGCTAACTAAATATTGCCGGTCAAGTGAATCCTCGAAAAATGCCGCGAAAGACGGGTGGTCAGGTAAGCTTGAGAGTCGACAGGCATAGCTGCACAAGAGCATCTCACGCCTGGAGGACAGCGGAGGCTCTGCAGCTTCAGCATAAAGACTGGGCACGGGGCTAGTTGGAAAGGCCCCTGTAGCGACTCTAAGACCACGATGATGAATGGGATTCAAACGACGTAACACAGATGGACGTGCCGACGAATAAACAAAACACCCGTAATCAAGCTTGGATCGGACCAAAGAGCGATAAAGGCGAAGAAGGACGGTCCGATCAGCTCCCCAGGATGTGCCACTTAAAACACGTAAAAGATTAAGAGAACGGTCACACTTTGCTTTTAAAAAGGAAACGTGCGAGGTCCAACACAACTTCCTATCAAAAATCAACCCCAAAAATTTCGCCTCGTCTGCAAACGGAAGTATCCCTGGCCCAAGACGGAGAGAGGGGGGAGGGAAATACTTCCGGCGCCAGAAGCTGATGCAGACGGATTTCTCGGCGGAGAATTTAAAGCCGTTGGCGTTACTCCAGGCGTAGAGACGGTCGATACAGCTCTGGAGACGGCGTTCGAGTAGACAGGTCCGCCGTGAACTGCAATAAATAGCGAAATCGTCAACAAAAAGGGACGATGAAATGCCAGGTGGAATACAATCAACAATGGGGTTGATAGCAATCGCAAAAAGTGTGACACTGAGTACAGAGCCCTGCGGTACTCCGTTCTCTTGAATAAAACGACGAGATAAAACCGAGCCCACACGTACACGAAAGACGCGGTCCGTCATAAACTCCCGAAGAAATATGGGAAGACGACCGCGGATATTCCAATCGTGAAGTGTACGTAAAATGCCGCCCCTCCAACAAGTGTCATAAGCTTTCTCCAGGTCAAAAAATACAGCCACGGTTTGACACTTTCTCAGAAACCCATTCATAATATGCGTCGACAAGGACACAAGATGGTCGACGGTAGAGCGATAGCGACGAAACCCGCACTGAGCGTTCGCTAGAAGTTTCTGAGACTCAAGCCACCATGTCAACCGCCCGTTGATCATGCGCTCCATCACCTTGCAAATGCAACTGGTGAGGGAGATAGGGCGGTAGCTGGAAGGTAGTTGGCGATCCTTCCCAGGCTTAAGTATAGGGACAATGGTGGCTTCGCGCCAAACGGAAGGGAAAATGCCGTCTTGCCAAATACGGTTATAGACCTGTAAGAGAAATAGTTTACTGTCGGCTGAAAGGTTCTTTAACATCAGGACATGAATGCCGTCCGGCCCGGGAGCGGAGTGCCGAGAGCAATGAAGAGCGTGCTCCAGCTCCCTCATTGTGAATAGTTCGTTATAGCATTCAGCATTAGCAGACCGAAAAGTATATGATGCGGAATCCTGCCGGTCTTCAATAGAGCGAAAGCCGGCGGAATAATGGTCTGAACTGGAAACCTCCTCAAAGGCAGAACCCAGAGTGTTAGCGATGGCAGCCGGATCCACTATGGTGGCATTAGAAACCTGAAGGCCAGAAACAGTACAATGTGACACTTTACCTGAGAAGCGACGAAGTTTATCCCAAACAACGGATGAAGGCGTAAAACGATTAAAAGACTCGACAAAACGAGCCCAAGATGCCTTCTTGCTATCCTGAATAATGCGACGAGCCCTGGCGCGCGATTGTTTAAAAGTCACCAAATTATCAAGTGTAGGGTGGCGCCGAAACACCCTAAGTGCAGTCCTACGGGCACGAACGGCGTCCCGACAATCCTCGTTCCACCACGGAACAGGTGGCCGCCGAGGTTGGGAGGATGAACGGGGTATTGCACGTTCGGCGGCTGAGAAAATAATAGACGTAAGGTGCTGCACTAGTTGATTAATGTCGGAGAAGGGCTGGTCGTCAAAATGCACGATGCTGGAATACAAGCTCCAGTCGGCTTTTGCGAATATCCAGGTAGGTACTCTGGAATGCTGTACGTGGTGCGACAGAAGAGAAACGATGCAGGGGAAATGGTCGCTGGAGTGGGTGTCAGCGACGACGTTCCACTGAAGACGACGTGCAAGCTGGATTGAGCATATGGCAAGGTCCAGGTGAGAGAATGTACCGGAAGAATCAGAAATAAAAGTAGGTGCACCTGTATTGAGGATGGAAAGATTGAACTGATAAAAAATGTCGGAAAGAAGAGTTCCCCTCGCACAAGCCCTTGGCGAACCCCATAGTGGGTGATGGGCATTAAAATCTCCCAACAGAAGAAATGGTGTTGGGAGAGCGGACAGGAGAGATCGAATGTCCGCGGGAGCGAGGGGAGACGATGGAGGTGTATACACAGAACAAACAGGAAAGAAAAAACCGGGTAACTGCAGTCTAATGGCAACAGCTTGCAAGTCGGACGTAAGTGTGATAGGATGAAAATGAACGTCATTACGCACCAACAACATGACACCTCCATGAGCAGGAGCACCCTCCTCCGGTTCAAGATCGTAGCGGAGATCGAAAGGGTCGTGAGGGCGAAGCTTGGTCTCCTGCAAACACACGACCATAGGTGAATGGGAACGGAATAAAAGTTGCAGTTCCGCCCAATGCGATCGTACACCACGTACATTCCAGCTCAGGATAGCCATGAATAAAAGGGATAAACTGTCTACTTAGAAGGGCGGCTTAAAATTACCTTTTGTTTAACCTTTGGGCTCGGGCTTTTTGTATGGAGTTGGTCAGACTCCATAGCTTCCTCGGAGGGAGGGCCCACGCGCTCAGTGCCAGAAACCGATTCAAGCGCCGTGAATCGGTTCTGGGTGGCGATGGGTGAGGGGTGCCGCTGAGCGCGGCTTGTACAGGACCTTCCTGGGACAGCGACCTCCGAGGAGGAGAAGGTGAACTTTTGCTACCGCGCGCACGCGGAGGGTCTTTCAAGAAATCTTCCCTACGTAGTTTCTGCTTGGGCTTCTTTTCAGCGGCTTGCGACTTCATTGACTTTGGACCAGGTTTATAAGGCTTGGTAACAGTAGCTTTAATAGACGGCCGGATGGTAGTGGCGGTTAATCCAGTCAAGGTCCAGGTCTGAGTTTCGGCATCTACTCGTGGTACTGGCGAGGCAACAACAGAACTAAATGTGCCAGATCGCAGGAGGGAAGGTTGGCGCGCATGGTAACGCCTCCGGGCTTCAGCGAAGGAGAGTTTTTCCTTTACCCGGATCTCCTGGATCGCCTTCTCGTCCAAGTACCGCGGACAGTCGGCAAACGAAGCAGAATGAGACCCTTTGCAATTAACGCAGACGGGGGCTGTTGAACAGGTACCTTCGTGTGAGGGCTGGCTACATGTTGCACAGATGTTAACGGCACTCTTACATGAGACTTGCGTATGCCCAAAACGTTGGCATTTAAAACAACGCAGAGGTCTAGGAATATAAGGCCTCACAGAAATCCGTTCGTACCCTGCGGAAATGCTCGTGGGCAGATCGACGCCATCAAATGTAATAAACAGGGTACGAGTGGGTACCAATACGCCGTCGCGTTTGGCCTGCACTCGATGGACCGCTGTCACCTTCTGGTCTGCAAGATATTCTACCAGGTCCTCGTCCGATATACCATCGAGGCTATGGGTGGTAATAACGCCTCGACAGGAATTCAATGTGCGGTGCTTCTCGACACGGATAGGATAGCCGTGGAGAAGCGTAGCGCGCAACAAGGTCTTACTTTGCAGATCGGATTTCGTTTGGGCTAATAAGGAACCATTCCGTAGATGAGTGCAGGACTGAACCGCACCAGCAATTGCATCAATGCCCTTTTGAATGATGAAAGGGTTCACCTTCTCAAAGCTTTGTCCTTCTTCGGTTCGTGAAATGACCAAGTAACAACCAGTTGTCGGTGGTGTCACTTCTGTTACATAGACTTTTCGGCGCTTGTTAGTAGTAATGGAGGAAGGGTGCTCCATAGCGAAATAAATCCTCCACCATTGCAACCGTCTCCGACCTCGGGCTCTGACTTCTCGGGCGTTACCCCGGCTTGGGTGAGTGGCCTATCTATACCAGACTCACCCCAGGGTCACACCTCCCAGAACATAGACAGAGGGACCCAATCGCCGTCAGAAGTCAGCAGCTCATGCAATGGCCCCCCCGCGGGACTGCAGTTGAACAGCGGATACGAACACAAACCCTACATGACGACCCCGGGTGGTGGGGATGACGCCATTACCCACTCACCCAGCTGCGCACGCGGTGCGCGGGTATCCGTCAGGCTGTGTCCACGGAGGATTCAAATAAAAAGTTAAAAGAAACTAAAACTGTGTGGGCGTTTCGCACGCAAGGTAGGCCGGCGGGGAAGAAAAAGAGAGATATGCGAATGTCGTGGTGCGAAATGGCCGGAAAGTGATAAGGGAAGAAAGAAACGATGGTGAGGTGCGGTATGGATGGAATGAAAAGAACGCACGAGAGCCTACCTTGGGTCCACCGGTCACGAGAAGAACCCACGTCGACCGGATGGGGGTGAGGGGATGAATGTGGCGATGATTGGCTCGGGAACCCCCGGGTGCGCCAAAAACCCGTACTCACATAAGGTGAGCCCCTGAGGGGCGAGGAGCTGAAGAATTACTTCAACACCCAAAAGATGGGAGCAATGCAGGATGCCAGCAAAACCAAAACCTGCAACAAGCATTGCAGACGCTTGTGAGAAGCGAGTGCAGGTGATAACTTCACAGTTAGAGATAATGAGAAATGAACATATCAAAGAAATAGAAATAAAAGATTACAGAATATTGATTTTAAAGGAAAAACTCAAGTATTGGAAGAGTAAAAACAGCAGTTTAAAGGATGTGTAACAATTGCTATGAAAATAAATGTACATGCATACCTTAATGAAAGTGTTGATTTATTACTGCCTGTCGCACTGCTCTTCCTGGTACTGCGTCATTGCCATGCATTTGATGCTCTGCTGGCACAGCATCATTTTCCTCTAATGTCTGCTCCCCTCACTCTCTGCAGATGATCCAGCAGCCTTTGAATTTCAGGATCATCTGGAGGTTCCTCAAAGCTGAAACTCCTTGCAATATTGTGTAGTACTGCTGTGGCTACGATGATTGCCATGCCACTTTGCAGGTCACACCTTAACCCCAATGACAGCACTGGAAATCTCCTTTTCCAAACTCCATGCTGCCTCTCCACTGTGTTCCTGGTTCTTATATGTGCACTGTTAAAACGTTGCTCAGCAGGAGTTTGGGGATTAATAAGTGATTAAGCATGGCCTGCAAGCATAGCCACTGTCTCCTAATAAGTACCCATGAGGTATTTCACCATTTTCAAATTTTGCCCTTAGGCTAGAGTTCCTAAATACTGTACTGTCACGCACTGAACCTGGCCACCTTGCAACTATGTCTCTAATAAGGAGGTTATGATCACTCACAGTTTGGCAGTTGAGTGAAAAGTAACCTTTTCTATTTCGGAAAGCTTCAGCATTTTCCCCTCCAGTCGATTGGATTCTTATATGCGTGCAATCTATAGTTCCAAGCGATTGGATTCTTATATGCGTGCAATCTATAGTTCCAAGCGATTGGATTCTTATATGCGTGCAATCTATAGTTCCAAGCGATTGGATTCTTATATGCGTGCAATCTATAGTTCCAAGCGATTGGATTCTTATATGCGTGCAATCTATAGTTCCAAGCGATTGGATTCTTATATGCGTGCAATCTATAGTTCCAAGCGATTGGATTCTTATATGCGTGCAATCTATAGTTCCAAGCGATTGGATTCTTATATGCGTGCAATCTATAGTTCCAAGCACTCCTGGAAACGCGCTAATTGCACTAAAACCGTCAATTACGGACCTTACGTCAGCATTATTTGCTGGAAAGCGTATATACCTCCGACCAAAATCGGCTATTGCTCGCGATAAGTTGTTTATAGTACGCAACGCTGTGGTGCGATGTATATTTGATACGTCGCCGATTAGTACATTGTAGGCACCAGTCGCATAAAACCTTAATGTCGTCGGGACACGATTCACTGGAGACACCGGGTTGTTTCTGTTTGTCGGGAATTCTAACCTCTCGTTCACTAACCACCACACTACTTCCTTGGATAATCGGAGCCTTTCTTGGAATCGCCTATCGCTCATTTCTTCAAAGGGGTTTCCTCTATCCACAATCATGGGCATACGATTATTTTCACCACCGCGAATGAAATCCAAATATAATAATTCATCTTCAAAATCATCGCGTTCCAAAACATTATAAGCCGCCATTTTGCTAAGCAATACAGGAAGGAGCCGAGATAATCGAAGAAAACCGACCGTTCATGGCCGGTCAGATTTAACCGCGATGAAATCCTCGGTAAACTTTTACCGTCGTCGATGCACCACAAATGACCGTTCATCGCGGTAAAGTCAGTATTTTACCGCGGTAAAATTTTAATCGAGAATGGTGCACACGGCCATGAGTCTAGGTCATTTACAACCAAAGACTTCAGTAGATTTTGTGTTGATATACGCTTTTGCTCATCTGTGTAAGTACCACTATTATGTTGAGGCAGTATTTTAATACCTGAATAATTTCAATTGTATTATATAATAAGTAATTTCAATAACAGCCCGCCTTGAAATAATATGTATGTAATAATTATTTCAATTGTATGTAACAGTCATTGCAAATGTTTATTTTTTATTGTAAACATGTTTTAATAATGTTGTGTGAATACATTACATACTCTAATAATGCAAGAGCTGTGAGAATAATAAGTTTTAAGTTGCTAACAATGAGGTAATAATGAGGTAACCTTGCAGCAATAATGAGTTTGAGAGTTTTGAAAGTTACTAGTCATGATTAGAGCAACGATAATATAAATTCAGTAACAGTTTAAAATTAGCCAATCAACAGCAAAGAAAAGCTTTAAGTAAAACGCAGATAATCTATTGGACTAATATTAGTCAATCAGAGACTTGAAATACCGAAGCTTACGGGTTTAACGGTTGAAATGATGTTCAGTTGCTGGCAATACTTGGTAGTGACCAGATGGAAGATGTGTTCGCTACAGAAATATTAGGTGTGAATCATAAAATATGTCTACGCGTTAGCTAAATGAAAGTATTAAAGAATTTCACACCTCTTAAAACGTGTAGTATTTTATTAAAATGTGCAAAAGGATTAATAAAAGAAGTGAATTTAAAAAGTTAAATTCGGTGTGTGTCTACAATTATTGTCGTACCGCACCTTGCCTATGAGATACATGACTACAAACATTACTGAAGCAGCCGAGGCAAATTCAAACATAAATAATGTATAGAAGCAGTTTTATAACAAAGTTAAATATTATAGTGTAAAATCAGCTTCTCATACATAGCAGCATATTGCGTAACAACCGTAACTATTACGTAATCAAATTCAAACCGATGCCCAAAACGTGTTACAAACTTCTTAAACAAAGTAAACTCCAAGAATAATATTTCTTCAAGTTAGCTTACCAAGCGTGAAGCTAAATGATAAATTACGTAAACAAACCAACTACTTCAAGTTGGCGCCCAACGTGGGGCTAGAATTGACAAGAATTTGTGACATCAGAGAAGAAAAGATGACGAAACAACCAGAATCAACGACACATCTCAGAAATTCAAGATCATCATCAACAAAATCCAAGGACAGCAACAATTCTTCAGGAGTAAGGGGCACATGGTTAACATCTCAACAACAATCTGCGTAGGAACACTGAGTATAAAAGTTTAATAACAGCCACAACAAAAGGTCAGGAAATTCCATTGTATATTATAATAATTGTCAAGTTTAGAAAATATATTGTTATCATTGAGCAAAATTCATGTTATTAAGAAATGGAAAAGTAAAATTAAGTAATTCAAAGGTTAATATACAAAGTAAGATGGAAACTGAAAGCAATGAAAGTATGGCAGGAGTAGAGGTTAGGTCAGTCATTACAGATTGTAATGTAGATTTACAATCAGAGCTAAAGAAAACAGATAGGCTAGATGTAGAAGAGCAGTTATCTGAAAATTCAGAGGTAGACGTAGAAAGAGATACCAGTAGTATGCAAGGTCAATCACCTTTACACATGCTAGTGCAGGTGATGATGATATAGGGGTTAAGAGCGCTAAACAGCTATGGTCATCAGCGCCCTTACAATGTATACAATTTAAAATCCAGAAATTAAAATACGGGACACAAACCCGTTTAGTCTAATCAATAAAAACATGTCAAAGACTAAAAACTACCACTAAAGGCATAGTAAATAAAACAATAAATGATTAAATTACGTGTCAGGAACTGTAGAAGTCAAGGGACTAGAGTGACATATGTCCCCAGAGGAAAACAGCCCCCCATTAAAACGGACAATATAAATTCACAAAACTAAAACACGCTCAGCGCATTAAATGCGTCGACTAAAACTAATGTCATTGATAAAGCCTAAAAGACATTCTACAGTACGCGCGTCGTCTGCCAAAACGTTGGCTATACCAACAGGCAAAGACACACGAACGCGCAATTGGGCTAACACCTGACACTCAGTTAAAATATGACGCACCGATAAGGGTGCCGTACACTGAACACAGAGTGGTGCGGGATCACCACTAAGCAAATGTCTATGATTAAAAACGTAATGTCCGATACGAAGTCGTGTTAAAATCACCTCTTCCCGACGAGAAGCACGAGAAGAGGTGGCCCGGACAACCGGGAGAGGCTTAACCTCCCGTAACTTGTTCCCCCTAAGGGTCGGCCACTCATCGCGGCAAAGCGAGAGGATGCGGTGCCTTAAAGAACATAAGCATGAGAGGAGGAAACAACACAGGTAAAACATCTGGGTGTTAAAATCGCCGATTTGGCAGCGGCGTCGGCAGACTCGTTACCTAAGATGCCCACATGACTCGGAATTCACACGAAGGAGACGCTGGTGCCAGAAACGCCGAGCGAGTGGAGGAGATCATGTATTCGATGTACGAGTGGGTGGTAATGGTACAGCGCATTAATTCTCTGAAGGACACTCAGGGAGTCTGCGCAAAGAAAAGTGCCGTAACTCATGCCGCTGGATGTATAATAGTGACTGATAAATACTAAAAAGTTCGGCGGTAAAAACCGAACATTGCCCCGGTAAACGAAAGGTAAAACTATGTTGACCTAAAATAAAGGCACACCCCACTCCAACAACAGTCTTAGACCCGTCAGTATATATAAAATGCACATAACCCGAATTCTGCCTGAGGTTCTAAAAAGGCGGATCTAAGGACTGCAGAAGAGGTCTCAGTCTTCGGCATCGACGTTAACCCAAGGGACAGAGGGCCCCAGCGCGCAACCAAGGAGGAAAACGCGTTTCCCCCCTGGGAAGGGCCGGCGCTGGCGTAACGTCCAAATGCCGAAGAAGCTGTCGAAACCGAACCCCTGGAGGAAGCAATGCAGAGGAGCTGACTAAATATTGTCGATCAAGCGAATCCTCAAAAAATATCTCGAAGGACGGGTGGTCAGATGATGATGATGAGATGCGGTTTTAGGGCGCTAAACTACTAAGGTCATCAGCGCCCTTACAATGTATAAAATATAGTCAAAAATATAAAAGAACCGCATAATTTAAAAACGGGACAAACCCGCGATATCCAAAAGCTAAAAACAACAATATACCAATCCCAAAAACCAACACACTAAAAGCATAGGCAATAAAAGAGTAAAACGTGTCAAGAACTGTAGAATGCGAGGGACATGAGCGCCATATGTCCAGTGGGGAGTAGAGTCCCCATTAAAACACACAGTATAAAATTGCAAAGCTAAAGGGCGCTCAACGCATCAAATGCGCAGATTAAAATTACAGTCACGAATAAAACGTAAAACACACTCTACAGCACGCGCGTCGTCTGCCAAAACGTTGGCTATGCCAACTGGCAGACCCACGCGAACACACAGTGGAGCTAAATCTTGACACTCTCTTAAAATGTCGCGCACCGTTAAGGGCGCACCACACTGCTGACAGTGGAGCAAGGTCACCACTTAGCAAGTATCTATGACTAAAAAGGCAATGTCCAATTCGTAAACGGGCTAAAAGTACCCCTTCCCGACGTGTAGAACGACATGATGATGATGATGATATGGGGTTAAGGGCGCTAAACATCAAAGGTCACCAGCGCCCTTACAAGGTGTAAAATATAAGTCAAGAACTAAAAAAGGAAAAGTCGATAAGTAAAAACACTAAAAGCACGCACAAATAGGCTAAAACCACCACACTAAAACATGTTACAAAAACAATAAAAGAGTAAAAACACGTGTCAAGAGCTGTAGAACGTTTTGGACATGAGCGCCATATGTCCGCTGGGGAGTAGAGCCCCCATTAAAAAGGCAATATAATAGCACAAGATTAAAAGGCGCTCAGCGCATCATATGCGCCTATTAAAATCACTGTCATGGATAAAACGTAAAAGACATTCTACAGCATGCGCGTCGTCTACCAAAACGTTGGCTATGCCAACAGGCAGACCCACACGACCGCGCAATGGACCTAAAACTTGACACTCTGTTAAAATGTGACGCACCGTTAAGGGCCCATCCCACTGTTCGCATACTGGTGCGGGGTCACCACTGAGCAAGTACCTATGAGTAAAAATGCAATGTCCGATACGAAGGCGTGTTAAAATTACCTCTTCCCGACGAGAAGCACGGGAAGAGGTAGCCCAGACTAGCGGAAGAGGTTTAACCTCCCGCAACTTGTTCCCCCGGAGGGCCGTCCACTCATCGCGCCAGCGCGAGAGGATGCGGCGACGTAAAACACACGAATCTGACGAGGGAACAACAGGGGTAAAAAATCTGAGTAATAAAATCGCCGATTTCGCAGCGGCGTCGGCCGACTCGTTCCCTGAGATGCCCACATGACCTGGAATCCACATAAAAGAGACGCTGATGCCAGAGGCACCAAGCGAGTGGAGCAGGTCATGTATGCGCTGTACGAGGGGGTGGTAAGTGTACAGTGCGCGAATACTTTGAAGAGCACTCAGGGAGTCTGAATAAATAAAACAGTCGTAGGTCGTACCGCTAGACGTATAAAAGTGACTGATAAATACTAAAAAGTTCGGCGGTAAAAATCGAACATTGCCCGGGTAAACGAAATGTAAAACTACGATTATCATCAATAAAGGCACACCCTACTCCAACATCAGTCTTAGAGCCATCAGTACATATAAAACGAAAGTCCCCGAACTGCGACCGAAGTTCTAAAAACGCCGATGTAAGAACTGAAGAAGGGGTCTCATTCTTCGACATAGACGTCAACCCAAGGTGACACTGGGCCTCAGCGCGCAACCATGGAGGAAAACGCGTTTCCCCCCTGGGAAGAGCCGGCGCTGGCGTAAAGTCCAAATGCCGAAGAAGCTTTCGAAAGAGAACCCCTGGAGGTAGTAATGCAGAGGAGCTAACGAAATATTGTCGATCAAGCGAATCCTCGTAAAATAAATCGAAGGACGGGTGGTTAGGCAAGCTTGAGAGCCGACAAGCATAGCTGCACAAAAGCATCTCACGCCGGAAGGACAGCGGAGGCTCTGCAGCTTCTGCGTAAAGACTGGGTACAGCGCTAGTTGGAAAGGCCCCTGTAGTGACTCTTATGCCACGATGGTGAACGGCATTCAATCGACGTAACACAGATGGACGTGCCGACGAATAAACAATATACCCGTAATCAACCTTGGATCGGACCAAAGAGCGATAAAGGCGAAGAAGGACGGTCCGATCAGCTCCCCAGGATGTGCCACTTAAAACACGTAAAAGATTAAGAGAACGGTCACACTTTGCTTTTAAAAAGGAAACGTGCGAAGTCCAGCTCAGCTTCCGGTCAAAGACCAAACCCAAAAATTTTTACCTCGTCTGCAAATGGAAGGACCTCCGACCCAAGATGGAGAGAGGGCGGAGGGAAAGCCTTCCGGCGCCAGAAGTTGATGCGGACGGATTTCTCGGCGGAGAAATTAAAGCCGTTAGCGTTACTCCAAGCGTAGAGACGATCGATACAGCTCTGGAGACGGCGTTCGAATCGACAGGTCCGCCGTGAACTGCAATAAATGGCAAAATAGTCAACAAAAAGGGACGATGACATGCCAGGTGGAATAAATCAACAATGGGGTTGATAGCAATCGCAAAAAGTGTGACACTGAGTACAGAGCCCTGCGGTACTCCGTTCTCTTGAATAAAACGACGAGATAAAACCGAGCCCACACGTACACGAAAAACGCGGTCCATCATGAAATTCCGAAGAACTATGAGAAGACGACCGCGGATATTCCATGCGTGAAGTGTACGTAAAATGCCACCCCTCCAACAAGTGTCATAAGCTTTCTCCAGGTCAAAAAACACAGCCACGTTTTGACACTTTCTCAGAAATCCATTCATAATATGCGTCGACAGGGAGACCAGATGGTCAATGGTAGAGCGATAGCGACGAAACCGCACTGAGCGTTCGCTAGAAGTTTCTGAGACTCAAGCCACCATGTCAACCGCCCGTTGATCATGTCCTCCATCACCTTGCAAATGCAACTGGTGAGGGAGATAGGGCGGTAGCTGGAAGGTAGTTGGCGATCCTTCCCAGGCTTAAGTATAGGGACAATGGTGGTTTCGCGCCAAACGGAAGGAAAAATGCCGTCTTGCCAAATACGGTTATAGACCTGTAAGAGAAAGAGTTTGCTGTCTGCTGAAAGGTTCTTTAACATCAGGACATGAATGCCTTCCGGCCCAGGAGCGGAGTGCCGAGAGCAATGAAGAGCGTGCTCCAGCTCCCTCATTGTGAATAGTTCGTTATAGCATTCATCATTAACAGACCGAAAAGTAGATGATGCGGAATCCTGCCGGTCTTTAATAGAGCGAAAGCCGGCGGAATAATGGTCTGAACTGGAAACCGCCTCAAAGGCAGAACCCAGAGTGTTAGCGATGGCAGCCGGATCCACTATGGTGGCATTAGAAACCTGAAGGCCAGAAACAGTACAATGTGACACTTTACCTGAGAAGCGACGAAGTTTATCCCAAACAACGGATGAAGGCGTAAAACGATTAAAAGACTCGACAAAACGAGCCCAAGATGCCTTCTTGCTATCCTGAATAATGCGACGAGCCCTGGCGCGCGATTGTTTAAAAGTCACCAAATTATCAAGTGTAGGGTGTCGCCGAAACACCCTAAGTGCAGTCCTACGGGCACGAACGGCGTCCCGACAATCCTCGTTCCACCACGGAACAGGTGGCCGCCGAGGTTGGGAGGATGAACGGGGTATTGCGCGTTCGGCGTCAGAGAAAATAACAGACGTAAGGTGCTGCACTAGTTGGTGAATGTCGGAGAAGGGCTGGTCGTCAAAATGCACGAGGCTGGAATACAAGCTCCAGTCGGCTTTTGCGAATATCCAGGTAGGTACTCTGGAATGCTGTACGTGGTGCGACAGAAGAGAAACGATGCAGGGGTAATGGTCGTTGGAGTAGGTGTCAGCGACGACGTTCCACTGAAGACGACGTGCAAGCTGGAGTGAGCAAATTGCAAGGTCCAGGTGAGAAAATGTACCAGAAGAATCAGAAATAAAAGTAGGTGCACCTGTATTGAGGATGGAAAGATTGAACTGATAAAAAATGTCGGAAAGAAGAGTTCCCCTCGCACAAGCCCTTGGCGAACCCCATAGTGGGTGATGGGCATTAAAATCTCCCAACAGAAGAAATGGTGTTGGGAGAGCGGACAGGAGAGATCGAATGTCCGCGGGAGCGAGGGGAGACGATGGAGGTGTATACACAGAGCAAACAGAAAACAAAAAGCCGGGTAAGTGAAGGCGAACGGCAACAGCTTGCAAGTCAGATGTAAGTGTGACAGGTGTAAAATGAACGTCATTACGCACCAAAATCAGGACACCACCATGAGCAGGAGTACCCTCCTCCGGTTCAAGGTCGTAGCGAACTGGAGTATATCCTCGGAGATCAAAAGGATCGTGAGGGCGAAGTTTAGTCTCCTGCAAACATACGACCATAGGTGAATGGGAACGCAATAAAAGCTGCAGTTCCGCCCTATGCGATCGTACACCACGGACATTCCAGGTCAGGATAGCCATTAAAAATAAGGGGATAAACTGTCTATTTAGAAGGGCGGCTTAAAATTACCTTTTGTTTAACCTTTGGGCTCGGGCTTTTTGTATGGAGTTGGTCAGACTCCATAGCTTCCTCGGAGGGAGGGCCCACGCGCTCAGTGCCAGAAACCGATTCAAGCGCCGTGAATCGGTTCTGGGTGGCGATGGGTGAAGGGTGCCGCTGAGCGCGGCTGGTCCCAGGACCTTCCTGGGACAGCGACCTCCGAGGAGGAGAAGGTGAACTTTTGTTACCGCGCGCACGCGGAGGGTCTTTCAAAAAATCTTCCCTACGTAGTTTCTGCTTGGGCTTCTTTTCAACGGCTTGCGACTTCATTGACTTGGGACCAGGTTTATACGGCTTGGTAACTGTAGCCTTAATAGACGGCCGGATGGTAGTGGCGGTTAATCCAGTCAAGGTCCAGGTCTGAGTTTCGGCATCTACTCGCGGTACTGGCGAGGCAACAACAGAACTAAATGTGCCAGATCGCAGGAGTGAAGGTTGGCGCGCATGATAACGCCTCCGGGCTTCAGCGAAGGAGAGTTTTTCCTTTACCCGGATCTCCTGGATCGCCTTCTCGTCCAAGTACCGCGGACAGTCGGCAAACGAAGCAGAATGAGACCCTTTACAATTAACGCAGACGGGGGCTGTTGAACAGGTACCTTCGTGTGAGGGCTGGCTACAGGTTGCACAGATGTTAACGGCACTCTTACATGAGACTTGCGTATGCCCAAAACGTTGGCATTTAAAACAACGCAGAGGTCTAGGAATATAAGGCCTCACAGAAATCCGTTCGTACCCTGCGGAAATGCTCGTGGGCAGATCGACGCCATCAAATGTAATAAACAGGGTACGAGTGGGTACCTATACGCCGTCGCGTTTGGCCTGCACTCGATGCACTGCAGTCACCTTTTGATCGGATAGATATTCTACGAGATCCTCGTCCGATATACCATCGAGGCTATGGGTGGTAACGACGCCCCGACAGGAGTTCAATGTGCGGTGCTTCTCAACACGGATGGGGTAACCGTGGAGAAGCGTAGCGCGCAACAAGGTCTTACTTTGCTGATCGGACTTAGTTTGTGCCAATAAGGAACCATTCCGTAGACGAGTGCATGATTGAACCGCACCAGCAATAGCATCTATTCCCTTCTGAATGATAAAAGGGTTCACCTTCTCAAATTTTGTCCTTCTTCTGTTCTTGAAATGACTAAGTAACAACCAGATGTCGGCGGTGCTACTTCTGTTACAATAGTTTTTCGGCGCTTGTTTGTATTAATGGAGAAAGGGTGCTCCATAGCGAAAAGAAATCCTCCACCATTGCAACCGTCTCCGACCTCGGGCTCTGACTTCCCGGGCGTTACCCCGGCTTGGGTGAGTGGCCTATCTATACCGATCTCACCCCAGGGTCACACCTCCCAGAACATTGACAGAGGGACCCAATCGCCGTCGGAAGCCAGCAGCTCATGCAATGGCCCCCCCGCGGGACTGCAGTTGAACAGCGGATACGAACAACAACCCTACATGACGACCCCGGGTGGTGGGGATGACGCCATTACCCACTCACCCAGCTGCGCACGCGGTGCGCGGGTATCCGTCAGGCTGTGTCCACGGAGGATTTAAATAAAAAGATAAAAGAAACTAAAACTGTGTGGGCGTTTCGCACGCAAGGTAGGCCGGCGGGGAAGAAAAAGAGATATGCGAATGTCGTGGTACGAAATGGCCGGAAAGTGATTAGGGAAGAAAGAAACGATGGTGAGGTGCGGTATGGATGGAATGCAAAGAACGCACGAGAGCCTACCTTGGGTCCACCGGTCACTTGAAGAACCCACCTCGACCGGATGGGGGTGAGGGGATGAATGTGGCGATGAATGGCTCGGGAACCCCCGGGTGCGCCAAAAACCCGTACTCACATAAGGTGAGCCCCTGAGGGGTGTCCGGAGTTGAGTACCAGCCAGAGACTCCCATGATAGCTGCCAAGCTAAAAACAGAGGACGGTGGAAGTACCGCCGAACATCCGTAGAAGGCACAGTTAAGGTGGAAAACTCCGGCAAACGGCATGCGGCCTTAGCAGCTGCATCCGCCTCCTCATTGCCAGGAATTCCCACGTGGCCTGGAGCCCATGTAAAAACAAACTGGTAACCGCGACAGATCAACTGAGATAAAAGGGTTTGGATTTTTAAAATCAAGGTGGAGGAGCCGATAAACTGTTGCAGGCTCTGGAGGGCGCTCAGAGAGTCGGAGCAAATAATAAAACGGCCAGGGACAAACGTGGAGATAAAAAGTAAGAAAGAGAAGATGGCAAACAGCTCGGCCGTAAAAACTGAACTGGCGTCTGGAAGGCGAAATTTGTGAGCCCCACCGTCATAGATAAAACCGCACCCTGTGCTACCATTCGCACGGGAACCGTCAGTAAACACCGGGGAATAGTCCCGGTAACGGTCTAGAATCGCAGAGAAGAGCTGGCGAAACACTGGCTGCGGGGTAGCGACTTTGGCATCGCCCGAAAGTTCAAGATCAAACCGGGCACGTTGGAGCTGCCACGGGGGAATATGACTAAGACAGTATCGCTCCACAGGAGGCAGTCGGAGGTCATGTGCGCAAAGAAGTTCCCGAAACCGAACACCACATGGGCGGGAAATGGTAGCATTGCGCACATAACGGTGGGCGAGTTCCGGATGGAATACACAGTGGAACGAAGGGTGACTAGGATGAGCCGCCAGCTTCGCAACATAAGAAAAGAGTAAAAACTCACGTCGAAGAGACAGAGGGGGTTCGCCAGAATCTGCATACAAACACTCGACACGACTAGTGCGGAAGGCCCCAGTAGCAAGACGGATACCAGTATGATGAACAGTGTCTAAAATGCGAAGTTTAGAGGCGGACGCCGCGCCATAGATAAAACTCCCGTAGTCAAGTTTCGACCTAACCAACGAGCGGTACAAGCGGAGCATAACGGTGCGATCGCCGCCCCAAGAGGCGCCAGATAAAATCCTTAACACTCGAAGGGAACGATCGCATGATGCACGAAGGTAGCGAATATGGTGCTCCCAGGTGAGTCTGTGGTCGATGATGATGATGATGATGATATGCGGTTTAAGGGCGCTAAACTGCTGCGGTCATCAGCGCCCTTACAATAGGTAAAATATAAGGTCACAATATAAAAGACAGGTAAAAAACCGCATAATTAAAAAACGGGACACAAACCCGCGATGTCAAAAAGTTAAAAATAACAATAGAATAACAATAACAATAATAACAATAACAATAAAAACAATAACAATAATAACAATAACAATAATAACAATAACAATAAAAACAATAACAATAATAACAATAACAAGAATAACAATAAATATATCTAAAAAACCAACACACTAAAATCATGGTCACTAAAAGAATAAAACGTGTCAAGAACTGCAGAATGCAAGGAACATGAGCGCCTTATATCAGGGGAGAAGGGCCCCTTTAAAACTAACAATATAAAATCAAACAGCTAAAAGGCGCTCAGCGCATCAAATGCGACGGCTAAAACCAATGTTAGTGATAAAACGTAAAAGACATTCTACAGCATGCGCGTCGTCTGCCAACACGTTGGCTAGGCCAACAGACAGACCCACGCGAACGCGCAGTGGAGCTAAAACTTGACACTCGGTTAAAATGTGACGGACCGTTAAGGGCACGTCACACTGACCACACAGAGGTGCGGGATCACCACTTAACAGGTATCTATGACTAAAAAGGCAATGTCCGATGCGAAGGCGTGTTAAAAGTACCTCTTCCCGACGAGAAGCACGGGAAGAGGTAGCCCAGACTAGCGGAAGAGGTTTAACCTCCCGCAACTTGTTCCCCCGGAGGGCCGTCCACTCATCGCGCCAGCGCGAGAGGATGCGGCGACGTAAAATGACACACGAATCTGACGAGGGAACAACAGAAGTAAAAAATCTGGGTAATAAAATCGCCGATTTCGCAGCGGTGTCGGCCGACTCATTCCCTGAGATACCCACATGACCTGGAATCCACATAAAAGAGACGCTGATGCCAGAGGCACCCAGCGAATGGAGCAGGTCATGAATGCGCTGTACGAGGGGGTGGTAAGAGTACAGCGCGTTAATACTCTGAAGGGCACTCAGAGAGTCGGAACAAACAACACAACGCCTTAAAACATGCCGCTGAATGTATAAAACACATTGATAGATACTAAAAAGTTCGGCGGTATAAATCGAACATTCCCCGGGTAAACGAAAAGTAAAACTATGCGCACCTAAAACAAAGGCACATCCTACTCCAACATCAGTCTTAGACCCATCAGTATAAATAAAATTACAGTCTCCGAATGTTGCCTGAAGTTCTAAAAATGCGGATCTAAGGACTGAAGCAGGGGTCTCATTCTTCGGCATCGACGTTAGCCCAAAGTGGATGTGGGCCTCAGCGCGCGACCATGGAGGAAAGCGCGTTTCCCCTCGGGTAAGGGCCGGCGCTGGCGTAACGTCCAAATGCCGAAGTAGCAGTCGAAATCGAACCCCTGGAGGGAGCAATGCAGAGGAGCTAACAAAATATTGGCGATCAAGCGAATCCTCGTAAAATACATCGAAGGACGGGTGGTTAGGCAAGCTTGAGAGTCGACAAGCATAGCTGCACAAAAGCATCTCACGCCGGAAGGACAGCGGAGGCTCTGCAGCTTCTGCGTACAGACTGGGTACAGGGCTAGTTGGAAAGGCCCCTGTAGCGACTCTTATGCCACGATGGTGAATGGCATTCAATCGACGTAACACAGATGGACGTGCCGACGAATAAACAATACACCCGTAATCAAGCTTGGATCGGACCAAAGAGCGATAAAGGCGAAGAAGGACGGTCCGATCAGCTCCCCAGGATGTGCCACTTAAAACACGTAAAAGATTAAGAGAACGGTCACACTTTGCTTTTAAAAAGGAAACGTGCGAGGTCCAACACAACTTCCTGTCAAAAATCAACCCCAAAAATTTCGCCTCGTCTGCAAACGGAAGTATCCCTGGCCCAAAATGGAGAGTGGGCGGAGGAAAATACTTCCGGCGCCAAAAGTTGATGCAGACGGATTTCTCGGCGGAGAAATTAAAGCCGTTGGCGTTACTCCAGGCGTAGAGACGGTCGATACAGCTCTGGAGACGGCGTTCGAGTAGACAGGTCCGCCGTGAACTGCAATAAATAGCGAAATCGTCAACAAAAAGGGACGATGAAATGCCAGGTGGAATAAATCAACAATGGGGTTGATAGCAACCGCAAAAAGTATGACACTGAGTACAGAGCCCTGCGGTACTCCGTTCTCTTGAATAAAACGGCGAGATAAAACCGAGCCTACACGTACACGAAAGACGCGGTCCGTCATAAACTCCCGAAGAAATATGGGAAGACGACCGCGGATATTCCAATCGTGAAGTGTACGTAAAATGCCGCCCCTCCAACAAGTGTCATAAGCTTTCTCCAGGTCAAAAAATACAGCCACGGTTTGACACTCTCAGAAATCCATTCATAATATGCGTCGACAAGGACACCAGATGGTCGACGGTAGAGCGATAGCGACGAAACCCGCACTGAGCGTTCGCTAGAAGTTTCTGAGACTCAAGCCACCATGTCAACCGCCCGTTGATCATGCGCTCCATCACCTTGCAAATGCAACTGGTGAGGGAGATAGGGCGGTAGCTGGAAGGTAGTTGGCGATCCTTCCCAGGCTTAAGTATAGGGACAATGGTGGCTTCGCGCAAAACGGAAGGAAAAATGCCGTCCTGCTAAATACGGTTATAGACCTGTAAGAGAAAGAGTTTACTGTCGGCTGAAAGGTCCTTTAACATCAGGATATGAATGCCGTCCGGCCCAGGAGCGGAGTGCCTAGAGCAATGAAGAGCATGCTCCAGCTCCCTCATTGTGAAAAGTTCATTATAACACTCAATATTAGCAGATCGAAAATTAAAGGTGTCGGAATCCAGCCGGTCTTTGATAGAGCGAAAGCCGGCGGAATAATGGTCCGAATTGGATACCGCCTCAAAGGCAGCACCCAGAGTGTTAGCGATGGCAGCCGGATCCACTATGGTGGCATTAGAAACCTGTAGGCCAGAAACAGTACAATGTGACACTTTACCTGAGAAGCGACGAAGTTTATCCCAAACAACGGATGAAGGCGTAAAACGATTAAAAGACTCGACAAAACGAGCCCAAGATGCCTTCTTGCTATCCTGAATAATGCGACGAGCCCTGGCGCGCGATTGTTTAAAAGTCACCAAATTATCAAGTGTAGGGTGTCGCCGAAACACCCGTGCAGTCCTACGGGCACGAATGGCGTCCCGACAATCCTCGTTCCACCACGGAACAGGTGGCTGCCGAGGTTGGGAGGATGAACGGGGTATTGCGCGTTCGGCGGCAGAGAAAATAATAGACGTAAGGTGCTGCACTAGTTGGTTAATGTCGGAGAAGGGCTGGTCGTCAAAATGCACGAGGCTGGAATACAAGCTCCAGTCGGCTTTTGCGAATATCCAGGTAGGTACTCTGGAATGCTGTACGTGGTGCGACAGAAGAGAAACGATGCAGAGGTAATGGTCGCTGGAGTAGGTGTCAGCGACGACGTTCCACTGAAGACGACGTGCAAGCTGGAGTGAGCAGATGGCAAGGTCCAGGTGACAAATGATACGGTAATTTGTATCGCAAATTACTCAAATGTAAATAATTATTTTAATATGAATATGTATTTTTATGTGAAATTGATTTCAGGTGTTTAATAATTGTAATTATTATTGGTAAATAATAATTTACGGCTTTACTGAAACTGTTAACAATAACGCAAGAATGCAGCGGTGGAGTGAGTTGTTTATCGTTACCGGGAACCAGGAAGTTACGTAATGTTTCGCGCCTTTTCGGTAAAAAAAGCTTCCAGAATGTTCTCTAAAAGAAATATGTATTAGTGGTTTTCATTGGATGTTAAAATAGACGCTAATGTTGGCGCGTTTTATAAGCCAATAGCATTTCATTTATAATCTTTAGGCGTATCTTAAGGCAAGCCTATAAATAAGCCAGGTCGAGGTAGCGGGTCCCCCAGTGTTCAACAAGATTCTCAACACATAACACGTCAGCTCCCAGTTCAACAAGATTCTCATGTCGGTCTCTCAATTCGTAAAGTTACGCGCAGCAGAAGTACGAGAAATCTTATAAAGTATTATACAGTTGAATATATAAAGTTGAAGTACGTGAGTTAAAAGTGATAAGCAGTTATTACAAACAGTTTCAGTATGGCGATTATCTAGATAAATCTGTGAAAGTGTTCGTGAACGTGTTCTGCAATAAAGATTATAAAACCAATTTCTTCGTCAATATCATTTCTAGACAAAAGATTCCTTTCCGCTTCACACCCTGCAAGAGAAACATGTTCGATCCCAAACAGCTAGCCGGAGGACATTTAAAATAAATTATTTCAAAAACTGATACAAATTGCTACGCCAGAGGGAACTATGGACCAGACCAACGAATGACGTCACACAAGATGGCTTCGCGTGAAGTAAACACATATTTGCTCTCGTAAATTGGCTTCCACAACGTGGTGCTATAAACACGTAAAATTGCTATTGCAAATTGGCTCCCATACGTGGGGCAGTTAAAGTTATGTAAACAAACATTTATTTGCAACATACAATTTGTTCTCTCGCACAAAATGTACCAGAAGAATCAGAAATGAAAGTAGGTGCACCTGTATTGAGGATGGAAAGATTGAACTGATAAAAAATGTCGGAAAGAAGAGTTCCCCTCGCACAAGCCCTTGGCGAACCCCATAGTGGGTGATGGGCATTAAAATCTCCCAACAGAAGAAATGGTGTTGGGAGAGCGGACAGGAGAGATCGAATGTCCGCGGGAGCGAGGGGAGACGATGGAGGTGTATACACAGAACAAACAGAAAAGAAAAAACCGGGTAACTGCAGTCTAATGGCAACAGCGTGCAAGTCGGACGTAAGTGTGATAGTTTGAAAATGAACGTCATTACGCACCAACAACATAACACCTCCATGAGCAGGAGCACCCTCCTCCGGTTCAAGATCGTAGCGAACCGGAGTGTACCCTCGGAGATCGAAAGGGTCGTGAGGGCGAAGCTTGGTCTCCGCAAACACACGACCATAGGTGAATGGGAACGCAATAAAAGTTGCAGTTCCGCCCTATGCGATCGTACACCACGTACATTCCAGGTCAGGATAGCCATTAAGAAAAAGGGGATAAACTGTCTATTTAGAAGGGCGGCTTAAAATTACCTTTTGTTTAACCTTTGTGCTCGGGCTTTTTGTATGGAGTTGGTCAGACTCCATAGCTTCCTCGGAGGGAGGGCCCACGCGCTCAGTGCCAGAAACCGATTCAAGCGCCGTGAATCGGTTCTGGGTGGCGATGGGTGAGGGGTGCCGCTGAGCGCGGCTTGTCCCAGGACCTTCCTGGGACAGCGACCTCCGAGGAGGAGAAGGTGAACTTTTGTTACCGCGCGCACGCGAGGGTCTTTTAAAAAATCTTCCCTGCGAAGTTTCTGCTTGGGTTTCTTTTCAACGGCTTGCGACTTCATGGACTTGGGACCAGGTTTATACGGCTTGGTAACTGTAGCCTTAATAGACGGCCGGATGGTAGTGGCGGTTAATCCAGTCAAGGTCCAGGTCTGAGTTTCGGCATCTACTCGTGGTACCGGCGAGGCAACAACAGAACTAAATGTGCCAGATCGCAGGAGTGAAGGTTGGCGCGCATGGTAACGCCTCCGGGCTTCAGCGAAGGAGAGTTTTTCCTTTACCCGGATCTCCTGGATCGCCTTCTCGTCCAAGTACCGCGGACAGTCGGCAAACGAAGCAGAATGAGACCCTTTACAATTAACGCAGACGGGGGCTGTTGAACAGGTACCTTCGTGTGAGGGCTGGCTACATGTTGCACAGATGTTAACGGCACTCTTACATGAGACTTGCGTATGCCCAAAACGTTGGCATTTAAAACAACGCAGAGGTCTAGGAATATAAGGCCTCACAGAAATTCGTTCGTACCCTGCGGAGATGCTCGTGGGCAGATCGACGCCATCAAATGTAATAAACAGGGTACGAGTGGGTACCAATACGCCGTCGCGTTTGGCCTGCACTCGATGGACTGCTGTCACCTTCTGGTCTGTAAGATATTCTACCAGGTCCTCGTCCGATATACCATCGAGGCTATGGGTGGTAATAACGCCTCGACAGGAATTCAATGTGCGGTGCTTCTCCACACGGATGGGATAGCCGTGGAGAAGCGTAGCGCGCAACAAGGTCTTACTTTGCTGATCGGATTTCGTTTGGGCTAATAAGGAACCATTCCGTAGACGAGTGCAGGACTGAACCGCACCAGCAATTGCATCAATCCCCTTTTGTATGATGAAAGGGTTCACCTTCTCAAAACTTTGTCCTTCTTCGGTTCGTGAAATGACCAAGTAACAACCAGTTGTCGGTGGTGTCACTTCTGTTACATAAACTTTTCGGCGCTTGTTATAGTAATGGAGGAAGGGTGCTCCATAGCGAAATAAATCCTCCACCATTGCAACCGTCTCCGACCTAGGGCTCTGACTTCCCGGGCGTTACCCCGGCTCGGGTGAGTGGCCTATCTAAACCTAGCTCACCCCAGGGTCACACCTCCCAGAACATAGACAGAGGGACCCAATCGCCGTCGGAAGCCAGCAGCTCATGCAATGGCCCCCCCGCGGGACTGCAGTTGAACAGCGGATACGAACAACAACCGTACATGACGACCCCGGGTGGTGGGCATGACGCCATTACCCACTCACCCAGCTGCGCACGCGGTGCGCGGGTATCCGTCAGGCTGTGTCCACGGAGGATTTAAATAAAAAGATAAAAGAAACTAAAACTGTGTGGGCGTTTCGCACGCAAGGTAGGCCGGCGGGGAAGAAAAAGAGAGATATGCGAATGTCGTGGTGCGAAATGGCCGGAAAGTGACAAGAGAAGAAAGAAACGATAGTGAGGTGCGGTATGAATGGAATGTAACGAACGCACGAGAGCCTACCTTGTGTCCACCGGTCACTTGAAGAACCCACCTCGACCGGATGGGGGTGAGGGGATGAATGTGGCGATGACTGGATCGGGAACCCCCGGGTGCGCCAAAAACCCGTACTCACAGAAGGTGAGCCCCTGAGGGGGTCTGTGGTCGAGGTAAAGGCCCAAAAACTTGACGTGCGCAACAAACGGGAGGGGTGTGCCATGCAAATGAAGATCAGGAGGAGGGTGTACACCACGAAGGCGATGAAAATGAACACACTAAGTCTTAGCAGGAGAGAACCGAAAGCCGTTGTAAAGTGCCCAGTTGGCGAGTGAGGTAATGGCCATCTGCAGTTGGCGTTCGATGTGCTCAAGGCTATAAGAGCGATAGTATAGCGCAAAGTCATCGACATATAGTGACATTGGTATTCCGCTGCGAACTACAGTAGCGATGCCGTTGATGGCGACGGCAAAAAGTGGTACACTGAGGATCGACCCCTGGGGTACACCGTTCTCCTGGATCCTCGCCTGAGATAACGTGTCTCCAACACGGACACGAAAACGGCGAAGTTTTAAAAAGTTACAAATAAAAACAGCTAAATGACCGCGTAAACCGTAAGCATGCAGATTTCGGAGGATACCATAGCGCCAAGTGGTATCATAGGCCTTCTGCAAATCAAAGAAAACACCCACCACATGCTGCTTCAGAAGAAAGGCACTCTGGACATAGGCCTCAAGACGGGCGAGATGGTCAACACTGGAGCGATGTTGACGAAAACCACACTGAATATTACAGAGCAAAGCATTCGACTCGAGCCACCAAACCAACCGAGCGCTAATCATACGTTCAAAGATCTTACAAACGACACTCGTCAAACAGATAGGGCGGTAGCTAGAGGGAAGGTGCCGGTCTTTTCCAGGTCGAGGGATGGGGATGACAATACCCTCTCGCCAGGAAGACGGGAAAACCTGCTCACGCCAGATACGGTTGTAAATGTCCAGCAGGAAGGAAAGCGCCTCACGCGGAAGATGTAGCAGCATTTGGCGGTGGATGTCATCGGGGCCAGGAGAGGTATCCTTTGCTAAGGGTAAAGAATGGTCTAGCTCGGCGACGGTAAAAGCCGCGTTGTACGGTTCACTACGGTCACTATTAAAATCGAGGACTATCCGCTCCGCAGCGTCTTTGATAGGCAGAAAAGATCTATCATAACTATCCGTTTGGCTAGCAGCAGCAAAGGAGTTGGCAAGGGCTTCGGCTATATCCCGCTCGCTGGTGAAAATGGAGCCACTAACACCAAGACCAGGAATGATCGTCCGGCGACGCTGGCCATAAATACGCCGAACAGCAGACCACACCTGCTGCGCAGAAGTACGACGGGAAAGGGAAGACACGTAAGATTCCCAAGATTTCCGCTTTGCACTCCGAAGTACATAGCGCGCCTTAGCCCGAGAACGTTTAAATGCCACAAAGTTCTCCTCCGTAGGATGTAGCTGAAAAATACGCAGGGCGCGTTTGCGCGTTCTAATGGCCAAGCGGCATTCCTCGCTCCACCAAGGTACAGGAACGTGACGCGGTGTAGATGAACCTCGAGGAATGCTGGAATCTGCTGCAAGCAAGACAGTACACGTAAAATAGTCCACCAGTTCATCGATGGTTGCGAAACCATCGTCCGGGAGAGCAATCAGGGAGCGGAACTTCCTCCAGTCAGCCTTGGAAAGAATCCAGTGGGGATGTCGAGAAGGCAAAGGATGGTGTCCTGTGAGGTGAATGTTAATGGGAAAATGATCACTCCCATACAGATCCGAAAGCACCGACCAATCAAAGAGAGGAACTAATGTCGGGCTGCAATAAGCAACGTCTAAGGCTGACGGTGTGCCATAGGTAGATGACAAAAAGGTAGGGACACCAGTGTTCAACAAAAGCAAGCCGGACAGATCACAAACGTCTGCTACAAGGTATCCACGAGCATCATCAGTGTCGGAGCCCCACACAGCATTTTTGGCATTCAGATCACCAAGGAAGAGGTGCGGTGTGGGAATCTGCGCCAAAAGCGCCCGAAGATCCATCTCTTGTACGACACCGACCGGCGGCAGATAGACATTACAGACAGAGAAACAAATGAAACTGAGTTGGACACGCACCGCCACAGCTTGTAACGGCGTAGTAAGCGGTATGCGGGCGGCAGAGATGTTAGGCGCCACCAAGATAGCAACGCCACCGCTCGCACGCTGTCCAGCAGCAGAGTCATGCCTAAACGCCGTAAAGTCACGAAGGTGTAAAGTGTGATGAGGCTGCAGATGGGTTTCTTGTAAACAGACCAGTGAAGGGGAGCGTTGTGACACTAAATATTGGATGTCCGGAGCACGAGTCCGGAACCCATTAACATTCCACTGGATTATTTCCATAGGAAGAAACGGATTAATGGACCGTCTTAATCTTCTTTCTCACCTTGGCTGACTTCGGACCAACGATTTGAAAAGACTCCTCTGGCGACTCCTCCGAGGTTCGGGAGCCCGAAGATCCCCTGCGGCTCGTAGAGCGAGATCGGGACTGCACAGAGGAAGCACGGCTATTGGTGCAAAGGGAAGACCTGGAACGACTGCGGGCATTAGAAGACTTAGACTTGTTAGCGCCGGTAGACGCTTTGGAAGATGATGGTGGCACGGCGGAAGATGGAGACCGTGGTGCAGGTATGGCACGAGACAAAGAACTACTTACGGGTAAGTCGGTCTGTGTGGAAGCATTTACAACGGGCGCAGTTTGTAGGCCAACAGAGGTAACAGGAGTGTGGCGGGCCGCAACCGAATAACCCGTAAGGACACAAGGGTTCAGCTGCTCAAAACGGCGACGTGCCTCGGTAAAAGTCAAACGTTCCTTGACACGTAACTCCTGTATACATTTCTCATCGAGGAACTTCGGACACTGTCGGGAGCTAGATGAATGGCTCCCGCCACAGTTCACACAGCAAAGTGCTCGAGTACAGGCTGAGTCCTCATGGGCTGGAAGACCACAACGCTCACAAACAGCACGGTTGTTACACGATCCTTTAGTATGTCCGAAACGCTGGCACTGAAAACAGCGCATGGGGTTCGGAACACACGGACGTACGGCGGCACGCTCATAGCCACAGAAAATATAATCAGGTAAAACAGTGCCCTTAAAGGTTAGAAATACCGTACGTAATGGTTGTTCTACGCCATCCTGTTTCCGGGTTAGGCGGTACGCTTGAGAAACGCGTTGATCAGAAAGGCAGGTGACGATGTCCTCGTTTGTTATACCGTCCAGACTGGAGGTGGTAACAACTCCCCGACAGGAATTCAACGATTGTGTGGGGCTACACGGATGGGGTAGGATCCCAACAAAGTTGCCTTCAACAATTTCTCGGATTGGTCGGCCGTATTGGTTTCTATCAAAAGCGTACCGTCCCTTAGTCGTGTTGCATTTTTAACTGGGCCACAGATACGGTCAACCTCGCGTTTGATATAAAATGGGCTAACGTCCTGCATGGTTTTTCCTTCACTCGCCAGTTGCAAAATTAAAAATGTGTCAAACAAAGTAGGGGTTTTGCGCGGATGCATATTAATAAGGACCCCCTTCCGGAACCGTCGGCGTCAGCCTGCCATCCGGGGGTTAAAGAAGAAAAGACACCATATCTTCACGGCCCGTGCCGTCATGGAGACCCCTCCTATGACTGATCGCAAAGCGTACCTCAGAAGGGTTACCCTCCAATCTCCACTGCTTGTCCACATGTGTAAACCGTTCACCACGCACACCCCGGCTTTAAGCCCCTACCACAGGAATAACCGCCTGTGGCTCCCCACTTTAGGCCGCGCTGCCGTCAAACACAGACACGGATTCAGGGGACTTGTGGTTGATTACACCGGGGTTCCGTCAGCGGTAACACGTCCGGCCCCTGATACTAACCCAACGGCTCACGGCCGTCGGGACATTAACACAGGCCGGGCCCCTAGAGAGCTACGTGGGTGTACATGACGGTGTGGACGGGCTCCGCACCTAAGGCTACACATGGGGGCAGTGCGAAGGGTCCACCCAACCTTCGCGCCTGAGACCCCCGTAGGGCACACACGTCGGAAGCCGCGCTGAAACCGTAGGAAAGGACCACGGAGATAGAAAAGATCCCTGCTGGTGAGACAGGAGTTAATAAGCCTAAGACAGTACCAACTAAGAATCAGAATAAACCTAGAAGAGGAAGAGTGAGAAGAAATAAAGTAACGTGGCACAGTTGATGCGGGTGGAGGGGATGAAATGGAGGCGAGTGGCTCGGGACCCCGGGTTCACCAAACCCGTACTCACATGAAGTGAGTCCCTGGGGGCGGGGATGAAAGGATGAATATGGCTATGAGTGGCTCGGGACCCCGGGCGCGCCTAACCTTCAAGATCGTAGCGTACCGGAGTATACCCAAGGAGATAACAAGGATTGTGAGGGCGAAGCTTGGTCTCCTGCAAACATACGACCATAAGTGAATGGGAACGCAATAAAAGTTGCAGTTCCGCCCTATGCGATCGTATACCACGTACATTCCAGGTCAGGGTAGCCATGAATAAAAGGGACAAATTCTTAGAAGGCGGCTCAAAATTACCTTCTGTTTAACCTTTGGGCTCGGGCCTTTGGTATGGAGTTGGTTTGACTACATAGCCTCCTCGAAGGGAGGGCCCACGCGCTCAATGCCAGAAGTAACCTGGGACTGCGACCTTCGAAGAGGAGTAGGTGAACTTTCTTACCGCGTGTACGCGGAGGGTCTTTCAAAAAATCTTCTCGGCGTAGTTTCTGCTTTGATTTCTTCTCAAGGGCTTGGGACTTCAGTACTTTAGGACCACGCTTAGATGGCTTTGTAACTGTGTCAGAAGAAGACGGCCGGATGGTAGTGTCGGTCAATGCGGTCATCGTCCAAGTCCGAATCTCGGCATCCGTCTGGGGTACTGGCGAGGCAACAACAGAGCTGATTGTTCCCGATCGCAGGAGCGACGGTTGGCGGGCGCGGTAACGCCTCCGGGCTTCGGCGAAGATCTCCTTTACCCGGATCTCCTGGATCGCATTCTCGTCCAAATACCGCGGACAGTCGGCTAACGAAGCAGAATGAGACCCTTTGCAAATCACGCAGACCGGGGCGGATAAACAGGTAACTGCGTGTGAGGGCTCACTATAAGAGGCACAGATGGAAACGGCACTCTTGCAAGAGACTTGCGTATGCCCAAAATATTGGCATTTAAAACAACGCAGAGGTCTAGGAATATAGGGCCTCACTGCAATCCACTCGTACCCTGCTGAAATACTCGTGGGCAGATCGACGCCATCGAAAGTTATAAACAGGGTACGAGTGGGTACCAATACCCCGTCGCATTTGGCCTGCACTCATAGAACCGCTGTAACTATCTGGTCTGCAAGATATTCGACCAGATCGTAGTCCGATGTACCATCGAGGCCATGCGTTGTGAAAACGCCTCGACAGGAATTCAAGGTGCGGTGCTTCTCAACACGGATAGGATAGCCGAGAAGCGTGGCGCGCAACAAGGTGTTACTCTGCTGTTCGGATTTTGTTTGAACCAACAATGAACCAACCCGAAGACGAGTGCAGGATTGAACCGCACCTGCAATAGCGTCAATGCCCTTCTGTACAATAAAAGGGATCAACCTTCTCAAAAGTTGACCTTCCTCAGTTCGCGAAATTACTAACAACCAGTTGGTGGGTGCTATTTCTTTGCAATTACTTTACGCCGCTTGTTATTTGTAATGGAGAAAGGGTGCTCCAGAGCGAAAGAATGCTCCACCATTGCAACCATCTCCGACGTCGGGCTCTGATTTCCCGGGCGTTGCCCCGGATTGGGTGAGTGGCCTATCTATACCTAGCTCACCCCAGGGTCACACTTCCCAGAACATAGACAGAGGGACCCAATCGCCGTCAGAATTCAGCAGCTCATGCAATGGCCCCGCCACCCGCGGGACTGCAGTTGAACAGCGGATACGAATACATACCCTACATGACGACCCCGGGTGGTGGGGATGACGCCATTACCCACTCACCATCCAGCTGCGCACCCAGTGCGCGGGTATCCGCCAGGCTGTGTCCACGGAGGATTAAGATAAAAGGGTAAAATAAATAAAACTGTGTGGGCGATCCGCACGCAAGGTTGGCCGGCGAAGAAAAATAGACGTGGGAATGAATGGACGTGGGGCATAAATAGAAGGGAGAATAAAGAAACGATGGCGAGGGCGTCATGGAATGAAATTTAAGGAACGCACGAGAGCCTACCTTGAGTCCCCTGGTCACGAGTACGAACCCACCACAACCGAACGGGGATGAAGGGATGAAAATGGCGATGAGTGGCTCGGGCAGCCCCGGGTACGCCACACATAAGGTGAGCCCCTGGGGGGAACTGTAGGATTAAAACCTACTCGGAAGCCCGCCTGTGTAAGGGCACTGGCCAATCAGGACACAGTCCCAGGTTAGGCTCCAGCCACCGTCCATATAGAACAAGCGCATGTTCCGATGGCTCAACCTAAGCTGTCATACTACAGCATACCAGACATCGATGCGGTTATTGATAATTTCACTGCCTCGCTTCACACGGCCAAAACGCTACCACGTACACAAGTCCAACCAGATTTTGCACGCACCCGGAGGAGGAGCAGCTCCTTACCCGGAGGCGGCGCCTGACGAGAATGTGAAGGCTCATCCGTCAGCCCGAATGCAAAGTGCTAGCGAAATGGCTACGCAACGTCTTTCGGCAACAGATTCAACTGAAAATTGAACAGCGAAAAAACAAGTTGCTGAGTACCATCCATTTGGACAATTCATTATGGAAATTATTAAGGGCATTCAAGGTCTCCTCTAGTCAATTCTGGCACTGAGGCGATGCACACACTACTCGGCCTGCACTCCTCCGGTGAGGAGAAGTTCGAGGTGTTCGCCGACTGTCTCCAAGATAGATTTAGTGAGAATCCAACAACGAACCCCGTACAGGAACGGGAGGTACGGACTTGGATAGAAAATTGGTTGGCGCAGAAGCAAGAGCAACAACTGTCCCTGATAACCCTGCAGGAAGTCTACGAGCTTATTAGGCAATTGCCTACTGGAAAAGCCGCCGGCCCGGACAGGGTGACCAATGAGGACATCTCCCGAGGAAAGCCCTGGTGCAGCTAACAAAGATTTTCAACGCCTCTTTGAGGCACAATTACTTCCCCACGGACTGCAAAAACAAGTTTTGGAAATTCATAACTTGTCAGAATCTCAGTTTGCCTTTAGAAAAGGTCACTCCACAGAACTGCAACTATTACCGCCTTGCAAATGACATAACCGACCAGTTTACAATGAAGCTTCAACGTTGGTGTTATTTCTGGACGTAGAAGCCGCATTTGACCGGTGCTGACATAATGGCCTACTTTATAAATTACACCACCGCTTTTCCGGCCTTGGATATTCCATGTATCTGCTTCAGATCTTTTTAGAAAACCGTCCAAGTTGAACCACTCCTCTTCTCGGGGGCGGGTTATGCGGGCTGGCGTCCCTCAAGGGGCAACCATGTCCCCCTTTTTGTACATACTGTTTACAAACGACTTGCCTGTGGACGCCAGATGCAAAGTCGCCATATATGTTGACGACAAAACCATCTACAACCACCACAAAAAGCCTCGTTTTGGCCTGGCAGAAATGCAACGGTATGTTGACCGCTTCCTCTTGTGGTTACACGATTGGAAGATAGAAATCAATGCAACTAAGTGCCAGGTGATTTATTTTTCTCGTAGGCTGCGCCCTTCGGCTATGGGCCAAATGATCAGCGGTCAAAGGTTGCACTGCCGTCAGCAAGTTAGTACCTTGGCGTCACCATGGACCGTACAATGCGGTGGACAGCTCACCTGAAAAATATCGCCAACAAAGGGCGGCGGCGATTAACCTCATGCGCCCCGTTTTCGGTACAACAATTGAAATCGACACTAATACTCTAAAAATCATTCATTCTGTTGGTGGTTCTCCACGCATGTGTGGTCTGACCCAATGCTTCTGTAACAGCACAAAAGCACCTCCAAACCCTTCAAAAACTCTCCCCTCCATAAAATTGTCGTGCTCCCATCTTTACATCCAACCAAATCATTCACTGTGAGACCAACATGCCCACCATCCCAGAGGCCATTACAAAACGTGCTTCCTCGATATAGGCGCGCATTCGAAGTCGCCGAAACCACCTTATTTCCAACATCGGCAGTGGCGAGCCGAAACATAGAAAGCACGCAAGAGTTAAAATGTTCTAACGGTGTAATGGCTCGCCACTTTAAGCGCCCATCACACCACGCCCCAGGCCACATCTACCTACGGCAGAGGCCGCTGCCATTCGTCGGAACATCATGATCCTGATCCAAGCTGCCGCACAGCAAAACCGCGGGCTGTAAGTAGTTCGTGTGATAGTGATTCCGAGTGAGTGCCTGAGGCGATCGTCGCATGGCCAGACGTATGCATGTATGTATGCGTATATATAGTGTGAATAGATATTTCTATATTGAAAAAAAAAAACGTTTTTCTAAACCCAAGCGAAAAAACACCAGATAATTTACGAACTGACACTGTTCTCGGTGGCTTGTGGTTAGCCGCCGTATGGGTTTTGGTAAAAAAAATTACTCATAGTAACTAAGCTTAGTATATTAATATGCAAATTTTCGCCCGTAAGCCCGGTGACATATCGGCACCAGCCCATTTATTTCTGAGGTGAGTACGCCATGTTTTTGTTACGACTGCAAACTACAGACTGTCAACAATACTCGTAATTGTCATCAAAATCAACAAATGGCAGGGTACTGCTTCTCCCAGAGCCACTTTTTCTATGGATTCCAGGTCATCTGGGCATCTCGGGGAACGAGTTTGCCGACGCCACTGCCAAATGGGCAATTTTATCGCCCAGAAGTTTTACCTCTGTTGTTCCCTCCACTGATTTCTGTTAATTTACGGCACCGCATCCTCTCGCTTTGACGCGATGAATGGACGGCCCTCCGGGAGATTAAGCCTATCCCGGTTGTCTGGGCCACCTCTTCTCGTGCTTCTCGTCGGGAAGCGGTGATTTTAACCTGATTTCGTATCGAACATTGCGTTTTTAGTCATAGACACTTGCTTAGTGGCGATCCCGCACCACTCTGTGGCCAGCATGCGGTACCCTTAACGGTGCCTTATATTTTAACAGAGTGTCAGGTTTTAGCCCAATTGCGCGTTCGTGCGTCTTTGCCTGTTGGTATAGCCAACGTTTTGGCAGATGACGCGCATACTGTAGAATGTCTTTTACGTTTTATCAGTGACAGTAGTTTTAGTCGACGCATTTAATGCGCTGAGCGTGTTTTAGTTTTGTGAATTTATATTGTCCGTTTTAATGGGGGGCTGTTCTCTCCTGGGAAAATATGGCGCTCTAGTCCCTTGACGTCTACAGTTCCTGACACGTAATTTAATATTTTATTGTTTTATTTAGCAAGTTTTTAGTGTGGTGGTTTTTAGAGTTTGATGTGTTTTTTATTGCTTCGACTAAGCGGGTTTGTGTCCAGTATTTTAAATTTTATACATTGTAAGGGCGCTGATGACCTTAGCTGTTTAGCGCCCTTAACCCCCATATCATCATCATCCAGAGCCACTTGGATCATTAAAACGAATTTCACACTTCTACGAGCTTTCAGAGAAAATTATAGGCCATTAAAGTAGTTCAGGTTTATATGAATCGGAATGCACTACCTAGCTACAGACTACAGAAAAATAACTAGAGTAAACTATATGAAATACAATTCAATTTTGCTTGGTAAAAATGTAGATAAATTCTGGTTTTTCTAAATAGCTACTATAGTAAATACTTTACTTTAATAGTGTTATAAAACAGAATCTTAGATTTACTATAACAAATTGAATTTACTGTAGTAGTTCTATGAAACACATTCTAGTAGCTTACTCTGGTAAATAGCAACGGTTTACTAGTATTTATTACAGTACTGTTTTATGAAACAGGCCCCTGAAATTCAAATCCATTGTAGCAATAGAAAGAACAATTGAAATTCATTTCAAGAGATTAACAATTTCCTGTTATCTGACTTACGACCGGTTTCACCAAACGCGATTAAAGTCTAGAATAGTAACTCCAGAGTAACATTAACCCGGTGGATGTTACTCACGAGTGGCATGTATTCGTTTCACCATGCTTGTGTGGAGGTTAAATTACTCTCAAATTAGTGCTCCAATAATTATACCAGAAAAGTGCCGATCGCGAAGTTTCTCATAGTTTGTGAGCAATATTTACAGCCTTTTTTCACCATTTTAAGGAATTTAGTGCGAGTAAACGAAAGTTTTTAGAGGTTAAAACTACGGAGAAAGAAGTAAACGAAAGCACTGGTAAGTAGAAATACATGGTAGTAGATGGTTCAGCTATGCGCCAGAAGAAGTGATGATGATGATGAGATGCGGTTTAAGGGCGCTAAACTACTAAGGTCATCAGCGCCCTTACAATGTATAAAAGATAAAGTCAAAAGGATAAAATAACCGCATAATTAAAAAACGGGACAGAAACCCGCGATGTCTAAAAAGGCTAAAATAACAATAATATAACAATAACAATAATAATAACAACAATAACAACAATAATAACAATAACAACAATAAAAACAATAACAACAATATCAATAACAACAAAATAACAATACAAATATCTAAAAAACCAACACACTAAAATCATGGTCACTAACAGAATAAAACGTGTCAAGAACTGTAGAATGTAAGGAACATGAGCGCCTTATGTCTGGGGAGAAGGGCCCCATTAAAACTAACAATATAAAATCAAACAGCTAAAAGGCGCTCAGCGCATCAAATGCGACGGCTAAAACCAATGTCAGTGATAAAACGTAAAAGACATTCTACAGCATGTGCGTCGTCTGCCAACACGTTGGCTAGGCCAACAGGCAGACCCACGCGAACGCGCAGTGGGGCTAAAACTTGACACTCGGTTAAAATGTGACGGACCGTTAAGGGCACGTCACACTGACCACACAGAGGTGCGGGATCACCACTTAACAGGTATCTATGACTAAAAAGGCAATGTCCGATACGAAGGCGTGTTAAAAGTACCTCTTCCCGACGAGAAGCACGGGAAGAGGTAGCCCAGACTAGCGGAAGAGGTTTAACCTCCCGCAACTTGTTCCCCCGGAGGGCCGTCCACTCATCGCGCCAGCGCGAGAGGATGCGGCGACGTAAAATAACACACGAATCTGACGAGGGAACAACAGAAGTAAAAAATCTGGGTAATAAAATCGCCGATTTCGCAGCGGCGTCGGCCGACTCATTCCCTGAGATACCCACATGACCTGGAATCCACATAAAAGAGACGCTGATGCCAGAGGCACCTAGCGAATGGAGCAGGTCATGAATGCGCTGTACGAGGGGGTGGTAAGAGTAAGCGCGTTAATACTCTGAAGGGCACTCAGAGAGTCCGAACAAACAACACAACGCCGTAAGACATGCCGCTGAATGTATAAAACACATTGATAGATACTAAAAAGTTCGGCGGTATAAATCGAACATTGCCCGGGTAAACGAAAAGTAAAACTATGCGCACCTAAAACAAAGGCACATCCTGCTCCAACATCAGTCTTAGACCCATCAGTATAAATAAAATTACAGTCCCCGAATGTTGCCTGAAGTTCTAAAAATGCGGATCTAAGGACTGAAGCAGGGGTCTCATTCTTCGGCATCGACGTCAGCCCAAGTTGGATGTGGGCCTCAGCGCGCGACCATGGAGGAAAGCGCGTTTCCCCTCGGGAAAGGGCCGGCGCTGGCGTAACCTCCAAATGCCGAAGTAGCAGTCGAAATCGAACCCCTGGAGGGAGCAATGCAGAGGAGCTAACAAAATATTGGCGATCAAGCGAATCCTCGTAAAATACATCGAAGGACGGGTGGTTAGGCAAGCTTGAGAGTCGACAAGCATAGCTGCACAAAAGCATCTCACGCCGGAAGGACAGCGGAGGCTCTGCAGCTTCTGCGTACAGACTGGGTACAGGGCTAGTTGGAAAGGCCCCTGTAGCGACTCTTATGCCACGATGGTGAATGGCATTCAATCGACGTAACACAGATGGACGTGCCGACGAATAAACAATACACCCGTAATCAAGCTTGGATCGGACCAAAGAGCGATAAAGGCGAAGAAGGACGGTCCGATCAGCTCCCCAGGATGTGCCACTTAAAACACGTAAAAGATTAAGAGAACGGTCACACTTTGCTTTTAAAAAGGAAACGTGCGAGGTCCAACACAACTTCCTGTCAAAAATCAACCCCAAAAATTTCGCCTCGTCTGCAAACGGAAGTATCCCTGGCCCAAGATGTAGAGTGGGCGGAGGGAAATACTTCCGGCGCCAAAAGTTGATGCAGACGGATTTCTCGGCGGAGAAATTAAAGCCGTTGGCGTTACTCCAGGCGTAGAGACGGTCGATACAGCTCTGGAGACGGCGTTCGAGTAGACAGGTCCGCCGTGAACCTCAATAAATAGCGAAATCGTCAACAAAAAGGGACGATGAAATGCCAGGTGGAATACAATCAACAATGGGGTTGATCGCAATCGCAAAAAGTGTGACACTGAGTACAGAGCCCTGCGGTACTCCGTTCTCTTGAATAAAACGAGATAAAACCGAGCCCACACGTACACGAAAGACGCGGTCCGTCATAAACTCCCGAAGAAATATGGGAAGACGACCGCGGATATTCCAATCGTGAAGTGTACGGAAAATGCCGCCCCTCCAACAAGTGTCATAAGCTTTATCCAGGTCAAAAAATACAGCCACGGTTTGACACTTTCTCAGAAATCCATTCATAATATGCGTCGACAAGGACACCAGATGGTCGACGGTGGAGCGATAGCGACGAAAGCCGCACTGAGCGTTCGCTAGAAGTTTCTGAGACTCAAGCCACCATGTCAACCGCCCGTTGATCATGCGCTCCATCACCTTGCAAATGCAACTGGTGAGGGAGATAGGGCGGTAGCTGGAAGGTAGTTGGCGATCCTTCCCAGGCTTAAGTATAGGGACAATGGTGGCTTCGCGCCAAACGGAAGGAAAAATGCCGTCTTGCCAAATACGGTTATAGACCTGTAAGAGAAATAGTTTACTGTCGGCTGAAAGGTTCTTTAACATCAGGACATGAATGCCGTCCGGCCCGGGAGCGGAGTGCCGAGAGCAATGAAGAGCATGCTCCAGCTCCCTCATTGTGAATAGTTCGTTATAGCATTCATCATTAACAGACCGAAAAGTATATGATGCGGAATCCTGCCGGTCTTTAATAGAGCGAAAGCCGGCGGAATAATGGTCTGAACTGGAAACCGCCTCAAAGGCAGAACCCAGAGTGTTAGCGATGGCAGCCGGATCCACTATGGTGGCATTAGAAACCTGAAGGCCAGAAACAGTACAATGTGACACTTTACCTGAGAAGCGACGAAGTTTATCCCAAACAACGGATGAAGGCGTAAAACGATTAAAAGACTCGACAAAACGAGCCCAAGATGCCTTCTTGCTATCCTGAATAATGCGACGAGCCCTGGCGCGCGATTGTTTAAAAGTCACCAAATTATCAAGTGTAGGGTGGCGCCGAAACACTCTAAGTGCAGTCCTACGGGCACGAACGGTGTCCCGACAATCCTCGTTCCACCACGGAACAGGTGGCCGCCGAGGTTGGGAGGATGAACGGGGTATTGCGCGTTCGGCGGCAGAGAAAATAACAGACGTAAGGTGCTGCACTAGTTGGTGAATGTCGGAGAAGGGCTGGTCGTCAAAATGCACGAGGCTGGAATACAAGCTCCAGTCGGCTTTTGCGAATATCCAGGTAGGTACTCTGGAATGCTGTACGTGGTGCGACAGAAGAGAAACGATGCAGGGGTAATGGTCGCTGGAGTAGGTGTCAGCGACGACGTTCCACTGAAGACGACGTGCAAGCTGGAGTGAGCAAATTGCAAGGTCCAGGTGAGAAAATGTACCAGAAGAATCAGAAATAAAAGTAGGTGCACCTGTATTGAGGATGGAAAGATTGAACTGATAAAAAATGTCGGAAAGAAGAGTTCCCTTCGCACAAGCCCTTGGCGAACCCCATAGTGGGTGATGGGCATTAAAATCTCCCAACAGAAGAAATGGTGTTGGGAGAGCGGATAGGAGAGATCGAATGTCCGCGGGAGCGAGGGGAGACGATGGAGGTGTATACACAGAGCAAACAGAAAACAAAAAGCCGGGTAAGTGAAGGCGAACGGCAACAGCTTGCAAGTCAGATGTAAGTGTGACAGGTGTAAAATGAACGTCATTACGCACCAAAATCATGACACCACCATGAGCAGGAGTACCCTCCTCCGGTTCAAGGTCGTAGCGAACCGGAGTATATCCTCGGAGATCAAAAGGATCGTGAGGGCGAAGCTTAGTCTCCTGCAAACATACGACCATAGGTGAATGGGAACGCAATAAAAGCTGCAGTTCCGCCCTATGCGATCGTACACCACGTACATTCCAGGTCAGGATAGCCATTAAAAATAAGGGGATAAACTGTCTATTTAGAAGGGCAGCTTAAAATTACCTTTTGTTTAACCTTTGGGCTCGGGCTTTTTGTATGGAGTTGGTCAGACTCCATAGCTTCCTCGGAGGGAGGGCCCACGCGCTCAGTGCCAGAAACCGTTTCAAGCGCCGTGAATCGGTTCTGGGTGGCGATGGGTGAAGGGTGCCGCTGAGCGCGGCTTGTCCCAGGACCTTCCTGGGACAGCGACCTCCGAGGAGGAGAAGGTGAACTTTTCTTACCGCGCGCACGCGGAGGGTCTTTCAAAAAATCTTCCCTACGTAGTTTCTGCTTGGGCTTCTTTTCAACGGCTTGCGACTTCATTGACTTGGGACCAGGTTTATACGGCTTGGTAACTGTAGCCTTAATAGACGGCCGGATGGTAGTGGCGGTTAATCCAGTCAAGGTCCAGGTCTGAGTTTCGGCATCTACGCGTGGTACTGGCGAGGCAACAACAGAACTAAATGTGCCAGATCGCAGGAGTGAAGGTTGGCGCGCATGGTAACGCCTCCGGGCTTCAGCGAAGGAGAGTTTTTCCTTTACCCGGATCTCCTGGATCGCCTTCTCGTCCAAGCACCGCGGACAGTCGGCAAACGAAGCAGAATGAGACCCTTTACAATTAACGCAGACGGGGGCTGTTGAACAGGTACCTTCGTGTGAGGGCTGGCTACAGGTTGCACAGATGTTAACGGCACTCTTACATGAGACTTGCGTATGCCCAAAACGTTGGCATTTAAAACAATGCAGAGGTCTAGGAATGTAAGGCCTCACAGAAATCCGTTCGTACCCTGCGGAAATGCTCGTGGGCAGATCGACGCCATCAAATGTAATAAACAGGGTACGAGTGGGTACCAACACGCCGTCGCGTTTGGCCTGCACTCGATGAACCGCTGTCACCCTCTGGTCTGCAAGATATTCCACCAGGTCTTCGTCAGAGATACCATCGAGGCTATGCGTGGTGACAACGCCTCTACAAGAATTCAAGGTGCGGTGCTTCTCAACACGGATAGGATAACCGTGGAGAAGCGTGGCGCTCAACAAGGACTTACTTTGTGCCTCGGATTTGCTTTGAACTAGCAACGAACCATTACGAAGCCGAGTGCAGGAAAGAACCGGACCAGCAATTGAGTCAATGCCCTTCTGGATAATAAAAGGGTTCACCTTCTCGAATGATTGTCCCTCCTCTGTACGGGTAATCACTAAGTAACAACCAGCTGTTGGCGGTGCTACTTCTGTTACTAAAACTTTGCGGCGCTTGTTGTTAACAATGGAGAAAGGGTGCTCCATAGCGAAAAAAATCCTCCACCATTGCAACCGTCTCCGACCTCGGGCTCTGACTTCCCGGGCGTTACCCCGGCTTGGGTGAGTGGCCTATCTATACCTAGCTCACCCCAGGGTCACACCTCCCAGAACATAGACAGAGGGACCCAATCGCCGTCGGAAGCCAGCAGCGCATGCAATGGCCCCCCCGCGGGACTGCAGTTGAACAGCGGATACGAACAACAACCCTACATGACGACCCCGGGTGGTGGGGATGACGCCATTACCCACTCACCCAGCTGCGCACGCGGTGCGCGGGTATCCGTCAGGCTGTGTCCACGGAGGATTTAAATAAAAAGATAAAAGAAACTAAAACTGTGTGGGCGTTTCGCACGCAAGGTAGGCCGGCGGGGAAGAAAAAGAGAGATATGCGAATGTCGTGGTGCGAAATGGCCGGAAAGTGATAAGGGAAGAAAGAAACGACGGTGAGGTGCGGTATGAATGGAATGTAAAGAACGCACGAGAGCCTACCTTGGGTCCACCGGTCACTTGAAGAACCCACCGCGACCGGATGGGGGTGAGGGGATGAATGTGGCGATGATTGGCTCGGGAACCCCCGGGTGCGCCAAAAACCCGTACTCACATAAGGTGAGCCCCTGAGGGGCGCCAGAAGAAGATACATGGGAGAAGGCTGCAGGAAAATATAATGCTAGCACCACTATGGGGCACAGAACTGCAGCTAATATAAAAGCAGATTGGGAGCTGCTAAAAAAAAAAGCTGCAAAGAAGGATTTAGCTAATAAAAGAATAGCTGCAAACAAGACAGGTGATACATTTGTTTTCTTTTAATATACAACATGAATATGTAGTGTAATCGTTAGTTCTATTCTTTCTTTTAATTTGTAGGTGGTGGACCTCCAAGGCCAGATCATAGTGATGATCCAGTATTCACCAAAGTACTCAGTCTCATTGGTAAAAATCCTCATCTTCATCGCTAGAACTGTCCTCAAAAACCATTCTCATCAATCCTGCAGGTGCGGCCATTGTAAAATGCTATCTAGCTGTTACTCTGTACTTTATTCCAGAATATTTCGCCGAGTAACATTACTCTCTGATTTACTTTCACATACGCAACTTATTTCAAGGTTGTTGGTGAAACGCTCAAAGGGCTTACTCGCGAGTAAACCACGTTTTACTCGAGAGTAAAAGTTACTCGCGTTTGATGAAACCGACCCTTAGACTCAAGGTTTTCAGTAAATTCGTTTATCTCAAGATATAAGGTAATAATCAAAGGCATTGTGAGAGGAACTGATAAAAGAGGTTGCTAAAATCAATGGTGATGTTGAAATTATTCATGCTCACAGATTCCAAAGAAAAATTATAGATTCTAATGGAGATATACAACGGCTTCCAACCCAATCAGTGCCTAGGAGTTTTTGATCTCAAATGCTGCCACAGAGGGCAGCTGCCTCTGAATTTATGCATAAAACAGGTGAACCAAGTGATATCCAATGCAACTATATTCTCAATTGCGAAGAAGCGACAGCTCAAATCTAATAACCCTACCTTGTCAAAAATATATTCTTTGCCAAAAACTCATAAAACAGATAATAGTATGAGACCTATAATTAATAATATAGGCTCACCCAGCTACAATTTAGCTAAATGGCTAACAAAGGAATATACTTCTTTGGAAAAGTTTCCATCATTAAGTATTAAAAATTCAACAGAATTAATTAATCATATTCAGAATTATACAATTAGTAAATAAGATATGTTGGTATCCTTTGACATAACATCACTTTTTACAAATGTACCTACAGATAATATACCAGATTTGTTAAGAAATTGGATGGAATCACTGAATTTACAGGATAACTACATCCAAGAGATGATTGCACTTACAATTAGTTGTATCAATCAGAATTATTTTTCCTTCAATAAGAACTTTTACAAGCAGACACATGACTTAGCAATGGGTAATCCTTTATCTCCTTTACTGGCTGACCTCTATATGAGCTCTTTGGAAAAAACTGTCACCTCTTCACATCCACATATTTTTAAAATATGGCATAGATATGTAGATGATATTTTCGCAGTGGTACCTCAATATTGTGTGCATTCATCACTGGATATTTTAAATGAACAAGATATACACATTAAATTTACCATGGAAATTGAAAGTAATAATTCTCTACCATTTCTGGATATACTTGTAAAAAGAAAAGAAAACTGTCTTAAATTTGGCATTTATAGGAAACCAACGCACGTGGATAATTACATTAAACATAATTTCTACAACCCTGTGTCACACCAACATGCTGTGTTCAGAAGTTTGATTTATAGATTGATGAGGGTACCTTTAGACAAAGAAGAGTACATTATGGAATTAAATTATATAAAAAATGTAGCCATTGAAAATGGTTTTAAACCTCAACTTATTAATAACGTACTTACTAAATACAAAAAGAAACAAAACTTACATAGTAGTAGCACTTTACAAAACCCAAATAAAAAGGATGTGATATATAAGAGGTTCACATATCATCCAGTCATGTTCAAAACGTTTGAAAAGTTATTCAGAAAATACCAAATTCAATTAGCACCTCAGAATGCTTTCAGTTTGAAAAATATGTTAAATACACCTTTAAGTAATACAACTGACAAATTAAAAAAATCAGGAATTTACCAGATACCATGTCAAGACTGTCAAGGCTTATACATAGGAAGAACTAAAAGAAATTTAAAAATTAGATTAAGTGAACATCAAAGAAACATAAAATTGAAACAAACAGACAGATCAGCAGTAGCTAATCATTTTTCGAATAGCAACCATGAGATTGGACAAGAGATAAAACTACTTAAATTTATTCGGATACCATCACATTTGGAAATATGGGAAAAGATCTTCATTCACTTCAACATTGAGAATGTTTTGAATTTTGAGATACCACCGACAGACCACTTAATGCAGTTGATCCATTTAAACAACAAGAGAAAAAATAGAAGTTCCCAAGGTTCTCCACAGATGGCAGCAAATTCAAGATCAAGTGTTTTCAAGACTTTTCAACAGAATGCAGACCAATTACATCACAAGAGAGAAGAAAGAAGCATGATGAGTGACCAACAGACAACACAGAGGGCAGCAACAGCTTTAGGTTCCAAGGTTTCCCAACAGAGGGCAGAAATAACGTTTAATGAAAAGCTTCTTGGGGAGAGGGGAGAGGGAGATCCGTCAGTTGGATTCTCAGCTGAAGATGGAAGAAACATCTCTCGAAAGCGCTCCTGCGATAACATCTAGCGCATATATGTGATGGGAATTTACATTTTCCAACTCAAAAAATTTTAAATTTATTTATGAGTTAGCTATAAAGTTGATGAATTTAAGGAATCGGTTATTCAGTGCAAAACAATGTCAACAATTTGGACATTAAATTCTGTAGGAATTCAAGAATCTGCTTAGTTTACGGAGAACACAATCTTTCTGCTTTTTTAACTTCTGCATCTTATGTAAAGGTAATCACAAAACTAACAGTCGAGACTAGCCAGTCTATAAATTTGAACAAAAGGTTATAAAAGACAAGGTGTCCATAAAGTCTGGAATCATGGGAGAATTACTATTTTACTATTTGTTTGTTCATAGGTCCATGTCACTGTCGAAAGAGCAGAGTGGAGATAATTCTTCTTTGTGGACGAGAGGAACGTGCAGGCCGGGCTTAACCGGAGGCATCCAGAGAAGCCAGGAACGCAAGGTGCAGTTGTAAAATTACTGAAGAAATTTCGTGTAACAAGGTCGATAAACGGTAAACGGCGTTCGGGCAGACCATCGGTAGAGTAAGATACCAGGACTGCAGTACCTGCAAGTCCCTCTAAAACAAATCAATTTGGTGCACCCGCTTGGAAATCGGTGTTCCTGAGGACAGTGCATAACATTTTAAAACGTTCAAAATTCCATAATTACAAGTTCCAGATCATGTATCATTTAACGGAGGACGACCCTGCCCGAAGGGTTGAGATGTGTCAATGGTTCCTGCGCCAAATAACAGTAAATCGATATTTTCTAGAAATAGCGATCTTATCGGACGAAGCATATGTTTACAAATATGGGGACAAACACAATTTTAGGTATTGGGCACAAGCAAACCCACTGGTACATCGACAGTAAAAGGCAAGGTTCTCCAAAAGTGATGGAACGGTATGGTTTATGGGGCAATAACATTGTTTGTCCATATGTAACGACTCACTTCAATTTATATATCACAATTAACAATACTTCTGTCCATTATAACCACAGTTCCGTTTAAAGCCCGTTTCGAAATGTTCTTTATTGTTACGTAGATATCCTCACATAACCAACGTTAACTCCGTAAACTCTTCTCCCTCTTTGAGACTTATACGTTTAGTCAGAGGGTCAGTGTTTCTCACTTCACTGGGCTTCATTTTGATGGTTGAGTGGTATCATTGTACGTTGCAACGATTCTAGGTAGAAGATGTAGCCACTTGTATCATCCTTGAGCTAGAAACTCTAGATACATTATATTCTTTAAAGTTCTGATTAAGCGCTTAACAGATTCACCCTTCAAATTGCTATATGTGCTGCAGTGATCGACATTGCACTTTGCCATTTTAAAGTGTTTGTTTTTCCTGGTCACTCTGTATATTCTTGGGCGGTGTTTCATATCTATAAAGTTTTACTCCATGACCTTTGCAACTTGTAGTCCTGACTAGTCCTTTGATGGTCTTGAATATGCAATTTCAGAGTAGAAGTTGACTGCAATCAGGATGTATTTAAAATTCTCGTTAAGCCTGGCATGGAGGGATCATCTCTACCAAGTCGATTTGCACCAGATCATGGAGACCTTTCACAACTTGCTAAAGCTTTGGTAAGCTTGTATTGACAGGACATAATTGGCTTACCACATGCAATAGTAGTCCCCGTGGACTTTACCCTTGCATCACATTCCGGATAGAAACTTGTAGAACAATTGTTGCATCACGCAACTTAAAGAGATGTCACGTGTATCTAGGAAAATCCTGGAAACCCACGCAAAATCACGGTGTGGCATACCATATGTAGTAAAAGCCGCCATTAAATACAGGCCCCTGTAGCAAGTAAGCTCCTATATAACTGGCTACTCAGGTCTTGCTCAGGGGACTTTGACTGAGCTGTCTGCTACTGTCCACGTCGGCTCGCCCACCTGTCCATCGTGCTAGTCGCTCACTACACATCGACACTCCTCGGCACATCCTTGAAGATAAGCCCCGTAGGTGAAGTTACTAAACCATGTAAGTCGAACTAAATAACTAATCCAGCTCCACATTGTAAAGCCGACACTAACTTAATTGGAGTTCTTCTATGTGAAAAATATAACAAGATCGTTCAAGCCAAGCTTTGAGTTCTCTCTATGCTTTCTTTATTCCATTCCGCTATTCCCCCCATCGCATCCCCTATGTTTGTGACAGTATGTGTTATGTGTAGGGAATTAGAGGGTATGTTCCATTGTTTGATGCAGTGTAAAGAAATAAATGGAGAGAGGATAAGTGGGATAAAAATGGGATACCTTGGAAAATATTAGTTGCAGTAAAGATGTGACAGAGAATGGGAAGAAAGTAGGAGCATAAGTGAACGTTTAGGAAGAGTAAGGGTAAATGGATCAGAAAAGTACAGGGTGATTTTAAATGATGGACCCATTTTATAAAAGTCGTATTTATTGAAGCACAAATCCAACAGGAACTATCTGTATAACAATGAAAAGAGGAAGTTTCAACTTTTTTTTTTTTTTGCGGGCGGTGATGGTTTTAGAAGCGTCTGCCATTGCGTTTCACTGCCAGTACGTAGTGAGATGGCTACTGTGGAGCTCAAGGTTTTCTGCGTTATTGAGTTCGCAAAAAGTGAGTCGCTAATTGTTGTGCAGCGGGCATTTCGTAACAAATTCGGTATTGAACCACCAACTAGAAAAAGCATTAGCCGTGATTTACGCAATTTAAACAGGCTGGAAGTGTGTGTAAAGGAAAAAGCACAGGGCGATCGTGTGTGTCAGAGGAGGATGTCAGACGGATTGAAGACAGTTTTGTTCGCAGTCCACGTAAGTCTACCCATAGAGCTAGTAGATATTTCGAATACCCCAACCAACTGTATGGAAAGTTCTGAGACGGCGTTTGCTGTACGAGCCCTACCGGTTACAACTTGTGCAGGCTCTTAAACCTAAAGACAAAGAGAAGCGTCTCGAATTTTGTAGTTATGTGCTAGGAATGATGGAAAATGACGCGTTTCTACAGCGTATCATTTTTAGCGATGAAGCGACTCTCTACCTTACGGAAAAGTCAACAGACACAATGTTCGGAAATGGGGGTTGCAAAAATGCATTCAACATTGAAACACGAAAGAGAACCACAGAAGATACACGTGTTCTGCAGCAAACGGTGGACACTTGAACATTTATAATGTATTAAACAAAACTTTGGAAATTCCTCTGTTTATTGGTATAATTGGTTTATAAAATGGGTCCATCATTTAAAATCACCCAAGAGAAAAAGATGGGAGGGAGTCAAATTAGGACCCGAATGCGAACTGGAGAAGTAAAGTGTGTCATTCTCAATTATACTAGCAGTGCAATAAGCATTAGAAATTGTCGTACTGTGAAATGTAAATTGTGCTTTCTCCTGGTCAGAAAAGATCGCTAGGTTCCGAAAGTTGCTAAGTGCCGTGCAATTATGCAGTGATGTAGGTAGAACAATTTATATAAGTGCTAACTGTATTCTTCAATATAACCATGTTCAAGCTCACAAACGAGTTAATGTTAGTCAAGTGACTATTTCAAGTTCGCGCGAATCTAAAGAACGGCGATAGAGCACCGAGATTAAATAACTAGCCGGGGCAAACTTTAGTGTTCTAAGAGAAAATAGTGTTCCCACAGTGCTAAAAAGAATCACGCGTGTTAGAGGATATCAATGAATCTTGCAGGATTTCTAACAGAGTGAGAAAAGTGAATACGGTGTTTCTTGCAAGACAATATCCTGGTGATATCACTTTTGCAAGCCAACATTAACAACAACTGTAGGGCATTTCAGGCCGATTCGTCGACAGTTGACCCTGAGATGGACGAGAAGTGCTTGCTGCCTGACATCGGCGATTACGAGTCCTGAAGACTTCACCTACAACGACGAGAACGACTGCGAGGTAAGATTAACACAACGAGGTCAAAACGCTACATTTTTTTCTGAAGTTTGATCTTGTACAACTTGTGGAAGTAGAATATTGTTTTATTGCATTGTCGCGGACTCGCGGCGAGAGTAAAAGGAAAGACTACAGCTGCGTAAATCACAGCTTCCGAATGAGTGAAACTGAATCGCGTAAAAAGTTAAGTGGCTCACAATATAGAAAATGCTAAAGTATACAAAGAAAAAAAACAGGGTGTTAATTGGAAAGTGTAAAAAGTTTGACAGTTTCTTTCTACAACATTGCACGACAAAAAAAAAAAAAAAAAAAAATCGACGACGCTGATGGTGCTGCTTATAATAAGATTCTAATAAAAATTAATAGAAACAACCAATTTGGACAGTGTAATGATACAGGTAAAAGTACCAATAGGAGTGACAAAAACATTAATTTCAGTGCATGTGATTCAAGGTGATATTGTCACATACAGCAATGGCAGGAGCTTAATTGAACTTATTTTATTGTTGGGATTATTTTATAATACTTGAATTTAGCTTGGAAATCTCTTTATATTGTAAAATGCAGCAGTTTTGCTAAGTTGTGTAACTAACAGGATGTTCTAAGGAATGCCATTTCCCATGAAAGTCCCTGTGGACTT